>OY757317.1:100795453-101420453 GCA_963583905.1 Stenurella melanura
TATATTTTTTTTTATACATGTACCTCTTGGGGCTCGTTTGTACATTAGCCGTACCAAATATGAATCCGTTATTTCATTTCCTGTCAAAGTTATGACAAAAAACAGGTTTGGCCAAAAATTATTTAACACCCTGTAATTTCGTAGTGAAGGCCCACTGAGACATTTCTATGGGAGGTTCCGGTTACCACTGATGTTCTCTACCTCCTATTAAGCTATGTCCCTCTCATGATGCAACACCCTGTATAACGCCACGATAATTATAAATTATTTGATCATGAGAACTTTGGAAATTTTAAAGACACTAAAATTAATTTCAATCAAGAATTCCGAGACCACAGACTTTACAATTCCAAATAAATAGTAGCATAAATATTGAAAAACAACCGTTATAGTTGATGGTACTTTATAAAACTTAGACCAAACACCACAATAAACTAGAGAATCACAGACAGTGGGGCATTTGCCGAACAAATGCTTCGTTTAGAAAAACAAATACAAGAAATTTGCTAATTCAGTATCTTAATAAACAACTTAAATTCCAAGGTATTTTATTTATAACTTTAATCAAACGATAAGAACTTCTCAATGATTAATGACTATAAATGATTATAAATTATCTCTATAAATTCCCCAGAAAGCTAAAATTTTCCGTGCTGTTTATCCCCATTCACTAGGTATAAAAATAATCAACTTAAAAACAAATAATTTACCTACCTTAATTATACATTCTATATTTTCCCAGCAGCGAGTAGCATAATTAACGTAAGCAACATAATTGCCGTGCCTCAAGGTCGTACACAAATTATAATATATGAGAATTTATCATGAGAACAAGGAATCTGCTTCTCTTATTAATTCGATTTTGCTTTTTTACGAACCAGGTCACTGTTCGGTTGGAAGCAGGTTACTTTTTGTACTGATGGGATAGTAATTAGATGGCTACTGCCTACATAGACCAGGAGCTATGGGCGCATTCGTCTTGAATAAATTCGAATAGATTTTTTTTGCTGGAATCAGTTCGGAAGACAGTACCGATTATAAATATCTACGTTACCAAACGATAACCTGGTCTGATATTTTTTAAAACAAAATAGAAAATTAAATTTTTTCAATGAAACAATTTTTACTTCCCTCGCATACCGAAGGGAAGTATTTATTGTATTCGAGTAAAAATCACGCTTCGAGATTTTTTAAGCCTTAACTAAAAGATACTTTTGCTCATTACTTTTTGGGTGTTCTGCCTCCCTCCGAGACCGCTATCCGGGTTCATCCTTACAGATAACATTTGTACATGCCTCTCTCAAAATTATCTCAAAATATAGACAACTAAATAATCAGTGAAAAATGTCACCAGCTCTCCTACAGAGTCGAATTTAATGTTGTCAGTGTATCATGAAATATCGAATTTGTCAATACTCCACAAATATATCATATATTATTCTTATCTTGACATAAGCAAAACACAGTAAAATTTTTTCATTTATCAGTTCTTCGGATTTAGCGGCCAGTTATCACGTAAAACCAGGGTTGGCTTTAGATGATGATGTGTCAGCGCATAAAGAGTTGCATGCATGTATGAAACGATATCTTACCTTGAAATCTTTTGTAGCGAATTCTGTAGTATACAAAGCATACCTCGGATGTAGCGGCCGGAGTCAAAGACTGTCTTTTACAGATAGGTAGGTATAATATTGTTATATTGTAAACACCTACTAAAACATTCTAAACTACAAACACAGAAAGGCATGCAACGTATTAATTGAATTTTATTAATTTTGCCATGGCAATGCGTTTAGTCGGTGACGCACTATACATATGAAATACAAACGTAAGGCACTTGTAGTGCACGTGCACTTTACGCTATCTGCTACCTGGTCCGGCCGGTGCGGGAGGGGAGAAAATTACGACGCTTATGATGAAACAGTAGCAGACGTAACGTCGCGTGTGTTGGTCGGTGACAAATATGCAGAAAATACGGACAATTTCTTATTATTCCTTACCGATGGAGTGAATTATATGAAAGCTGCTGAAAGAATTTTGAATGAAACATATCGGAATATACTGGTTGTAATATGTTTAGCACATGGGAGGTGCTACCGTTGATAAATTAATATCTAGTGTAAAGAAATTTTTTGTTAAAGTACCAGGTCGTGCACAGTTATTTCACGATATTCTACCAAATATTCCATTACCTCTAGCGCCCATTATCACACAATGGGGATCTTGGCTACAAGCCGCATCGTACTATTACTGTAATTTCGAAAATGTGAAATACGTAATACAACAGTTACATCCAAATGACGCAGTTGCCATTTCACAAGCGCACCAGGCATTTCTGGATATAACTGTTCAAAAAAATCTAGAGACCAGACACGGATGTTTCTCACGAATTCCTCTAGCCATACGGGACCTTCAACATCAGCCTTTATTACAGTTGATGCAATAAACATTGTGTTCGATCTTCGACAATATATTTTTCAATTAGAGGGAGACATTCAGACATTGCTGCGACAGTACAAAAAAAATGCATGACTGTGTTAACAAAAAATCCCGGTTTTTTACGATGACAGAGGTGTAACAGACCTTTTACAAGGCAAGGAAGTAGACTTTGCTGCACCTGGCAAGAATGTGATGACTTTGCGAAAGTTTCGATATTTTAAGTATGCCTCAGTTACATCTGTCGACGTCGAGCGGTCCCCTCTTGCAATTAAATGGATTTTTATCGAAAGGCGCCGAAGTTTAACTCCAAAACATTTAGAGCAGATATTAGTCATATACTTTTATTCTTTAACCACCGGCACTGAAAAATACTTGTGTGTGTTAGTTTAGTGTGAAGTACCACCCCCTACACCTCCAGTTATCTTCGAGTGAGTGTTTATACTAAAGTGACGTATTACCTTTGGATACTATAGAATTCGCTACAAAAGGTTTCAAGGTAAGATATCGTTTCATATATGCATGCAACTCTTTTATACGCTGACACATCATCATCTAAAGCCAACCCTGGCTTTACGTCATAACTCGCCGCTAATTGGCCGTTATTGTGCACAGAAATTTTAAATGCGGCTCTGTGGGATATTCCTTATGCTAGGGAGACAGTGATTTACGGTCTGTTTTTATGCCTTAAATATATGTAGCGAACTATACTAACATCGAATTTCACCTTTATACCACTGATTATATCATTTATAACTTTCAAAAGTGTACTAGTTGCACTGTCTGCTGGTCGAAAACCTAACTGGTTTCCAGGAATACTTTCGCGTTTATTATATAATCTTGTGTTACAGTCTAGAAAAATCGGCATATTGGCCATAGAGTTAAAAGGCTTAATAGACTTTTTAGTTTATTCAATGATTTAACATGATTTATTCTTCATTATCTTCAACGATGGGACAACCTATTATTTAATTAGACCCCCAAATTACGAAAAATATGACATACATAATGTCTACCTTGTCATCGAAATAAATTTCAAATTGTGAAATAACTTGTGTTTAACCCTAACACAATATTTACAGGTGCTTGCGAATGGATTTTTGACAGTTTTGATCAAGTCGCAACCTTCTACGATTAAAACAAAAAATTATGATTTTGAAAATCAAAATAATATCCTAGGTTGACTCATATGTACTTTGCCAAATAATCCAAAATATACAGGTTGCACTATTTAAAAATTTGATTTTTACATAAATTGTAGTCCATTTTGGCTCTTTACATCACATAATTGAAAATGGTAGTTCATAGCCTTACACCAAATTAAAAAATAATCCATTGGCCCCTGTTCTTTTAGACTAGGCCAGCCAGTATACAGACAACGGTGCAAAAAAAAATCGAATTTTGCAACATATTTTGCTTGTATTATATCAAGTAATGGACATTTTTTCCCATTTTCTGGAGATGAGAAGAATACATTTAAAGGACAATTTATTACTTAATAAACACAATCGTTAAAAAAAAACTTGATTTACCCGTTATCGTTTAAGAATGTAATTTGTAAAATATATTAATAATCAGGCTGAAGCACCTAGGTCAATAGCCTATTGAATCAGTTTGTAGTTCAATAAACTTCATTTATTATTATTATTATTATAATTATTATGATTCTTACCTGATAAGGCTTCAGTTGTTTATAGTCTTTGAAGGCTAATTCTCTATCTACCAAAAATTCTACGGGTTGAAGGTGTACTGGTATATCGACTGCTGAAACTAAGGCAGAGAACGTCTGAAAATAAACAAATATATGTAAGTCAAAAATGTTCCTATTTTAATATAAAATTTAATATTTTCGTTAAAAATGTTTAAGTTAAAATATTACAGTTGATGTCAGTGTTATTGTATACCTAATAGCATAAAGAATACTAGGCTTAGGAATAATATCAGATGTCTTCGAGTTGGCTAAATGCCAATGGCGCATTTTACTCATAAATTTGAGAAAAGTTTATTTATTTATAGATGTATTCAATTATTTATTTAATTATGTATTTATTTATTCACCTATTCATATATGTATTTACTTTTTTATTTATTCATGTAAATTGCAATACACAACGGAACTAAGACCTAATTACAGGATAAAGGTGAAAGCAGATAATGCATACTTTGGGAATAATTATATGGTAAAAACATAGAGTATAAACACAAATCTTTAAAAAATTATCCATGAGGAAATTGCCTGAATCGTCTGAAACGAGGTTTTCAGAGAAATTATTGAAGATAGTTTGACAAAACCAATTCAAACATTTTTTTATATAAATAAAAAAAAACAAAATTAGCAGAACAAGCAAATATATATATTTTCAACGGAGATGGATTGATTGAGTTTCAGTATATACTTTAAGGTCATCTGCATACAGCAGATAGTAACACTGAACATTAGATAGTAACATTAAACAGTTGTGTTAGATCACTAATAAAGATAACCAAAAGTAACGGTCCTGTAATTGAGCCTTGTGGAACTCTTGATGATTGCGAACATTTTTTAAGTTAGAATCCACAATATCGAACAGACCATAATCTATCAATAAGATGAGATCAGAGAGATTAAACAAACTCACAGATATACCAAATGTATCCACATAATTTTTATAGCAAAAATGGTGGTCAAGGAGGTCGGAGGCTAATGAAAAGTCATTGTAAATGGCATCTACCTGATATTAAATTTTCTGTATGGAAATATACATGGCCATGAATTATTACAAAAGATTTGCAAAATTACAAATAATTCTAATTGGTCATACACTGTCTGCCAAAAAATCAGCACCATATGGAAAACCTTTTTATTCAATTGTTTTTTAAACGGGTTTCAGCATGATAAATAAAACGTCATACCTAACAAACAGATAAACAGAGACGTATGAATGTATCTGTCAATGTCGTGAAGGGCGGGTAATATGTCTACCGATGCACCAGACATTCCTATCTTGATGCAAAACAGAAAGATTTTTTAATTTAGCAGAAACGACACTAAGTTTCTACCGAACCTCTAGTATAATATTTGTTCATTCTAATACACAAAATTTTAAAATACGGCTCTATAGTACCTTGTCGGCAGGCAATGGCGCTGTCTTTGATATTTGGATAGCTGGTTTTTATTGCCTTTTTTATGGACATTAAACGAATGGAGACAACTATAACAAACAATCGACGATTCGATTTTCGACTTTGCAATTGTTTTTTAGGAGTTATTGTAAACATTTTAACTTGAAACTTGGCTTGATGGTTGAACTCCACAATGGGTATACTGTTCTAAAGTTATCATCAATTCTTTCAAAATGGCCTCCCTAAAATGTCTTCATGTTTTATGTCTTGGCAAATTGACCAAAAAGTTTCGGGCAAATCTAGTTCTCTTCGCAATTTCATTTTGAATAATTTGTGTCTCTTTCTTTTTGCGATACGGGTTATACAACCAGAGATATTTATGAAAAACTGCGAAGAAACAGGATTCTGAACATTCTTTTGTTTAAACAAAAGCTTTCCGTCACACGGATTTAATCCAAAACTCTTTTCTACACTTCTTGAAATGTTTTCAACAAGTACCAACAAAAAAATTGCTATAGTAAGACAATTCCTTTCTAGTCAATTCAGACCCTTAGATTTACTCCACTAAAAGCGAACTCGGTAATACCAGAACTTTAAACAATCCAGATGAATTTAGTAAATATTTTGTGGATTCAGTTCCCTCTGTTATGACAATGAAGTTATTAATACCTATAAAACCACTGCCCATCCCGATATTCATACCAAATTAAAATTACAGTGTTGAAGAAAAATATGTATTAGAAGCTTTTTCGCAAATTAAATCTAACTCTGCTGGTAGTGACCAATTTCCCTTAAACTTTGTTCAGATTTCCTAGTGACACCGCTAACTCGTATAATAAAATTTTCAATAGAAAATAATGTAGTTCCAACATCTTGGAAAGAGGCTGTCATTATACCCCTCGCAAAAAATTATCCACCAGAAAATTATGCACATTTCAGACCTATAAACCATTTAAACATAATGTCAAAAGCTCTAGAAAGAATCATATTAAAGCAGTTATTAAATCATATCCGCTCCCACGATTTATTACCATAAAATCAGTTGGGTTTCCGAGCCCGCCACAGTTCTGTCACCACAATTGTAGACATGACCGATGACTTTTTAAAGGCTATTGATGAATTTAAAATTGCAACTACTGCATTGTTGGATTACACAAAGGTCTTGGACTGTTACATCACGAACTGCTATTGGGTAAACTTGCCTATTTAGAAATTGAGTTGGTAAATTGGTTCAGAAGTTATTTATCAGGAAGAACTCAACAGGTGAAATTATATTGCTCGGGAAAACCACTGCTGTCTCAAAATATCTTTGTCATAACAGGGGTGCCCCAAGGGTCAATCTTGGGCCCCATGCTATTTGTGCTTTTTAGGTTTGATCTACATGAGACAATAAAATTGTGTAAATTCCATCGGTATGCAGACAACAGTTAAATGTACACTTCATATATTCCAATTAACGTAGGTCGGGCAATAGTCAACATAAATATTGATTTAGATTAAATATATAAATACTAAAGTGATCATAGATTAAAGCTCAATGCTCAAAAATCTGTTGCTATTAAATCCAAACCCTTAGCTTTTACTGACAATTCTTGTAAGTTAAATATAAATGGTACAGAATTATTATTCGTAGAATTTGTCAAGAGTCTGGGAATTATCTTTGCCAAACACTTAACGTTTGAAACTCGTGTTACCAAATTACTGTAAAAATGTTATGCGAAACTGAAATCGCTCTATGCATTTAAATATATCTTACCAACAACTACTCAGTTAAACTTATCAGTCTCTTATAATATCTCAACTTGAGTATGGAAACGTCATTTACGGACTGTCGCAGAACAATATAGACTGCAAAAGTTGCAAAACTCATGCTTACGTTTCTCGGCGGTGATACCTAGGCGTGATCATATCACACCTTTTTATAAAAAAAAATTAATTAGCTTAATCTTCAATCCAAATGGCAACTACACCTGGTATGTCTTGAGCACAACATATTAATATATCAGGAGCCTAAATACCTTAGTAAGAAATTAATATTCCGGGGTTCCCTGCATGGCTCTCGTCTACGTTTCGTAGACTACATTAAATATCCCAAGTCATAGTTCCAAAAAATATGAATAGTCTTTCATTTATGTAGCTACCTTCTTATGCACCACAATTCCGGATCACATCAAAAGTCTGTCTTCACAAGGATTTAAAAAAAAATTTTAAACAATTATTTTTAAGTAATTAAAATTTTTCAAATTTGCACTTTTTGTTATATGTATACTTAAATAGTTGACTACGTCTTACTACCTTTGTTTTGTGTTCCTACTTTTTACTTCCCTCGCATACCGAAGGGAAGTATTGTATTCGAGAAAAAATCACCCTCCGAGATTTTTTCGGATTATGACGTTTCAGATCACGTAGATTTCGAAAATATAGGTTTTTCAATTCCGTCAGTCTGTCTGTCTGTCTGTTGGTGCATTTACTAAAAAAACTACTTGACGAAGAGCAGTCAAATTTGGTAGGTAGTTGACCCTACTGTCAGCGAAGAAATTGTAGAACTTTCACTGGAAAATATACAGGGTGGATCGTCTAAAGGGAATAAATAATAAAAAAAATTTTTTTGCTCAAATTTAAAATTTCCACGTTTCATGACACGCTAAACCTATTTCAGAAAAAAAAAATGAAAATTTTTTTCACCAACATTTTTTTAAAATTTTTTACCACTAAAAATTTTTTTTGTCCTTGTTCAAATTTAAAATTTCCACGTTTCATGGCATTCTAAACCTATTTCAAAAAATCATCATTTCAATCATTTCATTTTACTATTTTTGAAAAAATTTTACCACTAATACAGACTGAATTTTTTTTTCTTTGTTCAAATTTAAAATTTTCACGTTTTCATGGCATTCTAAACCTATTCAAACAAATTTAAAAATTATTTTGATTAAAAATTTTTTTTGAAAAAAAATTCTTTTGAAAAAAATTTTAATCCATTTATCACTAGGTATAGAATGGATGAAATAGTTTTTTTTTTGCTCAAATTTAAAATTTCCACGTTTCATAACATTCCAAACCTACTTCGGAAAAAAAATTGCAACATTTTTTTTACCATTTTGGAAAAAAATTTACCACTAGAATAGTTGGAATATTTTTGTTCCTCAAATTTAAAATTTTCACGTTTGACATGACTGACATTCTAAACCTATTTGAGAAAAAAAAATTTGAAAATTATTTCCACCAACATTTTTAAAAAAAATTTACCTCTAAAATAGATGGAAATTTTTTTTTCTTTGCTCAAATTTAAAACGTTCTAAACCAATTTCAAAAAAAAGTACCACTGTAGAATAGAATGAAACTTTCCTTTTTGCTCAAATTTAAAATTTCCACGTGTCATGGCATTCTAAACCTATTTCAGAAGAAAAAAAATTTGAAAAATTTTTTTAAAAACATTTTTGAAAAATTGAAAAAGAAATTTTTTAACCACCACTATACTTCCACTCCACTACGTGTATTTGGAATTGAAAATGTGACAGATGGCAATAATATTAGGCATATGCACCTATTATACTGTTATGAATTAGACTCCCTTGGAACTGGAGATGATACGCCTATGCCTACTAATTGTCACTGGAAGCTGTCAGAAGAAAGTGGACTTTTCTGGAATATGGTTGGAGAAGATTCCTGATTGTTTCTAGATGGATCTAGAGAGTCAAATTCGGAGTATATAAGGCGCGATTACCGGCGCGGAAAAAGAGGTTTATTAAAGAGCAGTTTATAAAAGTGAACAAGTTGAAAAGTGGAAAAAGTGAGGTTAAAGTAAACAAGGTGTATTTTCAAGTATTGTATAGTCAGTAAATTATCAAATAAAGTGTTAGTAGTGTTTATCTCTTGTTGAAATTATTTAGAACCCACGGATTCACACAGGGTGTTTCCCAAAAGGCGGATAATTCGCAACAATACTATTATTGAAAAATGTACAGGGTGGTCATCCCAAGAAATAATTCAGTCATGGTGGACATTTATAAAGGTATTTGCCCAAGCCTTCCATATTTGGCACCTGTTATTTAGTATTGAATTTTTGCTGTTGCATGAGCACTCTGTATATTTCTTTGACCAAAACTTATCAGGTGTTCTTCGTAATAATAGTGATAACTATATTCCGATTATTATTTTCAATGTCACTTCGTAATTATTAATTTTTTAGAGTGACCGCCATGCACAAATAAAGAGGGAAGTTCTGTGTAAAATACCTTTACCGATTTTTTTTATATACTACTGATTTTGTGCTTTCTTTTTCTGTACTCTATTTTTATATTACTTTTATTACTTATTGCTTATTATTACTTTTATATATTTATACTACTGTTTCTGTGCTTATCTTTTACTATCTGTACTCAATGTTATTTTTTATCCGAGTTCCTGGTTGGGATTAATACCAGCATTTGCTGACACCCCGCCAGCTTAAATAAAGTTTATTTATTATTATTATATTATTATTATTAAGAAGAACTCTACTGTATTTGAACAAAATCGACCAATAAATAAAAAAGTTAATAATTATTTCAATTTATTAAATTTATATATTTATGTTATATAATATTATTAGATTGCAGAACCGGAATTAGGCAATAGTCCCTGATATTATTTATCAAAACAGCAATAAATGTGTCACAAATGCGATATGATTATGGGCCAAGTTTTGGCGGTTTTCATTCATCTCTCAATTAGACAAGGACGTCATTAGTTTGTTTAACTGCGAAGAGTATCGTATAAAATGTGCAACTAGTGAGGAATGACCTTCCAATCGTGGGTGAGAGAGATAAGTTTGGGATGTTCTTATGTATATTTTGTCGTCTTGTTATGAACATTATTTAAAAAACCATTGCGTCTGCCTACGCAATAAAACAACTTATATACGTCGCAAAACAATTTTTGCTACTACTTTTTGCTCCTTTTTAAGCAATCCTTTATGACTTCTTATGCGGCTCCCGGCTAAACACGACACATTCCATTTGGTTTAATTACCTGTCTTAGAGAACACACCTTTAAAGCGAGAACGCAATTTTAAATTCCCTCATTAAAAAACTCATTAAAATTTAGTTTTGTCGCTTTCGCCGTTTTATTTATAGACTAAAACTACATGCAAATCGTCAATACAAAAAAACACATACATATTTATCGGGATAAAATTAATATTACAATAATTATTTATAATTTAGTCATGGAATACAGAAGTTTGCCTTGACCATTTGAATTGCTGAATAGAAAAAATTCAAGTTATTTCAGTCGAGTGTAATAAATATTTATGAGTCCGTGGCTTATGTAGGCATATTATGTATACTGAATTGGTAATTCTCATTTTTATTGCATGTATATTGTGTTATTTATTATGCGCAGAGACCGCGAATGCATGACTCAGAACGCATACAGGGGACCAAAACGTTGATCGCTATCAAATTTTTCCGGAAATTACCGGAGTATGAAAACAATATTTTAAAATCTTCAACTCGCTGCCAAGAGAAATGAATTTCAACAGTTTGTGTTCGAGCTACAAAATGTTAAAGCACAAAATTAAATAGAGAAAGCCCTTCTAATTTGGCGAACATCTTTATTAATTCGTTAAGTATGTGTAGAGTTGTCTTCATTTGTTTAGTGCAAATAAAACAGACCATAAACAACAGCGATCAAAATTGAATCAGAATTGAATTAAAACGGAGAAGCTGATAATGAATATGATGTCAATTTGTGGTATGTCTATTTATGGTATCGAATCCAATCTCCGCCTGTATATCAGATTGTTTTTGCTAATATTGGAAGATCGCCCCTCTAGTCTCCCCTGTCTGGTATTTAATTTGTTTTATTGAAATTATACTTTGCAAGAGAGAAGGATTACCAGTGCAGTTGTGGGATAAGTTTTTATGACCACCCCCGGTACACAGGCAAGCAATGCAACTGCAATGTCTAGTTTACCATACCACTAATTCAAAGGTTATCCGTGGAATCTTGTTAACTGGTGAATAACAACAAAGTTATCTGCCTGTGCCTTCCCAGGGCCACTGCTGCTTTTTGTGTGACGTTTTGGAAGTGGGCATTATCAGTTTTTGATCAAAATTGACTTCTGGGAATTTCACCACACTAGCAAATGGAATTTCTACTTTATTGAGCGCTAGAGGCTCTAGATCTCCCAACGCTCTTCCTCGTATAAAAGTAACAACTGCCCAGTTGTGTGAATTTAGGACTCTTTGTCAGCCCTCTGATATCGCAAATCGCTCCCTGACTATTGTTATTAAATCGTCAGCATATCCTACGCAGTAAAACCCTTCCGTAGAAATTTTCCGGAGGAGGTCATTAACGAGTGTTGTCTACAGCAGTGGAGATAGTACTCACTTTTGCCTCAATGGAGGCCACGTCTAGATTGGATACTATTATCCATTTTTGTAAGCTGGCTAATCCACTGCTGGGACTTTTCTGTTTGACAACGCTCCAACCAAGTCAAAATATGTCGCCACTACCATTTCTCTGCCATCTAATGACTTTTTCACTAGTCCATTCAAGTCATCCAGCCGCCAGTTCTGCTGGCTTTCCCGTGTGCATATTGGCGTCTTAGAGTTTTTATTATTAAGAGCACTGTCTTCTGTTATCAAGATATGATCTAAATTGAAATAAATAATCTTCGAACACCATAAAATTCAAGTTTCGTGTGAAACGTAATCAAAAGCTTTACTTAGGTCACATAGAGCAGTAGAAGAATAGAAAGTGCCCCATTACTTCATCGATGACGTGAAGCCGTTTTTACTAAAGCCGAATTGACAAGATTTCCAAATGTTTCTTAACTTTTAAATATTTGACCAGTTTTAGTTTGAAAAGAATTTCTACAATTTTCTAAAAAATCGATATGATGGATATTGCATTATAGTTTTCAAGAATAGATATGTCAACTAATTCATATCTAATACTAGAAATACTCATCTACATTGATTGATTGATTTGCCAGCGTAAGGTAGGCATTGCTCCCGATTCCGGACATCCAATTTGGTGGTGGTGAAGGACCAAATGGAGTTGCTCAGTCGTCTATACATATCCATGTCATGACTGGACGGCTCCACTCGACCGCTGAATGGACGACTAAACTGCGTGCCGAAACAAACCTTGGATGCTTGTATATACCGCCGGACCGGCTACATATGCTGGATTGGACATGGGACATGCTTGCTGCCAGCAGCGAGACTCACATGACGTATGGGGTAGGAATAGTGGATGGGACTTGTAGGCGCTTGTAAGATGCTTGTTTTAGGTTTCCATGTCTTTTTTAAATTTCAGGTGTTTGTGAGATGCCTCTTTTTAGTTTCCGTCTGTGATCATCT
This sequence comes from Stenurella melanura, assembly GCA_963583905.1. Taxonomy (NCBI): domain Eukaryota; kingdom Metazoa; phylum Arthropoda; class Insecta; order Coleoptera; family Cerambycidae; genus Stenurella; species Stenurella melanura. The sequence goes on from OY757317.1 coordinate 100,808,344, forward strand.
TTTCAGCCATTCTTCTTCTGAGTTTTCTGTTTCCTCTGTTTCTGAATCTGGCAGTGTGTATCCTTGATATTTCTTTATTGTAGTTCTTCATTTGCTTTGCCATTCTTTCCCAGTGTGTATAATCCTTTCCCAGTCTATTCATAATCTTCTCGATTATTTTTACCCATGGCCACTATATTTTCAGTTTATTCCTGTTCAATCTTAGTGCTTTCTTTAGTAGATGTGTTGTGTCTCGTTTTTAGACGTGTCCCCAGTATTTCACTGCGTATGATTCTATTTGTTTAATTATTGTTTTCATCTCTGGTAATGCTGACGTTTTCTGTTGTTTTTGTGGTTTTCCTGTTTTTGCAAGCAGTGGCACAATATACAATGTCGCTTTCGGCTCTTCTCATACTTCTTCTACTCGCCTTAGTTGTTGCTACGTTTTTGACTCCGTAACTCATCGTAGACATTATGTTGGCCATGTATATCTGTTTAGTTTGACTCCTTGGTGGTTTATTTTCCTTAATGAAAGGTAGTAGAGCTCCTGTGACTCTGTAGGCCATTTTGGTTCTTTCCCCTACTGTTTCCCTCCTTTTCAGTTGATTCGTCAGATATGTTCCTAGGTATTTCATTCTGTTTGTGGTTCTCAGGGTGTAGTTTCCTATTTCGTATTCTTTCCCAATGGTTGGGTTCGTTTTAGTCAGTGGATCTCGCACCATTATTAGGCTCTTCTTCAAGTTTATTTCCATTCCAGAGGAGTCCAAATGTGGTGTCATGTTCACTTTTAAATATTTGACCAGAAAATCATTTCTATAAATTTTTCAAAAATCGATATGATGGATATTGTATTAGTCCATTGAAATGTTACATTGACCTTGCATTTTGGGTAAGACAAGATTTTTTATGTTTGGGGGGGGGGGGGGTCAGTGAGGTTTTCGGGGTTGAAAGCCCCCTCATTTGGCCGCCATCATGAAAAAGGGGGTGTAAACAGTTTTTCCACGATATCTTGAGAACCATAAGTCCCACGAAAGACTTTTTTGTAGAGTATTGAATTCTCTACAATCTTGGTCCAGATACATTGCCAACAATTTTCTCTACTTATTTTTTAAATTTATTTTCTTTGGAGAGGTGTTACGACGCTGCAAATGGATCAACTGCATCAAAAAGAGCATTGGATAATTCTGAAAAACATTCCTGCTATGATTCCAGACTCTTTGAATTTTCCTCGCCGGACAACTAAAAAAAATGACAATTTCAGAAAAAAATGTTTCGAACAAAAGTGGTCTATTATTGTGCCGTCGAACTGCCCCCATACAACTGTACAACTTTGTAAAGCACTTATTACTCGAGATATTTGAATATTTCAAGTTAAAATCGTCACCGGGTGACTCTTTAAATCTGAAACTTTCAAATATCTCGAGTAATAAGCACTCTAAGAAAATATGTTTCAAACAAAAGTTGTAGAATTGGATGTGGGCAGTTCAGCGGTATAGTCACTTTGACTTTGGGTGGAATGGTTAAGGTCATACTAGGACAAATTTGGTTTTTTAAATGGGAACCTCAATTTTTTATTGCAAATACAGATTTTCTGACTAAAATAGACTACTTTTGTTCGAAACATTTTTTCTGAAATTGTCATTTTTTTAGTTATCCGACGAGAAAAATTCAAACTTTTAGAACTTTGCAATTTTATTACTTGACAAAGAAGAAGTTTGGACAAAATTTGTAAGAAGCAAAAAGAGTTTGGAAACATCCCAGGAACGTTCTCAATTTTTTTTTCAGAGTTGTTCAATGCCCTTTTGAGGCACTTGATTCATTTGCAGCGTCCTGACGCCTCTCCAAAGAAGAGAAATTTATAAAACGAGTAGAGAAAATTATTCGCAATAAAGTGAAGAAACATCTGATGTGTATTTTCAATAAAATCAATAGAAAAAACAGTTATAACCCTTAAATTATATTTTTCTTAAAAATTTCAGCTTATATTCAATTATAACTTTTTCAGCTTCAATTTTAAAGTAAGAAGTATCTAGACCAAGATTGTAAAGAATTCCATTCTCTACAAAGAAGTCTTAGAATTTTTTTTGTGAGAATTACGGTTCTCAAGATATCGCGGAAAAACTGTTTACACCCCCTTTTTCAAGATGGCGACCAAATGGGGGGGCTTTCAACCCCGAAAACCGAGTTTTATACTCACATCACCCCCCCCCCCCTAAACATCAAAAGAAAAAATCTTGTCCTGCCCAAAATGCAAGGTTCGGCCAAAATTTTGTAACGTTTCAATGGACTATAATATATAGTTTTCGAGAATAGACATGTCAACAAATTCATATCTACTACTAGAAATTCTCATCTACACTGTGAACAAAATACATTATAATCATAAATCTTTCGAAATACCACGAAAGCGCTATTTATACAATCCTGACATTTTGTTTATTCAAATGATTTACCTGTACTTCTAAGGCATGATATTTACCATAACGCCTCATTTAACCTTGACTAAATGTGGAAAAATAAGGAGGTCAAAACGCCTTCAACAGAAAGAGTACACAACAAACTTGTTAATTTGCTAAATATATGTTAATTACACACTAGTTGTTTGTTTGCTATAGCCATTTACATAAATTACAGACGTGTGATGTGGATATGTCTGGAGTTCGTAGTACATTTTATTGGTTATTTTTAGGTACTTCTTTATGAAATAATAGCACAATTAAAGGTCACTTTTTTTTTGTTTTAGCCGAATCCAGGCAGCTACATAATTTACATAATTCTAGAACTAAATAAATTATAACAATGAGACCTTTTATCTTTTTAGCAATGGCGCCATTGACCTCGACATTTAAATTGAAGTTCTCGAAGAATCGGTAAGCAGAAAGATGAAATTTCTCATAAATTGTTTAGTTATTCAAGAATAGGAAACACAACATCAACATCAGAAACATTTTAATTGGGGAAAACCAAGAAATAAATTCTAATATAGTACCTTCGACTTCATCAACTACAATTCTACAAAATGAAGTGCCTGTTAAAGAATGCATATTTACAATAACACAAATTGTAACATAAATATTTCATTTAGTAAAAATTAAAGATGTAGGTTTTTGTTCGTTCATTAAAAGTAAAGTTTCTAAAAATGTAGATTTGTTTGCTCTATTTCTTGTTTTCAGAGAGGTATAATGAAAAATATCGTTCATTACACATCCATAAATGCCTTTTCCGTGCTTTCATGACTTCCCGTCTTCGGCTACGCCTCACATGAGAATTTGTAACGCGCGCACGGGAAACGCATATTTTCTGGACTCCAAATGAAATATACTATTACAGATAGTTCTTCTTTTTAGTTCTCAAAGGTAGTTTTTCCTGTTGTTTATCAAATCCTATAAAGAATGTTTCATTACAATTAGAAGCAAAACAAAAAAATTCATTTTGAAAAATGCGATAAGAGAAACATCTGAATCATTTTGTTGTGTCCGTTTTGATTTATTCATAAAATATATTCAACTGGCGGGAAGTAAACAATTAAAGATGTCATTCCCTAGAATATGCATAGTTTATAAGACATCTAACAATCGTAATAGTCACATCTATTTTTAAAAAACCAGTGAAATATTTCACTTTCCTTAAATTAAGAGAGCGTAGGATGTAAACGACTGTGTAGACATTTTTTTTGCTCTGTCATTCATAATTGTTTATTTTTAAATATTCTTTTGGAATGATGTTTTACACGTGAGACGAAACTAAAATAAATACAAAAGTACGTTTAACCCACATATGCTAGCGCTATGGTGTAGGAATTATAAATGGGCATTGGGTTAAGTAAAAATAAAATTCCATTTCAATGACACATCCTCGACAATTTGTCAATGCAAATGTTTAGTTTCATTTAATGTAAGTAAATGTTTATTTAGACCTTGTCTATATTTGCTCATTTTTGTTGCCGCAATGTTTGATGTTAGTTTTAATGAAGGTGGAATAAACAGTGTCTGTATTTCTGGAGCAGTCGTAATGAATTTAAATTATTATGAAACAAACTAACCATTATAGTCCGAGAGATCACGACACAGAGGGTGAAAGAGCTTTGTAAAATCTAATATGTATTCATTAGTTTATTTATTTATTAATTTCTTCAAACATAATGGTCAGCTTGCGCGCTGATAGAACAGCGAGCAGTTAGCTCTCATTTTCGAAGCGGACTCGTGTCGCTGGAGAAGCGACGAGAAGTCGAAATCGCATAAATGTTTTAATACAATTCACAGTGGGTCAAAATTCTTAAAAGCTGGCCAAAATTGCAAATTACCAACTTCTCAGAAGGTTCCCAAACAAGTTTTACCACGAAAGAGAAACCTCCAGAGCACACAATACAAAGGGTTATAAGGTAGGTAGGTAAATTTGCCCTGTACAGGTAGAGGAGTTCGGCAGTTCTTATCGTGCTATCGGTGTGTACAGTTCGCTACTTTAAGGCAAATTAACTTTCGCTGTGCCGTGAGTGAATTTGAAAGACGTTATCAAAGTAATTTAAGATGGAACATCTTCCTCTGGGTAAGTACAAAACAGTATTACATGTTTTTTAAATAACGCTTTTAAAATTCACGAGAAATAAAAGTTTCTGTTGAGCTACAAATCGAAACCCGCTATACCCCTCTGTGTTTTTGACATCAATTGATCAGTCATGGAAGCTAGTATCTGCACACAAAAAAATGGCTTTTAATACGTGCTATTCCGGGAGCTTCGATTTTTTTTATACAGCATTGACAATTTAAAAAATCAGATTTGTTACGATTTTATGGCGTATAGGTTTAAGTAGGGAGTAAAACATATTTTAAAACAGGGAATTTGCAATTAGTATTGTATGTAATTAAATAATAATAATAATAACCCTAAAGTAATAATAATAATATTAATCATCTAGACAACTAACGAACGAAGATCTTCTTCATTGCCTGCTAATTTCATCCCACCCGTTAATCACAGGACTTAGAAAATTGCTCCAAAAGAGATCAATAACATTACCTTCCGTATTAAATATTAAGTCTGTTAGCAATACCAGAAGTACCCAAACCTTTAGCGACTTCAATGACACAAACACCACAGGAAAGCACCTCCGAAACCACAACTTCTGATGACGACATCGATTCGGACAGTAGTGATTAGGTAGACTCGGTAGTTAGGTAGTATGTATTTTTGATAGGTCTTACTTTATTTATTATTTCTGTACAAATATCTATAATAAATTTAACTTTTGAACGCCATTTATCTGTCTTTATTCCACAATGTTAACAATATATAATTTTTTTAAATCTTTTTCTAAAAACATTGATTAAAAATCGAAAGTAGGTAAAAATCGGTCTCTTTACCTGGCTCAATCTCGAAAACTAAACGAGATACAGAGCTGCGATTTGTGCCATTCGATTTCTTTCGCCTTCTTACGCACCCCTGATTTTTTCAGATTCTTGTGGGCACTTTCATTTTTTAGGAAAAACCATACAACAGTGTTTAAAAGTGAATTATTTATTATTTGTTTGCTTATAGTAATGAAACATATTCTTTATAGGATTTTGCAAACGGCGGAAAGAAAAACTATCTATTAGAACTAAAGGAAAATCTATATATAAAAATATTAATGAAATCTTTGCTAATAGATAGGTGAAGATCTGTTGTTTTTTATCAGTCAATGTCAAATATAAATATTTCATACTTATTCATGGATATTGTCTTATTTTTGCATGGAACATCGTTATGAGTGGCTTTGGGCTTTTCTGATGAGTCCACAATAAGGACGAAAAACGTTTCAAAGGCCAAGCATTTCCAAGAAACTGAATGAGATTTTATGAAAATGTAATTCATTAGAATGAAAAAAAAATAATGACAAGGTACGTAAGTAAATTAATTTCAGGCCTTTGTCCTCATTTTTAACTGAATTTACCTATCGTAGATACTAGTTTAACCTGCCTAGCCATAGGGGACTATGTTGAATGCTAGTGTTAAAATGAGAATGGCAAATAAGAATTTTTACTTGTTATCATAACCAGAAGTCAGGTTATCGAAAGAATGCAAAGATTTCATTAATATTTTTATATATATAGTTTTTCTTTTAGTTCTCATAGATAGTTTCTTCTACCATACAGTAATAGTATTAAAAAATGTACGCATCTCTTACCATAAACCGCTCTAACTTTTTCTAGACAAAATTCACCCCCACCCCTTTTTGTGCTTGATCGATTGAAAATTAAATTTCCAATCCGATGATGTGGGCACGATAGTGTTCCGGTAATTTTTAAGTGAGATAGCGGTCGCCAAAGTAAGAGGTCCCAGATTTCGCTTCTGCAGCGACACGGGTCCGCTTCGAAAATGTGAGCTGACTGCTTGCTGTTCTATCAGCGCGCTTCTCCAGACTGGCTATTATTTTTTAATAAACTAATAAATAAATATTAGATTTTACAAAGCTCTTTCACCCTTGGTGTCGTGAGCTCTCGGGCTATTACACTCTTCGCAGTTCTGTTTGAAAATAATATCAGTTCTAGACATTTTTTGTTTAATTACAAAACATATATTTTTTTTAATGTTAAATTTAAATTAATTGATAACTTTTTTATTTATTACCGATTTATCCTCCTTGATTGTAAATTCCCATCCTGCTGGAAAAATGCTCTCGTTACTTCGATTCCAAAAAAAAAGATCCGCAAAATTTTTCAGATTTATGACCAATAAGCATTCTGCCGGGGTTATCAAAGTTAGCAGAAAAGATTATTGAAATGCAATTACGTGAATATCTGGATGGAAATAATATTTTGCCCAATGTACAATCGGGTTTCCGCCAAGGATACCGTTGTTGTACACCATTATTAGATATAACTGACAACATTATACAAGCTGCTGATGAGGGAAAATGTACAGCCCTAGTATTACTTGACTTTAGTAAGGCCTTCGACACCATTAACCATACTATTTTGGTGGTTATTATGACCTTGTGTGGAATAAATGTTGAGGGAACTCAACTACTCCAGTCGTACTTGCAGGGCCGTACTCAGACTGTTAGGTTGCGAGGAAATATTTCTGACGAGAGATTACTGACACGAGGTGTACCGCAGGGCTCAATTCTAGGTCCTCTGTTGTTTACAATCTACACCAGCCAGTTTCCCAAATCTATCGAGCATAGTGCGATACACATGTATGCCGACGACACTCAATTGATTAATTCTTTTAATGCCCGAGAACATTTAGATGCGTCAGAAAAAATTAATAGTGATTTGAAGGAACTCCCTAGAATGTCTACAGAGCATTCTCTCATACTTAATCCAATGAAATCAGCTGTCCTCTTATTTGGCAAAAAAACGGATTGTAATCATCTACAACACGATATGAATATTAAGGTTGTGAGCATGTCAAAATTGAGCCGTCAAGTAGTTCAAAAAATCTTGGACTAATTTTAGATAGGTCGTTGAGATTTCGGGAGCAGACAACAAAAAATATCCAAAAGGCCTACACTGCTCTGAGGCTATTATACCCTCACAAATCTTATTTGACAAAAAAACACGATTACCTAAGCAGAATACAGCGGGTTCAAAATTCTTGTATCCGGTTCATATGTGGTATTAGAAAATGTGACCATGTGTCTCATAAGCTGAACGAATTAAATTGGTTAAATATAAAAGATCGCCTTAAAACCTATGCCCTTTGTTTGTTTCACAAAATTATATTATCTCGGTCACCTCCCTATTTATATAACAAAATATCATTTCACGTGATGTTCACAATATTAATATAAGATATAAAGGTCAATTGACGCCTCCTCCTCACAAAACGTCTTTTTTTGAAACGAGTCTTCGATATGCCGTTTATAAGCTATACAACTCTATCCCAGATAGTTTGAAGGTTCTCACGAACGCTAAATTTAAAATGAACATATATAACTATTTTCTCAATGCATAATAAGGATACTCTATACTTGATTTCATTCTCGGTTTGTGTAATCAACATATGTTGTCTTAAATATCCTAATCTTATGTTTATTTTTTAATTATTATTATTTTAATTATTATTGTTAGTTTAATCTAGTTTAGTATCAAGGGTTAAGTGGTAGAGCACCCTCTTCTGTTTACTTATGTTGTAAAATGTTCTTTCTGTGGGAAATAAAAACATTTATTATTATTATTATTATTATTATTATTATTATTATTATTATTATTATTATTATGTCAAAATGTGGTTCTTCCTGTACCTAACACTAACTTATAGACCAAAACGTTGGATTCTATCAAATTTTCACCTACATGATGAAGGAACCTATAGTAGCGCAGACACTAGAGCCATTAGTAAAGCCCGAAATGCAGTTCTGTCAAGTTCAAGATGAAGAAGTAATCCAAAATAAAGGAATTCTGAAATATTTTAAACTCAATTTTAAACCTCAAGTCGAGCCTAAAATTAAAATTATTTCAAATATAAAATTATCAACTCAGCTGAATCACGAAATGGATGTGACCCTGAGAGTGACCCCAATCTCAGCGACGAAATTAAAAATATGGAAAATGCGGGATACGTATATACAAAGCCGAAATTAAAAGTGCAGGAGGCCCAACAGAAGCAAGATTCATTTGAGATTGATTTGAAATCGAAATGGGCTGAGGATAAGTACTCAAGAAAAAACAGAGAAAAGAGACAGTGGAGCCAAAATAATCCTGGCCATCCTTTGATTACAGATTACTTTCCGAATTTGAAAACGGTCCGAACACTTTTAAGAGAACATCCCGTTTTAGAAGAGAAGGGGGAATTAGGGGGAAATCAAAAGGAAATCAGAGGGAAATCAGAGGGAAATCAAGGGGAAATCAAAGGAAATCAGGTGGAAATCAGCGGAAGTCAGGGGAAATCAAGAGGAAACCAAGGGAAAACATACAGAATTTCCCCAAAAAGGGAAATCAGGTGTACAAATTGGGTCTAGCGGTTTACTCCTCGGCGGATCACCTATTTCTTCACAACTTCCTTCACATGGGTATCAAATGAAAGGGTTTTGTCTGTCTGTTTGTCTATAAATAAAATCAGTAAAGACTAAAGATTAAAATATAAAATTATATATAAAAAAAAATGTATGTATTAAAAAGTGAAAAATATGTTTCTTAAATGCATACATTTGGAAACTAAAAGCTTTGGGGGTGGTCATATAGTTCTATTGCACAGTTACTTTGCTCAATTGACCGCTCCCAAAGGTCTTGGTTTAAAAATGTAGGAATTTAAAAAAAATATTTTTTACTTTTTTGTACATTTTTTAAAGAAAAGCTTTTTTTAATAATTTTAAAATTGTTTTTAAGTCTGATAATTTCCTTAATAAATATTTTTTATTACCAACAGCAGTTATTTATATAACCGGTTAAAACCAAATATCTATAATTAACAATGTAAACAAATATAAATACATAAATAAAATATGCACATACGTTTACCGTGTGATACAAGCAAACACTCATTGCATAATTAAACCTCTGACAAATTCAAGATAAATATTTCAGGATTAAATAATGATTAGCGATACACGTTTGTCTAGATAAAACGTAATTTATTATATTATTCAATATCTTTTACGTTACGGTGCGACGTTTCATGAAAAAATCTTCCTTTTACTGTTGTGACCTTCTGCTGTCTACCAAAAGTCGCGTTCCGATTTTTTATGTTGATCCATGTACCGTACCCACCAAATGATCTAGACCCCACACAACTTTCGAATCTTTACAAAATGACATATATAGAGTGGGGCAATGGGACGCTTGACGCATGTCTCCTTTTCTATGATAGCTGGAAATGTGGGTCAAAAACATAAACTAGATGAAACATAACCAGAAATTATTTTTGAATATATATGGTGATTCGAAACCATTATATATGGTCAAATTTTTATTTTGTTTTGAATTCTATCTACGAGATGTTCTTACTAAGGCGGTTCCTTTAGTTTAAAATAAAATGTTTTAATAATTTTTGGTTTCACTGAACAGGATAATCTAAAACAAGCTAACCATTATACTCTTCGCTGATTTATTGCACCTTTTACATACTTGTTGTACATTCTATAGGATACTCTTCGCAGTTTTTTTTTGTAAATATTAGTTTTAGACATTTTCTGTTTAATTATAAAACACAGAAAATAGATTTAATAAAAAATTAAAACAATTAATAACTTGTTTCTTTATTGATCAATTTTGTTCAACAGAGTTCTTCCCCTAGCCAACACTAACTTACTGTGTAAATTTCAATACAATGGGACTTTTTATTCATAAGTTATCGTGACGGACGGACGGACAGACGGACAATTTGATAGTTGTTCAGAATTCGATCTCCAAGATAGTTATATGATTTTTTTTCCCTCTGAGCGACGTTGCCGGTTTTAGAAATCAAATACCATATACTCCTCGTTTTGTAATTGCGAAGAGTATAATAACGTTATTGTGATAGTCATGCATAACTTCTTTCTTGTAATCCAATGTTGATCGTGGGCATATAGCCGGCAAAGTGGTTGGGGAGAAAGATATATGTACATTTTCTATACTTATTTGTGATCAGTTTTTACTTCCCTCGCATACCGAAGTATTGCATTCGAGAAAGAATCACCCACCGAGATTTTTTCGAATTCTGACGTTTCAGAACACGTAGATTTCGAAAATATAGGTTTTTCAATTCCGTCAGTCTGTCTGTCTGTCTGTTGGTGCATTAACTAAAAAACTACTTAACGGAGGGCAGTGAAATTTGGTAGGTAGTTAGAGGTGTTTTAAAACCTCATGAGCCGTGACCTTCATATGCGCAGAGACATAATCCGTCCTGTTGACTCAGTTACATTTCTTAAAAATATTATATTTATTGTTTACAATTTATCCCGAGCTCTTGTTTATGTATACAGCAAGGCAGCCTCCAGTGTCTTCAAAAACATACTTATAACTCAGATTAAACTTTGCCTTTTGCGCATTTCGCGGCTCATGAGATTCTGAAACACCTCTAACCCTACTGTCAGCGAAGAACTGGTAGAATTTTCACTGAAAAATATACAGGGATATAAACGGAATAAATAGCGAAAAAATTTATTTTGCTCAAATTTTAAATTTCCACGTTTCATGACGCGCTAAACCTATTTCAGAAAAAAAAAAATTGAAAATATTTTTCACCATTTTCGAAAAAAAATTTACCACTAAAATATATGAAGAAAATTTTTTTTTTCTTCAAATTTAAAATTTTACGTTTCATGGCATTCTAAACGTATTTCAAAAAAAAAAATTTTTTACCAACATTTTTGAAAAAAATTTTACCACTAAAATAGGTGGAATTTTGTTTTTGTTCAAATTTAAAATTTCCACGTTTCCATGGCATTCTAATCGTATTAAAACAAATTTGGAAATTTTTCTGAAAAATTTTCTTGAAAAAATTTATGTATTCATCACTAAGTAGAATAGAAGAAAATATTTTTTTTTTCTCAAATTGAAAATTTCCTCGCTTCATGACTTTCCAAACCTATTTCGGAGGAAAAAAAATTGTAACATTTTTTTACCATTTTGTAAAAAAAAATTACCACTAGAATAGATGGAAAAATTTTTTTTGCTCAAATTTAAAATATACACGTTTCATGACATTCTAAACCTATTTCAGAAGAAAAGATTCTGAAAATTTTTTAACCATTTTGGAAAAATTTCAAAAAAAAATATTTTATTTCTTTGGTCAAATTTAAAATTTCAACGTTTCCATAGCATTCTAAACCTATTCAAACACATTTAAAAAAAAATGATAACATCCATTTCACTAACTATAGAATAGATGAAAATTTTTTTTTTGCTTAAGTTAAGTAGTGGAAATTTTCATGACATTCCAAACCTATTTCGGAAAAAAAAATTGCATCATTTTTTTACCATTTTGGAAAAAAAAAATTACCATTAGAATAGAGGGAAAAATTTGTTTTTGCTGAAATTTAAAATTTTCACGTTTTATGACATTCTAAACCCATTTCAGAAAAAAAAAATTTTCACACATTTTTGAAAAAAATTTTACCACTAAAACAGATGGAAATTTTTTTTTCTTCGCTCAAATTTTAAATTTCCATGTTTAATCACATTCTGAACCTATTGCAGAAGAAAAAAGACTGAAAATATTTAATGAACAGATTTGAAAAATTTCAAAAATAAAATGACATTTTTAACCACCATTATACTTCCACTTCACTGCGTGAATGTGGAACTGAAAATGTGTCTAATGGAAATAATATTTGACATATGCTATTATAATTTTATTGGAAAATATACAAGAAATTATTCATGGCAGACCTGTTATTTAGTATTGAACTTTTGCTGTTGGATGAGCACTATTTTTTTGACCAAAAGTTATCAAGATTTCTTTGTAATAATTACAATAACTATATTTCGATTATTATTCTCAATGTCATTTCGTATTTAATAATTTTTTAGTGTGACCGCCATGCACAAATAACGAGGGAAGTTCTGTGTAAATACCTTTACCGATTTTTTTTAGTAAGGGTTGAAATAATGACTAGTAATATAATTATTTCCTTTGTCTATATTTTAGAGAACTTATACAGTGCAAGGACTTTGCATTGGTATACCTTTATTGGTATTTTTCGAAATCCAATTTTTATTATTCCGTACGAGTAAACCAGGAATAATTGCTGCGAAGGTATTGGCCCGAGAAGTAATTTTCCACTTTCTAAGCTTTGAATATAGTTACATTGACGATATGCAAACATCGAAACACGTCTCTGTACATGTTTTAAAGTTGATATCTCTTATTTTTGGTAAATGTTTTATTTTTAATGTACTGCCACATCCACCTACAGCCTATTTTACAATCGCTAGTTAACTTCCAGTCAGAGTTAACTTTCAGGTTATTATAGAAATTGGGTTTTACAATATCTGGTCATTTTCGATGTGGTAGTTATCTAGTAGTTAACTTTACTAGCAGATGAGGTGTGGGTTAACTAGAAGTTGGCAGTTTACTGGCAATTTATAACCTATAAAATAACTGTCACAAAATAATTTTTTGATATTTTGCCTAAAAATGAATATGTACGAAGTAAATGCATATAGCAGTGATGAGTAGCCAAGGTAATCCTGTATAGACCTAACTTTTTCGAAGAATACGATGGAAGAGATTTTTTAAATAGATCGAGACTAAATACTACCTACTTACTTAGTAATAGACCACTAACTCATAAATTGCTTCTGACATTTATATTTGATAGCAGGTGACGTGACTTTGGACCAAAATTCATACATTTTATGTATATTACCCATTTTTCCAGTACCAACATTATAAATTTTATTCACAACCTCTCGTTTACAAATCATCACTTAACTTTACATTGAAAAACGCATGTGTCGGTAAAGTTATAGTTAACCTGCAAGTAAAAGTCAACTAACATGAAAGTTAACTTGCGATTGTAAAACCGGCTGCTAGTGGAGTAAGTATAGTATAGTAAAAAATTGTTTTGTTGAAATGTGTTTAGAATGTCATGAAACGTCGAGACTGCTAGTTTAATTTATTAGACAAAAATTTCTGTCCATCAGTCTGTCTGTTTGTAACATTCTGTGCGTACGATTACTCTGGAACGGTTTAAGCTATTCGCTTGATATTTGGTACACGTTTGTATTATAATGAAATCTGGAACTAGATTATATTATGAGCTAATTCCATTAAAGGGTTGGGGGTGAAATAGAGGTAAATAGGGGTAAATAAGTAAAGCAAGCTAGTTAAGAGTAAAGGAACTTGGAATTTGGTGTATTGTATATACTAGAAGCCAAGATCTCAAAGTTTTTTATGATATCTTTCACCTTTTTTTATTTGTATTTACAATGTATGTTTGTTTGCATTTACAATGTTTGCCATATCCCTTCTGAACTATGGTTTGGGTTTAGAATCTGTTGGGCAGTGTACGGAAAAAATTAAAGAAATACATAAATTTAAATTGACTGTATTTAAGCTATTTTGCTTTTTGTTGTTCAAAAATTAATAATCTACTAAACAAATAAAAATGGGACTACTTCTTTAGTACTTTCCTGTTTTTTATTCTCAAAATTGAACCTTATTTACGTTCAGATGTTTGATCATAACATTTCGTATACCTATCAGCTATAATTTCTTTATAAAACTAAGAATAACTTAATATGTTATATGCGTCCTAAATGATACCACCCCGTATATTAAAATACGTCCACTTCTTTGATTTTCCAATTAAAAACTACACGGTATTTTTTCATATACCTAATTTATCTACAATCCCCGTTAAGCCAGCTACATAATATTAAGTTTCAAGTGTCCTCCGGTTTACCGATATAGCTTTTTCCTCGAATTGCTTCGTAAGAGGAATTCATTTGCGGTGAGTTTTCAATTAAAATTCCACAGTGGGTGACAGTATTGAAGTAAGGAGGATCAATACCTTTGGAGGAAATTGGATTAATTAATGTTTTATTTTGGCGACGGTTTGACACTATTAATTACGACAAAATAAATGGGAGATTACTACCAAATATGCAGCAAAATACATTAAAAAAATGTTTGTAATCGAATAAGTAGAAGTGAAAATGTTGCGAGGAAATTGCCTTGAGGCACAGAACGCTTCCTTCACAACAATACAAATAAATTATAAGGAATACTGAAAGGAGTAAAATAAATATTAATAAATATTAATTCGTTTGATTGGGGCAGGGTTACCGATAAGTGCGGATGAGTTGATGTTAACGAAGGCGAGTTAAAAATTATCGAATCAAACAAATAACATAATTTTATCAATGTTTTTGATTGGAGGTTTTGCAAAACCATAATTTTCAACCATTACAGACCAATACCATCCAATTCGGTATGTTGTGCCATGGTCCATAGACCAGTCAAATTAAGGGTTTTGCAAAACCATAATTTTCAACCATTACAGACCAAGACCATTCGATTCGGTGTGTTGTAATTGGCACAACATGATCAATTTTCCGGGAGTTATTTGAACAAGGTTTCAAGTTATAAACAATTTAAGTTGTGAAAATAATGAAAAACTGAATTTCTGAATATTCGATTTCGCACGCTGCTAAACCGACAGCAGATAGGGAAAAGGTGGCTAGAACTTTTTATGGATCGTGAATGGAAAAGAGATAGGTCTCGGGATGCAAAGTATTATGAGCTCACTTGTCTACTACAAGAAAGTGATACTGAGTAGGAAGATGAAGAATATAAGCAAGTAGAAGTCGAGAACAATGTAAGAGATGAGCATAGAGAAGAGGAAACGAAAGAATAATGTTTATTAGAAGACTAAGATGAACCCAGGTCTTCTTTTGTTGTAAAAACCCCGAAAATAGGATGGATGATTGAATAAATATTTTTGTATTAAATTTTTTTTTTCAATCGCGGACTTTTTTGAAGAAAATTTAACGTCTACAAAAAAGGTTGTGAGCAATTTTCCTCTATCTGCTGTCGAATTAGCAGCGTTTGAAGTCGAATATTCAGATATTCACTTTTTTATCATTTTTACAACTTTGATTGTTTAAAACTTAAAACCTTGTTCAGATAACTCCCGGCAAAATTCACAAGGAGAATTAGCGCATCATACCGAATGGAATGATATTAATCTGTTATACCCGCAAATATTCGTAGAAATGGGCCTGATTTTTGCCTAATTTGAATGGTCTATAAAGATTTGTCACGAAAAGAATTTCGAATATGCTGTAAAACAAATTGAAGCTAATTAAAATCTTTACAAGAAAATATTAACACAGCTCATGTACAGGGTGAGGTAAAAATATATTCGAGTAAATTAAGTTTCCTTTCTTAACAGTTTTTCCAAAATTTTCTGATCACTCTTTATGCACGTTTAAAGACTTTAAAAATATCTAAAATTTGATATGCCCAACATATCGTCGCCGCTTAAAAAATAATAAAGTTACAAGTTTGGGCAGTTTTAAGTGGCGTACCCTGTATAGTACCTAGTAATTATCGCCAACTTCTCCTACACAGCAAAAATGATCATTTCCATACAATAATTTTCTGATAATGGGACTGATGATAATAACGGTGTTACAATGACAAACATGCACCGTCATTGTTTCAGATTCGTTTAAATCAACCAGTAAATATTCTTCCGGGACGTTCAAGAACGCCCATTAACCATATTCAACGACCATAAATCAGCCGACTTGATTATTTTTCCGAGGAGCAGTTGATGTGAGCGTGGCCAGCATTAATAGATAACAGAGGTTATGTAGGTCAGTCAGAGAATTCAACAATTCAAGTAGTGCAGTCACTCATTTGTTACATGGCTAACTAAGAAACCAGATGTCTTCGTGACCTACATCATGGCCGACTATTGCAATTTATTTTTAAATTGCCACTGACTGTAATTCGTAGATTTATTTAGAGGTGATAGGGGCAAACTTTCTTTTGAGAAAGAAATCGTACTCCGGAGTACATATGGGAAAACATATTTAAGGACTTGTATCGATACTGGTGCATGAAATGAAAAGTATCAATCCCGGTACCATATCGCAAGAAAAATATCGATATTTTTAAGATAAAAACAATCATAAAGCTAATATACGATTCAAATGTATTGACCCCTCACTTTAACTGCGAATATTCTAGAAGCTGAAAAGCGAAAAAAATTGAAAAAAATCTTTGTTCATTGTGTGTCTATTATAAATCATTCACTGAAATTTGAATAATGTAAATTACACAGTTTTGAAGTTCTGCGAAGTTATATTGAAAAAGGTCCAACTTTTTAAGAAAATGTTGACCATACCAATTTTAAATCCATTATATCTTGGAAAATGTACCTACCACGTAAATAATATTTTAGATACCGATACAGCACGGCATTTTTTGTACGAGGAAATTTTTTCATAATTTTTTATTCTAAAATTTTGCAGTTATTCTCAAAAACGTGACCTCATGTTTATTTGGTTATTTACCAATGTATTTAAAGCATTTTCAGAAAAAAGAATTGGTATATATCAAATATTAATTTAGTTATCAAGCGCAATAGATAATATTATTGCAAGCTTGCGATAATATTCTCAATTTTGTTGATTGGCTTACGGATATATCTGGATACTTAGTGTTAAATAAAACACATACCCACTTCTTCTTGTGTTCGTGCCCTGTCACCATGCCCAATCATCATTAGACAAAAATACATACAAACGCATTGTTATAGAGCAGAACTTGAACTGATCGTTACGTTTTATTTCGTACATACAATCAAGCATGACAACGAATGATTGTGTTCAGTAGCAGTAATTATATCTTTGCCCCACTCGCCCTCACCAACTCCTGCAATTTATATTAATTTAGAAGTCAGCGTTCATAACTATTTATCATAGGTCAATTATATAACGAAAAAATCGGCCAGCAATTTTTTCGCTGCCATGTCAATGACTCATCTGTCTTGTTTGTTTTGTTCCGTGGAGCAATAAAAATAAATCGTTCATTTTCGAATGGGATAATTGAACAAATAAATAAATCACACAGATTGACAGGGAAATAATAAAGCTTTTGATTTTGATTTATATGTTGGGCAAAGTTCCAAAGAATGTTTTGTTTCGCTACACATAGTTTAGGTGCGAGACAAGAACTTTCATAAAGCAACATTTTATTGCTACACGAATTTGGCCTGAAGTTGTTGGCTGGGAAATTTTCTTGGCATCGTACGATACATCTAACGAAGTGGAATTGTAGTACAAACACTAATAATTGTCACCGGAATCAAACAAATTAGTGGACGGTCGTTTACATGACCTAGGACTCTTGTGGAAACTTCGAGTAAGATCAGGGGACTACTTGTAAGTAAATACTGCTCGATTTGTTTGCCCTCAAAAAGAAAACTTTAATTATTTAAAAACTCATCTACGAAAAATAGATAGCGGATACGTTTTATGAAATTTTCTGACAAAATTATTTGTTTATTATTCCTAAATTAATTTAGTTTCTCCACTGTATCATCTTTAAGTCTACTCCACCCAATCACTTGTAACGCGGCCATTGATTCAGTTATTTAGGTATTAGTATAGATAATACAGATAATGCAAAGTATTTTTATTAATTTACTAAATTGTATACTTATATTAAAAAATTCAAACAGAAAATATGTGCCTACTGATAAAAAGAAGCCTGCGCCAATATTCTCGACTAAAGATGACGGTCTCGGATGATTAGGGATCGAGCTTGAGCTCTTTGCCCTCTGGGCCTGCTTTTTCTCCTAACCCCCCCCCCCCGCCCCGCGCAAATGCGGACGGTATTGGCAATATTAGCAAACCTCCCCTGGTCCTGGCTCTTGGACCCAGCCAGCTGGGTCAAAAAGAAGCCTAATCTGGTTTTCACTAATAATAAAGGTAGCAAAGAACTTGACCAATGAGCAGTATTGAGCCTCACCTAGTGAGGCAGATAAGTATTACACACTGTTGTTGCACAAAACAATTATAATAACAAACGATTGTAAACAGATTTTTTTTTAACTTTGGGGTACTGAGATTTATTATCATTACACTTTTTTTTTTCGGGAAACCCCAGCGCTGCAAACGAAAATAATATAATCGCAAACGATCGTGAAGGAATTTAAAACGATTGTCAATTTTTTTTCTTTCGATGTTCTAATTTTTGGGGTGCAAGCTTCGATTTTTCGCGTTTATTTTTTCGAACGGATGTTTTTCAAAACGCAAACGACAATGTTACTATCGCTTAGAATATGGCTGACGGAGTTGGTGTGGGCGTAGCGGGGCGTAATTGCAGGTTGTTCAGAGCCCTAGTCAGGATAGCAAAAATATTTGCTATAGATCCATATGTCCAGGAATGCATAAAGATAGCCGGACAGAGACAAATGCTCTCGGGTTTTACACACCTTTGAATCTGAAATCGTCTGGGAATGCACACAATCAATGAAGCAACTGGCAAAAAACAACAACGTTGCCTCGATGTGGGTGCCAGGGCATACATTAGATGACACCCTTGCAAACAAAGGTGCTGACGCCCTATTTTTTGTGATCGGAATGGTTTTGCAACTTATCATAACGGAAAAGATTCTAATGTGGAAAACTTCCTACCGGAGGAATACTTTAGCTCAAAGACAGGTGAAAAAGTTCATATCTTATTCGACAAAGAATGTCACACGGTTTCAATAACTTGAAAAGCCTGACTTAAGACTGATGATAGGTTTTCTAACAGGACCACTGTCCCTTGAGATATCATCTTAAGAATATGGGAAAGGCAGAAAATAATAAATGTAGATACTGTGCAACAGAAACTGCAGAAAAAATATTTTGTGAACGCATTGCTTCTTCGCGGCCAAATTATCTTATTACGCGTGCTATACACTCCCTTGTAATATTGTCAAGTAATAATTTCAGTTTGTGTCCTTACTTGGTAAACAACGTACACACTACGCGACCTATTCGTTCCTTGGTTTTGTCTGTTGCTTTTGTTTTTGTTGAATTTTGTGCCACTTATGTTAAGATTGATTTTGACTTATCGTTCAAGTCGTTAGTACTTGATTACGTAAGACACTACTTCTCGTTTGTGCTTTTTGTGTTACTTTTTGTTTTCTTTATTGATAACGTTAATTCAGTTTAGTGTGGTGTTTTAATAAAACACAGATTTTGGACATTATGAGAGATTACACTTATCCAGAGCTCGCGGATATGTACTTGGTGTATGGAGAAAGTGGTGGAAATGCAGCTGGTGCGGTCATCCTTGTGCTCGTACATTTGTTATAGTATTGTAACGCACCCCCCCCCCCCACCCCTATTATTTTGTTGTTAAATTCTGATTTGATTATAATATCAGTTACCCTCCCCTCTCCCCTAAATGTCTAATTAATAAAACAATTAAACTAATTTGGCTGTGTGATCGTCTAGTTTATTATTGGTAGGACTCAAATTTACGTTTGTGATTTGTAGTTTATTGTTACCATAGTTCTTTTTCTAGGTTTGATATTACTGTTTCTATTCATTTATTTATTGACTTGATAATTAACTATTTATTGCGGATATTTAATGATTCGTTCTTTACTCTAAATATTGCTATTAATTTATTTGTCAAAGTTCTGATTATAGTTCTTTATTTAATTGTTCAAATTAAACACTGAATATTGTTTTGGCACTTGTTCAATTAATTGATAAAATCATTAAGTATTTCTATAATACCCTGTATAAAGTTCAAACTCTAAATTATTCTTTTTATTTAATTTACAGAATTATTTATTTTATCTTTTATGTTAACTTTTGTTTAAGTTTTTATCATATTTTAGATTTCATTTTTATTCACTATTGTAATGCTCAAGTAAACCTTATGTTTACTTATATTATTTTAAATATTCGTTTTATTTAAGCCCAAGTAAATCTTATATTTACTTGTCTAGTTTTTCTGGTAATAATGCACTTTATTTTCAATTTCTGGTAAAGGTAAAAGAATTAAAAACAAGTAACGTTTTTATACGTATAATCAGACAATTGTCAGAAAAGATCATTTATAAAAATATTGATGTGGCAATGGCCAGGAAATAGTTGCTTACATATAAATCAAAATGTGAGTAATTTAACCACAAATTTATATTACAGCAACAGATTTCGTTGGGACAACAGTCACGTGTAAGTGTATCGAATGGTCAATCAAACAACTCCAATAATCACTAAAAATAATAATGATTATAACGAGAATCCTCGTTCAAAACTGAAGTAAAAAATATTGAATTCGGAACATGTAAAGTCCATACTTGGGTGGCGAAAACTCGCAATAGTTTATTTAATTGAATGCACGGCAAGTTGAAATCTCAAGTAATTGCCTATTCAAACATAGTTTGATTTCGAAGCGTAGAATTATGTGATCTGATCAATAAACTTGATACAGAACCAGCCAATTGGCTACCAATAGGTTTTTGTTTTGCGAAGGTTGTAATTGTCCAAACAATTGAATGAACAAGCAATTTGTATCAATTTCAACTCGCCCATGACATAAATATGTCATCGTGGATGAATAAAAGGTACAACACCCAGTACAAAGTTTAACATGTGATAATATTTAAAAGTATAATTATGTTAAACTAGCAGGGGGCAAATCACAGGCTTTATTAGTGGATGACCCACAAAAGTCCAGTGACCGCATCCCTACGAGTAGGACATAAATAAACCGGCAGGTCCGAACAGCTGTAAAACCCTTCGTACCAACAAATATTGTAGAAGTTCATTGACCAAACGGCAAAACAAAACGCAACAGAAATTGTTTACCAACAGAATCTGCCACTATGTAAAGTTAAATATTTTAAAAGTTACTGTTTTAAATAAGATATGATTTAACATAGGCTGTAATTCAACAAACAGCTAATTATGCTACAAATAAAAATTAACATTATAGAAAATTTCTAAATAATAAAATTCTAACTAGTCAAAGTGCCACAGTAAAAAGATCCCCTCGCGATTCCGAGTATCCGAAATATAGAGTCAGTTAGTCAATTGTTTAAAATGAATTAAGTTCACGTAACTACATGTAAATACCGAAAAACCGAAATAATCATATTGATTTACCTGGTAATTGATAGACCGCTAAATGACCAGTGTCATTAGGGGTGTTATCACGCGGCTCGCTCATGTCCAGCGCGTCGTAGCTGGACGGCGGTGTTTTATTAGCTCTGGACATCGTTCCCTTGAGTCGTACTAATCTGGTATAACTCCAGCAATACAATAATAGTACCGTTTTTCTAGCAAGTTACTTGACCAGTGGTCAGCAGCGGTCAATTCGTAGTGAGAGGATTAATTATCCCACTCAGGCTCAAAGAGACTGAGGATTAATTATCACTCTGCTTATTGAAGTAAGGGCAGGCTTCGGAATCGGCTTGACCAGTGGATGGCGGTCAGCTAATATATTGATAATTATCAGACTCGTTTCCGAGGATTAATTATCATTCTGAATAGTGGTCAGCAAGTAAAGCATTGATAATTATCAGACTCGTATTAGAGGATTAATTATCATTCGTAGTAGCGGTCTCAAAGAAGTGACCCTTGTACCAACTTCTCGCGGGTATTTATACCCGAAAGAGCGATGACGTTACACACAAAAGTGCGTAGTTTTTGGTACTGTTCTCACGGAAAACCGAGCCATCTGTGCATATGCCTTATCTTTGTTTAGATTAACATCGTAAAATTTCAAGTGATATGTGCCTTTTCGAACTGGCCTTTACAGCAAGTTTTGTACGTTTTAGGTAGACTTAAAATATTTAAAACTATACGAATCGGACAAATTCTAAAACATTTATGTTCTAGCATGAAAATTGGGGTAAAATATTATTAGGTACGTACCGGGTGATATTTAATCGCGTGTCGAATTATACAGAATTTCAGAATTCCGTAAATTTGGATTAATAGAAGCGGAAATAAATTTTTAAATTAATACACAGGGTATGGTTTTCTTCACTATTGACCAACGTCTTCGAGAAACAGGTCGTCTCGATGGACATGGAGGAGAACGAGATCCACAAGCGAAGAAAGGGTAATTGACGCAGAGGTTCAAATTTTGGAACTTGTAGAAGAGGATCCAACTTTAAGCACCCGCGATATCGCGAACCGTGTGGGAGTATCCTATTTTGTGGTATGGAGGACATTGAAAGATATGAACTTACATCCCTATCACTATCAACGTGTCTAAGCACTAGAACCTCAAGATTTTGCAGAGCGAATGCATTTTGTAGGTAGATTTTAAGAAAATTCGCAGCAAATGAGGGTTTTTAAACGTTCTGTGTTTCTCCGATGAGTTGTGTTTTACCAGAAATGGAGTGTTTAATTTGAAAAATATGCACTATTAGGCAGACGAAAATCCACGTGTAATAAGAAGGGAGCATTTTCAACGACGGTTCAGCGTTAATTTGTGGGCAGGAATTTGCGGTAATGAAATAATTGCACCTATACAATTACCCGCTAGATTAAATGGTGATATATACTTAATTTTTTTGCAACAAACATTGCCAAATTTGCTGGAAGGTGTACCCTGGGCTGTTCGAAATTTTCCACAGCGATGAATTGGAGGTGGCGGACCAGTACCATGGCCTGCTAGATCGCCCGACTTATATCCGATGGACTTTAAATTTTGGGGGCATTTTAAATCTCTGGTTTGCCGTGATCCAATTGACACTTTAGGACAATCGCAACAACGTATTTTAATGTGCATAGAAACCAAATGTGTTGAACGGAGTGCGTATGTCCTTAGTTGGACGTGCCGAAATGTGTATACGTGGAGATGGAGGTCATTTCGAAAAATTTATGTGAAAAATTCAAAAGAATTGTTCAGTTATTGGGCGTTACCTATTGGGCATTAAAGGTATGTTTATTATGTTTATTATTATTATTTTTATATTAGTATTCGCTGTCTTGTTTTGATCTGTTTATTATTGTTTACATTGATTTTCAGAGAGACCAAAGATTCGATTTTTAGTTTTCGATACCTGATTGGGAAAGATTATGCGCTCAATTCGTTAAAAAACTCAGAATTTTTCCTAACTTAAAATACACAACTATTTTCTGTTATCGTATCTCGGACGTCTAACTCTTCGTTTTCCAATTTCATAAAATAAACCACTTAATAAACCACTTTTAAATTTTATAAATTCTTATAAACAACAAAAGCTACAATAACTTTGTTCCAAATTAAAAAACACATGTAAACAAATCCTATTTAAACCCCTGTGGCCATGCTATGCTTGCGTTGTGCCGAAAGAGAAGGAATTATTTACATTTTCATAATTATTGGTATAAAAAGTTCGGTACAAGTAATCCCATCAAAGTGCCGCACTTCTTCCGGCGGGAACACAAGTCCGGTATTACAGTTTTTTATTATTTCTAATATCTAATAATATCTTCTAATCTAGGTCAGTTTTTTCAAAGTACCCCTAGAGAAAAAAGTCATATAGGTTCTTAGTTTGTCGTTTGTCTAGTCGGTCCCTATTACCAGTTTTCTTAATGACATGAAACTAATTACACCCTGTATAATAAATAACCATCTCTCAGGAAAATCACAAATTGTAGGGTAAATGACAAAAAAATCTTTTTGGAGGTGAAGACGGGCTGAGAGCAGAGTGGCCCCTTTAGGTAATAAGGTTCAATTAACTGGGCAACTGGGTTAAATATTTAAGAATTTTTAGTTTACATTTTCTTTCACAATATTTTTTCTAAATTGAAATCGACTAAAAACGGATAGCCAACTTCCCAAAGCCTAGGGCTACTAAAATGCCAGTTCGTAAGCGTATTTTCGTCAATAACATAGAATCGATACAAAGAATTTTTTCCTCTAGAAATATTACTACTGACGCCTATGATTTAGATTGTTTTAAAACTAATTTCTGTTTAGCTGTTTAAAAAAAATGAGAAAGAAACTTCTTGTAGACAAAAAATGTAATTTCAGATAGATATTTCTGGTCTACCGCAACTCTATGTAACTAAGAAAAAGTTCAAGTTCGATTATATTATAGCTTATTACCGAAACCAGGTCAAATCTAACTTAAAGTAATTTGGAACTTTCATTTAATAAGGAATCGCAAAAACTACACCCGCAACATTAAATCCTTTCTTACGCAAGACGCAGCCGTACAAGTTTTTCACCTTCATTCGACCTCTACGATGTTGTTTTCTCGATAATACGCCACCTGGAATGCCGGCTCATGTTTTATGAAACACATTGAGCTACTTCGGATTCTTTTTAATTATTCTTCTTTGTGCAAGCCACAGTCGATGATTAAGGTCAAACCCCCAGCGTGGTGCATAACCGATTACCATTATGAGTGTCTCTAAAAATAAACTATCCATTTTATTTGTTATGCTTCAGTGGTGCTGCTTAGCATTGCGTGAGTCATCGCCCACGAATATTATTATAATTATTATAGTAAATGTCTTGCCTTGAATTTTAATTGATTGTTTAACGTTGTGTTATGCGGACAGAAAAAAATGTTAATTTACTCGCGCTTATTTGCACAATTTGTCTTCGCGGAATAAATTGAAATACAATGTAATTTCTCATCAGAAAAACTCAATTTGCGATGCTGTAGACGTAATCGTAAATTAGAAATATGTTTTTTGTTTGTTTTCTTATCAGTTCTGTCGTTGTAAACGAATTTGTCCCGTAGCGGAAAACCGGGTAAAATGTTGGATACACGCACCAAATTATATTACAAATTTCATTGTAGTTACAATTTTTCGAATATTACATTTTAAATAACATTTAAATGTGAGTTTAAGAAAATATAACATTTAACATTTCACCAGCATCCAACAATTTACGTGGTGACCCGATAGTAGTGCATGTACTCTTGTGGATGGATTCAGCAAGTAACTAGTAGGAGTTATAGTCTGGCGTGGCCTAGTGCGAATACCGATTTGATTAACATTTAACTCAAATTTACCTATGTAGTGCCATTGAGATTAACTACACAACCGCCATGATCCATTGAAATTATAATAACACATAGTCAGTGTAAAACAAAATGGTTCTTTTAAAATATAACAGTTTATCCGCCTCTGGAGATCACCCTGTGTGACGGATACAATTTCACTGTGTTCCCAAGTTTCCAATCCGGAAGTGGTGACTTCACTTTTAAAAATACCAGCTGCGTGTGAATTCTGTAAGAATTCTTAGTTTAATCATAGTTTGAAAATGACCTAAAGGGTTGAAACTGCAGTCACGTTTTGTACAAATATAGTGGTAAAAGACATAATAATGTTCTATTCGATTTCGTTATAAATATATAAATTATCACCTGGTCTATTCTTGTAAACAAAACTTACAGAATGAATTGATTTTATTATTATTATTATTTATACTTTAAATGTAAACAACCTATAACAGTAGCGAATTCTATTAAATGCGAAAATCTCCAATATTGCAATTAAAAAATGCAACAAAGTTATGTAAAACCGTAACAGATACCTACATAAAAGTCACTTCTACAAAAAAACTGTCTGTAGTTACACCAAGGTCAGAGCTATTTGTCGATACATCATTTTATAAAATCGCATCAACATCAAAATAGCGATTAACTCGATCCTGCTTAGAACGGCGAAAAGATAATGTGAATAACTGACATTTTATCAATTTGTGATGACGACAGCCGCTCGTAAAAATAATCTTTCCGGCAAATATTTATTTCTGGTCCTGCGTAAGCAACTATTTTTAGTAGTTCCTATAAAATACGTATCCTATCTTTTAGATTCTAGCTTGGCTAGTAAATTGTTAAGCCATTAACTTGAAAAAATATTGACCTGAGTTGACAGTAGTGTCGCTTGGATTTTAAGCTTAAAAGGTTAAAATTTTGTCAATGTAATTTTTAAACAAAACAAAATTTTGATGCTGCAACTGCCTGCCTACTGATTGATTAATCTCGCAATTCTGGTACTCATCGCCACTGGGATAGAATTGTTATTTCTCTTATATCGCAGTTTTGAGGGTACATAAACAATTTAACATGAGTATTCAAAAATGGATTTTTTGCACTGCAAAACTAGTATTAAAATTGGATACGACAATTTTCATTGAGAATGTGGAAAGAATCATGTTATAATGTGTTGGAAAGAAACGTATTCCAAACCAATTTTTGTTTTCTTTGACTTTTCAGCACGAACTTAAATTTAGTTTCAGAAAGGAGGAGCTGGCTGATTTGCCTTGAACACGCGACCCCCACCCCCCTCCTCTGTGGATCTATTGGTCTAGTGTTCCTTAGAGTCTCTTTTTCAGCGTTGTCTACAGTCTTAATAAGGACCCCTTAAGTACAGCTATCAACCCTTAGTATCCCCTCGCCAAATAGTTAGATTCTCAGTCTCGCTAGGCCTTCACAGTGACAGCATATGGACTGAGATGTTCTCTACTTAGCAGAATCTGCATGATGCGTCCTCTGACTCATCATGATTCTATTTTGGCGGAGTAGAGGTTTAGCCTGTCTCTGTAGAGAGAAACTATTCCATCATTCCATGTACCCATTTACCAATGGATGTTCTTATGCATTAACCACACCACAAAAAGGTTCAGGTCCTACCTTAATGTGTCTTAGTACCCCAAGTCACATTCGCTTTATTGTGACTTCCAAGGTCCATAAGAGCATTCGTACTGTTCATGTCGAATTGATCTATTTTCCTTTAGTGGTGTTTGGCTTTCTGAATATGAACATAAAGTTGGCACCCAGAGTTAGCACCCCAGATTCACAATAGGTCTGAAACGGCAAAGTAAAGAGCGACCGCGCTGCCGCTGGCGGGGATTATCTTGTTTCGAGTAGAAGAGGCCTGTCGGGGGTGGAAAGCGGCAGCTCGTAGCCGGACCGAATTTTCCGATGTAAAAAAAATTTCCGGCTCTGAAATGCACATGCAAAGAGTTACCGCGATTCAGGTTGTGGCAATCATCATGATTCAGTGTAAACTAACCGCCCTCCAATTTTCAGTGCGGCAGCTCCATGCCAAGTCGAGTTTTCCGACCCGTGGAAGGGAAGGGCCAAGAGCTGCCGCGATTTTCTCTCTTTGGATGCTTCTCTATTACCAATAGGTACCTTATGACCTATTTTCACCTCGGCAGCTCAATGCCAAGTCGAGTTTTCCGGGTGGAAAAGGAGTTTTCCGACCGTGGAAGGGAGGGGCCACGAGCTGCCGCGATTTTCTCTCTGCGGATACTTTTCATTTAACAGTAGATACCCTTTGACCCACTTTCAGCGCGGCAGCTCGTGTCCCTCGACTTGGCGTTGACCTGCCGCGCTGAAAATGGGTCAAAAGGTACCTATTGTTAAAAGAAAAGCATCCGCAGAAAGAAAATCGCGGCAGCTCGTGGCCCTTCCCTTCCACGGTCAGCAAACTCTTTCCCCCGGAAAACTCGACTTGACATGGAGCTGCCGCACTGAAAATTGGAGGGTGGTTAGTTTACACTAAATCATGATGATTGCCACAACCTGAATCGCGGCAGCTCTTTGCATGTGCATTTCAGAGCCGGAAAATTTTTTTACATCGGAAAATTCGGTTCGGCTACGAGCTGCCGCTTTCCACCCCCGACAGGCCTCTTCTACTCCTCGAAATAAGATAACCCCCGCCAGCAGCAGCGCGGCCACTCTTTACTTTGCCGTTTCAGACCTAGTGTGAATCTGGGGTGCTAACTCTGGGTGCCAACTTTATGTTCATTTTCTGAATGGCGAATGACTGGTAGGCACTTTATGGATTTTTTATTTTCTTTGCACACAACTGTACTGCGGTCACTTCAGCTTGAATGCTGTAACGTACTCTTCTAGACTTATCGAGATTTTTGTTTTGTTCTGAGTACAAACTCCTGGTGCTCTGTTCCGTGCTGGTATCTTATCGGCGTTGGGCTTTGCATTAGCCTATGAACTACTTAACGAGCTTCTTCTTAGATACATATGTATAGTGATGGTGGATTTAAAAAGGCTTCCAATGTAGCTGTGGGAGAGACATTTATGACCCTCGTAGCGTATGGGCAAGCAAGACTTTGCATGCAAAGTGTTAGTAGCCTTATTGCTCACAATTACAGTGTCATGCCACTGATCTGTAGATTGTCGTAGGTCTTACTACCCTAGCACCTATGGCTATACAATAGGATCATTTTGGGATTTAACTCCAATTTCTACGAAGAACTAAAAAAAGGAATAATCGGATATACGCACTGATAGATTAAGAACAGAAGACTAAGCAAGATGATGATAGATGGAAACTTAAAAGAAGAATCTCACACACACCTATACTATATTTCTACGCCATGTGGCTCTCGCTATCCGAGACAATGTTGGTGATATGGATCTTGTTTGTGACGAAATTTGCAACAAAACGGTATTTATTATGTTTTTGTAGAACGAGCGCTGGTTTTTATTAAATTGTCAAATAAGAGCGCTAAGTCGTATAAAAACAAATGTGATGGTATTTTTTAAAAATATTTATCAAAGAGTGATTGCAAAAAAGGCCTAAAGTTTGCCTGTTTTTGCATAGTAGATAGCGGGCAAAATAAATCCTATATGGCTCAAATTAAACTTTGAGAAATTTTAAGACGAGCATTCTTATTTTTTTTTTGAAAAAATGCAAAATCGCCCCTATTTAAGGGGCCTTTTTTAAATATTTTCTACCCTTAAATAGGGGCAATTTTTGCATTTTTTCAAAAAAGTAAAAAATATGCTGGCCTTAAAATTTCTCAAAGTTTAATTTGAGCCCTATAGGATTTATTTTGCTCTTTTCCTTGGCCCGCTATCCACTATGCAGAAACATGCCAATTTTGCGGTCACTGTTTCACCACAATATTTGAAGGGCTTTCAAGTCATGGTAATTATAAGCAGATCAATTATTATATTAACATATTAGCAATCTATCCAAAACAGTATAGATACACGCTTTCCATACAATACACTAGTGCATTATAATTAATTACAAAGTTTCAATTAAAAGTCACGCTGAATTTAATTTACAAATGGAGAAAGTGACATATTAGACGCTGAGCGGAGCGCCACATAGAAGTGAAATGAAAACTTAACTTAAAATTAGTGAAAGTTATCATTTCCTCTAGTAATTACAGTAACACTTACGAACCACGTAATGACCACAATTCTTGAAGATTGATATTTATGACTTTGAATGTAGGTTAAATAAATACTAATTCATGAATAGATTAACAAAAAAACAAAACAGATTGACAAGTTCCAAACCAGCTGCTCAAACACATTGTTGGCAAAAAGTACCTTTTAATTTAAGATAATAAAACAAATTATTTCAATTAAAAAAAAAACATTTGCCGCAGAATAAATCAAAATGCAATTTGTTTTGGTATTTTTCGATCATATCTCAGAAACAAACCCTATAAGGCTGCTTATTAACGGCAGTAAAACTATATCGTAAACCTATCAAGTAAAAAAGATTCAATATTCTTACTCCATGAGTACAGAGTAGTGGTGGTATGGAGGATACCCTGTTCATATAACAAACTTGATAATTTGTTGACGATGTTATAATTTTAAATCAAAAAGGCATTAATTAAAAAAGTTGATTGAGGGAGCCGTTACTCTGTGATATTTAATCATCTTGCACAAATAACTAAATAAAACACACTACTATGTTTTCTACCACTGTGTATTTATAGAAATTGCGACTGCAGTTTCGACTTACAAAGTCATTGTCATGCAGTTAATCAAAAATGACTAAATTATAAGTGTACAGAAATGTTATACATATACAGATTCGGAAAATGCAGTTTAGGGTATAGGAATAACAATGTAATTGACCACGCCCCGCCAGTTCCATAAATCGTGAAAGCAGAGGCACACAATGAATTGAATTTAGTACGGCATGCACTAAGGATGGGTGCGGACGTAGGTAATCATTTCTAATACAAAACGAGACAATATCTCTTCGTCGAAAGCGAAGAAGTTATTTGTCACATTTTTGACAAATAATTTCTTCTATTGAAAGCATTTCTGCAGTTTCTTTTAGCGGTAAATGCTATGGGAATAATATAATAATTCTTATTAAAACCGAAATGAAAATAGAACATTAAAATAAAATTAAATAACTCGGAAACTAAAATCAACTAATAATTATCAAAAAATAAATGGTTCTTATTAAATTACAAAAATAGAACATTAAAATAAAATTAAATAACCCTCAGAAACTAAAATCAACTAATAATTATCAAACAATAAATTAATGAACTAAGGATTCAAACAAACCACCTTGTGCCAAGCAATAGCCAAACCGATTATACAATGAACCTTTCATATCATTGAGTTGATTTGGAGTAATGCTTGCACAAAGTTTTTCCCCTAATTCAACTAAATTATTGGCTCGTTCAAACGCATGTTTGTACGCGGTTTCCTTTAAAAAAGCCCCACAGAAAGAAATCATGGGGTGCTAGATCAGGTGACCTGGGGGGCCATTTTATCATTCCCCTCGTAGCTATTAAACGATTGGGAAATGTTCTTTGCAGAAAATTAATAACAGTTAAGGTATTGTGACTTGGGCAGCCGTCTTGTCGAAACCAAATGTCGTCAAAGTTGACAGGAAGATTTTGAACTGCAGGAATTATTTGGTTTTGTAAAAGCTCTAAATATTTATTGCCACTTAAATGGCCATCGATTAGCAGTGGGTCTATAATATGATTGTCTAAAATTCCCGTCCAAACGTTCAACTTTTGAGGATGCTGAGTTCGCACAGCAACACTCAAATGTTTATTTTTTCGAGACCAATATCGCACTACGGATGGATTGTGTTTCCTATGTAATGAAAAGGATGATTCATCTGTAAACAATATATTCTTTAAGAAGTTTTCGTTCTCATTCACTTTATTTATCGTGATTTCACAAAATTCCGTCCGTTTGAAATTGTCCTCGGGAAATATTTCTTGCGTCGTTTGAACTTTAGAACAACTGTACCCATTTCTTTTCAAAATATTTCTTACAGTTGTTTTCTTCATGTCAACTTCATCAGCAATTTGCCTGCTAGAACAAGGTTCACTAGTTTCAACAAGTGCACAGACATTAGTTTCGTGAACTTCACGTTCTTCGCTCATTTGTTGATGACGGGGTTCGGGTTGACAGCATTTTTTACAATAATTCACGACACGCCCGAAATTTTCAAATTTTTTAATAATGTATAAAATTATGCAAGCTGAGGAGATTGGTCTGTCTTTATATGCCACAGTAAATAAATTTATTGTCTTCAGTGGAATGGCCCCCAAAGTACCACTTCACAATTTGCTCTTTTTTTGCAGTTGTATAAACACACGGCATTTTAATAATGAAATTGAGATTAATTTATTTTATTCCCACACGTCTAAACAGTTACGCCATTAAAAGCAGAATGGGTGCGCTGTTCTCAACTCGATGCGGTCAAGCAATGGCGCTATTGTTTTATACCAATGCCCTGTATTGTTCTACGACAAGGCGTGGTTTATCTACGCAGAAATAAGTTCACGTACCTTAAACTAAATTTGCTGAATCTGTATAGACAATTTTGGATGGATTTGTATATAGGTCCTATAAAGGCTATGAATATTCAATTATGGGTCTTCCGGCTATAGCGATGAATATATAAGATCTATTGATTATTTAACAAATTATAATCCTTGATATTATTGTGTTTGTCAATTTCTAGAGATTGTAGAATATTTAAATTAAAGTCATCTGTTGAGAAATGTATAATTTCCATGTCGTCCGGAAAACTATGGTTGTCTTCGAGGCAGTCGTTCGCGAATGATGAATTCGTTTTTTGTAACCTATATGATCTAAGATGTTCTTGATGCCGTGTCTTGAAACTTCTACCGCTTTGCCCTATATATAGTAGGGCCAATAAGTCTAGTCAGTAGAGCCAGAGGCGTGCAGATTTAAGAATTTCGTAAATTCGCACGTACGTAATTCGACAAAATGAAAGCACTCGGATTGTGTTTATTATGTATAAGCTACCACATGTTTTAAATTCAAAATCTGGCAACATTATCGTCACGTATTATAACAGCGCAGCCTCAAATATTTGTCCGTTGCATTAAAACCGTTACTATTGTAAATATATATATATGTGACGCCCCTGAATGCGTAGGATAGGCTCGTGAAGTTTGTTTATGAGAGTTATTCCGCAGATTTCACAGTAGTTGAACAAATTATTAGGTATAAAGGCACCACATTCAAACATTTATACAATTCAGTTTTTTTTTGTAAATAATATTAGTTTTAGAAATTTTTTGTTTAATTACAAAACATAAAAAACATATTCTTTTAAATTTAAATAATTAATAACATTTTTATTTATTGATCAACAATAGGGTTCTCCCTCTAGCTAACACTAACTTACTGCCTTAATTTAAATACAATCGGACTTTGCGTTCTTAAGTTGTCGTGGTTACAAGAAACGTGACGGACGGACGAACAGACAGACGGACGGACATTTTGAAAGTTGTTCATAATTCGATCACCAGCACAGTGACATGGACATTTTGTCTGTACGAGCGATATTTCCCGTTTAAGAAATGTAGGTACCGATCGAATGCAATATACTCTTCGTTTTGTAATTTGCGAAGAGTATAATTATACATTAGCTGGCATCTCCACCAATAATCGTTCAAAATTATTTGCAGCAATATAACGTTCAACCAGTAGCTTTTTGTGGTGCATTACAATGTGTCTCTAAGGCATCCCACACGTGTTTGTGTTATTATTTTGTGTCACACATTTTCAATGCATATGTAAGGTTTCGGCTTCAATATGCAAACACGCCATGTGGTCTTCAATATAATATGCAGTTCGTTGTGAAATTATAAGGAGATTACAAAGAAAACATCTAAAGAATTTGCATTTTTAAAACAGAAGGCAGATATTCTTTGAATGGATATAATTACCAGACACTGCGTATTGCTAGATATGTTTAATATTCCAACCTTTGAAACACAGAAACACGCAGTCGATTTTTTGTTTAAATAAAATAATAAGTCCCATTTTATTTTAGATATTAGAGCAGATATTTATGTATCTGCTCTAATATTACATTAATTTTATTTAGTCACACCACTTACTTCACGCCTCTCCTTTGTTTCAAATATGTATGAATAATTACTGTCGACAACCTCAACATTTTGAATAAATTTGAAACAAATAATGATATTCACAGTTACTCCACTAGAAGTGCGCGAGAAATACACATTAAAAGTTTTAGTCGTAACAAATATAAAGAATCACCCTATTATGTTGGCAGTTATATATACAGGGTGTAATCAGTTTCATGTCATTAAAAAAAACTGGTAATGGGGACCGACTAGACAAACAAAAAAACCTTTATGACCTTTCCCTCTAGGGGCACTCTGAAAAAAACTGATCTAGGTTAACATATTTAATATTATGGTAGACAACTATTGAGAACCACTGCTTTTCTTGGTCGATGGACTTGTACTTCCCAATTATACAACTTTAAAATTGTCATAAAAAAGTGCTCGCCGGCACACGGGGTGTCAAAGGATCATCGACCGCCTCAACTGAACTGAGGCAAGTATAAAGAGGTAAATAATTCGTTCTCTCTTCGTGCACAATTGCAAGCAAATAATGGCCATAGAGGTTTAAATAGAGCATTTCTTTACATGTGTATTTTTTAATTTGGAACAAAATATTGGATTGTTTATAATTTAGAAAATTTAAATGTGGTTTAATAACATTTGTAACATAAATGAGTGTCCTGGGTTAAAAGCTTACTACTTACCTAAATGATTCAAAATCTCTGCATCTGTATCAATACAGAGTTCGGTACGTCGAATTAAGTACATACGCACTTCGTTCAACACTAAACACTAAACTATCAACTAACGTTGTCAATAAAGAAAAATAAAATAAAAACTAGGTACAAAAGCCAAAAAGGAATACAAAAAGAACGAACAAGTAAGTTATGTCTGTATGTAATCAAGAATTTGACAACTTGAACGGTAAGTCAATAAAATAAATCTTAACTATAAATACACAATGACGTGAAATTCAAAAATAACAAAAACAACGAACGGTGGGTTGGACGTGTGTACATAACGAGACCGACAGTAACTAAAATATTGCACAAGAGAGAGATAGAGTATAGCTTTCCTCAGATCAGATCTAGATCTAAACCTACCTCAATATTCCAGCAGTTCTCAAAAAATTTTATTGAAGATTTGCGATTTTTTTTTTAATTTTTATTTTTTTTTTCCCAAAACTATGAGCTTTAGACCCCATGTTATATAAGGGTTTTTTGTTTGTTTTGTCGTTCCCTACCACCAGTTTTTTTTTAATGACATGAAACTAATTACACCCTGTATATAATAAACTTCCTGCAGAAATAACGTCCCAAAATTCGTTCAAATAATCAGAAACAAACTGAAACTGTTCGTAGCAGAACATTGTTTTTATAGCATGACTGAATTGTTTAATTGGTAATAGAATTTCTTTAATGCTAAATATTTTTTTTTAGTTGTGTATGACACGTACCTTACAAGTACATGTATTTGTTAGTTTGTGCTTATGTTTTTCTGTTTATTGTACATTTTTTACAATCTTGTTTGTTTCATATACAATGTGAACCTAAAGAAACGCACAAAATTCATATCTTTGGTATGTCATTTGTCAAAAAAATCCTCGAACAGGTCGATTTTAGTTTTGTAAATGCTACATTTTGTCACTATACCAAAATGTATGACGTCATTTGTTCTTGAGTTATGACGTCATCATAATTTTTTTTAATGGAAGCAGACATTTTTGTTTACTGTTTTTGGTGGTATATTCCTTTAGCTTTCTGGTGATACGAAAAAAATTGATATTACCTAAGCCATTCTTTTGGAAAAAATATTTTTATTCATTGATACCTTACATAAGTAATTGTAATTGTAATCTCTATTGCTTAAATTGCGATCCTCCAACCATTTGGCATTGGCCAAGACGGGTAGACACTTTGCACGCTGTTCTGAATCATCTCATGGGCAATTCGTGTCATCTCCAAGCCAGTTCTGTCTTTCAATTCTTCTATGGTATCCGGTCTGTTAAAATACACCCTTGATTGTAAGTAACCCCAAAGAAAAAGTCTAAGAGGGTTAAATCCGGTGAACGCGGGGGCTACTCAATTGGACCTCGACGACCTATCCACTTTCCAGTAAAAGTGTCATCTAAAAACTGACGCACTGCTATCCCAAAATGAGGTGGGGCCTTGTCTTGCTGAAACCTGACGTTTTCAGCAGGAATATCTTCATCTTCATTGTTCGGAAACATAACTGCTAAGGCTGGCACTAAGTCAGCTCGTAAAAACTGTAAATATCTTGCGGCCGTAAGATTTTCTTCAAAAAAAAAGTTCCAATAAACGATCACCGATCATACCTGCCCACACGTTTACTTTGCCTCGTCGCTGTGTATGGGCTTCTTGAGTCCAATGAGCATTTTCGCGTGACCAATACTACAGTTATGCCGATGTACAGTCCCCTTTAAAGAAAATATAGCTTGATCAGAAGAAACAATGTTCTTTAAAAAATTTGGGTTTTCATCGCACAAGGTTATCATCATCAATTCACAAAACTGTAAGCGCCGATCTGGATCGTCCTCATTCAATTCGTGGATTAATTGCACTTTGTATGGATGGCATTTTTCTTTTTTCAATAGACGTACAACAGAAGTTTGACTCACGTTATGATTTAAAGCCAGCTGCCTTGTCGAAAGATGGTGGTTTTCCTCACTTTAATAATAATAATAATAATAATAATAATAATAATAATAATAATAAATTGCCTTTATTTAGTATTAATACATACATAATACCAAGGGCGAAGTCTAGCTGAAGCTACTCTACTTAACCCTACCCGGACATAACATTAATAATATTAACAACAGTTGTGCTTAAAACTAAACTATTAATTTTTATTTTTACAAAATATATGTGAAATAATAAAGAGAAGGGAAAAAGACAAGAACACATATAAGAGACTAGATGTATATAAAAGGCATTTACAACTGAAAAATAACATAACAGTTGAACAGAGATTTATAAAAGATTAATGAGATTAATAAGATTAATAAGATTAATAAGATTAATAACATTAATATTAATACAGACCTTACCGTGAATAACCAATAATTACGGATAACTTTGTGACTGTAGAAGGGTGTGTTTAATTTTATTACGAAAACTGCATAGAGAGAGGTTTTTCAGATTATCGCTTAAGCTATTGTATATTTTGGCTGTGTTATACGTAAACGATCTAGTAAACAAGGCTGAATGAAATCTAGGCAAGGATATTTGACCGACATGTCGAACATTTATGTTATGTAGATCACGTCTAAATAAAAAATTTTCTTGTAAATACGGTGGTGAAGAACAAGTGAGAATGCGTTTAACGAGTACTACTGATGTGTGGTATTTGTATGCATTTTCTAATGTTAGCCAGCCAAGTTGATTCATTTTTGCCGAAACTCGATCGTATTTTCTTAAACCGTAAACAAATCGACAACAACAATTTTGTATTTTTTGGAGCCTACTTTGTGTAATTTTGTTAAGACAGGGATAATATAACGCAATTCCATAATTTAAGATTGGCAATACTAGAGTCTCCGTAAGTTCCTTGCGTAACTTAAAATTTATAAGTCTTATATTTCTGTATAGCAACTTCAAGGCAAGGTATGCTTTTTTGATGAGTAGTGACTCATATTCCTCAAATCTTAATCTACAATCAAAGATAATTCCTAAATTTTTTGCACTATTAACAGTGTGGATAGGCTCATTATAAATCATTAACTTGAGATGAGTTCTAACTACATGCTCTAAGCGTTTCGGACAGAAAGTAATAACATTACATTTACTTGTGTTTAGTTTTAAATTATGTGATTTAGAGTAATCGGATAATGATTGGAGGTCAAGGTTTATGTTGGTGCATGCGATATCGACAAGATGTGGGTCAAAGGAAAACGTTAATTGAGTGTCATCTGCAAAGGCTTGTATTTTTGAATATTTTACTACATTAAAAATATCGGCAGTATATATAAGGAATAGTATTGGCCCCAGGACAGATCCTTGGGGAACGCCAGACGTTACGAAGGCAATTTTCGAATAAGCGTTGCCGATTACAACTTGCTGGCGACGATTATCTAGATAACATTTAAAGAAATTGATGGAAGTAGGGTCAAAACTGTAATATTCGAGTTTGGAAAGAAGTAAGGCGTGGTCGATAGTGTCGAAAGCTTTAGAAAAATCAAGAAGTATAAGAGCAGTGGCTAAATTTTCTAGAAGAATATTTAATTTGATTTCGTTGCTTGTGCTAGGGCGACCAGATCGAGGGACGTCAGCTACACTGCCAGATTTATCATATCTATAGCCACCAATCTACATACAGTGGATCTAGAAATTTGCTTTTCGGGATTTTGGCATTGAAAACATCACCTGCTTCCTGGTGAGTTCTCAGCCTATCACCATATCCAACCATCATCAAAAGTTCTACGCGTTCTCTTTCACTTAAACGTGGCATTGCATTCACTAGTTTTACACTGTCTCAGAAGTGTCACAAAACTGAGGTTCCACACGTGCCAGGAATAAAAAAGTTATCGATATCGTGAATTTGCGAAAGGTAAGCTATTTTTACATAAAATGTAATTTTTCCAAAAGAATGGCTCAGGTAATATAATTTTTTTATATCACTAGAAAGCTAAAGGAATATACCACCAAAAACAGTAAACAAAAATGTCTGTTTCCATAAAAAAAAATTATGATGGCGTCATAACTCAAAAACCAATGACGTCATATATTTTGGTATAGTGACAAAATGTAGCATATTTACAAAACTAAAATCGACCTGTTCAAGGATTTTTTTGAAAAATTACACATACCAAAAATATGAATTTTGTGCGTTTCTTTAGGTACACACTGTACTTTTACTCTTATTGTATTCCACTGTATTCCACATTGTATTTCATAGCTTTAAATCAATTTTTGCTGTGTAATTCCCTTCTTTTCAACTCGACAAAACCAATATTGTTTATGTAACAAGATTTGTGGCGAATACATTTATTCTATTCTATTCTATCTAACAAATCCGCTTTATTTAAAACCAGCCACTTGTTCTTGTTTTTGGACATCAACAGAAAAAAATTGAAAGTGATTTATAAATGAACGTTGTATGGCTGATGAAAACGCCTTAATACCAGTTCTGTAAATTATATATCCCGGATCTGTCTGCTGCCATGCTCGCAACAAAAAATATTACTGACATATTCCGATCTCAGCCCCCTAGGGCAATAAAGAATCCGAGACCCTTCCCTAAGAATACTCACAAGTGCTGGCCAGAGAGCCGTGCCGTGCGTAGCGGAGAAAGGGTCCCTCCTTTGAACCCACACGAGGGCTTGTTCTACCATGAACAGGTGAAAAAGGCTGTCTTTGTATATGCTGATCCATTCCCGCCTATGCCACTCCACATCATCATATTCTACGAGCACCTGTAAAAGAAAAAAGTCTAGTTTTATACCACATTTAAATGTCTCTAAATAAATGATGTTCTCTTGTCAACTATACAGGGGGAGTTTAGCTAATTACGACACAATGGGCAAGTCGCACGTGTTTTACAAATGTTATCAATTTATTCAATTTTCATCATATACAGACTGTCTATTTTACGAGGGCCACACCAAATATCTCGCTTAATATCTATTGTAGAAGAATAAAGTTTTAGAAACAGTTATCCCATTTTTTGTGAGCTATATTTCAGTAAAAAGAAATTTGAAATCCATAGCCTACTTTATGAGATATATTACAAAAACCTGAAAAATAGGAAAACCACAAACGGTTATAGCTTCCTTATTTGAGGAGATACGAAAAAAGTTAAAGGAATGAAAGTTGACGGCAAAGACAATAAGAATAATAACGTGTAACAAAAAAATCGAAAAATGCAGTTGGCTTTGACATACGCTATTGTGCAAAAATGAAAAATACGTATCTCAAAGTAGGCCATGACGCCATTAATTCCGTTATTTTTTTCTCATTCCAACGATATAAAACATGTCACAGAAATTTTAACCGATAGTGTCAATATTTAATATTTTACGAATACCACAATTCATATAATTGAATCGTAACAATCAGCTGTGCCATAATTAGTGAAAAACAATGTATACAGTTATTAATAAATATGACAGATTGTCACTGTTGTATGTTGCGTTGTCGAGTTCTAAGACAAATTTTATATCAGTAATTATGGTGTACACCAATAATAACAAATTCGATATGATTAGCATTTATTGTCAGTGCAATTTTGACGCTCAGATGGCAGTCACGGTTTACGGAGATAGATTTCCAGATGCTCCGCAGCCAAATCGAACTATGTTTAGGAAGTTAGTTCAAAATCTAAAAACGCACGGTTCATTTTAAAAAAAAGTAGTAAGGCGAGCGCATGTTGCGGATAATGTAAGAAAAGTGAATAGAGTAATGAATTATGTTAACCAAAATGAGGAAACCTCTTTGAGACAAATTCAGAGAAACTGTCGCATAAAAAAAGACAGTGCAAGAAAAATATTGAAAAAAAAACGGATTTCGATGCTACAAAATGAGGAAAGTTCAACATTTAAATGAGGGAGATAAGCCAAGGAGAGTAAGATTTTGTAGATGGTTATTAAATAAGAAAAGGAATGACGCGCTGATATGTAGCAAAATTCTTTGGTCGGACGAATCAAATTTTTCTAATAATGGATTTTTCAATAGAAATATGCATTATAAGTGGACACGAGAAAATACATATTGGTGCAGAGAGACTGCTTTCCAAGAAAGATTTTCTACGAATGTTTGGTTGGGTCTTTTAGGGACTAAAGTAATTGGACCTTATTTTTATGACGGCAAATTAACCGCTCGTAGATACCTTAATTTCCTGCAAAACGAATTTCAAGATTTTCTTTATGAATTAACAGTGGCAGAAAGATTAAATTATTCATATTTTCAACAAGATGGGGCTCCACCTCACACTGCTGTAATATGTACAAATTATTTAAATCAAGTTATGCCAGATAGCTGGATAGGCACATATGGACCCATTCTATGGCCAGCTCGATCACCACATATTACTCCCTTGGATTTTTTCGTCTGGGGTTACATTAAAGACAAGGTATTTCAAACTGCCCCTGAAAATATTGAGGACATCAAAACCAGAATTCGAAACGCATGTGAGGCAATTACTCCTGAAATGCTCCAAAATGTAATGCGTGACGTGTCTCGTAGAGCACGTTTATGTGTCAGAATGCATGGTGCACAATTTGAGCATTTGTAGTTAGAAAAATAAATACACACAATTTCTTTTCAATATAGTAGTAGGTAGTACTGTTATACATAGTTTTTCGTTTTTTTCTTTGGATGTTCGTTTTGTACTTGTATTTTTATTTATGAGATATTTATTGGTTTGTATTAAATTGTAATAAATAATTACGGAATTATAATTATTATAAAGTGAATTTTTACTATTATGGCACAGCTGATTGTTACGATTTAATTATATGAATTGTGGTATTCGTAAAATATTAAATATTGACACTATCGGTTAAAATTTCTGTGACATGTTTTATATCGTTGGAATGAGAAAAAAATAACGGAATTAATGGCGTCATGGCCTACTTTGAGATATGTATTTTTCATTTTTGCACAATAGCGTATGTCAAAGCCAACTGCATTTTTCGATTTTTTTGTTACACGTTATTATTCTTATTGTCTTTGCCGTCAACTTTCATTCCTTTAACTTTTTTCGTATCTCCTCAAATAAGGAAGCTATAACCGTTTGTGGTTTTCCTATTTTTCAGGTTTTTGTAATATATCTCATAAAGTAGGCTATGGATTTCAAATTTCTTTTTACTGAAATATAGCTCACAAAAAATGGGATAACTGTTTCTAAAACTTTATTCTTCTACAATAGATATTAAGCGAGATATTTGGTGTGGCCCTCGTAAAATAGACAGTCTGTATACAGTCATTGATTCAAAATGAGTGGTTACACTTTAATAATATTTGTGTTATTCTTTATCCCCCAAAAAAATATTACAAATGTAAAAATGTGGTCTCATTTTCCTTCAGATCCTGGTAATAACGAAAAAAAAATGAAAAAAAAATAACATTTTGTTAATTCAACGCACAGTGCGTTAGGTTCGATATAAAATAAAACA
Organism: Stenurella melanura; assembly: GCA_963583905.1. Classification (NCBI taxonomy): domain Eukaryota; kingdom Metazoa; phylum Arthropoda; class Insecta; order Coleoptera; family Cerambycidae; genus Stenurella; species Stenurella melanura. The sequence continues at coordinate 100,849,946 of OY757317.1, forward strand.
AGCCAACCCCTGCACTCTTCGCTGATTTACTGCACTTTTTATATAATTGTTGCATATTATAGGATACTTTTCGCAGTTTTTTTGTAAATAATATTAGTTTTAGACATTTTTTGTTTCATTACAAAACTTAAAAAAATTGACTTCTTTTATTATACTCTTCGCAAATACAAAACGAAGAGTATATTGCATTCGATCGGAAAAATTTTTGTTTTGTTTTGTAATTAAACCGAGAATTAAACAAAACATATTTGAAACAAAAAACTGCGAAGAGTATCCTATAGAATGTGCAACAATAATATAACAAGTGTAGTAAATCTGCGAAGAGTATAATGGTTAGCTTGTTTATTGATCAATTTTTTTCTCAAAAATAACGTCACGTTTCTTCTAACTACGATAACTTAAGAATTAAAAGTCCGAATGTATTGAAATTAGGGCAGCAAATTAGTGCGTTAAACAAAAAAATCTGGAGCATACATTTTTGATAGTACAAAAAAAAATTTCGTATACGGTTTTGATCTGAAATTTCCGCTTCTTTCACGTGGTACTATCTTTTTTTTTTCATTATTTCTCGAGATATAAGAAAAAATTGAATTTTTCCTTTTCACAGGGTTTTTTATAAGGGTTCGCCGGGGTAAATTTTGGTAAACTTTTTTGAGTCACTTTCTACTAACAAGAACTAGCCTTTCATGAAACAATTAGCGAGGTAACAATTAAACTGAGCTAAATGGGCAACAATTATATAAAAAATGCAATAAATCGGCGAAGAATATAATGGTTAGCTTGTTTTTAAATTGTTTTCCAAGACTACTGTATAGTACTAATATATTTGCATTAGTAAAGCTTTCAAACATTCAAATAACTATTTATGCGTCATGACATGACAAATGTCATTTGCGTGAAAAACTCGATCATTTGTGCAACATCTGGAATGTGACAAAATTCTCGAAGCTGTTTCTTCGAAAGCATGTGTCATAAGTTAAAAGTTCTTAAAATCTATTTTGCAGAATATTTAATTCTCATCACTACCAGTTATTGTGCATTGAACAATGAACAGTCATTTTGTTCTGTTTATAGTCACAATTTTTGTTTTATAATAATTTACGCTTCAGTACTTTGGCGTGTTTAAGTTCATTTTTGCTTGCTCTAACTAGGGTGGTAAGTTAGAAATATTAGTTCCATCTATAGCTACTCTAGAGTCTTTTGTGAATCTTTCACGACATATAGGTAAACCATATATATTAAAGAAGAGTGGTGCCAGAACAGCGTTGTCGATTTAATACAGTCCGCAGTTGATCCCATTCCTTATTGCCGAAGGCTTCGAAATTCAAACGCATTCAGAAAAAAATATATTTGCAAACTATTCAGATAAAGAAAGTAACTTCCTGGCATTAAAACAGTTATAATGACCATATATAATTTTTCACATTTCCCGAATTTACTTGATAAATTGTATCCAATGAATAATTCGGTAACAAATGGTAAAAACCGCTGCCTAAGGAATCACTACTTCCACATCCAGATTATTCGTCCAAGTCACTTTAAAGGAAACATCTTGACTATATTTGCACTCTAGTATGTGGAAATTATTGGTCATAGAATTTTAATAATATTTGGGGTAGATGTCATAGAAAAGTTTGAGGAGTTGGTTTCTACCATATACGTTAAAAATGAAGTTTCTAGTTTACCGTACTTATTTTCCACTATTTACAACCTACCACCTCAATGGAGTCATCTCAATCAGATGTCACTACAATACATACGTGTACTAACTTTCAAGTGAATATCTCAATTTGATGTTATCAATCCCATTAGAGGTGTTTCAGAATCTCATGAGCCGCGAAATGCGCAAAAGGCAAAGTTTATTCTGAGCTATTATTATGTTTTTGAAGACACTGGAGGCTGCCTTGCTGTATACATAAACAAGAGCTCGGGATAAATTGTAAACAATAAATATGATAGTTTTAAAAAGTGTAACTGAGTCAACAGGATGGATTATGTCTCTGCGCATATGAAGGTCACAGCTCATGAGGTTTTAAAACACCTCTAATAATGAAGCGGAGGTGGTAGAGTTTGAAAAATATTAGAAAGAAATCTGAGGCCTTGGTTTCTAGTATATACACCGAATCCCAAATTTCTGTACTCTTACAAGCTTGCTTTACTTATTTCCCCCTATTTACCCCTATTTAACCCCCAACCCTTCCCCGGTTTCCTCAAAAAACAATCCAGTTCCAGATCTCGTTATAATATATACGTGTACAAAATTTCAGGTCAATATCTTAAACCGTTCCGGAGAAAGCGTGCGGACAAAAAAAAAGTTACAGACAGACAGACCGACAGACAGACAGAAATTTTTTTTTCGCTCAAATTTAAAATCTCGACGTTTCATGACATTCTAAACCTATTTCACGAATAAAAATTTTTGAAAATTTTTTTGCGATTACTATACTTCCAATCCACTACGTGGATGTGGAAGTAAAATAATATCGACATTAACAAACCTGAGGCACAGACACATACATGCATATGATAAGTTTTTACTCCACTATCAAAGCCTACGTGATAAAAAAAAGAAAGTACACTCAAAATTACTTTTCAGTTAAACAGGGTCAAAATGAAATGCCTAAATTAAAAAAAAATCTGTGGTTCTTCACGTGTCTTGCAGATTCAATCAAGGGGACACTGCATATTTTTCTTTTCTTTTTAATTTTCTTGTAATAACATATCGCAGAAAACAGAGCGCTCCGACTTACCCCCGTCTTGATGCTGCATTTGCGCGAACCGTATTCATCCTACAGAAAAAATGATTAGAACATTTTTTATGTAGAATTTAATTGGGAATATTTTTGCATAGAAGTGTTTTTTCGACAAAAATGAACGGTTTAGCAGATATACTCGCTAAACCACATACGAGGGTAGTTCTTGCAATTTTAAGGAATGACGCTACCACCGTAGGGGTGGAAATGTTTCGTCAATTATAACTATACATCTTGAACAACATTTCTGCCTAGTTTCAAAACTTTAATAATTTTTTCTTAATAGAAACCTAATTTTACTGGATTAAAAGTGCCTAATTTTTATTCAGTTATCATATAATTAAGGTGCGAATTATCATACATTTAACAGAGTAGGTAGCAAAGGCCTTTACAATATTATGCGCATATAAAGTGTGTAATTCTGGCAGGCAGATTATTTAATTTGGTCGATTATTATTCAACGCCACAGGGCAGGCATCTCATTTGCATAATACATGTCGACAATCTAGCGATCATCCAACTGAACAAACTGGCGCATATTTACGAGCACTGTGTTCCAAATGTGGAGGTCAAATGAAAGTCGACACGGCTGACTTGCACCGGTGTTTCTGAATTCTGATGCATTTCCCGAATCGTTTTAATGCTCGTTCGACAGGTGATTAGAGGGCTGTGGCTGAGGGTTGTGTACAGGGCGACACAAGTATAACGATCTATTTGATCATTACAACATTCTGTACGCAGCAAGCAACTAGGTCCGCTAATTGTAAATTGGATTGTATATGGGACTGTGTATTTCTCCAGAAATGGTTAATTTAATTTAAGATAATATATACACACACCTCATTAACAGGCTATTGAATATGTAAGAGGTAGAAAGGAACAATCGCATTAAAGGGTTTTTTATTATTTAATATGTTAGTTTAACAACTAAAAACGATAAAATTGCTACTAACTTCCGTGGTGCGTCTTTGAAAGCCATCCGAAGAAACCCAGTTTTTAATTATTTTCGTATTTTTAGTATTAAAACTAATTAAACAAGGTTAAAATTTACGAAAATTCACTTTTTCACCATTCTAAGTTAATCATTCTTGCCATAGTTTACCACATTTGCTCTCATCCACGCGAAAGTTTTAGTATTGAAAATTGAAAATAATACTGGGCGCATGACATACGACCCATCTTACGAAAAACGTATCGAGAGCGATAGATTCTGTCGAGGTCGCTGCGCCGGCCTTGTAACCGTACCGTTCATTCAACGCCATGCTATTAGGGATATCACGTTTCAATAACAATCCAAGCAGTGAAAATTATTGCGTCAGTTTAACCATGTGCCTTGTGCTTGTCACAAATCAATTCTGTTATTTGATTGTGGATTTGGATGTGGACATTTTCGGTTCCATAAACGAAATGTCGTGCAGAATGAAATAGAATCTTTAAGTACATATACGGGTTTGAACAGACGCCACTGGTGCAAATTAAAAATCCCTTTAATTGTGAGAAAATGCCTTTTGATCCTCGAAAGATCCTCGCGTTTGTAAAAAATGCTTAAAATTATTATCAAGATTTTTTTGTCGTTATCACTTATTTAATAAATATAATTAAATATAAGTATCTATATGTGTTACATATAAAGCGCCAAATTTTGTATTGCTAGTTTTTATATTAAATAACTCAAAATAATGTTAAGACAATTGCAATAAGAATTATCGAATATCACCTCGCATTTTCTCTTATCACTTACTTTAAAGGATACATATATTTACTGGTTTCGCATTTCGCATTTAGTTAATTTCTGTTTCTGCCACATGTGGAACTAGTTGCAACATCAGACACAAAAGGTAAGTATATGTAACTCGAATATTCTTTTATTAGTACTGTAAGAAATACCAACAAATCAACAAATGTACTATTTTAATTATTTACAAAGTACTTCACGAACTGTATGAATAATCAAGTCTAGCTCATCATAACGTTCTAACAATCAGACTTTTCCCTGTCACTCTCACGTCATTCCAAATTATCTCGAAACTAAAATATAAACATAAACACTCCTAAACTTAATGGTCTCGATCTATTCTGATCTGATCTAATGCCGACACTGCCAAGTGACATACGAGTCACTTAGTTTACATAACTTGCGTTATTTCTTACAGAACACCGCCAATTTCAAATTTACATTAAAAAAACAAAATAATCCAATAAAACATGGACTAGCTTAATTCGATCGTATGGACAAATATATTTAAAATTATGTAAATAAAATTATCAAACACATGATAGAAAAAAGCACAGTAGAAAAGCACTATACAGGGTGTTCTACAAGCTTTATGATAAAATTTGACAGATGATAGCTGGGTTAATAAACAAATTATCAATGAACATGGGTCCAATTACAATAAACCCAAGTGGTATTATTAAATTTGATAAAAGTTTTTATTTTTTTAAATTTTTTTAACAGATAATGCAAAAGAGGAAAAAATCGGTGCTGCAAGTGAATCCATTTCAGCTTTACTATATGATTCAAAAGCGAACAATAAGTGCCTAGCTAAATATCGATTACAATTATTTAAACGATTATCGAAGAATGCAACGTTTACACTATCACAGTTACCTCCAACAGCTGATACTGCTAGATTGCATGGACAGCGAACATATTTACAAATCAATAATGGAAGGGCAATATAAATCCTCTCCAGTGGGGTTGGAAGAAAACAAACACTCCTGCACCGAAATCTTTACTTGAAAAAATTTCATGTGGCTGTTTAAAAGGCTGACATGGAAATTGCGGATGCAGAAAGTTTGGCATCAAATGCTCCATATTTTGCAAGGAATATGCAGGAATTAATTGCGAAAATGCAAATGTGCCAGAATTATAACAAGAAGATGTCGATAAAGATATCGACAACGAAGTTGATATTGCCATCGAAAGTGTTGAAGAATCGACTTCTTAAAATTAATATTTTACAATATTTATTTACCTTCACGAATAAAAATGTTATTTTTTGAATTGCGTTTATTGTTTATTGTGGATGTTTTCCTACAATATTTATTCATTTAAAAATCATTTTATTTTAAATAATGAAAAAAATTTAATTTTAATATTATAAAAAGCTTAACCACAAACATTAATTGTTTGTAACATTACTTTTTCGTAAAAACGTAATATTTATTTTAGAACGTTGAAGAAACATTTGTATTAATATTAAATTCTCCTAAAATTGTTGTTTTATCGCACAAAAATAAAATGATTTACTGAAAATTAAAAGAAAAAATGTATGAGAAGCAAATGTGGTAAAATATGGCAAAACATGGTCAATTTTTAATGGCGATATCTAAGTCACCGTTGGCCGTACGGAGCAGATAAAAAAGCAATTTCTTTGTTTTTGTTTTAACTTTTTTTTCTCTGAGCACTTATGTACACCTAGGATGCCGTAAAAAAGTTATGGACTAATTACTGGAAAAAGAAAAAGGAAGTTAATTTTCGTAAATTTTTAACTTTGTTCTTTAATTATTTCTAATACTAAAAACAGGGAAAAAACGTACCTGGACGGGAAATTTAATTTTCTACAAGAAAGTATTCTTGTAAAAATCTCCAAATTTGCATTATTTTTGAGTTATTTTGAAAAAATTAAAAAATGGGTTTTTTCGGATGGCTCCCAAAAACGCACCACGGATTCTAGTATAGCGATTTTATCGTGTATTAACGCAATTGTTCCTTACTAAAAGACATATACAACAGCCTATAAATGAAGCTGTTAGTTTGGGTGCTTATGCGGGATAAGGTCTAATTTTTATGAAATTTTATTTGCTGGGCTGGATAAGATTAAACAGAAACAGGTTCAAGTTTCCGTTTGTTTTGGTGTTGCCGTGTGGCATTTTTCTGGCAATTTGTTTTATTATTACGTTATTACGTAAGCTTGGAAACACCTGTTCACCACGTGGATATTTTTTTCGTACAGCAACGACGAACTACCTCAACAGCGTCGTGTGGCTATCTGGTGTCGAAGTCGAGATGTTCAAAATTTGTGAGAGATGAGATGATTCAGACAATGTTTCATGCTTTATTTTTGTTACATAATAATAATAATTAACCTGATTGTTTAATTTTTTTTAGTTTCGTAAATCCATAGTAAATATATTTAGTGTCAGTAGTTATTGATTATGTAAATGTTCATCTTAAAAAAAAATGATGGATGAATTTCACATTTGCGACTTATAGTTTTTATGTGGAAACTTTTCATGATAAAAATATCGTATAAAAGTGTATAAACTTTGCGGCAACTTCATGAAACGTATTGTGACCGTTTACTTAGTAATATTATTCCACACTGCTCACACGAATTGTGAAATTTGGTACACGGACAATATTGCTACGGTATATCAGCCGAAAAAGTTTTAGTGTTGATGACATGACTGTTTACCCTTTTGGCACATAGACTTATTTTTCCACGTAATATTAATTTTTTATTGTACCATTTGAAAGCAAATGTTATTCTGACTTCAACATTCATTTTTCGTAAAAAAAATAATTGTTAAATAGTAATTATTGTTATACTCTTCGCAAATACAAAACGAAGAGTATGTTGCACATTTCTAAAACCTAAAAATCATATCACTGTGTTGGTGATCAAATTCTGAACAACTTTCAAAATGTCGTACAGACAGATACACGGACAAACGGACGAACAGACAGACGGACGGACATTTTGAAAGTTATTTAGAATTCGATCACCAACGCACAATTGTTTTTTTCTACAAGCGGTATTACCGATTTTAAAAAGATGCCTATTAAATGCAATACCTGTATACTCTTCGTTTTGTATTTGCGAAGAAGATAATAAACAATAAACTCTTTAGTTTCTTAAAATTACGTAAATACAAGCGTTCACATTACTAGTCCAAGATATCCATCCAATAGTACTAAAAATATTCTCATACAAGTTTAAAACTCTATATATAACGCTGACACCTAAATCCACTTTTACAAACTGGATATTTATTATCGGATATTGATCTGTTGGTATCTAACAAAAAGACATCGTGACCTAGAAATCTTCTGCTAACCTTTCCTGAGAACTTTCCACTTTTCCCCAAGTTTCCAACAATAAAACACCACCGTCATCAAAATTTTATTTTAGTATAATTCAACGCGCTTCAAGTTTATCTTTCGTAGTAAAAAATGACAACAAAAAGAACGGTGGCCGATAAAGAATTTGATTGATAATGCACGGAGAACGTGGAGAATGCAAAGAAGGAAGAAAGTTTTAAATGTGAAGCCTACGCTATTCAAACAGGACTCCGATATACAGGCCAAGAAAAACAAACAATAAAATACCGCTAGGGAGCTTGTGCAGTGACTGACAACTTAAATGGCCGTTGCTCTCGCGGTACACTAATCAGTAATCTCTCTATAACACCACAGGCTGTTTTTGAAATACATTTGTATATTTTATTCTGCAAATCCTGATTTTCCTATGTTGAGTATTTTGTCCCTTCTGTAAAAATATTTACACAAATTTAATGAAAGAGACGTCTGCGGCAATTGTGAATCCTGATGTAAGATCAAGACCAACACCACTTTTTAAATTTAAAAATTCAAAAGAAACATTTTAGGCTCACTTCCATCCCTCTAATCTTGATGGCCACGACGTAAGTTATTGGCTGTGATTACAGCGTTGCCAAGTCTGCACAAAAGGGTGAAATTATAAGTAAAATTGAAAATGAACATACAGAAAGTTGATGCTTTATTTCATTGAAGTAAGTGATAGGCCCTCGGATAAAAAAGTCCATAGTTGCTTAAATGTAATAGAACCCAAACAAAGGTTCATTAACTGGGAACATGCACATTAGCAATTCGTTCATGGTAAGTAAAGTAAATAAACCTGACGTGCATTTTCTCCGGCCATATCATAATAAAGTACGATGTCTGTACAATTTTTTTTGCGCTTGGTACCGTCGCAGAAGAATGCGGTACAATATCAAAGTCAGATGCAGAACACCATCACAGAAACAGTGCCATACCATACTCGATAATTTTTTGTAATATTGAGAATTTATTAGCCTTAGTTTTGGATTTATCGGTTGCTTAATATGTATGATGTGTTATATTAGATACTGTTGGTGTAAAGTAACACAGCGCATACTTATTGTAACCTTGAGAATTAAATCTTTTGATCCGGAAAATTATTTTCCTGTCATATTTTGCACAGCTTTCTTTTTTAACTCTGTCTGGCTCCTGCTGAAGATTTTTGTTGCAGACTTACCTTTATTAGGTACTTTGTTGAATTTCAGTTGTTTACCGACTATTAAATTTCACATAGATACCTCTTTATCAAGAGTAATACAAGTTAGACATGGTACTAAGATATAAAAGAGATATACTCACTTGCAATATCAGTGTTGTAGGGCGAATGGTCTATTCATGGCGTAGTATCAAGAATAATGATTTTATATTTTTGCATACGTTTCTCTTTTGCAAACAGATTAGCAATATTCATGGTAGATATCTGCGATTTTCCTTCAATAAATAAACACAACAATAAGCTATTGCTATTAAAGTGAGATAAGATCAAGAAAATATTGTGTATGGATAACAAGGATTATTATTATAAGAAAATGTAATAACAAAACACGTGGTTCGGATCGATTTGTTACTATGTAAAGTGTCCTTCTTGTTGGTCATTCCAAAATGTTTCGTGTTATTAAAACGTGCATAAGCAGTCTTTCAACCATGGTTTGTAGATATTGTGAGCATTTAATCAGTCTTCCACTGCACATCTCCGGCAACACTGTCAAGGTTTATTTGCTTTTACAACGTGAATAATGACTATGCTTTGTGCTTTATATCTTTTTTCGTGATTAATCCAGTTGGGCGATACGCATAACGAATATTTTTATAAAACCCCGGACCCGTTTCACAAATATTTTTGTTTTATACTGGAAAACGTGATTCATTAAAATTTATTGGGTAAATATTTGAGTTCTTGGTGGAATATAACGTTTTTTGAATTTGAGGTATGAAATTTAATTACACAGTGAACGAGTGGTGAAATATATAACAAAAATTATTATCTGAGAGAAAATATTTAATATTTTTTACGTTATTTATGAAAAATATTTCCAGATGATGAATGAAATGGCATGCGAGATTCCTTCCTCGTTTCAAATTAATTTTTTTTAACGATTCATCTTAAATGATAGGAGCAAAATGCAAACAAATTCCAGCACTTAATGTGTATTGTAATAAAATTAATATAAAAATATTATTATGAGGTTAACAACGCATTACTTTTCACAGAGGAATTTTTACTCATCCTTTGGCATTACTACACCGAGTGTTGGAAAATATTTAACCGCATGAACAGGACCGCATTTACGTTTGAGAGACCCCTGGGCAGTCTTCATGTGGGGGCACCTTGTAAGGCGGCTACTTTTAACAGAATTAAAATACCTATAAATCTGTAAGCATTAAACCCAAGCAAGCTTTGAATCTTTATGTTTAGGGGTAACTAATAACTTTTTGAAAATGTTAATTTTATTTTAGTTTTACGTTAATAACAAAATAATTTTTTTACAATTTAAAAATACTTTTTTTTATAAAGGATGTTTTGATAGTCGGAGTGCGAAGCACGTGCTTTAAATTTCCTCTCTTTGACATTACATTGGTTATTTTTAGTACCCATCTATTCTTTGCTTTTAATTTTTTTTTTTTACTAGATAATTACTTATTAATAGATATTTAATTGTAAATTATAAAACTCGCAATGTACGTTAAATTATCTGAATTAAACCATATTGCAACAAAATAAACATTCGTTTATAACTATAACTTTTTTAATAACCTTTCTGTAGCATAACTCATTTATTTGGGGTACGTGCCCCAAGTGCCCTTATGCAAATCTGGCCCTGCGCATGAGCAATAAACGGTAGGCGGCATTTCGGCAGTAGAATGATTTCACCGCGACCAATTATTCAATATACTTTACTTGCAATGAAGATCAGCGAGAAGCCCGGGGCTGGAAGGACCAGTCACTGACGCGCCTTGAGTCTGTTTGAAAAGTTTGAATGCACAATGCTAAATATTCAATAGTTCAGAAATAAACTCAGCCTTGTCGTAGATCAATGCAGGGAATTGGTATAAAACAATAGCGCCATCGCTTGACCGCGTCGAGTTGAGAACAGCACACCCATTTTGCTTTTAATAGCGTAGCTGTTTAGACGTGTGGGAATAAAATAAATTAATCTCAATTTCGTTATTAAAATGCCGTGTGTTTATACAACTGCAGAAAAAGTGCAAATTGTGAAGTGGTACTTCGGGGGCCATTCCACTGAAGACACAATAAATGTATTTACTGTGGCATATCAAGACAGACCAATCCCCTCAGCTAGCATAATTTCATACATTATTAAAAAATAAGATTTTCGGGTGTGACGTGAATTATAGTAAAAAATGCTGTCAACCCGAACCCCGTCATCAACAAATGAGCGAAGAACATGAAATTCGCGAAAGTAATGTCTGTGCACTTATTGAAACTAGTGAACCTTGTAGTCGCGGCACAATCTGTAAACAATAGGCCTAACCTAGACATTTTAGGTACCGAGCTGAATTTTTCAGAATATGTAGTTCTTGATACGTATAATAACATACTAAAAGTCCCGAAGAATCCGAGTTGAGCGTTAGCCACCATATTAAAAATATGGCTTGCTCGCGGCGCTGAAGAAAACATTTTTTTCTTGCCTTATCTATTAATCGATTTTAATATTTTAAAAAACAAATTAAAGCCAAAGAATGTGAGTTTGATACGAATTTAAAAAACTATAAAAAAATGTTTATTAGTAGTGTAACAATCAGATAATAGCAAAAATTACTTTTTGAGAATTTTAATTTTTTCATTTAAAAAAAAGACTCGCTCATCTTATAAAAATATTTGTTAAATAAATGTTGTAGGCCGTTAAAAGACAAACAATGCTTTTTTTGAAATTTTTCTCTAGCTTAAAAAATAGCTGAGATATGAAATTTGTAATATTTAGGGACACGCGGAAAGAGAGTGAAAGCCGTTAATATGTTTACAGAAGAAATGTTCATATACCTATCGACTACCACACGCTCTTTATATGTATTAGATATTATATTTCTAACACTCTACACGTACATTTGCGCTGCATTGTTATTAATATAAATAAGTTGCTAAGTTGGATTATCTCAAATCGAGTTTAGAATATATAAAATTTTTAAATATATTTAGTAGTCTCATAGGTTTTTCCCAGGATATTGTTATATTTTATTTTCATATCGAATTTGTTTTCTTTTTGATTTCGTTATTCTTTTACGAATTGTTAGATTTTTTTAATTAGTATTTTGTTTTGTACAAGGATTGTTTTACTTTTATTATTGTTTAGGTTTAGGTTTATTGTTTAAAGTTAATCAAGCCATTTTATTTTCACATTTTAGCCGTTATTATGGAAGGTATTTGTATTTTTTGTCAAATTCCATTATCCGCGGAAGAAACGGTAGTCGTGAAAAGAGGATTAGACACGATAATTTCAAAAAGTATACAACTTAATGATGATATTCATAAAAAAAATATTTCTGAAGAACTAACTACTAACTACCTCTACTAGTAAAAAAACCTCTACTAGTAAAAATGATTTCACAGTTGTGACACAACGTCGTATCCTTACAGGAAGGGTAAAAAAACAATATTTAATTGTCTGAGGAAAAATGTTGATCTAAACAAACAATTAATTTTGTTTAATAACGAAAACGCAAATAAGCAGGATTTAGTTAAATTGGGAATTAAGTTTCTCCTTTGTATATATGGATGCAAGTCAGATGATATAGATATCGAAAGATATTTCCTATTTAAAAAAATTATAAGCAGACAAAATTTAAATAAAAATTTTGATTTAGCAGTTTTACCACCTACTTCCAAAGCTATTGAACAGCATGTTTATAGGATATACTTTCAGGTGCAAATATGGCTTAATAAGGAAATTAATTCATCTGACTGGGGCTGGGAATTGAAAAACGATATCACCAAACCTGTATCAACATCTTTGTCAATTGTACCCGACAATATATTAAAACTTCTATATTGAAACTGTAAAAATGACTGCAATAAAACGTGTCCTTGCAATTACACAAAGTGGTCTGACATGTGCAGTCATTGCCGTGGCATAAGTTGTGTTAATTCAAACACATTATAACCGATAGCGATATTGAAGATCAAAATTAATTATTAATTAATTTTTTCCTGTTACCTCATTATTATTATTATTTATTATCATTATTATTATTATAAACCATCCAATTCTAAAAACTAAGCTTAGTAATCATTTCTGTTCGAGGTTAAATGTGCCTTGACGAAAAGTGCACATTTTAACTTTTCAATTTTGATTTTGCTCTGTTAACATATACGGTTTTATAATAATTAAAATGTTCTATCTCCGTTATTTTTAAAGCTATAAAGGGGATTAAAAAAAACTTTCTGTTCGTTTATCGATGGCCTACAACTTTTACTTAAAACATATTTTCATAAACCCTACAATTTTCTTTTTAATCATATAAATAGAATTTGACAAAATTTTAATTTTCGGTTTAAGTCAGTTTTTTACTACACGGACAAAGTTTAGTAAAATGTGTAAAATATATGTTAAAGCCACATTATTTGGCTATAATTATCTGTTTAGAATATTAAAAACGGATAATAAATAAGGCAAGGAAAAAATGTTTTGTCCGTCTACGCGCGCGTGCCCTTTTTTCAACATGGCGGCTAACGCTCAACTCGGATTCTTCGGGACTTTCAGTATGTTATTGTACGTATCATAGGCTACATATTCTGAAAAATTCAGCTCGGTACCTAAAATGTCTAGGTCCAAACAGATTGTGCCGCGACTACTTGTTCTAGCAGGCAAATTGTAAGAAATATTTTGAAAAGAAATGGGTACAGTTGTTTTAAAGTTCAAACAACGCAAGAAATATTTCCCTATGACAATTTCAAACGGATGGAATTTTGTGAAATCATGATAAATAAAGTAGATGAGAATGAAAACTTCTTAAAGAATATCTTGTTTACAGATGAATCATCCTTTTTATTACATAGGAAACACAATCCATCCGTAGTACGATATTGGTCTCGGAAAAATAAACATTTGAGTATTGCTGTGCGAACTCAGTATCCTCAAAAGTTGAATGTGTGGACAGGAATTTTGGACAATCATATTATAGGCCCACTGCTAATCGATGGCAATTGAAATGGCAATAAATATTTAGAGCTTTTACAAAACCAAATAATTCCTGCAGTTCAAAATCTTCCTGTCAACTTTGACGACATTTGGTTTCAACAAGACGGCTGCCCAAGTCACAATACCTTAACTTTTATTAATTTTCTGGAAAGAACATTTTCCAATCGTTTAATAGCTACGAGGGGAATGATAAAATGGCCCCCCAGGTCACCTGATCTAGCACCCCATGATTTCTTTCTGTGGGGGCTTTTTAAAGGAAACCGCGTTCAAACATGCGTTTGAACGAGCCAACAATTTAGTTCAATTACCGGAGAAACTTATCCAACTTTGTGCAAGCATTACTCCAAATCAACTCAATGATATGAGAGGTTCATTGTATAATCGGTTTGGCTATTGTTTGGCACAAGAAGGTGGTTTGTTTGAATCCTTACTTCATTAATTTATTGTTTGATAATTATTAGTTGTTTTTAGTTTCCGAGTTATTTAATTTTAATTTAATGTTCTATTTTCATTTCAGTTTTAATAAGAATTATTATTTTATTCCCATAGCATTTACGGTTAAAAAAAGAAACTGCAGAAATGCTTTCAATAGAAGAAATTATTTGTCAAAAATGTGACAAATAACTTCTTCGCTTTTGACGAAAAGATATTGTCTCGTTTAGTATTAGAACTTATTACCTACGTCCGCACCCATCCTTAGTTCATGCCGTTCAATTCATTGTGTGCCTCTGCATTCACGATTTATGGAACAAGCGGGGCGTGGTCAATTACATCGTTATTCCTATACCCTAAACTGAATTTTCCGAATCTGTAGATCAGCTGAAGCCCGGGAAGAACCAGTCAGTCACTGACGCGCCTTGAGTCTATTTGAAATGTTTGAATGCACAATGTTATATATGCTAAATATTCAACAGTTCAGAAATAAATTCAGTTATCTAGACGGACCCTTTATTTTCTTACACAAGAGTTCCATCTCTATATTCCATGTTCTTGGTTCTTTGACGATGCTGGCGATGTACTTTTCATCGCCTCAGAATTGAGATCTCAACACGAGATCATAGGTAGGTACTCCTACTATAGGATTTTTCTTAGAAAATGCGCCGTTCCCAATAGTGATCTGCATTTCTTGCGTGCTCGATTGACCAGGCAGCTGTGGTAGCTTTAAGGATGGCCAAAAATCCTGAAAATGGGCAAGCAAAAAATGTTGGCATATGATTTTCCAGCAATGAGCACTGATAACGAAAATTTTCCACCTGGTTAAAAAGTATATTACGTTCCAATTTTGGCCATAATTGATGTCACCAGTGCTGCCAATTCCACGGAGAAAAAATGCTGGCATATATCGAATGTTGGTCGCCAAGATTAACTAGAACCAAGCCCCAAAGTACTCTGTTCCAAAATTTAATATTTTTTGGGTCGGCTAGCAGCGCCAAAAAAGGCAGGGGGAACGTCTGACTTACATAAGACAAAATACCCAGAAAAATATTTGCTAAAACATAACAGCAATGCCAAGATGTTATATCCGAGGTCCCATATATGTAGCTATCTCCTAGACCATAACAAGACTTGAAGCATCTTCATATCACTATGCACGCATGTTTGTCATCTTGATTTTGGGCTCATGATGAGTATGACACTGATCTTTTAAAAGTTTCAAATTATTAAAATTTTGTGCTAAACTAATAAGCTCGCTCTTGATAAAAGATGCATCAAGTCCTGTCAATTGAGATACCGCCGAAGACCTCAGGGGCCCCAAAACTGGTAAGTCCAGGGCCCACTGGGAAATTTCACGGTTTACCGGTGGTACAATCCGGCGCTGAGTTTGCAGCATTTTAGAATTCTGGGCACGGTAAATGTTCAAAGGTATATAATTTTAAAACATTTGTAGAAAAATATTTTTTCAATCAGCAATATGCAATCAATTATTGTACTACAACTTGTTATATTTTATTATTATACTAATATCTGCTGCGATGTCGATGAGTTAACTTAATAAATGAAAATATCCATTATATGTTCAGTACCCAAAAATCACTTGCCACGGTGTAATTAGAGATGAAATCTTTTACCACTGTAATTACTGATGTGTGCAAAGTACGCCTGCAGCTCATATATCACATTTCCGCTCTGAACAATTTAGTAATAACAATAATAAATAAATAAACGAGTGAATAGCATGACGCAACGATCATAACAATGCTTAAATTAGCATTTTTATGTAAGAAAGTATTAAAAATAATGACAATAGTCTGCAAATAAAAAAACGTGCAATAAAATGCAAAAAATGTCGGCGTAATGGCTGGCTATAAAGCGGTATAAGATTAAATTCAAGGCCAATCACCATACAAGGCGTTCAGTCAACCGTGCCTGCATAAATATTCGATAACTTAACAACCGTTTATTCGAATAAATTATAATTATAGCACTTTATCAAAATTGCAAATGAACCGTTCGGTGAAAGTCGCGTTGGAAATATTGATTTTATGTTGTGGAGAGAATTGCATGTAAACGCATAGGCGTAGGCAGGGGCGTTTAATATTGCATTGGTCTAGATTATCCTATAAATAAAGCATGAGCATAATGAAAAGGTAGGTTTTACTCTTTAATGGGAACATACGTGTACCACAAACCCCTGAGGAATATACGAAAGTGTAAAAACGACATGTTATAAAATATTTTTATAATAAGGAATTTTCATCAATTTTAAAATTCCTTTATACATGGTGTAATTAGTTTCATGTCATTAAAAAAACTGGTGGTAGAGAACGACAAGACAAACAAAAAAATCTTATATAACATGGGGTCTAAAGCTCATAGTTTTGGAGAAAAAAAATAAACAAAAATTTCGCAAATTTTCAATAAAATCTTTTGAGAACTGCTGGAATATTGAGGTAGGTTTAGATCGTCGCGCGTGTCTTTGCCTATGTTACTCAATATTTGTGTACATAGAATGTCGGCGGTCTTTAGCGATGCGGTAAATAAGATGAAAGACCAGTTGACGTTTTCTGAGTGTTTAGTAGGTAGATCTGATCTGAAGAAAACTATACTCTGACTCTCCCTTGTGCAATATTTTAGTTACTGTGGGTGTTTCGTTATGTACACACGTCCAACGCTCGCTGTTTTTGTTATTTTTGACTTTCGGGTCGCTGTGTATTTACAGTGAATATTTATTTTACTGACTTTACCGTTCAAGTCGTTAAATTCTTGATTACGTACAGACACAACTTACTTGTTCGTTCTTTTTGTATTCCGTTTTGGATTTTGGACCAAGTTTTTCTTTTATTTTTCTTTATTGACAACGTTAGTTGATAGTTTATTGTTTAGTGTTGAACGGAGTACGTATGTCCTTATAATTCGACGTACCGAACTGTGTATTAATGGGGATGCAGAGAAGTCGAATAATTTACTTAGGTGGTAAGCTTTTAACCCAGGACACTCATTTATGTTACAAACGCTAATAAATCACATTCAAATATTCTAAATTATAAACATTAATCCAATATTTTGTTCCAAATTAAAAGACACACATGTAAAGAAATGCTCTGTTTGAACTTCTATGGCCATTATTTGCTTGCAGTTGTGCAGGAAAAGATAACGAATTATTCACCTCTTTATAATTGCCTCAGTTCGGTTGAGGCGGTCCATCAAAGGCGGTCGATGATCCAAGGCCTTTGCACTTTTTTGTGACAATTTAAAAGTTGTATAATTGGGAACTACAAGACCATTGACCAAAAAAAGCAGTGGTTCTCAATTATTTTCTACATTAATATTTAAAAAATATATATATATATATTTAAAATGTTGACCTAGGTCAGTTTTTTCAAAGTGCCCCTAGAGGGAAAAGTCATAAAGGTTTTTTGTTTGTCTAGTCGGTCCCCATTACCAGTTTTTTTTAATGACATGAAACTGATTACACCCTGTATAACAGCTATGTAAAAAACTAAATCGCCCGTACCTCGCAATATTTTTTTCAGCACACTTAGGGCTTATAAAAATTATTAAAATTCAAACAATAAGAAACGCAGATGGCGGTAGTCTGACGTCACAAGCCACGTCAGTTAGCTGTTTACAGTAAAGCCAGCATTATTCTTATTCCATTTAATCCATTTATGAGTTTATTGTAGTGTATTTTCTTGAAGATATTTTGTTTGTTTTGCGTTGTTTTCCAATATTAATAATGGATAGCGGATTTTACCAGGGAAAATCGGATAATCTACCGAAAATGGATTAGTTTTTCTACAAACGTCAGAAAAACATGACATTTCTTAACACATTCCATATTAAAATTTAACATTTTAGACGAATGTGCGTTGCCATTAGTAGCGGAAGCAAATGAACTTTTTCTGTTGCTGCGTGTTCACAATAAAGCTACTTGTAAAAAAAAAAATTTAAATTATGTTAATCATCCTATTTCCTAGTATTAAATCTAGCTATTTTGCAAACCACTGAAATTACTGAGTGAAAATTCATAATAATAATCTTGTTATGGTTCTACTTAGGTAGTCTTATAGTTTTTTTAAATATATGTACTAACTAAAAAAAGTTATGGGCAAAAATAATAAATATTTCCCTATCGGATGGCTCTTTCTAGGGAATGCCCACCTTAATGTGGTGCCGTTTGACAAACTGTTCGTACACAAAATCTATTCTTGATTCTAGCCATCCTATTTTGACTTTATGTACATGACTTATGAATCAAAGTCAAAAGCGTTATATTTTGATGTGAATGGTTGTGTAATATTTCTGAAAATCTACAAAATGGTTATTTTATTGTTTCAATTTATATCCAGCTTAGAGGTAATTAATACTTTCCTATTGGACAGATTAATATCTTGTCTGTCTTTATTTTTTTGTTGTTGTCTGAGTCTCAGTCCTTTTTTGTCCAACATAAAAATAATAAATGTTGCAAAGGTGGATACATGTGTTTCAAGTTGTTTTCTCAAAATGTCAATAGTTAAGGCAAGGTGACAAGGTTTTTTGGAGAAAGTTCGTGAGTTATTTAATTTCATAGTATCAAAATTTCTATTATTAGAACATTCAAACATAATGTAGACAAAACTACATCTTATGTCTTTTGTAGTTGATTCTCTTTTTGAAAAATAAAAGTCACCAGTTAATTTTTCGTTAATTTTTCGTATTAGCTTTCCTTTTCACGAAAGTTATCAGTAATACGGATTCAATTATTTGTCTTATGTCAAATGTGACAATATCGATCTCCGAAGATTGAAAGGTTGACAACAAAAACCATCAAAAACATGGCGGACCTAGAACATCCGTAAAAGCAATCACATAGGAAATTTTTAGGTCATCTGTCTCTTCTCCGTCTCTCGTCTATTCCAAAGCCTTTTGACACAAATAAAAATTAGCTTTCAACTTATGAGGTGTGTTATATAACATGGAAATATTTCCGTACTGTGTATTATTCCAAAACACCACGACCAACGATGACTTAATAGCTCTCAAGTTACAAATTAATTCAAGATAGAAAGTAACAATAAAAAATACCCACAAGCCTACACGAAAGGTCAACCTGTCGCCAGGTAATCGTAAACATGAATAAAATTCCTCAAATGGCGGTATAATGGCTGCGAATAAATTAAAACCGAATTAATAAGTCGACTGACAACCTTGCCGGTGTATCTGATTTATTATGCACAGCTGTATGATGATTACCACTGTTAAATATTCATTCGATCGTATCCTGAATTCTTGGAAATTTAATGAATAAAGTACCGTTTTTGCAGCCGCCTTGTTACCACCTTGACGGCGTGTTTGGACTTTTTTCCTTTTTTTGACAAAAGCACATTTAAATATTCCACGAATGTGAAAATGTTCCGGGAATTTTTTTACGACTTGGTTCAAGGACACAACAACACATCACAAAAAGGAAGAAAACGTTTTTAAGACTACCCTGGAAGGTGTAAAACAAGACTAAACCACGTGGAATGGACGCATGTGTTTCGAATTCAATCTAAACGCAGATTTTTTTTTTGCTGGAATGGAATCAGTTCAGGAGACAGTACCGATCATGAAAATCCAACTTACCAGACGGTAACCTGGTGCAATATTGTTTAAAACAATTTTGTTTATAACAAAAAGAAATATTACATGTTCCTAATCAAACAATCAACAACTTTTCGATATTACCTTATCACATTCTCTATAAATAATAAACAAATTTAAAAAGTCTTCGTGGGTGTAATTTAAACGTGCTGGCATTTTTTGACATAAGATAATGACTGATTGTTTTCAATCATGGCTATTTTGATGAAATGATTACAACAATTCATGAATTTCTAATAAAATCGCAAATATTTGAAAAAGTTGAAAACTTTAACCCCTCAATGCTAATATCAGAAAAAAGGGAATTCAATTTTACACAACTTGACGTAAAAAATACAGGGTGTTCCATTTGACCTAAACAAGTTTTCGCGGTTTGAAGTTGACAAAATGTAACGCGAAAAACGGAACACTTGGTATGATATTATTGAATTTATTTCAGTTGTAGAACGTAGTTCTCCTTGTGAGTTAAATAACTCCGTGCCAAAGCAAAGCAAATGAGGATGTCCTACACAGAAAAAGTTATAACGGTTCTTGCAAACCGTTACACCAGCTGTCAAATTTTTTATAAAATGTCAAATATTTTCGAAACTACTGGGTTTAGATATAGGGTGTGCTACATGCCTGAACTCAGAATTTTATCGTCATCTCGAAAAGTTGAAAATATATAGGGTGTTCCAATTAAAATAAGCAAGTTGATATCGATTTCCGGTATAACCGGAAGTACCCCATGCTTCTAATTATTTTAGTTGGATTGGCCACACCGACATTAGTAACTATCTAACCCAGCAAACATTTTTGTCAAAATTAGCTCCAATTCCGCACAAGACAAATTTACTTACCAAAGTAATTATAACGTAAAATGGACTGGAAAAATAGACCTCAGATAAAAATTGACCAATTAGTCTTAATTTAGATTTAAGTTTACGTAAATAATACCAATTAATCTACCTCATACACAATTTTCTTTGAAGGTAAATTTAACGAAAACAGCAAGTGGAAAACTACTAAAAAAATCTACCAAAATTGACCTCAAGGGTAAATTTCCAATAAGGTCGAAATAGGTAATATAATTAGGTAGTATTTACCTTTTTAGCGACTAAAAATATTTCTAATCGAATATCTTTCTAGGTAGATTTTGTTGGAAATTCTACGTAATATATACCTAAATAGCTTATTTGGTCACTTTTATTACTCTTCTTTGAACTAATATTAGGTAGACAACATCGGTAAATTCTACCTGGATTATCTACCTAATTTCACCAATTAAGTCAATTACCCTTAAACTGACCTTAAAGTTACTCTAAAAAACTACATTTTAAACCTCTTTGTCGCAGTAACCTGGCAAATTGACCTCAAAGTAAACGTCACTATAAAATAATAATTCAGAAGCTAACCCCCGTCTAACCTGTTTGTAGAATTCATATTATTTAGGTTATTTTAACCATTAGGTACTTAGGTGGTATAGTTATTATCTAAAAATTATTTCAGTTATTAAAAGAGGCCATTAACGTAGCATGGTTGGATAACTCGTGGTGCCAATGTACAAATGAAGTATGCCAAAGGCAAAAAACCACCACTTAAGGAATCACTACTTCCGCATCCAGATTTCCCATCCAAGTCTTTTTAAAAGAGAACATCTTGACTATATTTGCACTCTAGTATGTGGAAATAATTGCCTATAGAATTTCAATACAAGGGTATTGCCGAATGCCAGCCGAGCTTCCAGAACTTTTGGACGGTGTCGGATACCAAGGCAATATCATATGGCTCCATTATGACAACTCACTCGTCAACACAATACACTAGTCGAGTTAAAATTTACACATAATAAGTAGAATTTACCAATAGGTAGTATATTCAAAATAAGGTAATATAAATAGGTTATATTTACCTACAAGTAATTATTTGATATAACAAGAGAGTTAATAATACTTTCAATAGGTAAAGTTAACCAAAATGTCGTAAATTTTCGTGTAACTTGACCTGTGATAATTTCCACCTATAAAATACGTAGATTGTCATGGTAATTTTAACTTAGAGGTCTAATTAGCACAAGACGCCATATTTTCTCAGCGCAGTTGAAGTATGATTCCAAATTGTAGTTTGTAAAATGAGTGTATATGGAAACAAACAGACGAAAAGTTTAAGAAAATACATAATTATACCTGAAAACTCGTATTTAACAAGTATAGTATATTTTCGACTCAAAATATTACAATAATTTTTTTATTTGCTAATATAAATTTTCTCATAGATGAATATTTTTGAGGCGCATTAGTATTTTATGGAGTACAGCTGCTATTATTCACAGAAAAATTTTCGGCGCATTGATTTCAATAAGCGAGAACTGCAAATACTTTCCTCATAAATTGTATTTATTTTAATTACCGGCATTCATCTTGTATGGTTATTGTGAGTTAGGTATCTCTTCAGTTTTGTAAGTGACTGACAACCATATGTTGACTACTTATAGAGAAAAATACCAAATAAGTGTAAAAATCTTATTTTTTTCCACTTGGTGTCATTTTTAAATTACACATATGTCCGTAAATTCTACCTAAAACTAGTCAACTTGATGTCAAATTGACGTTGAATTCAAGTAAAATTTACCTAAACAGGTATTAGTAACCAAATGTACTGTGCGACTACAAGTAAGATTTATATGTAATTTTACCTGTTTTAGTTGATATAACTTAATTTCGACGTTGTCTTATTCTCCACTTATGTTGATTCCACGTAGCATCAACGTAAATATTACCAAAATATGGTTAATTCTAATTTTGCGACTAAATTTATTATACATAATTTAGGTAGTCTTGACGTCAAATAATACTTAAATGTTTGCTGGGAAATTTTCAAAAATTTCTGATGCGTACTTTTCTCTATATCCATGGATTCAATTCCCGGCGAGATACCCTGTATAGAGCAATTAATTTTAAATGCAAGTTACAACATATCTGAATATTATTTCAAGAACAACCTAAAATTATAAAGTTAATCATTTTGAACCAAAAACAGAAAGCAGATAATTGAAATAATTTCGTTCTCCTAGAAATATAACATTGTCCGCTGCACCCATTCAAAAACCATCCCATAAGAGCTTACATTGATTTTACTATATTTACATTTTTTATGCAGATTCACAAATCGTATTCAAAAAGTTACGTAACTTTAAAATAATATTTAATTTTCAACCCCCTTAAAAACCATCCCCTTGGTTCTTAATTTTTTTTTTACTATTTTAGTTGTATTCACGAGTAAAATATTGTCGCACCTACAAAGAGTCAGAATTTTAGAACTAAATAAATTTCTTTAACCCCCTCAAAAACCACCCCTTTAGTGTCTAAAATTGTTTCAATATTTCTCCACTTATCTAACTCTGCGTCGTTCGGTTCATTGAACCCTATTAGAAAGGTCGATTTTGAGGTCGGTGTAAAAATGAACAAATAACAAATCGAAGGATTTTTATTTCATGATTTTCTATGACATTTTTTTAAAGACGATTCAAATTTTTCCAAAAAATGTTAACATTTTTTAATGCGATTAAAAAAGTCTACAACAAATTCAGAATTCGTCATTTCCAGGTGCCACAATGAGGATATAAAATGCGATAATCACGGACATTCCAGAGTCTGAGTTAGACAAATTTTCGCCGAGACACTCGTAAACTTCTGTAAATTATTAGTACCTCCCGAGAAATGTAAATAAATCCGGTTTCCGCTGATACACGAATGTTTGCTATGTATACACAAGCCATAGGGAACATAAATAAACACAGGATTATTTTTACATCGAAAATTGTAAATTACATCCCATGGTAGTTCGAAATGTATTTCTAATGACCGCCGCATTCTACACACAAAATGCTAATTCGAGTTTTAATTAATACGCCGCCAGCATTAATTCTGCATATTATATGCACATACTATTATTGTTTGTTCCGCTTTAAATTGTCCAGGGACCACGCCACCGACTAAACAAATAGGTGTATAATTTATGATTTCTGTGGATATTATAAATTATTTTTCAGCCTGATTGCCGTAAATTTGTTTGCGTGGCTATTACAATATTAAATTATAGGGGCCAATCAACAAATACTTCTGCAAAAACGGGCCATTTTTACACCTCCCCTTTTGTAATATTTGTGAACGACTTACACGAACGTTACAAACCCCTCTCTCCACTTAAAAATAAAAAAATTCAACTTTTAGTCGAGTGTAATTAAGGCTTTTTCCTCGGAACCCTTTAAAAATTGCCGCTTTTTACTTGGGGGTGGTTCCCTTCCACCCCCTCTAGAAGGGTGGGCAAAAAACAGAATAGTAACCACCAATTTCCAAATTATAACGATTTAAAGATTACGATTTTAGCTTTAGACTGTTTTTCGTAAATAATTTAATAGTCTTATGGTTATGGAAAAAGTGGTATGGTACAAAAAATAAGATTATTAAATTACAAGTATTTTATTTATCCTTTATTTTGGTACCTACTACGAATAGTTCTAAAAATTTGATCATTTAAAAATGGCGCTCGAACGTTTATCAGTCGAGATATAATGTTTACATCTCAAATATTATGTCAGAAACAATCAGTATGATATTAAAATACATATAATAGTAATTAAAGGGCTTGAAGTACTCTTTTATAGGATTGAAAGATATGTTATGTGCAACACAATCAGTGCTTTGTTACTTTTTTGAAGAAAATCTTTGAATTTTCAACAATTGTTAACTTCCAGTTACTGTTAGGCATTAAATCAATTTTTTCATATGACATTTTTTGTTCGGAAGCCCCTGAACTACTTATTCCCAAAGTTTGAAGAAAATTCCACAGAAATCATTTTTCCAATGCTAATGGTGCGTGGTCCTTTAAGTCCGGATTAGCCATCTTCAATTCTGAAATTTCGAAATTCGGTCTGGATAGAGTTTAAGGCAATATTACAACGAATAGTTTAAAAACAAAATGTTTAAGTTTCATTAATTCCAGGCCTGGAAATTGTCGTTTTTTAAAAAATGAGCTATTTGCCCTACTGTGCGATACCTGGTAGAGAAAAAAATATACAGAGCTTTTCCTATAAAAAAGTTTCTAAAAGCATGTCTGTATCAATCACTTGAATTTTCAGACACTAGGATTAACCGTTAATATCTGAACAGTTCTTATCACCCAAGGTAACTGATTGTTTTTATAAATGCATTAGTAAGGTTATATATGAGGTTAAAAAAAATAGGAATAATTGGTTGTATGCTTGAATAGTGCGTGAAAATGTCATCCATTCTTTTCACATACTTTGTCAAGCAGCCTGTCAAGCTGAAACCTAAACAACGAAGTAAAAATTATAAGAGAAACAGTAACTAACAAAAGGGTTTACAGTAAATATAATAGTTTTAGTCAAAATAGGCGGAAAAACGCCTTTACTCGGAACCAGAGTGATTGTGCATAAAACAACATGTACTCATTTTATTCGTTAGAGTCTCTAGATCAAAGTTGGAAACAGTTTTTTGAGGGGTCAGCTGATAATTTGTTTATTGTGGAAATATAAACAATAAAAGTGATGTTCGATGAAACATTATATGAAATAAGGCACTGGCTCCATAAATTGCGACGTCATTTTTTTATTTCAGTGTCATTTCTTATATTTTTGGGGTCACTCGTTCCGATTCTAATGTCAAAAAAGTACCAATACTAGAGGGCGCCACAGAAAAAGTTAAGTGAAGACGAAAATAATGACAAATGAATATTACATGAAATAAGTTTTTTTTTCGAAATTCTATGTCATTTTTACATTTCCTTGTCATGTTTTACGTTCTTTGGTTCACTCATTCTGATGCTGAAGGCAAAAAATGCGAATCGTAAAGGACGCCACAGAAGAAACTAACATCAGATGGAAACAATTACCAACATGAAAAAAGCTGCCATCTCCCTAACTCTTGAGGCATTTTTCATGTTATTGTGGAGCGTTGTTTTTTTGTTCCAATGGCAAAATAGTGCCAATTATAGAGGAAGCCTCAGAAAAGACGGACATCGGGTGAAAATAACGATGATCTGGGATAATTATATGCTGTAAACTTCATATCCTGTATTTTATTTATTTTACCAAAGGAAAACGCAATGCTCGATACGCTATAAGCGTTTTCATTCATCCTCACACGGTAAAAAAATGAGACAAGATTTTACGAACTCTTTGTGAATTTCTTTGTAAAATTACAAACGTTTGTAATTTTATGAACAAATTTGTGAAATTACCAAGAGTCCAGGAATTTTCGGCAAAAGTTTGGAATATTACGAAGAGTTTGGAAATTTACAAAGAAATCTCGAAAATATTACGAAAATGCTTACTTCTGTGGCGCCCTCTATGATTGACACTATTTTGCCATTAGAACAAAAAATTAACGCTCCATAATAACATGAAAAATGCCTCAAGAGTTAGGGAGATAGCAGCTTTTTTCGTGTTGGTAATTGTTTCCATCTGATGTTAGTTTCTTCTGTGCCGCCCTCTACGATTCGCATTTTTTGCCTTCGGCATCAGAATGAGTGAACCAGAGAACGTAAAACATGACAAGGGAATATAAAAATTACAAAGAATTTCGAAAAAAAAAACCTTATTTCATGTAATATTCATTTGTCATTATTTTCATCTTCACTTAACTTTTTCTGTGGCGCCCTCTAGTATTGGTACTTTTTTGACATTAGAATCGGAACGAGCGACCCCAAAAATATAAGAAATGACACTGAAATCAAAAAATGACGTCAATTTATGGAGCCCGTGCCTTATTTCATATAATGCTTCATCAAACATCACTTTTATTGTTTATATTTCCGCAATAAACAAATTATCAACTGACCCCTCAAAAAACTGTTTCCAACTTTGATCTAGAGACTCTAACGAATAAAATGAGCCATCATACATGTAGTTTCATGCACAATCACTCTGGTTCCGAGTAAACCGCATAATTTGCCTCGACTATTTATTTAGTGGCAGAGAGACATAAATATTACAATTTATGATATATATCCTAAAATTGCACAATTTGGAAAAAATAATTATCTATCTTAGGTACTTATATATGTTGATAAGGCGTTGTCTCTCTAAACCATAATTCTAGGAGAAATTGTCAAAAAACCTCGTTTTTCGCCAATTTCTTCTACCTCCCTAAACGAATGTTAGACAAAACAAACCCTTATGTCCCACTACCTTAATTACGTTAACTAACTTAAATTAAGCGTCCATGTCTAAGTCGTAATTTTTACACCGGTCTCTAGGCCGTTTATGTCTGCGAGTGATTGATTCTGTACTTTCACCTACAATTTTCCCCAGGTGAACTCAAGGTGACAGCGTATCTGCTTTTTACAGTATCATGTACTGAAACCCGTCATGGTTCCCACTATCTAATGTATTCGTATCTACAAATGCCACACTGTTTCAGTCACAAAACTTAACACTAATGTCACTAAACGCATTAACTCAATATTATTGATAGAAAACTGGCACAAAAATGTATCAATTATGTATTATAATTTACGCTGGCGCTTTGTGAAATGTGGTTAACAACGAAGTTATGGGTGCATTTTATTCATAACAGAAATTCCAACGTAATAAAAAATTAAATCAACGTCAGGGTTACTTAATTACTTCCACATCCACGTAGTGGATTGGAAGTATAGTAATCGCAAAAAAATTTTCAAAAATTTTTATTCGTGAAATAGGTTTAGAATGTCATGAAACGTCGAGATTTTAAATTTGAGCGAAAAAAAATTTTCTGTCTGTCTGTCGGTCTGTCTGTCGGTCTGTCGGTCTGTCTGTAACTTTTTTTGTCCGCACGCTTTCTCCGGAACGGTTTAAGATATTGACCTGAAATTTTGTACACGTATATATTATAACGAGATCTGGAACTGGATTGTTTTTTGAGGAAATCCGGTGAAGGGTTGGGGGTTAAATAGGGGTAAATAGGGGGAAATAAGTAAAGCAAGCTTGTAAGAGTACAGAAACTGGAAATTCGGTGTATGTACTAGAAGTTAAGGCCTCAGATTTTTTTATAATATTTTTCAACCCCCCACCACCCCTACCCCATTAATGGGGTTGATAAAATAAAGTTGAGATATTCATTTGAAATTTCGTACACGTATGTATTATAACGATGTCTAGAATTAGATTATATTTTGGGATGATTCCGTTGAAGGGTTGGGGGTTAATTTGGGGTAAATAGAGGAATATAAGTAAAACAAGTTGGTAAGAGTACAGAAACTTGAAATTCGGTGTATGTACTAGAAGCCAAAGCGTCAGATTTTTTAATAATATTTTTCAACCCCCACCACCCCTATTCCAATTTGAAAAGGGTTGATAAAATGAAATTGAGATATTCATTTGAAATTTTCTACGCGTATGTATTATAACGACATCTGGAACTAGATTATATTTTGAGATAGTTCCGTTGAAGGGTTGGGGGTTAAATAGGGGTAAATAGGGGAAAATAAGTAAAGCAAGCTGGTAAGACTACAGAAACTTGAAATTCGGTGTATGTACTAGAAACCAAGGTCTCAGATTATTTATAATATTTTTCAACCCCCACCACCCCTACTTCATTATTAAAAGGGTTAATAAAATAAAATCGAGATATTCATTTGAAATTTGGTACACGTATGAATTATAACGACATCTGGAACTAGATTATACTTTGAGATGATTCCGTTGAAGGGTTGGGGGTTATTTAGGGGTCAATAGGGGGAAATAAGTAAAGCAAGCTGGTATGAGTACAGAAACTTGAAATTCGGTGTATGTACAAGAAGTTAAGGCCTCAGATTTTTTTATAATATTTTTCAACCCCCCACCACCCCTACCCCATTAATGGGGTTGACAAAATTAAGTCGAGATATTCATTTGAAATTTCGTACACGTATGTATTATAACGACGTCTGGAATTAGTTTATATTTTGAGATGATTCCGTTGAAGGGTTGGGGGTTAATTTGGGGTAAATAGAGGAATATAAGTAAAACGTTGGTAAGACTACAGAAACTTGAAATTCGGTGTATGTACTAGAAGCCACAGCGTCAGATTTTCTTATAATATTTTTCAACCCAACTACCCTTACTCCAATATGAAAAGGGTTGATAAAATAAAATTGAGATATTCATTTGAAATTTGATACACGTATGTATTATAACGACGTCTGAAACTAGATCATAATTTGAGATGATGCCGTTGAAGGGTTGGGGGTTAAATAGGGGCAAATAGGGGAAAATAAGTAAAGCAAGCTGGTAAGGCTACAGAAATTTGGGATTCGGTGTATATACTAGAAACCAAGGCCTCAGATTTCTTTCTAATAATTTTCAAACTCTACCACCTCCGCTTCATTATTAATGGGATTGATAACATCAAATTGAGATATTCACTTGAAAGTTAGTACACATATGTATTGTAGTGACATCTGATTGAGATGACTCCATTGGTAGGTTGTAAATAGTGGAAAATAAGTACGGTAAACTAGAAACTTCATTTTTAACGTATATGGTAGAAACCAACTCCTCAAACTTTTCTATGACATCTACTCCAAATATTATTAAAATTCTATGACCAATAATTTCCACATACTAGAGTGGAAATATAGTCAAGATGTTTCCTTTAAAGTGACTTGGACGAATAATCTGGATGTGGAAGTAGTGATTCCTTAGGCAGCGGTTTTTTTAGCTGAATTCCGCATTGTCCGTGTCACCGGCTCCTCCACCATATTTTGAAATCGATGAACTACATATGCAAGACCGTGTTTTAATTATTCTCAGCCGGAATCCAATCCATGCAAATTAAACGAATTACTTTTTTTTATATTACTAATTTACAACAGACTGTTAATTAATTACAAGTACTGCTACATTCTTATGGCAAATAATAAAGAAAAACAATTATCTATTGATTTTTAGAGTAATGTTGCGAGATTTTGTACTTAGTAGAGGTGATTTGTGGTCACATATCAAGAATTCATGTATTTTAGTTAAGTACATGTTAGCGACAATCAAAGAGATAAAGTTTTGATTATAATTAAATACAGGATGTCCGAGATGTTTTTATGGAGTTACCCCCGCGAATTGAAAGTAATTAAAAACAATTATTTACATAACGTAAAAAAATGCTTTTACCATTTGCCATATCATTATGGAGAATTCACCTCTCCTTAGAAGATATTGTTTGGAAGCAAGCATGCATCAAGCTCAACACAGAAGATCTAGAAAACGTAGACAATGAACGGATGATATCTTTGTGAATGACTTATTTTTGCCTCATTACATTCTTCCACGTCAAAATTCATTGATAAATCTGTGTAGAATGCGAATTGTCTTGAACTGACAACAGCACATTGTCAATGCGACGGCCAGCAAGATCCACTGTTCTTGATCCTCTTGATTGTTTATTATGCGAGAGGAAAATGCTTATTTTACAACACTTAAACTTCACTTAAACAGATGATTTTCAAGAAAAAAAAATCGGTAAAGGTATTTACACAGAACTTGCCTCTTTATTTGTGCATGGCGGTCACTCTAAAAAATTAATAATTACGAAGTGACATTGAAAATAATAAGTTATTACTATTATTACAAAGAACACCTGATAAGTTTTGGTCAAAAAAATATACAGAGTGCTCATCCAACAGCAAAAGTTCAATACTAAATAACAGGTGCCAAATATGGAAGGCTTGGGCAAATACCTTTATAAATATCCACCATGACTGAATTATTTCTTGGGATGACCACCCTGTACATTTTTCAATAATAGTATAATAGGTGCATATGCTTAATATTATTGCCACCTGTCACATTTTCAATTCCGCATACACGTAGTGGAGTGGAAGTATAGTGGTGGTTAAAAAATTTCATTTTTTTTTTCAATTTTTCAAAAATGTTTTCAAAAAAATTTTCAAAATTTTTTTCTCCTGAAATAGGTTTATAATGCCATGACACGTGGAAATTTTAAATTTGAGCAAAAAAAAAGTTTCCTTCTATTCTACAGTGGTATTTTTTTTTTGAAATTGGTTTAGAATGCCAAGAAACGTGAAAATTTTAAATTTGAGCAAAGAAAAAAAAAATTCCATCTATTTTAGTGGCAAAATTTTTTTCAAAAATGTAAAAAAAAAATTCGAAATTTTTTTTCTCAAATAAGTTTAGAATGTCAGTCATGTCAAACGTGAGAATTTTAAATTTGAGGAAAAAAAATCCATCTATTCTAGTGGTAAATTTTTTTTCAAAATGGTAAAAAAAATGTTGCATATTTTCTTTCCGAAATAGGTGTGGAATGTCATGAAAAGTGGAAATTTTAAATTTAAGCAAAAAAATAATTTTTTCATCTATTCTATACCCGGTGATAATAGATTAAAATTGTTTGCAAAAAAATTTTTTTTCAAAAAAATTTTTAATCAAAATAATTTTTAAATTTCTTTGAATAGGTTTAGGATGCCATGAAAACGTGAAAGTTTTTAATTTGAACCAAGGAAAAAAATCCATCTGTATTAGTGGTAACATTTTTTCAAAAATAAAAAAAAAAATCAATTTTTTTTTTTTGAAATAGGATTAGCGTGTCATGAAACGTGGAAATTTTAAATTTGAGCAAAAAAAATTTTTATTTATTCCCTTTAGACGATCCACCCTGTATATTTTCCAGTGAAAGTTCTACCATTTCTTCGCTGACAGTAGGGTCACTACCTACCAAATTTGAGTGCTCTCCGTCAAGTAGTTTTTTAGTAAATGCACCAACAGACAGACAGACAGACAGACAGACTGACGGAATTGAAAAACCTATATTTTCGTAATCTCCGTGATCTGAAACGTCAGAATCCGAAAAAATCTCGGAGGGTGATTTTTTCTCGAATACAATACTTCCCTTCGGTATGCGAGGGAAGTAAAAAGGAAATTTGAAAATTTTAAATTGAGGATTGAAAAGAGGAATTTTTCAACTCATTTCAAACTTTTGGGAATGGTTCGGTAGTGGTCTCGTATTAGTTTCATCGTGCTAGTAAAAAGTGAGTAACAATCGGAAAAAAAATCTATTCTAGAATTTGCCAAATGCACTAATTATAACTGCCTAAATTGCATTAAAATTGGTAGTTAGGCATTTTTAGAGTAGCTGATACTGAAACTGATGTCAAAAGTTAGAAATTGAAAATGTAGAATTCAATAGGGGTGCCATAATTGCAGACGTACATGAAATTTGCTACATGGTGGTATGAGTTCTATGATAACGAGTCTGATGTTAAACCTTAAAAATTCAAAACGTTGGATATTTTCTTTTGCTTTGTAGTAATAACAAATTCGAATGTATTTTTAACCTATCTAATATCGATATATTAGATAATAAGCCTCAGTTAATGTGGTGACAGTAAAATCTTATTTCTAGTAAAGTAAACTTCATATTTCTAAGTCAGATAAAAAATTTCAAAGCTTTGCCGCTTATTACCACTAGGATAGAGCGGGGCATGGATTAAAATAAGAAATTAAGGGAAACTGGCCAGTATCAGTTATAATTTCTAATAATACGCCACTCACACCTAAAATATTTTACGATTTAACGGTCACTACTGTTTACTTAATTTTTTACACACATACATAATGCTGTAAAAAGGCAAGCACTTTTATGGCCGAGTTTTATGGCTTTTTTTGGGTGTCTCGCGCCGTTGGGTGACGCCTTTGTCGGGAATTTTTTATTTGACTTAGAAATATGTAAGAAAATAAAGGCTCCTTCGAGAGTAACTGGATATATTTCGTAAAACTACAGAACTATTGAATATTTAACAAATATAACATTATACATTCAAACAGGCTCAAAGCGCGTCAGTGACTGACTGGTCCTCCCCGCTAATCTACATTATTGCAAGCAAAGCAAAATACACTTGGTCGCCGTGAAATCATCCTACTGCCGAAATGTTGTGTCTACTGTTTATTGCTCACGCGGTTAAATATTTTCTAACATTCGGCCATCCTATCTATGCGGGCTGTCCCAGACCGCCAGTCGTCAAAAACTTCTGTTTACCTGTTAGCAACAACATTTATACTAACAGTTACCTTGCATAAAACTTTGATAACAAACAGGCAGTCTCGGCCTATAACTTTCATTTCTATTCATGCTTTCATAACTAAGTTCTAATTTACTTCACTTACCTCATACACATGTCAACTCAAACAATGAAAAGGCAGTAACAGCCTCTGTCATTGTCGTCCTGTCTCACAACTATTTCCTTTTACTATCTCAAATGTTGTATCTACGCGTCAGCTCAGATAACAAGTAGGTAGTATCGACCTCAGTTGTTACCTTCCTCGCATTCACGTCTCACAACCTACTATACCCTTATTCTTATGTCACACGTCTCAACTCAAACAATAGCCAGAACGTATCGGTCTCGACTATCATTATCCACGTCTCAACGTCTTGTGACCTACGTACATCATATCACGTCACACGCCTCGACTCAAACAATAGCAAGACAGTATCGGCCTCTACTATCATTATCCACGTCTCAACGTCTTGTGACCATCCTTACATCATCTCACGTCACACGCCTCGACTCAAACAATAGCAAGACAGTATCGGCCTCTACTATCATTATCCACGTCTCAACGTCTTGTGACCATCCTTACATCATCTCACGTCACACGCCTCGACTCAAACAATAGCAAGACAGTATCGGCCTCTACTATCATTATCCACGTCTCAACGTCTTGTGACCATCCTT
Source organism: Stenurella melanura (assembly GCA_963583905.1). Classification (NCBI taxonomy): domain Eukaryota; kingdom Metazoa; phylum Arthropoda; class Insecta; order Coleoptera; family Cerambycidae; genus Stenurella; species Stenurella melanura. Next base: position 100,883,713 of record OY757317.1, read on the forward strand.
ACATCATCTCACGTCACACGCCTCGACTCAAACAATAGCCAGAACGTATCGGTCTCGACTATCATTATCCACGTCTCGACGTCTTGTGACCCATCAACGTATACTTTTTAACTTACATTAACTTACATTTGCATTCTAGTTATCCACCTGTCAATCTTGTCGGCTGCAACCACTTTGCGAACGTTGCATCGTCTCTTAATTTCTCGTAAATCCTCTACTTCATATCCGTCATTAGAAAGTACTTTAATCACTCTGGAGGCTTCCTTATATTTCGGCAACAGTTTTTTGCTCTACCCGGTACAAGGAGCACTCGTAATTAATACTTATACCAAATCACCAATATCACAGCGTACCTCATCATATTTGTGTTTATCATAACATCGTAACTTTTGTAACAGTTTTCAAATCGGATATGTTTATGTGAGTTTATTACCTTCAGTTATCGGCCTTGCTTGGTCACCAAATAATACTTTAACAGGCGTAGTGTTTACTATAGTCAGAGCGCGTGTGTATCCCATTTATGACTGTCCGTTTCAATACTTGTCAGCATACTCACTATTGTTCTGTTATATCTTTCACATGGTCCGTTTGACCGCGGTGTAGCAACTGCATTTCACACGCACTTTCTTGCATACGATTCACAAAATTGGCAAAAAGCTCTCGACGTAAACGCAGTTTCTTGGTCACTATTAAAATGCTCCGGCATTCCAAAATTACACATTTAATTTTCTGTTCATCAGAAACGTCACCAAAGTTTATTTTAACCTCATAGTCTTCTCGAATTTCAAAACATTCAAAGTCACAAACTGGGTTTTACAGTCAGTCCTAATTCCCGTACCAATACATCCGTTCCTATTTTCAATAACATCACGTTCGGTAAAATGAAGTCTACCGATGATACAATCATAATTTATCTGATTGTCATTTAAGACGATTACCTTAAACATTGCACTAGGTTAGTCTAAACGCACATGTAATCTAACAGTCCTGGTCAGCATTACGTAACTATTCTCAAAACTTCTCAATGCCAATGCGTAAGCTTATTATTTTCAAGTTCAAGGCTTGGTTTGTTGAGAACACGTCGACGAATTATAGTACCCACATGAGCTTCCGTCAACTAAGCACTTTTATTTTTGGCCATTTAAAAGAGCACATTGCCTAGAGATTTTTATTTAAGTCATTCGATACTTTTACTAACTAACGTTTTGTTTGTTTTTGTTCGGGCATTTGTTTTGTTTGTGTCCAAGACGCTTACAATGGAAACATTCTAACCTTGGCTTCGGGCAATCCCTTGCGCAATGAGGTCCTTTACAATTAAAACACTGAATTTCTGATTCCTGGCTACTATTGAACTCCGTTACACTTTGCTGTACAGGATCACTTAATATTTTCGTCCCGGTGTCACTTTTTTCATTTCTTGGAATGCATCCCAACGTACTTAAATATGCGTACAACTCGTTCGTATCTGTAAACCGCGACGATCGGGCGGATCTCGCAATATTCTCATCGGTAATCCCTCCTATGATTGCGTCCACTAAATAACTTTCCGGAATGTTCAACTGCAATGATTTTAATTTATCTAATTTATTAAAACAGTATTCACTTAAGTCTTGACCACTGTATGTTTCGTATAATGCAGCTTCCCGAAGCAATTTAGCGAACGGCAACGGTTTTGTGAACTGCTTAACTAGGAGCTTCTTCATCTTTTTCCAACTCACTGCAAGCTGATCTTGGGAATCGTACCATCTCCTAGCTATTCCAACTAGTCTATTTGCGACTAATCTAATTACAGTCAAATCGTCCCACCTGTAACATGCAGCTAGTTCGTCTACTCGATGTACCCACGAGTTTACTGATTGGTCTGCCCTTTGCGGATCAAATACAGGAATCAACTTATCGTCACTATGGCTGGCCTGAGTAGAAAAAGTCATACTGTGCTCAACGCGTCGCCGTTTATTCTTTTTCCTACGGGTCTGGCTGTCACTACTAGAAGAGGCTGAAGTCGACGTCCTGTCACTACTTGAAGAGGTTGACGTTGACGTCGACGCTGAGTAGTGCCGTCGTTTGCGACTCAACTTCCTTTTCGAGGGTCGTTGTGGAGGTTCAGGAACAGGGGTGGACGGCGGCGAAAGACTTGAAGACGTACATGGTGAGTTGCGCGACATGACGCAATCACTAATCACTTCCGACACTTGTGGGTAAGAACAGTGAGTATAATCCCACTTCTGATATGTAAGAAAATAAAGGCTCCTTCGAGAGTAACTGGATATATTTCGTAAAACTACAGAACTATTGAATATTTAACAAATATAACATTATACATTCAAACAGGCTCAAAGCGCGTCAGTGACTGACTGGTCCTCCCCGCTAATCTACATTATTGCAAGCAAAGCAAAATACACTTGGTCGCCGTGAAATCATCCTACTGCCGAAATGTTGTGTCTACTGTTTATTGCTCACGCGGTTAAATATTTTCTAACAAATATGAAGTTCACTTTACTCGGTTTTCTAAAAGTTCATTTTTTTATAATTTATTTTGGTATAATGTTAAAATAATTATTTCACTAATCCAGTTAAAAGTTGGCATGCTTTTCCGCGGTCCTATGTCAAACTTCCACTTGGTTCATTCGACTATAGTTTTATGTGCATAAATATAAACTTATACGAGCGGAAGATGATACACCTCTGAGCAACTCCAGAGATAACAATATAAATGTCCCCGGAATCTCGATTCCGCATTTTTAAGTGAGGTAACATACGGGAACAAAAACATTTTCAAGCAATATATTTTAGCAAAATGTAAATTCCTCGTGGCATTCGACGATAAAAAAGACTAAAATAAACACCACTAAAATATCCTGACTTGTATATTTATAAAAAAAATCTCCGTATTCAACAACATGTGGGAGGATATGACATAACATTAAATAAAACATGGCGTTACTATGTAGGTTGTTTATTTTTCTTTAATGCTTTTTATACGCCTACTTATTGATGCAGGTGTACCAAATATGGGCTCACAATTAAATCGAAAGAGGTGTGTTTACGTTTTGAATTATGTCACGTTGTAAAGTTGACTTGCCTCTGGCAAAGTATGCGTTTGTTTTAATGGGAACTTTCATCAGAAGCCAATTTGAGCGGAATTTTTACTCACTTTGCGAGGGGCAATTAAAATAGTAATTAATACAGAGTATCATAACAGGTCGCGATTTGCAGTGATCCTATGAGTCAAGGCGAGTAAAAATGTTCATCATTTATTGATTCATGATTTATTTTTATAAAATAGTAAACAGACAAATAATTTATATAATGACAATGAGCGTGGATGCAACAAAACATGGATGTAACATTAAATTTTAAAAAATTCAGCGGGAGGCTGATTAGATCATATTCTTTGGTGTAGTGATATGATAAAAAATTATTATACAATCAAAATAGCCGACTTCGAAAGTCGATGCAATTTACATGAAAATGTAATTCTTAAATGGGAAAACCTGTATATTTTTTACTCAGTAACAAGTATGGATTTCCTTTAACAAAGAATACATTTATGATAGAAATGGAGAGGAACTTATTTTTGGTTATTATTCCACTTGTAGATCTGGGGCACAAACTCTTGGAACTTGTGCTCACGTAAAATATGTACTATGGTATCTGGGATATGCTAGACATCAAGAAAATGTATCTTATCCCCCACTTCAACTCCTAGAATCTGTTCAAAATGTAGCTATGGACATAAAATCAAATTGAAATAATAGATCCTTTACAAAATATTTGAAAAATATTTAAACCTTATGATATTCTATGATGACTCAAAACTGTTAATAAACTTCAAGAATAGAAAGGAAAAACCTCAAAAAATTAAACAGAAAACACAAAAACAAAAAAAATAAGTCAAACAACCGTCACGTCCGCGCCCATTGACTCTGGGTAACGCTAAGTACGGGTACCAATAACTTTTCTGACTTTCAGATGACTTTCATGGGTAAATATTCTCCCTTTCTGTATAACCTTTTCAAAAAAGATTCATATCTTAAAGTGAGATTATGAGTTCTTTTTCTGAATCTAAGATGTAAGATATGGGTTTTATTGAAAAAAAGTTAACGATCAAATGATTTTGAAAATATTGCTAGAGGTCAACGTCAAGGTCATCACAAGTAACCAACTCATATTCCTACAACTTTTGTTCTGGTCAATTCCTCTGAAATCTCAACACCAAGTTACTGTAACACTTGGAAAGTTAAAAACCTTCAAGTATATCAATAATCATTATTTGACATTCAAGTGTCCGTAACTTGAAATCTATGGACTTTTTGGACCTACTGCACATAACAACTTGTTCGGAGTGGTCCAAAGAATACATTTCAGATCAAACGACTTTATAACTTTTACCGCGTATTTTGTGCGGGGTTTTTTGAAAATAATCCATTAGCCCATTCAAAAGTTACAAGAGTGTCCCTATCGGCTGCGACACCCGATATACCAGAAATAATATACAAAATTATAGGAACTACAGTTTTAAATGTGAATTATTTATTATTTGTTTGCTTATAGTAATGAAACATATTCTTTATAGGATTTTGCAAACAGCTGAAAAAACTATCTATGAGAACTAAAAGAAAAACTACATATAAAAATATTAATGAAATATTTGCATTCTTTCGATAACCTAAAATCTGGTTATGCGAGCAAATTAAAATCCTAAAATAAATTTGTCCAATTTCTTATTTGATATTCTCATTATAACACTAGCATCCAACATAGTTCCCATACGGCTATGCAGATTAAACTAGTATCTACATGACCCCATAGTGTATGGAGATTCAGTTAAAAATGAGAACAAAGGTCTAAAATGAATTGATTTACCTACCTTGCCTTAAAAATATTTTCATTCTAATTGGACAAATTTATTTTAGGATTTTAATTTGCTAGCATGACCAGAATTTAGGTTATCGAAAGAATGCAAAGATTTCATTAATATTTTTACATATAATTTTTCTTTTAGTTCTCATAGATATTTTTTTCTGCTGTTTGCAAAATCCTATAAAGAACTATAGTTTATTCCAAACTTATTGTCGGTATAAAAAATGTCAAGATCTTTGTTCTTTACCGCGCCGACAAAGGCGCCGAGAGAGGCACCGACATTTTTTATACCCAAAATAAGTCTGAGATGAACAGTAGATGTAAACATTGCTTTCGCTGGCTTATTGCAGTTTATATTCAGGGCCGTCAAGAGAAAATCGGGGTCCGGAGGTAGTAACATACGGGCGCCCCACCCGCCGCTGTTCGAAATAATTTTTAAGGCTCGCAGTCAAAATTTGCATATGTATCTCCAACTTTTCCCGAATTTTAGAAATTCGGGTGGAATCCGGGCACCCTCAAAAACTCCGGGTCCGGGGGGGAAACGCCCCCCGACCCCCCCTCTCGTCGGGCCTGTTTATATTGTTTATATTATTCCATTGACTAATCTTTTAAAAATAAATCAATTTTTCAGGGGTACACGAAATAAGTAAACAGCTGGTCCTTTTTGTGTGGTGGAAATATCTGGGAGTAAATTTAGACACCAAACTAGAAGAGCTCCAAACCGCCATGGAAAGACATTGAACTGTCGTGCAAGGGCCACATGGTGAACGGGGAGGCCTCTATGGATGTGCAAACGTATCTTCGGTCCCAGGGATGGAACAAGTCCAAAGATCACTTCTTGGAGTTTGGATGTATAGTATAACCACTCGTGACATACGCGCCTACGCCAGGGTCAAAGGATAGCCCGTCTAGGAATAGCAGAAGCAATCGGGACCATTTCAGCCATTGAAATGGAGGCCATCCACTCTCACATTGGTATTTAATTAGAGTTTTCTTAAATATTCTAATATTTATTTTTGTACTCCCACCAACAATTTTCTAATATTTTGTTTGTAATTAAACCTATTCTGATTAAAGTATTTTTTATTAACACGCTTCTATTAGCTTGATCTGTAATTTCGTAACATTGTGAACACATTTTTGAACTCACTTTACACCCACTTCCAGATGCCGTGCTGACTTGAAATTTGGCATGTGTGTATGGTGCAGCTGACAATACAATTTGACATTTTTTATGGAAAAATTCAAGATTTCGTTTCGACAAGTTGAGAGTCTATTGTCAATTAATATCCGATTTTACTAAAAATTAGCATCTGCGGATTCTTGAGGTCGCAGATTACAAAAAAGTGATCAAAACTAAAAAATTCAAAATGGCGGCGTCAAAATGGCGGATAAGTTTTAACATGTATCGTCTGATTTGACTGAAAATCGGTATCTGAGGGTTATCGAGGTTGCAGATTACAATTATACGGTCCGAATCTACCAATTCAAAATGGCGGTGTCAAAATGGCGGTGTCAAAATGGCGAATAAGTTATGGTAATCTATGTTCTGATTGGTATGAAAATCTGTATCTGTGGACTTTTAAGGTGGCAGATTATAAATATTTAGTCGAAATTCAAGAATGCAAAACGGTAGCTTCAGGATGACGAATGAGTCTTGTCATTTATAGGGAAAGAATTTTATTGAACAAACACTATTCCGATTGAAACAAAACTAAAAACATTATATTCTTCCTTTTAGTGCAATTTTTAACAGTTTCAGTGTTTTTAAAATCGTGTTTTTTATTTTTTTTTATTTATTTTTTTTTGTAATTAAAACCTGCCATCAGTATTCTCGTGGTGCTGTGGAATAAAGCACATCGTGTACATTTGCATGTAGACAGTGTACCAGTAAAAAAAAAGAACTGCTTATTTTTATGATGTGGGGAATTTCATAATAATTACCCCCTATAACTCAAAGCTTAATCTGCTCTTGGACATAAGTTTCCTTAAAAAGCACTCACGTAAAGAAGTTTTGAGAAAGACCTCGAATCTATTCCGACAAATAATAAATACCTACAGAGCTATATGAAGAAAGAGAAAAAAAATAGTTCAACATTTGTGATAAGAAGTCTAGCTGATTACATTTTATTTTATTTTATTTAAAATACACCATATTATACAAAATGTACCAATAGATGTACAATAATATTAAAAAATTAAGTTCACATTAACACACTAAAAAACCGCCGCCTAAGGAATCACTACTTCCACATCCAGATTTTCCACCCAAGTCTCTTTAAAGAAAAATATAAAAATATAAAAAATCTGAGGTCTTGGCTTGTAGCATATATACGAATTCCCAATATTGCCCAAATATAGACAGAGTAAATTTCAAAATTCTTGTATATACTCATAAATTTTTTAATGGATCCTGAAATCTGCGTAAACACGTTTAAGGTAAAAATTTTAAAAAAATTACAGAATGCTTTTTATTCATATGATGAATATTTTGATGTTTTTGGCAGACGATACTAGTCTGTCTAATTAGATTATTATAGTCAAGGCAATATTTTAGCATTTTTGCATTGCCTGTTTTAAACAATTTTATATTTATGTTTTTCCTCTACTTGAGATACTATACTATGTTTATTATTATTACTTATTTTACATTGTTTTTGTGGCCCTATTTTTAAATTTTTTTAGTTTTTTAGCTTTATAGTTGTTTTTAAATTAAGTAATTTACGTGTGCAAACATATTTACGTATGTATGCCATGAATAAATTTCTATTATATCCAACCTATTCTACCGTACTCTTACCAGCTTGCTTTATTCATTTTCCATAATTTTACCCCCAACCCTTCAACTGAATTAGCGCAAAATATAATCTAGTTCCAAATCTCATCATGGTACATATGTGTACCAAATCCGTCAATATCTTAAACAACAGACAGACTGACCGATAGAATTTTTTGCTCAAATTAAAAATCTCAACATTTTGTGACTTGAAAAAAAAAAATCAACATTTTTTGCGATTACTGTATACTTCCACTCCACTACGTGGATGTGGAAGTAATTAACAAATAATTAATGTCGGCATCCATTAAAATTTTAGATTTTTGATCGAGGCTACATTACAGTTGAATAGTTCAAACTTGTTATGAACTAAATTAATAATTGTTGCATACCTGTTTGATAAGGCGGTAAAAACTTCATAACATTAATACGAGGTATTGGGGAATTAAAGGTAAGAGATTGCTGTGGAAAATTTCAGTTAGCTAAGAATATCCTCACTGTCAATGTCACTTGTTATTAAAGTCTGTTCTTAAACCAGGAGGAACGTTTTAAATTTAACGCGCTAAACCATACGCCCTCGCCAGTTTTTCACAAGGCAATAGCCGTAAATTTTGACATTTTGTAAAAATTTTAATTTCATGTCATAAATTATTTGGTTATAATTCCTATTTTATCGTTTGCACATTTATACATCAGTTTTTAATCCCTTTTGTATAAATCTGAAGGTAAGAGTGGCTAATTACTTGGTGTCTTTATATTGCGTACCTAAATAGTATGGATGCTATATAAAATACCTAGAGGTCGATGCATTATATAATGTAATAAAATACACACCAAAAACACTGCAGTCGTGTATTGTTGGTTGCACAAAACACCAAAAAGGTTTTAGTGTATTTTCTAGTTACTTTCATGTTTACTCCTGGTTTAAAAACCAAATAACATATAAATAGAAGCAGAGACAAAGTGTAAAAGTCATACGATACTGTTCCAACATGTCCAACATACCTTTTTCTCACCATTTCGTTCTAAAATACAACATTGCCTATAACGCTATCTCTGTTGCAGCATGTCCAAGGCCGTGGTTTATGAGTGTAGCATAGACATATGCCTAAATCTAGTTATTTAATAACAGCTGTTCATGTTTGACTCAGCTAACCTTTAAATTATTTTCATGTTTAGTGCAAATATTTTTGTACAAAAATATATAAGTATTGTAAACGATTGTTTTGTTCCCTTGTCCCTTAATATTCCTTGCAGATGCTCAAATTCACTCTTCAATTTGTGGCCGGATAGAGCTCCATTTTACTAGACAATTCTCTACTTGTAGCCTTGTAGGAATTAAGAACAGCTGGTAAGTAGTTTTATTTTTGTCACAGTAGGTATAGGTATTTATGTTTTTTAAATAAAAAAGGTCTAGGTCAATTTGTCAAAATATAAATGAACCAGGGGGCCGTGTACTTCAAATCCTAAGAAATGAACTGCCGCATGATATCCTGCAAATTAGTTACTCCTTTTCTAATTCGTAAGGGATGCAAACAAATTTCTGAATCGGCTAATTAAATGAAACAACCTCTACTTAATTCGACTCGTACACATCTTTTTCGGAATCCATGGCCCCTTAAATTTAATTGTATTACTGTACCTAGTTTGATGGTAAATAAAAGTGTTAAGTAATTTTAGGAAAATAAATATGTAGGTATACATAGCTCAGAATAGGTTGACGACCAACACATACTTTGTCTTTAAACTGTCGTATTAGAGAAACAGCATGTAAACGTTATTTGATGCAATTTTAAGTCATATTTTGGCTCCTCAGCACTTGAAAATGGTTTATTTACAGATCAAAATGCTTCACAAATTGGGCGTTTAAGGTTATATTTACATTTATTTGTCACGTCAAAATGATGGTGGCTGCAATAAAGATGGGGCTATGGTAATTTTGGTCATAAAGAAAGAGATGACTATAAAATGTAATGTCTGAACTATGTTGGTAACACAGTTGTAAATGTGTATCTGCTTCTATTTATATAAATTCTTTGTTAAAAACAGACTATTAGGTAAGACTTCGGTAAAATCAATACTGCCAAACTACTTCTGCAAAAGTAGTTAACTACTAACTAGGTACAGAGTACTTATTAAAAATGCAATTTAGTTGAAAAGTACTCAAGTATTTTCATTTTGAAAGAGTAGTTTAACTAGGTGTTTTCAATTACATTTGCAACTACTTTTGTAGATACACTTTACACTTACACAGCATGATGAAAGAAATTAGGCATTAGAACTTATGTACTAAAACCTTTTTTTGTCACACATGTCATAACCGGAAAGTCTGATATACTTATATAATTTGTAATAATATTTCAAATATATTTAATTATTATTTAATATGATTAAAGTTTATTATTGGAGGACTAAGAAAATGCCACAAAATGGGCTACTGAGATTGCCACATGTATTAATTAAAGAAAAACTCAAAAACCCATTGACAAATTGCCATTTTCCTTTAACCTTACTAACATTTCAAAATTAGAACCCGATAATGAACTACTTCTTGGGGCATTTATCATACCCCAAACGAAAACTGATGTTCCACAGGAGCTGATGAAGGTAAAGCGTACCTATATAATGTTCACATAATTTCTTAATAATTCAACATTTCAATGTTGCTTCGACAAACGTCCAAGTAGAAGTTGCAACTTTTGTATTACTTTTAAACAGTAATTTGAGTAGCGGATACCCAATACAATACCGATGTATTCACATCTACCTATAAGTACTTGTAGTTAGTAGTTAAATTGTAGTTAAACTATAATTGTACTTAACGAGTGAAACATTTAAAATTGTTAATTTATATTTTTATTCTATAATAACAATCATTATTTTTTAATTAACAATTCTTCTGATCACCTTGTAGGTATGAATCAGTTATCTCTATTTGCTATAGTGTAGTATTTATGTAGATATCTTGTTAGATTTCCGCAGCAGACACAAAGCATATAGGCATCCTTTGCCTAGATAACTAACTGGGCTATCTGACTAGCCATAAAATATTTTGTTTGTACCATGATTCAGCTTCTTCAAACAACTTCAAAATAATCCAATAAGAATCTATCAGTCAAGGTCAAAAGTCCAATAAAAATTGGCGGGAACTCGACAACCTCGGCCCCTTCAGTTGGCTCAGTCTTCACCAGATGGCGTATCAGTCCAGCACGTCTCTGACGTAGCGGTTTCCAAGATGGCCTCCACTCGAGACCCCGCCTCAACGACGAGACTCCGCCCGCAACGTGATCGACCACGTGAAACTTGTCACCGCCCACTCAAATCAAAACAAACGCGTTGCTATAGTAATTATTTACAACAGCCATCTTTGACGCACCGAATTAGAGCACACTTTGACACTTTCATGACGAATGATTTAAAAAGTTTTTTCGTGCACCAACTTCTTCTGCGGGCGGGAGTTTTTTGTGCGTTTATGCTATTAAGAAGGGTTAAAAACCCCTTCTTTTTGCCTTTTGTAGTTTTAGGGTAATTTCTTTTCTTTTAGCGCGGGATTAATGCTTGACAGCTGAAATTAAAGGATGAAACAATGCCTACAGATGATTTATTAGAGGGTTTTACGGGGCAGGGTGAGGTTAGATGAATAAATAGGTAGGTGGACTTAACATAAAAACATTTCGCAATGTTTTTCGCCATGTGGTTGAAGTTGGCCGTGTTCGGTGTTAGTGAGAGGTATTGGGCAGATACTGCGTCTGCGCTCCCTAAATGTGACCCATTTCATTTAAAACTTTTAAAACTTATTGCGGCACGTGGTACAACGACCTTGATGGAGTGGTTGCCTACATCTTGGCGCGAGATTTTACGTAATTTTAAAACTATTTGTTTATAGTAGGTAGGTACGTAGACTTTGGTATTCTCTGATAGCTCTCTCCTCTCGCACTTTAATAAATACTTCGGTGTTCCATTTCGGTTACTGCTGATAATATTTTTGCTGTACTCATCATTAAATATTAATAATGCGGCTGGAGATAATTATAATATTTATTTATCTTTGTTTACACTTTAAACGTACTGGCACGGACCGATTGGTGATTAGTGGGCATTAATCAAGTATTATCAGTGGATTCGCGTCAACATTTAAACTACGCATTTCTGCGAAGTATAATTAAATTTTGTGAAATTGTAAATATTTCCATAAAACCTTAAAATGATAGCATTGTAAGATTCATTCAAAAGAACTCTTAATTACCCACTATCTAAAAATTATCATTTTTATTTCTGCATGGCTAACCTGGAACCACAAAAAAACATACCTGATCTTTGAATTGGAGTAGTGCAACTATGTATTTTGATGTGCTGAACTCGAATCTGAAGTCCAAATTTATTGAAAAAAGTTATATAAAAAACATTTATCATTTGAATAGTAGAATATACAATGTATTGTATGAATAATGTATTATTGATAAATACTATTTCTTTATTATTTGTTAATTATTCATAAATCAATAAGTATCCTCAATAATTTCAAATTATTAACTTCTGACAACTAAATCTATGAATATTTTGTGTTAAGATTTCTCACATCCTCACTGGCAATATAAATGAGGTAGAAGAAGAGTCGCACATATAGTGATGTATGACAGTTTACTGTGTGTTTATTATTGTAGTTTGTGTTAATTCATCATTTTTTACTAATTATCACATTATGGAGCCTAATTTCGTTAAAGCTAGCACTGAAAACTTACCTGAAGTGAACTACATTATAATTCAGGAATTCTTTGCGAAAAATATGGACTATTCTAGTGCCGAGTATATTAAAATGAGTATAAACATTTTCTTGGGGTAGAAACTTACCTGATATTTTTAACAATACTCGTAAAATTATAACACTTAAAGACGCAAAAAAAACCAACTGATTTTATATAACTCCATACACAACGTCTTGAAAATTAACAAATCAAAACAAAACCGCAAAACAAACAGAACACCAGAAAAAACTAACCTAACTGCTACACTGTTACTTTAGCTGTCAGTTTTTCTTAGTGAAGTTTGAAACTCAGTGCTGCCACACAGATATTTCATCTACGCCATACCGCGCGAAAACAAGAACGTCACGACTGTTGGCGGGAACTAATATTTTCAAATTACAAACCAAATTTAAAAATACGTAGCCACAAAAAAAATTGTTCTCCAAATATACTGAGTTAAGTGTTCCTGATTGTACATTTAACACAAACATAAATTGTGAAATAACCCCATTGAGTGGCAATGGTGACAAGAAAGAAACTGCATGTCTGTGTGCTGCCTACGCACACCATCTCTGAGACACTGGCAGAAGTACGTTTCTAGAAATGTATAGAAGTTGGAGTTTCTACATGGACTTAGAGGGAATTTTAGAGCATATAAGGCAAGATGCACAGCGAGAATTCTTAATGAATTGAAGGTTAGGAAATCTGAAGTAAATACAAAGTAATAAACATTATTAAAGATTATCTTAGTCAGTAAAAGTGCATTTTAGTTAAAGAAAGTATGGTTAAGTTCCAGTAAGTTATTCAAAAAAGTGTTTAAGTATCTCTTGTTGTAATTTATGGAACCCACGGATTTTTTTAGAAGGGTGTTTCCTAAGGATGGAAGTACGTGACATATGATCTACGTTGGGCGCTTAGCAGATAACTTTTACACTCCTAACATTATTTATATTAAAAAAAATTAATTACCCATTCTCTTTGTTGATCTTAATTCTAATCATGCTACTGGGTATATTAACAAGGCTAACCAATAACATCACTCTTAAGATAGGTATAACAACATAGGTATCATTGACTGGAAAAAATAATAAAAAAACCTTAACTTAAGAGAAAGTTCACTATTTATCAAAAACTATCGGCGGCCCTACCTAGTGGATGACAAAACTAGAGATCGACTGATATTGGATTGATCCAACAAAAATTTCCTGATTTGCCGCCCATATCCCAAGGTACAATTAGGAATGTTGAAAAGCAGTTTCGAGAAAATGGACATGTACATGAGATAAAAAAAGAAACTTTAAATGCAATGAGTAAAGATACCAAATTAGCTGTGCTGCTTGAGTTTGAAGAAAGCCAACATAGTTCGAGTCGATAAGCAGCTTCAGCATTGAATGTTTCCCATTCCTCAATTATTCGCGTATTAAAAGAAAATAAAATGCACCTCTATAAGCTTACGACCACAACAAGGAGCTAAGTGAAGACGATTTTGATAGAAGAACGTATTTTTGAACAAATGATGCAAAGGTTGGATAACAATGTTATCCAACTAGAAAATGTGTTGTTTTCGGATGAGTCCACTTTTACTCTTCATGGCCATGTTAATCGTCAAAACTGTCGCTACTGTGCTAAATCCTCACTGGATGAGAAAATTACATACGCAAAATCCTGAAAAGGTTCATGTTTGGGCGGGGATAATTGGAAACCACGTCACTGGTCCCTTTTTAATTGATGGCTATTTTAATGAAGTTAATTATATAGCACTGCTCCAAAATAATGTCGTGCCAACTTTGGCCAACTTATATCCAGCTCATGCAAACCCACAAGTCGACACCTCGACTTAACATTTCCAAATAGGTGGATAATATTGTTGCGTGTTTTCCACCTTTTAGGAAACACTGAATCCGTGGGTTCTAAATAATTTTAACTAGAGGTAAACCACCAACACTTTATTTAATAATTTACTGATTACAAAATACTTCTTAATTAACCAAAATAAGCTTTACGCTTCGTTTACTTTATATTTAACCTCACTTTTTCGCTAATACCAAACTTCACTTTAATAGAACTTCTCCCTCTGCGCCGGTAATCGCGCCTTATATACTCTGAAATTGCCTCTAGATCCATTCAGAAACAATCAAGAATCTTCTCCACAGTCTAAAAAACTCTATCTCTGTTTACAAGTTTCCAGTCACTATTAGGCATATGCGTATCAATCTCCAGTTTCAAGGGGGTGTAATTCATAATAGTATGGTATACAAAACTAATCCACGCGATATAGCTGACTTAAGAAGAATAATGGATGTGGTTGGGTCGGTCACGCCAGTATAGAGCACATTACCGAATCGATGTCCGGCAATACCCCGACTTACATTTCCAAATCGGTGGATAGGGAGGTGAGGATCGGCTAGAATGGCCATCACGTTCTCCTGATCTTACAGCCTAAGATTTCTTTCTATGGGGATATGTGAAAGTAAGGTATACAAAACTAAGTCACGCGATATAGTTAAGAAGAATAACGGATATGATTAGGTTGAAAAACGTTAGAAGATATTTTCATTTCCGATTAGGATGCTGCCAAGACGTTCAAGGAACTTCTTTTATTACATTGAAATTAAGTTTTTCTTAGTTTGTTATAGCGAATTACGTCAAGCAGAGGAAGTATTTTTTTACAGTTAATTTTTGCAATAAATATTAAAACCATAGAATTTTTGAAGAGAGAATGAAAAAACCTTTCAAATGAAGTATCACAATCCCCTATTTTCTATTTGAAAATTTAGAGGCTGCAACTGCTCTCGAAGGGAGTTGAGTTTAGAGATGAAATTTGTACGTTGTAGGATACCATTTCAGAATCCAAAACCGACGTGTCTCGGGATGTTTGATAAAAATATGCATAATATAATTGAAATACTGAATTTATTCCATTTGCCTGTTCCACACTGTATGTGTATGTTGCAATTAATTATAATTATTTAATTGGATCATTTATATAGGTTGAAACTATACCTACTTTTCCTATGCAACCCTTTATGTGTGAATGGAGTTGTGCTTGACCTAGTTTTTTAATAAGCTGTTCTTGGAATAAATACTTGGAAAAAGAAAATAGTTTTTACATTTAAAACTGAAAATTGATGATGTTAACATTTGGCGAAGTCGCCGATGTGGACTTACGGCGACTCAAAAAAAATGCAGTAATATCATGCAGAAATCTGCAAGAGGGAGATTGAACAAATCGCACCATTTGCAAGGTAAGATGCGAAAAACGTAGTCGGTTATAATAAACTCGCTAAATAAAGAAACAAGTAAAGGTAAGTAGTAAGAAGAACCACAGACTTTATTCCTAACCCTGCAGGATAAAGTGGCGTTATAGTGTAGGCGAGCTAGCTCTCGAGGAGATCTCAGACTAACTGTAACCTCGGCAAAAAAAAATACATGTACACTTCGCCGCAAAATTAACGCACAAATATTAAAATTGAATAATTTTTAATCGAAACATTTTCTTCGCACTCTGTCTATACAGACTTGTACCAATGCCTTAACAATAGTTTCTTGTAATATCTAAAAAAGTATTCGTTTTTTGCAGTTTAAAATAAAAGAAAAGCATGGCATAATCATGATTTAATATTTTCTTAGTTTATTACTTTAAGTTTTCCGGTAGTGTCTCAATTAAAAGTTTCTGTAATTTTATGATATCATGAATGTTGAAAGAAGACAGAATCGCACTCTCTCCGAGCAAGAATGTGTAGTTGCTGCAGCTCTCCACGAGGAAGGAAGATCCTAAGTGTACATCGTTCAACGCCTTAATGTGACACAAAGGATAATTTCCAGAGTGCTGCAGCTATTTTATGAAACGGGTAACCATGCTAGCAGACCAGGACAGGGAGAATAACCACACTTCAACCACTTCAAGATCGTTTCTTGAGGTTGCAAACGCTTAGGTAGAGATTTGTAACAATCACATCCTTTCGACACGAGTTTTTACAGGTGTACAATGTGCAAATTAGTCAAGATACCATTCGACGAAGGTTATGAGTACACAATTTGTTACCATAGAAGGCAGCTACAGGTTCGCTGTCGACTGCAGCTCATCGCAGAGCTCGACTTCAGTTCGTCTGATTAACAACGTCAGACGTCCAGGTGACTGATATTCATAGTGCAACATCGTAGTTTTGGCGGAAGATCAGTCATGGTTTGGGGTGGCATCACTTTGGGGACACGTACTGAACTGATAGTCATTGATGAAGAGAGTTTAACGGCGGATAGGTATATAAGAACCATCATTGAACCGCACGTTGTGCCATTTGCTCCATTTATTGGTGAAGACTTCATTTTTATGCACGATAATGCAGGACCGCACAGCGCTCGGATTGTCCGCCAGTACTTGCAGGAAGTAGAACTTAACGTTATGAACTGGCCTGATTCGGAGACAGATTCGGACGCTGCAGCAGCCTCCAATTACTCGTAATGAGCTGAAAGATAAATACGTCGAAATTTAGGAGGATATTGATCAATATCAAATAAGAACTCTTATAATGAGTATGAGGAGTCGCTTCCAAGTCATCAACGCACGCGGAGAAAACACACGATATTAGCAGAAAAAACGTAAATTTAAAACTATGTTTCATATTTGTTTTGTTGTATCTACTTTATTTTGGGTAATTTGGAAACAAGACTTTATTAATTTTTCTATCCCAATATTTTTTTATTGTGTTGTCGAAAAAAAAAAACATAAAAAAATGTATCTACGAGTTTCATGAATACGCGTTAATTTTGCGGCTAAGTGTAGTTTGCGATGTCTGGAAGAAGATATTAATTTGGAAAAAGAATCTTTGGTGGAATTTGCAGAAAAAACTGCGAAAGGTCGCGTTTTTTGCGTTTTAAAGGAAAACTTGAATTTATACGAAAAAAAGTGTGTAGGTAAAGTATAGGCGCAGTAAAAACGAACAAAATAAGCCCCGGTGGAACTCAATTGGCCCAGTGGTTTCTCGCAAATTGCAAAAAACAATAAATTTGCATTTTTTTTTTTCAAAAATTCATAGCTCCGGTTTAAATACATATTAAATCCTGAAATTTGCACAAGTTGGAGTTTTAACAGTCCTTTACTTACCCTCAAATGCCAAAATTGGCATGCGACCGAAAACCGTTAATTTCAGCGTTGAGCTTCAGCAGCGAGTGGAAGCGGCAAAACAAAAAAAAAAACACGTGGTATAGAGTAAATCTCAAAGAATACAACCGTGGTGGTAAAATATCAGTCCGACTGCCACAGGGCTTTCGCAGAGTTGTACAAAAGATGCCTTTTTTTTGCAAAAAGCAACGATTTGCAAAAACTACACGGTATTTTCGATTGAAATGAGGATGTGTTAAGGACTACTAAAACTCCAACGTGTGCAAATTTCAACCTCCAATATGTATTTGAACCAGAGTTACGAATTTTTTAAAAAACGTGCATTTAGTGTTTTTTTACAATCTGCGAGATAACCACTAGGCCAATTGAGTTCCACCGGGCCTCATTTTGTTCGCTTTATAATTGCCTACATTTTTTACTTAAACACTTTTTTCGTATACATTCAACTTTTTCTTTAAAAAGCGAAAAACCATTTTTCGCGACCATTCTTTTGCAAATACCACCAAAGATTTTTTTTCCAAATTAATATCATCGCAAACTGCATGCGAGTTTTTTTTGCTGAGATTACAGTTGGTCTGAGGGTAAAACCTAGCTCGCCCACACTATTATAGAATTATACTTGACAATTTGAATACAACTATTTTGCATTTCTTGCCAGCATTAATTTAAACATTTATTATTTATTAAATTGCGTTATAAACTCTGAAATACTGGTTGAAAAACAGCAAAAAACAAGCAGTGATAGTTAAGAACAAACAAAAAATAACATTAACATACACATAATGAAAAACTACTCGCGCGACCTTAATTAAGAGAGAATGCCTACACACATGTACAAAACCCAATTATTTATAATTGTAAGCGACCTTGGCTTTAAAATGACGTCATAGAAGCAAGGACATTTGTTACGAGAACCACGTTATTTTACGAGACATTCTAGTTTGCTGTAGTAAAATATTTGGTGAGTAAACAATTTGATTTAACACGCTGAACATGGGACATGACAGTTATTGGTGGTTATTGGTAGTAAATAATGTGCGTAGGTCGTAATCTGCGTTTAATTCGCAAATATCCGGCAAGAACAAAGTGATAGCTAAAAGTTATCTATACACAGGTTTTGTTTATACTTAGATGTGCACATACGTCTTTCTTAAATTAGATTCTGACACGTTAGTAGGGTAACGGTCTTCTTGGCAAGATTTAAAAATATAATATACAGGGTGATTATTTATGGTTTACAGATAAATTTAAAAAATTAACAGCTGTGTCCACAGAGCGCACAATAAAGATACTTATGACACGCATACCTCATATTGTATAGGGTGATTCTTCATAAATGTTTATTTATTTATTTATTTAACATACACCATTCCACAGTATAATACCAATTACTGAATGGGAACAATACAGATTTGTAATAATATAAATTATGGTAATATAACAATAAATTTGGATACGCTATAAATACAATAAACATATGAATACACGATTACTATGAATACTATAAATACTAAGAATATACAAAAAGAAAGTACAGAGAATACAGAAGCAATAATCATCGACATACACATATAGTTTCAGGTTTTTTATTGAGGCTACACTGCAGTTGAACAGATCAATCTTGTTTTGAACTGAGTTATAATTGCTGCACGTTTGATGAAGCGGTGAAAATTTCATAACATTAATAAGAGGTGTTGGGAGATTGAAGGTGAGAGGTTGTCGTAAAGATGTATGAGGGATGTGCAGTAGTTTAATTGGCTAAGAATATCCCCGCTGTCAATGTCACTTGTAACTAATTTACGCAAGAAGACCAGTTGGGTAATAATGCGGCGATGTTCTAGGGAATCACATGAGTGTCTTGAAAGCAGCTCTTCGTGTGGAAATCCAACTGTTGGATATAGATTATCCTCCTTGTAGCTAAGATATTTTAAGAAACGCCTCTGGACTCTATCTGTGTTTTGCACATGTACATTGTAGTGGAGGCATATTCAAGTCGAGGTCTGACGAGAGTATAGTATAATAATTTAATGGTACTTACATTATTAAATTCACAAGTGTTTCTTATCATAAACCCAAGAGATCTGCAGGAGTTTGTTACCATGTCATTTATATGTTCAGAAAACGATAGGCTAGGATCAATAATCACACCAAGGTCGCGGGTAGTGTTGGGTCTCTGCAGAGAGACGTCCTTAATGACATCGTCATATTTTATGATGTTGTCTTTCAGAGAAAAGGACATAACATTACATTTAGAGGGATTTAGAGGTAGATTGTTCAATATACACCAGATGTTAACTTTGTTTAATGCTAGTTGTAGCTTATTACAATCATCAGGGGACTTTATGGTAGTGTATATTGTCATATTATCCGAGTAAAGTAAACAACTTGCTTCCATATCATTTATAATATTATTAATATATATATTAAATAATAATGGTCCTAGTATAGATCCTTGCGGGACCCCAGAAGTTACAGATATCTCAGTAGATTGTTGACCGCAATATTGTACAAATTGTTTTCTACCTTCAAGATAAGATTTAAAGAAATATAGCATGTTTTTTGACAGGCCAAGATTGTCTAATTTATTAAGCAAAATACCGTGATTGACTCTGTGAAATGCCTTGGAAAAGTCTGTATATATAACGTCCACTTGCAGGCTGGAATTAAATACATCTGCTATATACTGAGTTACACAGAATAAATTAGTAGTCATGAAACCAAGTTGTTTTTGTGTGATTTTGCACTTTAGATGAAAAAAGAGAAAATCATGAAGCAATATTTCAAGATAATTATTGATAATAGTAATAGGTGTGTGATATTCAATTTGGTTTTTTCCATCCTTTTTATATACGGATATTATTTTAGAAAGTTTCCAAGAAGAGGGATACATAGATGTTTTAATAGAAAAATTAAATACTGTGATAAGTGGTGTTGAAAGAAGGCATGCGCAATCAAAGAGAAAAAATGCAGGTATTTTGTCCCGGCCGACAGTACCTTTGGGTTTAAATTTCTTAAGGCTTTTTAATACCTCAATATGGGTGAATTGCCTTAAATGTAAGCTATTGGTCAGAGTATTTTGACCAGCATCGTCACAATGGTCGCTTTTTAATGGGAATTTTGAAAAATGTTCCCCCTTTAACTTGGTTATTTCTGAACCAATTCGAGAACTTCAAAAACCAAATTAAATGTTTTTTAGCAAGTTCTTATAGTCAGAGAGACGGTGACCATAACGGCTGCAACATCAGCAATGTATGAAATTTTTTTCATGGGAGTTTAAGTCCCTCTCTACAACTTTGTTCTCTGATGTAATGCTCTAGCGCTAGCGCTTCGCTGAGAGGCGCTGGAGCGCCCCTGAGTAGAAAAAATTAATTAATTCAAAAGTATTTTTAATCATGTCTGAAAATGATTCCACAGCATCTGTAAGACCCCCAAGTCACGGGAAACTCATTTTCAGACAAGTCACCCTTTGCATAAAAAAAAAAGAAAATGAAAACATTGTAAAATATTTTCTTACTTTTTATTGGGTATTTTGCCACTGAAAAATATTTAAAAATTTTAATGAAAAAACTTCTGCGCCACACGGATCAGACAGAGGTTGGTTCTTGAGTACTTGACTGTTTCAAAAAGTCTCACACCTAAAAATATATAAACTAGAACAATGTTATAAACTAAAAACTGAAAATCAAAGCTATAGGTAGTTAACGTTTCGGAAGAGAATCTACTTCCGTTCTCAAAACTTTTTTGGCCGTCAACCATGACAGTTCTTTGTTTATGTATTTCCATAGTCACGTGACACATTAAATTATGTTTATCTTATTTTTACTTACTTCGTCTGTAAGGATGGGCAACCAACTAGTACAAAAATCTATTGAATAATTAGAAACGCATCTATCCTCGTTTAATAAAATAATCGCGGATTCTTTAAGTTTTCTTTTAGTTCCGTTGCTCTCTTTTTCCAAAATCTTCGCCGAGTCCAATTTAATTCTATGATTATTATCCCACGCGTGTTCACAAATTTTGGATTTTTCAAATTCTCCCCTTCTAGCGTAATTTCTATGTTCACCAAGCCTTACGTTGAAAGGTCTAGATGATTCACCTACGTAATGTTTTCCGCACTCAGACGGAACACTATAAATACAATTTTTTGAATTTTGAACAATATTTGGAGGTTTGGTTCTTGATAAAACCGATCTTAGCGTGGAGCCCGTTTGAAAAACCGTTCGTACGGAAAACCTGTTCCCAATTTTTCGTAATTTATCCGATAAACCATGTATATTGTTGTGTTTCTTATTTTTTATGTTTTTATATTTTTCGTTTATCCCTTCTCTTAATTTCTATTCTACTTTAACTCACCTTTTCTTTTAGAATGAAATTTTATGATAGACAGAAAAATTTATTTATGGGCGCCACTGTCTAGGGATAAACACACAATCACAACAGTTGAGCATGTTTTTAAAAGACTCTCCCAGTGCGAGTTCACTCACTAGCCAGTCGTTTCAAAGATCATGTGATTTAATTAATGAAATAATTAAAAATGAAATCAATATAACAAATTTATTGGACAAGGGTAAACTCTTTGTGATAAATTGACATATATTCTTATTAAATAACTTATACTATAGGCCTTTTCTTTTATTTGTAAATCGAAATTTTTTTATTTATTGTTAATGAAAAGAAAATTTTAAAAATAAAGTAATAAAACTCAAATGTTGTTTATTTTGATTAAAGGTACCTGTTTCCTAGATGTTCTTTTCTTCGCTAGCAATTCCAAGTTCCACTAATAGATGGCGCTATTATCTGTGTTCCTCAGCTGTTCTTTCGTGGCTAATTTAACGTTTTGAAATTAACCTTTACAGTAATATTATAATTTGTGTTCTTCTTTCCCAAAAATATTAAAATTTTAGTGCCTGTGGATGCTCTTCTCCTCTGGATACGTCTTTATTATCAGGTAAAACAACTACCAATATTAATTTCAATTTTCAATACTACTTTTGCTTTATTGTTTCTGGATATTTGTTATTATGATTAATTTCGTGAAACAAACTCTCATACAACTATGCTTTCTGTCTTAAATTACTGCTATTGGAAATGAATGGAGATTTGACTTGCCTGATTTTCATTTGACGTTTTACTGTCACCTTTCTTGAATTTAATTTTGCATATTTCCTTTTTCTTTACTTTTAACTGGTTTTTGAGTAGTTTTCTTCAATATTTAATTAAATTTTTCGTTTTTAATGGACAAATTTCTCAAAAAGCGTCGTTTTCAAAAATTTATTTACTCCCTTCTTTTTTTTTTTTATTTTGCTTGGTTACCCCAACTCAAAAGTATTTAATCTGACATTTTTTATATCACTTGATTGAAATTTATTTAATTTTTATAAAATTTCAAATTTATATTTTCCTTATACTGCTTCTTATTTCTTTTTAAGCTATTAAATTGTTTTCCCCTTTTCTCACTGATCATTTATATGTGACTTTCATGCATATAGTTGACCTGTGAAATTTTGTTTCATGATAATTATCAATTATTTAAAATCTTCCTTATTTCCTACTTTACAATCAATTTTTGTTTCGTTTACCCTTTTAAACATTCTATCTTACTTATTTTAACTATACCTATACAATATAAAGTTATTTGTTTATATTTAATATAATTATGCATGATTTCCTTTCCAGGAATTTACATGTGACTTCTGGACCTTTGTAGCCCCTATTAATATGCTTTACTTCCTGAAAAGACATCATAAAACTCCCTAGAGATTCCGGTATCAAATGTGAAACAAAATATGTATAACAATACATCTTTAAACTTGAAAAAAAACTTAGAAAGTACCTGGCTTTAACACAAACTTTACTTCAGCCAGTATTTCTCACATGAAAAACTAAATTAGGACATCAAATTCAGGGATGGCTCTTAATTAAGTTACTTTAGGTAAGTGTCTTTGTAATTACATTTAAATATTTTAAAAGCGATCACTGAAATTTGAGTAATGTTGAAAAGTTCATTTTTATTTTACTTTTTTCTTTGACTTTGTTTCAAACCTTTTAAACTTGCTACTCTTAATGTTTTGTTTTGTTATAAGGTTTGTTTTTCCTATTAAAATTTAATAATTTGTAAAGTTTTCACCATTTAATTACAAGTCTATGGCTTATTTTTAACAATTTTGTCTTTTTAGGTATGGAAACCCGCACTTTCCATTTTACAGAATTCTTTTCACCGTGAAGTGTTCCTGAGCAATTATTGTTTCTGTACCACCTCTAAACTTGCCAACGATGGATTTCCCACACTAATTTTAACTGTTGCACTTGCACAAAAGGAAGGTTACCTTTTCAAGATAGAGTAAGATTTACAAATTTGCATACATTTTAAATTTACAAATTTCTTAATAACTATTTATTTCTTTGTTATACCCAATTTCATTTTCTTTATTAGTACTTGAAATCACACCAGTTGATTCTTTTAAAATGCACAACTTTAATTTTTGGTTTTTATAGACTGTAAAGCTGTAAAATTGATTTGCATTGACCCTTTTTATATCATGTCAATATATATATATATAAACCTATAAAGGGGAGAATTTGAAAAATCCAAAATTTGTGAACACGCGTGGGATAATAATCATAGAATTAAATGAGACTCGGCGAAGATTTTGGAAAAAGAGAGCAACGGAACTAAAAGAAAACTTAAAGAATGCGCGATTATTTTATTAAACGAGGATAGATGCGTTTCTAATTATTCAATAGATTTTTGTACTAGTTGGTTGCCCATCCTTAGAGACGAAGTAAGTAAAAATAAGATAAATATAATTTAATGTCTCACGTGACTATGGAAATACATAAACAAAGAACTGTCATGGTTGACGGCCAAAAAAGTTTTGAGAACGGAAGTAGATTCTCTTCCGAAACGTTAACTACCTATAGCTTTGATTTTCAGTTTTTAGTTTATAACATTGTTCTAGTTTATATATTTTTAGGTGTGAGACTTTTTGAAACAGTCAAGTACTCAAGAACCAACCTCTGTCTGATCCGTGTGGCGCAGAAGTTTTTTCATTAAAATTTTTAAATATTTTTCAGTGGCAAAATACCCAATAAAAAGTAAGAAAATCTGAATATGCGACAAATAAACAATTACAGACAATAACTGTAAAGTATTAAGTGACATGAGTCCCAGGTGGGCTTGATCGATTTGTATTGACATGAAGACTACCCGAAAACACTTTTCTGACAATACTGATCTCGCCAAAGTGCGACTTTTTATCGCAAAGTGCGCGGTTGCGCTATATCTCATGCAAATTTGCGGAAAACCGGTCGACTTCTGGTACTGCAATATGATTATATGTTCCACTACGTAATTTTTTGCGCAGAATCGATTGCGCGGTGTCCCAGCCCCCATAACCCTCAAGTTTCACCCCTATTGACCAAAAACCACCCCCCGAACGCGTTTTTCGCTGTTTGCGATGCGGGAATGGTTCCTTTTTGTTTTTTCTATCAAAAATATGATGACATTGACCAATACCCACTGAGCCGATTGTTTCGAGTTTTTGGAAAATACGTCCAACTCTGTTGAATGAGAAACAGACTTTTGGGGATATCTTGGGTTAAAAGTATCAGCTGTGTAACTATTTGTTACTATTTTCGCCGTGAATTAAAATAATTTGAATTTTTCTTTCTTTAGTAAGCATTTTTTAAAGGATCAACAGCAACAGAAAAATTAGATTTTATTATAAATAGACATTAATAAGGCGTCGATACGTCAAAAGCTAGTAGCATTTGTTTTCAAAACTTACTTGACTACCTAGCGAAAGTTATTAAATAAATCCTCATTCACTTTTGAGGTTTTTAAGGTAAATTTAAATAGGAACTTTAAGTTTTATTTATGTGATCTAAATCTGATTCAAATGAACAATGGTTTCTTTAATATTTAAGCCGATTATCGTGCAAAATTTCACAGTAAGGGTTCAGAATTACTGAAAATAGTCCACGATTGCCCTGTTGTTTTTTGTAAAAACGATACCTGCCTCTCGGCAGCGCTGAATCACCTTGCCCAGAATTAGAACTAGCTATGTCCCATTTTTCTGAAATTTACTTTTCTCTAAGATTTGGGTGTTTAAGAAAACAGGGTGACAATTTCAGACATGGCACAAACGTTTTGCGAATTTGGGTCCAACAAATTTAAAAAAAATTGTAATAATAATATTGCGAGACCTGGAGCGACAAAATTCTTTCACGTAATCTTGGATATATAATGTGCCATCCTGACTAATTTCAACTTGAAATTCGCGTTATTTTCCAAATTTGCCTTTTTTTCCCCCAAATTTTTTGATATGCTGGGAAATTTATTTGCAAAGGGTGACTTGTTTTAAAGTGAATTATTATTTGTTTGCTTAATTGTATTGAAACATATTCTTTATAGGATTTTTGCAAACAGCAGAAAAAATAACTTTCTATTGAGACGCACTCCCCCTAAGCCTCTTGTTCTTCTAGTGAATTCTGGTTTGATTAATTACCAGTTACCCTCCCCTCTCACCTGAATGTCTCATTATTAAGACAATTAAACTAATTTGGCTGTGTGATCGTCTAGTCTAGTGGCAGGACTCAAATTTACGTTTGTAATTTTGTAGTACTTGTTACCATAATTCTTTTTAAAGTTTGATATTACTGTTTCTATTTATTGATATTAATTACTTTGTTAGAGTTTCAATTATAGAAAACTAGTTGATTATTGCACTTAATTAAATACTCTTCTTTGAAACTAATTACACTCGGTACTTTATTTAGGCACTGATTTCTGTTCTTAATTTGCACTTTATTAGATAAGTAGAATTTAGTATTTTCATAATACCCTGTATAATCTTTAAGAAACAGACTTATATCTTTATTTTATTTAACCTTTGTTTATTGGATATTTAATTTTAGATTTGATTTTATTCACTTTCTATTAAATTAAACAAACCTTATGTTTGATCAATTTATTTGGTAAATGCACTTTTTCCTAAGTAACATAAACCTTATGTTTGCATAGTTTAATTTATTAATTCACTTTTCTTTAAGATTAACTCAAACCTTATGTTTGGTTAATTGGATGTTATTTTATTCACTATTCTTTTAGATTAGATCAAACCTTATGTTTGACTCATTATAGTATTAAATTGTATTTTTATTTAAAGGTAAAATAATTAAAAACAAGGAACGGTTTAATACGTATATTCAGACAATCGTCAGGTTACAATACAGGAACGAAAAATAAAACGTTGTGGCAACTGCCTTAAAATAATATAAATTTACAGTGAAAAATAATCACAAATTTATATTTCCAGTCACAGATTTCGTTGGGGCAAACAGTCACTGCAATATCCATCAGATGTTCAATCAAATACAACAATAATCACTAAAAATGATAATGATTATTACGAGAATCCTCGTACAAATTGAAATAGCAAAAGTGTTGAATTCGGCACATGAAAAGTTTGTATCGGGTGGCGAAATCTCGCAATAAATGATGAAGTTAAATGCATCGCAAATTGAAATCTCAATTAATTGCTCAATCAAACATTGTTGCGAAGCGTAGAGTGATGGGATCTGGCCAATAAACTTGACTCAGAACCAGCCTATTGGCTACCAATTGGTTAATATGTTGCGAAGATTGTATTTGTTCAAACAATCGGAATAACAAGAAATTAAAAATCAATTCCAATTCGCCCATGGCTTGGAAAGCTGCCATTGCAGGTGAATGCAAAACAAAACACCCTGTACAAAGTTTAACATGTAATAAGTCCTTTAAATTATGCATTATTGTTAACCATAGGGAAGTCACATTACAGGTCATTTCTTGTGGTGAACACAAGTGGCCTGCGATGCACCCCGCTGGTCAAGCAATAAATATACCGATCGTCTGAACAGCTGTGAACTGCCCAGACAGTACAATATTGTTGTATTAGTTGAACATCCAACCAATAAAGTGCAGAATAACCCCACATCCCAAATAAAATCTACCACTAGAAATCAATCATAAAGTTCTATAAAATTTACCTAATCTCAGTAAGTTAAGTTGGATGAGTAATAAGATCATAATAACAAGACAGAGCTCCTTAAATTAATGTACAACACCAAATATTAGGTGAGGTAAAAATGAAATAAATAGCTGTATTGCAAACTTAACACAAAAATTAATTCAAGTTAGTTATTCTTATTAAAATTATCAAAGTGCCACAATAAAATATCCACGCGAGTTTCATACCGTAGAATCCGAACTATAGTCATTTCCGTAGATAACCAAATTTGAAATTGAAATCTAATGTTCCCGATTTGATTTTAATTGAGGTTAATATGTTAAAATAAAATACGAAATCCACGTTTTACCTGTCGGTTCCCACATATCTCGTGCAACGTCGTAACTGGACGTCGCCGGAGTAATTATAAGTCCCCCCTCGTTATAATACACTGTCGGTGTCCCCTGATACGTTGTCCGATCGATTAAAATGGTAACGACAACTTATCGTGTAGCAAGCTCGGCCTAATCATAATATGCTGCGAGCCAATCTGCCTAAAACTGGCAGTGACCATTTAATTGACGGGGAGTCAATCAAATGGACACTGACAATCTCTTCGACAGCAAGCTCAGCTGAATAAAACCACTATGAGAGCCAATCTACAAAATTTGTAGTAATACCAAATGAATCGATGGTGGTCAATCAATTTGATACCTCGAACTAAGTCCGCAGCCAGCTCAGGGAACGAATTCGACGAGCTGACCCACGAAAATAATTCTAAGGCACTAAAAATTTATTAAACAGCTAGCTCTGAAAAGACAAGTCCCCGAGCTAATCTGCCAATAAAATATAAAGTACTGTTAATCTAGTAGCTGCTCGGGAGAAAATTAATTCAACGAGCTAGTTAACTAGAGGGTATAAACTTAATTGACCAAGTGCATAATTTTTCTAGACTATTTATACTCGGAATTTACTAGAAATTAGTGACGTCACATTCCCACAACGTGTCGTTCTGGACCTAGTTCGCACGGCCACCTGCATCCCTGAGCTTATGGTTTGTTTATATTAACGTAATAAAATTAAGTGGATTCTTGCTGTGAAACATCCTAGTTCTGCTCGATATATTCGTTTTTTAGGGAATCTTTACACTATGAATTTAATGTGTTTAAAAACTTTGCATTTTAACATGGAAATGTACGTAAAATATTTTTGATAGTTACTGGGCGATACTTAGTTTCGTACCAAATTATAAGATATTTCGAAAATATGTAGATTCGGGTTAATAGGCGCGGGAATAAAGTTAAAAAATATAGTATACCTACCGGGTGGTCCGTTTCACTATGAGAACTAAGAGAAAAACTATGTGAAATCTTTGCATTCTTTCGATAACCTGAATTCTGGTTATGCTAGCAAATTGAAATCCTAAAAAGATTTCATTAATATTTTTACACATCTTTAGTAAGAGAGTATAGGAGACTATATCCGAATCGTCCCGTTCCAAGTCGGAAAACTTTCCAACGCATGTTGGTCAAGATGTGTGATACAAAAACACTGGAAAACAAAAAAAAATAGGAATAGTGATGAAAACCGTGAGTTAAATATTTTGTTAAATTTTGACGAAGGCCGAAAGAAATCCATCAGAGATTGTAAAAGAGATTTAGATATCTCCTATTCAACGACATTAAGAACTGTCCACAAATATCAATATAAAGCTCGAAAACTAAGTGTATTACGGAAATTATATCCCAATGACAACATTGTGAGGAACAATTTTATCAATCTGGAATAAATAACAGAAAGAATAGTCATAACTGGGCATCGGTAAATCTCCATATAGTGAAAGAAACCCAATTTCGAGGCCTCACAACTATAAATTTGTGGGCTGGTAGATTTGATAATAGGATAATATATAAATTTTTTGAAGCCAATATGAATGGCGTTAAAAATTTGGATATATTAAGAGAAATTATCAAAAATAACTTGCTCTGAATCAAATGATTAGAACCATCTGGCAGCATGATGGAGCCCGTTATCACAATAATGTTAATGTAACATTGTTGAACCACAATTTCAGTGAATGGATGGATAGACATAAATGTATAACGTGGCCACCTAGAAGTTCCCATCTCACGCCGCTTAACGTTTTTTGGGGGCTATATGAAAAATGAAGTTTACAAAATAAGATCTGATAGTATCGATGAGTTGAGAAAAAAAAAACTTGAAATAATGGTTCACATCAATACGAGCAATATTTTGAAAAATGTGTCCAGAAATTTTATTAAAAGTATGAACCTGTGTGTTGTGTGACTTTATTTCCGATTTACGTTTGATTAAATAAAAAATGGTTCAGACAACAAAAGTGCATTAAAATCGGACGAAACTAGGTTAAATATCGAGGAAAACGATAAACAGTTCATCAGAGGTAGCTAGAAATAGTAGGGAGTGCACATCATATTTCAGGGGGTCCAATTCCCACCTTTACAATTTAAGAAAATATCCAAAATAGTATGAACAGGTGGTGTTAGAATTTTTTCAGGGGATGCTCAAATGTGCTTAGGGAGTGCTGGGCACCTTCTGATACCATGTTGGTGACAAGACTAGTAGGCTATTTATTGTACGTACGTACGTACGTTGTTTTTTTCACATTTTTAATATCAAAAATAATTAAAGAACAAAGTTAAAAATTACAAAAATTCGCCTTTTTTTTCAGTAATTCATCCATAACTTTCTTTACGACATCTTAGGTATATATAAATGTTCAGAGAAAGAAGGTTCTTGAAATAATAAAGAAACTGATTTTTTTCTTCTCCGTACGACCAACGTGACCGAGAGATATCGCCATTAAAATTTTTTTTAACATTTTTTGGCATATTTTACCGCATTTGCTCTCATACATTTGCTGATTAGATATGTATATGGAAAAGGCACATTCGATAATGTCAATGGAGCCGGGACGATTTGACGGAGGGAATGAGGACACTTGGTTCCAAATTATCAATAGATACGCATGTATTATAGTTTCTATTCAAATTGTATTATTTCTTCACTTCGCGGAATGTATTGTTATTTTTCTAAAGTACTAGTTTTATTTCAAGTTCTAACAGTTTTCATATTTGCTTAGATTATAATATAGGAAAGCTTCTTATCTTTCTTCTGGAGTTTTTATTATCACTACTATCATTGTTAATAAGTGCATAATAGACTATTAATGATATGTTTTTTCTAGGTGGTAAAGGGACATGTGCTACGAAACATATTTTATGTAATCATAATCAAGCATGATGATATTTGCCTTGGCTATCGTTTAGAATTCCTGAATGCATGCAAATAACAAACCTACAGAAACCAGAGATTAATAAATATCGTCTGTTGTCATCGATAAAAATTATAATATAAAATTGCGATATTGCGAAAGCTAATAAATAAATATATGTATGAATGACCTGCCCCAACGTAGTACGCTAGCTGTGTGAAGTACATCGCACTTCCGGTATTTAGCAGCAAATGTGTGCCAGGGACACACATATAGTTAGCAGATTATATCGCGAAAAATTTACGCGTTCACGGTCAAGGCTGTGACTAATAAAACGTGTTTTTATTCTACAATTGTACGCTTTATTATTTCCCGGAGCCAGCAGATTAGATTACTAGATGTTGTATAATGTGCAATGTTTGTAAATGAAATTGTAATGTTTCCGTACCGCTCTTTGTAACGGTTTGACTCACGTGCGGTATTTTAATGTTAACAGGTAATTGATTCCAGAATATTTTACGCTATCTAAGTGGAACGAATCTTTACAGCTGCCCAAGGTGTTGGTGCTCTCCTCAGTATGTAATAAACAGTTATGGACTGCGGCGGAGCTAGCGTGAAAAATCCAGGGCGTTATGGACAGCACGATTTTAATATCTGCCATAAATTTAAATATAAGAACCATTTTTGATGGGGAAATTTTAGGAATTGCTAGAACGTGATAAACGAGTAGAAGTACAATCAGACCTAGTCGACTGTGAATAACTATCGACCTGTTCATTGATTTCACCAAAGCATTTGATTGTGTTAATCATGACTCACAAATAGCAGGTTAATAAAGCCAAATGAGATTTTGCAGAGAGTATTGAAGTACCACAAGGGTCCATTTTAGGTCCGATATTGTTTATACAGTTTATTAACGACTTAGCTAAGTATCTTAAGAAATTTGATTCTTTACAAGTTTCATATGCTGATGATACTAATTTTTTTAGTTACAGACACTAATGTTGAAAATGCAGAATGCAAAATAAATAATATTTTCGAGGAACTGTGCTTTTGGGTCGATACAAACAAGTTGGTCATAGAATCTTAATAATATAATGTTTTGAGTCAGATGTCATAAAAAAATATGAGGCGTGAAGTTTCTTATTAGCTTACTTTACTTATTTTCTCCTATTTATATATTTTTTTCGCTTAAATTGAAAATCTCAACGTTTTATGACATTATAAGTCTATTTCAACAAAAACAAAATTGAAATGTTTTTTACGATTACAATACTTCCATTCCACTACGTGGATGTGGAAGTAAAACCACGGAGCAAATGAAAATGTACCTTAGATTTAAATTGATGTAGTATTTAAATTGTCATTGTCACTATAACTGTCAAATAGTGTGTGTTTAGAATATTGTTATAGTATTTTCCTAAGAACACAAAACTTTCTTTCACAGTGGGCGAAAGGTTGATGGACACAGCGGCAGTAATTTCGATGTGCTGTGGTCTATTTAGTTAAGTTATTACGTGAAACAGATAATAGTAAATGTTGCTGGAGGTATAATCGCATATCTGACCTTACGGCAAGCATAAGAATTCGTGAAAAATTCCTGTAAGGCTTCTGCTCACATTGTTGTTCGGTTAACATGACATTGTTTTGAAGAAGCTGTCTTTTTTGAACAACATAATAAATTTACAAAAATAATTTGAAACTTGGACTGGCGAGTTTGCTTACGAAGACGTTTTACCAAGTCGCTTTTAAACACGACCCTAAAAGCTTCCAGTCTATCTATTCCCATAATTCCGCTCTTCCACATTATGGCCGAATAAATTCTCTCAGTATTACCCGCCAGGTATTGTTCCGCGTACGTAACAGCCTTCTAGATGGGAGTATCGTCTTTAATACACCGAAAGATAAAATAAACGATGACAGATACTGCTATAATTCAGTGTGGTTTTTACAAGAATATCTGCTATCTTGGAAAATTATGGCTTTGCCTTGCACAATCTATAAAAGGCGAGCCAATAGTGGGTCCCCCGCGTCCAACTTCCCGAGTTTTAAGTAACTAATGTTTTGGTTATCTTAAGGTTAACATAATGTTTGGGTGATACAGGGATGCTGTGCTTTAGGTTTTGTTTAGAATTGGGGGTATAAATCATTATATGACCGATAAAACAAACAACATAAGCACAAGTTCTTGGACTGGTTCACTTTTACCATTTTCAGATTAATAACTACTGAATTTAAGCAATCACCAAAGCGACTCTCACCAGTGCGTTCAACGCAAATTGACAAGCATTAATTAAAACCTTATTAAAAGCCACAGATTATTGGTTACAGTGAGCTACAAAAGAAATGAAACAATTTAACAGACACATTTTTCCATTAAGAGAGCAAAAGGGACATTTTGCAAAAAGTAAAAAGACTGATTTTTTCTCATAACAGAGAACATATTAACATCAGAAGCTTAAGAGACCCCGCTCGTTCCTTATGGGAAGTGGCCCCCAGTGAAATTGGCTCGAATACATATACAGGGAGGACCATTAATAATAGGCCATAGTGCAGAGGTAGATTCTTTGGGCCAAAATATGAGGATATAACCAAATATGCTTTAGGAAAATGAAATGTTGCTGTGGAAAAAATTACAGGGAAAATTCACAATAATTTATGTATTACATTACGTTAGATTATGAAGGGTGCCGCAAGACCTGTATCTGATGGTGAATTTTTTCCAATTTTTTTTGGACGAAACGTTGTGGTACTTCTGACCAGAAAATCTGATGAGGGCCCCATTTACACATATAAAAGGTACACTCGGTAGAACTTGGTAACTCCAATCGTTTTCGAGGAATTTGCCGTTAAACATTTGAATAATTGTTTCATACACAAATTCAAATTTAATAAAACAAAGTGTATTTATTGAGAAAAGTACAAGACGTAAGGGAAAACAAAATCGTAGCAACAGCGTAAACTCTTTCTCACTTTCTTATGAACTAATGGAGTATTTTCATGGTATTGAGATAAATATATAAATCAAGAGATTGTGTAAAATAAGGATCTAATCTTTAGAAGACCAAAAAATTACATAAAAGTTGACTTAATGACATTAGTATTTCTTATATAAACTTTCCCCCCATGCAAGAACCCCATTGCTGCAACTTAGAGCTAATTTTCGATATGATCTCCACCTACTTCTATGCCTTTTCTAATTCTTTTCATAAAAGATTTTCTTACACTGAAAAATATATTTTCCTGTCCTCTAATAAAATTGGCTCCGAAGAAAAAATTTTAGGGACAAAGTAGGTAAATAAATTAATTTCAGGCCTTTGTTCTCATTTTTAACTGAATTTACATACCGTAGGTGGTCATGTAGATACTACTACTACTACTCAGAATTTTAACTTGCTAGCATAACCAGAAGTCTGGTTATCGAAAGAATGCAAAGATTTTATTAATATTTTTACATATAATTTTTCTTTTAGTTCTCATAGACAGTTCTTCTTTCCACTGTTTGCAAAATCCTATACAGAATATGTTTTATTACTATAAGCAAACAAATAATAAATAATTCACTTTTAAACATGCATAGAGTATACAATAGACGCAAAAGTTCTTCGATCATAGGATCTACCAGGCGAATTTACAACTTCCAACGAATGGTATATTATAAATTCATACGCATGCGTAACTAGTAATCGACTCGCCGCAATCTCATATCACATCAAACTCGTACTCAAGCTAGTACTATTTGGGAACTGAAAGATTGACCTTGTTAAATTAATTCTTAAAAATGTTTGAAACGGCCGAAAAAGTTCAGATGGTTAAGTGGTACTATCAAGGAAAGTCAAAGCGTCAAATTAAAAACGCATTTAATGGTGCATTTCTCGGCCGACCTTCACCTCCATTATCCACAATTTATAATATTATTCACAATTTTGAAATACATGGTTGTGTTGATTATAAACAACATAAAAAATCGATTCCTCCCAACGAAGCACGAGATGAAAGAGATATTATGATTTGTGCACTGGCAACCAACAACCCGGTACTTACGACTTCCCAAATTGCTGCTGAAATAGGTTCTACACCATCAACGGTTAGGTCGGTTTAAAAACAAATGGGTACAAATCATACAAGATTCGGAAAACTCATGAAATTTTTGTGACGCACAATATTAGAAGAATGGAATTTTGTGAGCAATTAATGGAAAAGGCGAATGCGGATGAACATTTTCTTAGAAACCTTACTTCGCACTCGGTATCCTCAAAAACTAAATGTTTGGGTCGGTATACCGAGTACATATTATTGGACCATTTTATATCTATGGGATCTTCAATGGCCAAAAATATTTGGATTTGCTTCAACAGCAAATTGTCCCTAGGATTCATGAACTAGAAGGTGCTAGGTTTAATGAAATTTGGTTCCAACAAAATGGTTGCCCTCCCCATAATAGAGTTATCGTTCGGCAGTATTTGGAGGAAACATTTCCGAATAGACTTATTTCTGGGCATGGTAATATCTTATGGCCAGCTAGGTCACCAGATCTTGCGCCTTGTGACTTTTTCTTGTGGGGCTACTTAAAATCAAAAATTTATGGTTCTCGGGAAAATAGGCCCAACAATTTGCAGGAACTATTGAAAACGCCTGCTTAACTGTTACCCCCTGTTATGTTGGGTAATGTTCGCCAAGGATTTTATAATCGTTTGGGATATTGCTCAGCTCAGCAGGGAAGTCTATTTGAGCATTTATTACATTAAACTTGTTAGGTGTACGTAATAAATGTTTTCCTTAACTCCATACATTTTTAAAAACTTTTAGAATATTGTTATTTTGTTTCGCCCATTTTTAAGAATTATTTTTGTGCTGAGAATTACTTTTTTAGTTTACAAATTTATAAAATTTTTCCATAATAGTACCTAAATTTATAATGTTTTTAAAACCAATTGTTTTCGCAATTTATTAGATTTCGCGAAGGGACGTGCATCCCATTTTACCTTTCCTGCACTACTAAACTCCTACGCCGCTTGTCTCCTAGATGGGTAGCGGCAGTGACAACCCTCTCGGTCGATGTTTCGATGTCCTTGTCGTGCTCAATAGAGAACAAGCATTCAAGATATTACTGCATCAGTGTTGCCAGATTATTTCATTTATCATGCAAACAATTTATATTTTTTAAAACCTAACTCTTAGTTACATTTTGGTAAGATAAAAAAGCAAATGACCTAAAAATAGTGATTTCATTGTTTAATATAAATTATAAAAATATGAATTTCATTTTATTTTAATTAATTAGATTCTACCATTCTACAAAACTTGGCGTCATTACGTATGAATAAAGCAGATCTGCCAACACTGGATGCCTCATTGGATATTTACGATAGTAAGATTAGGTAAGTGTAAATTGCGCTCAACTTTCCTGAGATCGAAGAACTTCTGCGTCTACTGTATAGGCTCCAATATCAGTCAATGTCAAATATAAATATTTCATGCTTATTCATGGATATTGCCTTGGTTTTGATGGAATATCACTATGTATGGCTTTGTGCCTTTCTGATGAGCTCAGAATAAGGGCGAAAAACGTTTCAAAGACTAAGCACTTCCAAGAAAAAGAATGAGAGATTTTATGAAAATGTAATCCATTAGAACGAAACAATTTTAAAGAGAAGGTAGGTAAATAACTTAATTTCAGGCCTTTGTTCTCATTTTTAACTGAATTTACATACCGTAGGGGGTCTTGTAGATACTAGTACTACTAATAAGAAATTGGACAAATTTATTTCAGAATTTTAACTTGCTAGGCATAACCAGAAGTCAGGTTATCGAAAGAATGCAAAGATTTCATTAATATTTTTCATACAGTTTTTCATTTAGTTCTCATAGATAGTTTTTCTTTCCGCTGTTTGCAAAATCCTATAAAGAATATGTTTCATTTCATGTAATATTTACCCAATTCCACTATCACTTGATTTCAATTTTTGCCCCGGAGTCGCTGGTGGTATAATGTGATTAAGTGAACAAAAATTGTTTGGATCATATCTCACAAATAGACAGGTCAACAAATCCAAATTAGATTTTGCAAAGAGCATTGGAATACCACAAGGGTCCATTTTAGATCCGAGTTTGTTTATACGGTTTACTGGCGACTTAGCTAAGGATCTTAAGAAATTTGATTCTTTACAAGTTTGATATGCTGACGATACTAATTTTACAGTTACAGATGTTGAAAATGCAGAATGCAAAATAAAGAATATTTTCGAGAAAATATGCCTTTTGGTCGATAAAAACAAATTGTCAATAAACAAAGACAAGACAAGTTGTATAATATTTAAACACGACGTATCTACCAATAGAACCGTGTTACTCGG
Organism: Stenurella melanura; assembly: GCA_963583905.1. Classification (NCBI taxonomy): domain Eukaryota; kingdom Metazoa; phylum Arthropoda; class Insecta; order Coleoptera; family Cerambycidae; genus Stenurella; species Stenurella melanura. The sequence goes on from OY757317.1 coordinate 100,920,817, forward strand.
ATATGAAAGTATTCAACACGCAACTTCTAGTAAATTTCTGAGTATAATCATTGATAGTCACTTAAACTACATCTGTGACAAATTCAGTAAGATCTGTTATGCACTAAGATCGGTAAGTAAACACTGCAGTAGATCGATCCTTCGCCAACGATACTTTATATATTTATATGAAAAAATATTATGTTTAGCATATAAAAATAGAAACATCTTTCCGATGTGGGTAGCAGCCATGACCACTTAACAAGAAATATAACTCTATTGCAAGTAGACAAACATCATACAAATACGTATCGAATGAGTCGTTAGAATGCCCGCAAATTTTATTAACGCTCTATCAGAAGAAATAAAAAGTGTGAATAGTATTCATCAATTCGAAAATAAAGTTAAGAAACTACTTGTAACGAAAATTTGTTACACACTGGATGAGTTCTTTAATTATTATTATTATTTTTTATTAAAATAAGTTGTGTGATCTTTAAACGAAGTAAATGCATATTTTTTTGTATACTTTTGTAGTAATTTTATTGTAATTTTTATATTGTATATATTCGCTGGTGATACAAAGATGAACACTTTTCTTTCGTCTCTTGACTTAGGTATTTAGTCTATTTTCAATGGAAATATTGTACTGGCATCGATACTACATATTCATGCAAAATTTTGATACAATAGATCAATTGAAATTGGGTCAAAATTGACTTGCAAGATTTGAACTGACTGACTGACAAACAGGTGAAGCTGAATAAAGGTTTGCAAAAAGCTTCTGATAGGATGTCATAACTAGGAAGGTGTTAAAAATATGCTATACAAAGAGATGAAACATTTATAATATTTTGTATCGTAATCATAATTCACCGCTTCGCTTCGATCGCCTATTTCTACAACCAATCACCGACCCCAAGAAACAATCTACCCCCTCCAACCTGGAAAGACTGACAAAAAATCCACCCATTTTTTCGTAGCGGATTGCAAGCTTGGGTAAAATCGTAAAAAGGTTAGGTCATTAAAAACCAAAACAGGCATTGTTCTTGGTTATTTGAAAATGTTCAGTAATTACCTCTTTTGAGGGGTTGAGGTGATTCTAAAAAAATTTTAAAATCCTGCAATACACTACAAGTAAATCGAAACACAGTTCTATTTGTACTATTTCTAAAAAAATTTTAAAAAGCGACATTTTTTTGATATTTTGGAGATCGAGGACCTCTGGGTGAATTTTTAACCCTTCTTGATAAAAAATACATCATTCCCTTCTTTAAGATTGATTTATTAGAAAATACAAATAGAATTGTCTTTAGATTTATTGATATTAGCGGTAATTACTGAACATTTTCAAAAAATCAAGAACAAATATTTGTGTTTGATTTCAATGACGATTAATTTGAGAGCTGCTAAATTTCTTTACGATTTTTCCCAAGCTCGCAATCAACTACGCAAAAACAGCAAAAAACAGCTTCTTTGCGGTCACTCTTTGACCAAAACTCTTCTTCTATCTATTAAAGAGTAGGAATTCCTTACTTGACTCACATCGAATAGACAAAGGGATCGACTATTTTACATCTCCAAAGGATGATAGATCCACTACGCAATCCTCGCCTAAATTTGCGTAGCTTCTAGATGTATGCTGATATACAAGCTGTAGAGGGTGGTGAGAGAACGCTTTGCTACTCTGGAGGTCGCTCGTCCGAATACTAATTGCAAGTGAAATAAAAATTGAGAAATGAGAAAAAAAAAATGCAGCGTTAATATTTTCGTAGTGGCATACCCATTTTACTTCTTTATTTAAGTTTAAGAAAGTAGAAATAGGGAATACCAGTTTTTCATGATCATCAAATAATATACAGGGTGTAATTAGTTTCATGTCATTAAAAAAACTGGTGGTAGGGAACGATAAGACAAACAAAAAAAACTTATGGGGGTCTAAAGCTCATAGTTTTGGAGAGAAAAAATTAACAAAAATTTCCAAAAAACTTAATAACCTAGTTTGAGAACTGCTGGCATATTGGGGTAGGTTTTATTGCCTCGCGTCTTGTCGCACGAGATACTCTGACATTCCTGCAAAGAAGTATGCCGACAAAGCAGTTAAAAGCGACCGACAGAGGACATCGTCATGTTTTTTGCTTCTTCGCGACCAATTATCCTATTAGGCGTGCTACCTCTCCCTTGTAATATTCTCAAGTAGCAATTTCAGATTTGTCCTTACTTGGTAAATAACGTACGCATCGCGCGACGTACCCGTTCCTTGGTTTTGCCTGTTGTTTTTCTTTTTGAATTTTGTGCCACTTATATGTTAAGATTTATTTTATTGACTTATCGTTCAAGTCGTTAGTACTTGGTTACATAAGACACTACTTCTCGTTCGTGTTTTTTGTGTTACTTTTTGAATTTTGGACCAAGTTTTTCTTTTTGTTTTCTTTATTGATAACGTTAATTCACAGTTTAGTGTGGTGTTTTAAAACGCAGATTTTGGACATTATGGGAGATTACACTTATCCAGAGCTCGCGGATATGGACTTGGTACAGTGGTGGAAATGCAGCTGGTGCGGAAGAGCTTTAGAACAATTGCAACGACGTATTTTAATGTGCATAGAAACCATAAAAAATGATCCTAATTTACCAAATGTGTTGAACGAAGAACGAAGTAAGTATGTTATTAGTTCGACGTACCGAAATGTGTATACGTGGAGATGTATGTTATTTCGAACAAATTTTGTAAAAAATTCAAAAGAATTGTTCAGTTATTGGGTGTTACCTATTGGGCATTAAAGGTATGATTATTATTATTAGTATTCGTTGTCTTGTTTTTATTTGTTTATTATTGTTTACATTGATTTTCATGGAGACCAAAGACTTGATTTTTAGTTTTCGATACCTGATTGGAAGAAATTATGCGCTCAATTCGTTAAAAAAAATCAGATTTTTTCCTAACTTAAAATACACAACGTTATCGTACCTCGGACGTCTAAATGTTCGTTTTCCAATTTCATAAAACAATTACTAATTTTTTAAGCTTTTAACACAATGTTATAAATGTTAATAAACCACTTTTTTTTTATAAATTCTTATAAACGACAATAAAAGCTACAATAGCTTTGTTCCAAATTAAAAATACATGTATACAAATCCTATTTAAACCCCTGCGGCCATGCTATGCTTGCGTTGTGCCGAAAGAGAAGGAATTATTTACATTTTCATAATTAGTGGTATAAAAAGTTCGATATAATTAAATAATCCCATCAAAGTGCCGCACTTCTACCGATGGGAACACAAGTCGGGCATTACAGTTTTTTATTATTTCTAATATTCGGAACTATAACATCCATTGACCCTGAAAAACAGTGGTTCTCAAATCTTTCCTACCATAACATTAAAAATGTAAACCCAGGTCAGTGTTTTTCAAAGTGCCCCTAGAGAAAAAGGTCATATAGGTTTTCTGTTTGTCTAGTCGGTCACTATTACCAGTTTTTTTTTAATGACATGAAACTAATTACACCCTGTATTTAGATCGTAGTAAACTAGTGCGGACAAGATCGAACAGAATTACTCGTAGTTAACAACGTTCGACCGAACGCACATTACTGTCATGCTAATATTGTTATAATAACGACACCGCCGAGAGAATTCCCTCCGCGAAGATTTGACATTCGTTTGTCACTGAAAGTGAAAGTGCAGTATAACATAATAAAAGGTATGCATATTAAGAGTTCATTATGAAGTTATTGCCATGTGGTTTTGTATATATAAAAAGTATGGCCGCTGCAAAGTGTGACTGATCGGTAAAAGGGAAAAAAACGACAAAATGTCAAGGTATCCTTAGTTAACATTTGTTCTTTTGGTATATCTGTACTATAAACTTCTGTTCGGAAATATCTGCATTATAACGAAATGCGTGTTCTCTAATAACGATTGTTTGTGTCTAATATGTATCTGGAAAGCAAATTCATCGTATGAGATATTGAATAGGATTAACTTATTGTAGTATATACAAGGACTGACTAACTTATTATTGTAGTATATAAAAGGATGTTTAAAATAGCCTAAATAAAGTATTAAGAACAAAAATACACAACACCTATATTAACTTGGCGCAATAATTTTGAAGATTTACGAAAGCATTTGTCACCTTTCAATTGCAATAACTCTAACCTAACTCTAACAACTCTATGAGATCGAGGAAGTTTAAGAAGATATGACCAAGTTATAAGTTCTTAGGTAGCCATTCAATACCATTCAATGTAACATTGATGATCCACATTTTTAATAATTTAACAAAATTTGTTTTTACGTGGAGCAGGTACATTGATTCTTGTTCATTGATATAACTTACATACGTTCTAAAACCCTCTTTAAGCCTATCTAGGATACATCACATGGAATAATAGAATAGAATAAGTCTTACTTGTGCCAAATGTTAATAAAAATATACAGGAATAGACGATTTACTCATAGTAACCTATAAGAAGGTTTGTACGTGACCCTCTTAGCATACTTACAGTTTAGTGAAGGACAGTAATAGTATCTTATTGCATAAAATAAAGCTATTATTAAATGGGCTAAGCTCATTCGGAATCATATTGTAACATGTGTTCAGATTTTGTTCAAACATCGTCCCAAGAATCACCGCCAACATGAATAAATAAATCATCGACATAAGCAAGGATATACCCATCATCAGTATCAGTATTTATATACAGATTCTTTACATAAATTATGGAAAATACCGACCCAAGAACAGTGTCTTGTGGTACGCCACTTTACTGTGGATTTTCTTCTCCTTTCGTTTTTTGTTACAACATATTGATGCCTGTAGTTAAAATAGCTTTTTATTAAGTTATAGGACATTTATAATGTTTATGCAAGATTTAATGGCTGATAGTGTATTTGACACTTTGCTAGATCTGGAAAGACAGCAGATGGCGGTATACTTTCATTTCCATCGCTATATATTTTTGTTGTCAACTCGTAAAAGCATCCCGGGTAGATTTATTTGGTCTGAATCGAAACTGATTATTTGAAAGGATGTTGTATGTTTTACTTGGTGCATATTTTTAACGTGGTTTTCCACTGTAGGCATAAGCCACGATCGATTATGATTTAGCAAGTCTGATCAGGCAGTTTCCTATTAATTAAAAAAATGTTACTGTTGGTAATAATTATCAAAGTACAAAGGATTATTCTTGATATTGTCTGTAATTGTTTATTTGTGGCATATTCAGATTTTCTTACTTTTTATTGGGTATTTTGCCACTGAAAAATATTTAAAAATTTTAATGAAAAAACCTCTGCGCCAAACGGATCAGACAGAGGTTGGTTCTTGAGTACTTGACTGTTTCAAAAAGTCTCACACCTAAAAATATATAAACTAGAACAATGTTATAAACTAAAAACTCAAAATCAAAGCTATAGGTAGTTAACGTTTCGGAAGAGAATCTACTTCCGTTCTCAAAACTTTTTTGGTTGACGGCCAAAAATACACGGACCAATAAAAGAGTACATTTATCCTGTCTTCCTCCAACATTTGCTGCTGCTTATCAACATTTATATCGTGTCTACTATCAAATTCAAGTATAGCTAGGCAACAAACTGGATCCAGAAGATTGGGGATGGAAATTAATAGACAATAGTTTGGAGCCAATTCAAACTCTTCTCCCGCCTGCCCCAGAAAGACTTCTTAATACTGTTTTTTGTAAATGCAAGAAGAGTTGTAGTAATAACTGTGGTTGTATAAAAGTCGGATTATTTTGTTCACCAGCATGTACCAATTACCAAGGCCAGTCTTGCTCCAATGTTGAATCAAGTACAACAGATGAGAACACTTATGATATCAATGACGAAATAACTGATCCATCGCTTTCCTTGCAACAATTTACAGAAAGGAAGAAAAATGCGAAGAAGATATGACTCTTGAAGTGGAATTTGAACATAATTAATCAAACGACGATTTCTAAAAATCAACAATAATCCGTCCCATTTTGATAATTACCAACAGTACCATTTTCTTAATAAATAGAAAACTGTTTGATCAGACTTGCTTAATCATAATCGATCGTGAATTATTCCTACTGGAGAAACCACGTTAAAAAAATGCGCCAAGTACACTACAATAACACCTCATAGGTGGCGCGGAAAATGTGTGCATAATATGAAGAATGCGACTTTTAAAATCGCGATATCTCATGAATAATAGTTGATTAGCATATTGAATTTTATAGAACACATGGACAATCTTTTGTCGTTTATTACTCCCCAATATGATAACATATGTATACTAGGCGACATAAATATAGACCAAACAACACACAACATATTTTCAAATTGCCTATCAAACTATGATTTTAATCCTCATATCCACGAACCAACTCGAATTACTGCTACACGTCAAAGCAGTATTGACGTTATTTTTTCAAATTGTAGTGATTTAGTCGCCGGTTCAGGCACAGTCAACGCAGACCTCATATCTGATCATCACCTCATTTATTTCACGGTTAATCTGTCTTTGCCTAAGATCACTCCCAAAATGGTTACTTTTAGATGTTTTAAGCAATTCAATAATAACAGCTTTCTCGGTGATCTTCAATCAGTTCCATGGAATGACATTTTTTATATAAATGACCTAGAAGGTAAAATAAAATTTTTGTCTACAAATATTGTACAAATTTTTGATAAGGATGCTCCTGTAGTTAGAGCTCGTATTACAAAGCCATACGCACCATGGATTACTGATAATATAAAGAAATTAAAAAGAGAGAGACAAAAGGCCTTAAGTACATATAAAAAATCAAAAAATATTCGTGACTGGATTTACTATAAAGAGTTAAGAAATCTTACCCTCGGTGCTATTAGATCCGAGAAATCTGCATATCTTGAGTTTCACCAAAATCGGTCTAGTAAAGAGCTATGGGCTGCCATAAAAAGCTTAAACATAAAACGCAAACACAGGCCAGATATTCCTCCACATTTACGAAACGTAAATGAAATAAACTCATATTTTAGCTCCGTATTTAGCCCACCAATGAACTGTCCAGATACTGTACGTTACTTTTTGTCACATACATTTGATGCGAACTTACATTTTCAATTTAAACTGAGCAGTGTTGATGAAATTACATCCATAATTATGTCCCTTAAGTCAAATGCGGAAGGTTGTGACAGCATTTCGGCACTAATGTTAAAATATTGTTTGCCTACTATTTCTTTACATGTAACACATATTATCAATTGCTGCTTGGAGGTAGGCTATTTTCCTACGAGTTGGAAACACTCGTTAGTTATACCATTGCCGAAGGTTAATACTCCTCAAGAGTATAAGGATCTAAGGCCCATTACTATTATTCCAGCATTGTCAAAGGTTCTGGAGAAAGTAATTAAGGTCCAAATAAATGAATACATTTTAGAAAATAACATTATATCAAAATTTCAATCAGGTTTTAGAAAAGGCTTTAGCACAACTTCAGCCTTAGCTGACATTTCCCAAAACATTATTTCTGCCTTAGATAACGATGATGCTGCTGCACTTATTCTTCTTGACTTTTCTAAGGCTTTTGATACGCTGGATCACGATTTACTTTGTGCAAAACTCTCTTTTTATGGCTTTGATGAAACTTCAGTAAACTTTTTCAGATCATATTTAATTAACAGATTTCAAACCGTTTCACTAAATAATGAGCGATCAAATATCCGCCCAATTACATCAGGTGTGCCACAAGGGTCAGTTTTAGGACCGGTTTTGTTCTTAATTTATACAGCCGATATTATCCAACATGTAAGCCATGGTAAAGTTCAGTGCTACGCCGATGATACTCAACTGTTTTATCATTTTCCCTCTGAAAATACTATAAACTCTTGTAATTTAATTAACGCGGACCTAGACTCTATTCATAATTATGCTAATCAAAATAATCTCAAACTAAATGCAACCAAAAGTGCAGTATTGTGCTTTACTTCCAATAGAACGCAGGAATATACGAAAGAAAATCTAGCTGTTGCTATAAATGGTCAATACTTGCCTGTTGTAAATCAAGCAAAAAACTTAGGTCTAATCTTTGATAATAAGATGCGTTTTACGGAACACGTGGCAGTTTTTATTAAAAAAAGCGTACTATGCCTTGAAAATGCTGTATTGTAATATAAGTATTTTAAATTTCAAAGTGAGGAAAAAATTATGTGAAAGTCTTGTGTTACCAATCGAATTATTGCAATATAGTATATTTCCCCTGTCTAGATAAGCTTACACAACATCGTTTGCAAAAAATGCAAAATAGCTGTTGCAGGTTTGTATTCAAACTAAAGAGGTATAGTCACGTGTCTGCGAAAATAAATGATTTGCAATGGCTCAGGCTTGATAATTTGTATAAATACAACATATCTGTTTTTGTTCATAACCTGCTCTCAACCCGATCACCTTCTTATCTTTATGAAAAATTTACCTTCAGGCGAGATATTCAAAACGGTAATCTAAGATACGCAGATAAACTTATAATTCCTAGATATTCAAAATCTTTATTTCGACGTTCATTTGTATACAACGCTATTTCGATCTACAATAATATTGATCCTCAGCTAAAACGAGCTTCTGTAAATAAATTTCGCACAGTAATAAAATGTAATTTCCTCCGTCAGCAACGTATGTAAATTAGCAGCTAGTTTTTCTGTAGTTCATAATCTTATCAGCCTTAAGGTATATTATGTGTGTGTGCATTGGGCTTTATTGTATAGTATGGACATATATACATTTTTTTTACTTTTACTTAATTTTTATTTCAATTATTGTAACCCGCATTACTATATTTAATCTTTATATGTATATGTGTATATGTAAGTATATGTATGCATGTATGTATGTACGTATGTACATGGGTGTATATATATTTTATTTTTATCTACGTACTTTACATTAGATTAGATTAGCTATAAACTATTATTATAAAGTCAAAGGTTAAGTTGAGTAGCTATTAAGCTAGACTTCGCCTTAATTTAGGAATGTATTGTAATTTTATATTTTTACATTCGTTCCTAAATAAAGCCATTTTATTATTATTATTATTATTATTATTTCTACGATAACACTTATTGTTTGCGAGAAATATGCGAAAAACCGATATCTGTGATCTTTGACCTTGAATAAAATTTTTAGCCGACATAGGATCGACGGGAACATTTGACATTTCATTTGTAATAGTGCATTCGAGGTCTCTACCAACTTTCAGCTCTATGCGAATTATTATTAGTTTCAACTTTCTTTTGTCTACTTTGACTGGATTATAAGTATCATAAAGCAGATTTCACGATTTCAGCAACATTTAAAAGCTCCGTAGTCACCTCTCCAGTTTTCTACAAGTTACAATCAATTTTTAAAATTAATTGGCTCGTCGCTCGCCGAGATGATATATTATATATACAAACCCCTTACAAGAGCGCCTCATTAAAACACACCTGCATAACGAACGCGTTTTCACATACGACTCCTTGAATGACAGACACTGTTGGCGAACCCCGCTTTATAAGCGGAATGGCAGAAATAAAAAAATGAGGCTGTCGACCTGAGATGATGTAAACTCGTTGAGCAGGTCTAATCTCGTAGTATTGTTATAGTTGGGCGTAAATTTTAAAAACCCCGTTCTCCCTTTGCTTTTCTTTTTCTGCATTATCGTGTAGGTGTTCTGGAGAAGCCATTATATGCACCTGTGGACACCTCCGTGATTATTTCTGTACAGTGGCGTATCAGCATAATGTTGACACAAGAGTTCAGGAAACTGTCATTTTTCATAAAATGTTTTGCTTCTCGTGAAAAGTCATCAGTCATACTGTAACGAAGCATATTTTATTTTATAAAACCGCATATTTATTATATACTATTTTTAAGTAGAGAAAGTAAATAGTTGTTTGAATTTAAGCATTATCCGGTTGGAGAGAGCTCCGCTAGATGGTGCTAGTTCTCAAACACCAATTAATTATGTTCCATCTGTATCGAATACTCAGCCGAGCCAACGGCCCCAACGATATAACAAGGGAATCTGGAGCCAGGAGGAAATTCGAAATTAAACCGATACCGATCCGCCGATCCAAGGAAGCCACCGGCAAGGAAGTGAGTGGATTAGGAACTTTGGTAAACAACTTGGCCCGTGTTAAGCACAGGCCCACTAATCATACTTTATTTTCCAGTTGTGTGTCTGGGTACGCCGCGGACGCTCGAGTAAGTATAGGAATATCCAGGACAGAAAAAGGTTCTGAGGTTTCTAGCTGGCCTAGTCCCTTCAGCTGGTCAGATATCAACGGCCTTTGGACAGTGATGCAAAATTTCAAATTTCATTTTGAAAGTTTCAATTTCAATTTGAAATTTCTGAAAGTTTCAACGTACCCTCATAAATTTCTGAAATATCTGAATTTTATGAAAATTTCAGATTAATCTGAAATTTACCACATTTTTGAAACATTCATGAAAGTTTCAGCTGCAAAATGTGTATTTCCGTTAAATCAAACAAAATTTGAATTTCGTGCGCTTTTTTAACTTGCTTTCAACCAATGAGGATTAAAGTCTGGTTTAAAACATTTATTTTAGAGGTTAGGTTAGCTATTATTCAAGTATAAGAATCCCCTGCTTTTCATTTCTTTCCATCATTTCTAGGTTTCCAGGTTCTATTATTTTTGCATTAAGAAAAACTTGTTTTAAATGAAAAAAATATAACAATATTATAATTTCTAACTTAGCTCATTGAATGATGTTGTAATGGTAATGTATTGTATTAGAGCTTGGATTTTAATCTGAATCTACAAGGGACAGGGACCCTATTCTTGAACTTTGTTCTTGAATCAGGGAGTGGAAGATCTGAATGTTTTATCTCTTCATGTTGCTAGGTTTCCTTTTCCTTTCTCCCGAAATGAGCATTCTCGAGTGGAGAATATGGGTCCAGGAGATTTTGTAAATATATTGACAAATTACCTACTCGTGTATTTTGAAAAATGTATTTTATTATTTTTCAATGGTTTTCTTTAGCTCGAAATGTTGTACGTATGTATGTTTAAATCTGGTGATCGAATTTATGACCACTTCCCTATATCCAATCATGCTGAAATTTTGCACACAACTTTAGTTCTGAAGATAACACAATGTGGTATATTCAATATTATGGTAGATCCAATATGGCGGCCACCACAAAATGGCGGATTACCGTTTACTTGACAACCCCCTTGACATGTGTATCGAATGAAAGGGTATAAAAAGTGGAATACAATAAGCCATGTGATGTCATTCTAAATCAAATATGGTGGCCGGCACAAAATGGTGGATCACCTATTTTTTTACAACCCCATCAGCATAGGTATCAAATGAAAGGGTATGAAAAGTAGAATACAATAAGTTATTCTAAATCCAATATGGCGGCCGACACAAAATGGCGGAGTACCTATTTCTTGACAACCCCCTTGACATGGGTATCAAATGAAAGGGTATTATAAAGTGGAATACAATAAGCTGTGTGACGTCATTCTAAATCCACTATGGCGGCCGGCACAAAAAGGCGGATCACCTATTTTTTTTTACAAACCCTCGGCGTGGGTATCAAATGAAAGGGTATGACAAGTAGAACATGATAAGCTTTGTGACGCTATTTAAAATCCAATATGGCGGCCGACACAAAATGGCGGATTACCTTTATCTTTACAACCTCCTTGATATGAGTATCAAATGAAAAAGTTTGACAAGAGTAATCGAAATGATGGTGTTCGAATAAAATAAAATGAGGCAGACAGGAAACTAAAAAGTAAAAATTAAATAAATAAAAAAAAATTCTTAGAACAATGGTTTTCTTTTAAAACTGAATTACACATTACAAAATGATGATGAAAAAGAAAACCATCGTGTGCTCATAAAGTATTGCTGTTGCTGCTATGTTACAACATACTATTCATAATGTTTTATCACAATGCTGAATGTTGATAAAGGTAATATATTATATTTTATGAGCATCCAATGGTTTTCTTTTTCATCATCATTTTGTAATTTAATCGCTGTATAAAAATTATTTTGTACTTTTTACTGCAATTCAGTTTTAAAAGAAAGCCATTGTTTAAAATTTTTTAAAATTTATTTTTTACTTTTCACGAACATATTTATAAGTTCTAATCTTATTAACAAGAAAACAAAATATATTTTTTTATATTAAAGAAAAACAATAAAAATTAAAATGTATGAAACCAGTTCCAAAAGTGGAATTTATTAGTCATTATCTCTCGGAAGTTTAAAAAATTGCGAATATAATACAGAACATAAGTTTCATCATTTAAAATATTTCAATGAAATTTCACTTAACTTTCATAACATTGGGGAATTATTCAATTAAATTTCAAAAAATGAAAGTTTCATTGAAATTTCACGAAAGTTTCATGATACTTAATGTTTAATTTTATATTTCAGAAATTTCAGATGAATTTCGAAACTTTCACAAAAATGTCATTGAAATTTTCGCAAATTTTAAATTTCATGAAATTTTGCATCACTGCCTTTGGATATCTCGGATATTATCTATCCTTGCTGCCCGGAGCGTATGTACGCAGGGTGACTCGGGTGTGGTTTGCTGGCCTAGTTCCTACAGCTGGTTGACCACACGGGCCCGCTGATACCCCGCATCTCCTCCACTCTCGTGTCCGTAAACCCTGGAGGTTGGTCTGTCCCTGCGGGTGGATTAACCAAGAGGGAACCGTGAGCCGGAGTGTTTCTGTTCGTAGACCGTCGAAGGGGACATCTTGAAAGGTTCACTGGCCTAGTCCCTTCAGTTGGTTAACCACCTGAGATATTTCTTTCTAACTCACTGTTGAGTACGCACGCCTACTTCTGAGGTGTTTTGGGTAGATAGGGTGACTTGCTAGCCTAGTCCCTTCAGCCGGTTTGTCACTTAAGCCCTCGGCTACCCAAAATATCCCCCGTACTGGAGTGAGTACATCCTAGAGGGCAATTTATGCCTAGGTATAAATTGGCTGACAGGGAACAGTGAGCAAGAGTGAGTAATTCATCTACGTGTGCATTCTAAATCTTGTATCTTTCTTTTCCGCTGCGCACTAGCCAAGTTGCATAGATATTGTGCTGTATTGCATGTAGATTTGGTAATTGCATCCTCCCCGCTTGGTAATCATCGCCGATAACAGTAACCGTGCTTGCTGTTATCATCTGCATCGCCTTACCGTCGTAATTTAACCGTAGTAACCTCCCCCCCTCTCTTACGCCGTCTAAATCACTCAGTTTCAATCAGTGGTTATATTATTTTCTTTGTTTTTATGCAAATACGTTAGGGTGGTAGAGTAGAATTGTAGATAGTAGGATTTTGGATAATAAATATGTATATTATTTAAACTGTGCCTTTTACTGTGTGTGTGTGAAGTCTGATATCCCTAGACCCCTGGACATACCGTGTCTCCTCTGACGCTATCCCAGCCCTACCGTAACAGGCTGTGTTAAGAGGCTAGTGTGAGTCCTTTACCTCACGAAAAACAATTGTAAAGTTGGCGCCCGAGCTTACCGTCACCGCCGACTGAAGGCTCGAGTGTCAAAATGACGATTCATTACTCGAGAGAGTGAATTAAACGTCACAATACTCAGACTTTCAAAATAACATACAGGGTGGTTAGCAAATAAGGAAACGTGCATTTGTGCTAATAGTAAGTATTAGTTTTTTGAGAGGAATATAAGAATGTTACTGAAAGAAGTTGTTTCTAATGTTAATAGTAGTCCAGATATAAAATTTGAACGCCGTATCTCAAAGTTGATATTTCTGCCAAAATTATGATTTAAATAATTTTATGAATTTCAAGAAATCACATAATTTATTAAATACAATGATAACAAAACTATTCTATGTGTTGTCTCCTACTGCTACACATTTTTCAATAATTTTTCAAAATTTTTTATAAACTAAATGAATTGTATCCTCGTTTGTGTCGGCTATTGCTTCTGATATTTTCTCCTTTAAAAGGTTTAAGTTATCTTTTAAATCATGGGTATAAACTTTTTGCTTCAGGTATCCCCATAAAAAGAAATCAACAGGGGTTATGTCTGGGGAGCGTGCAGGCCAGTAGTATGCAAATGACAGCGGAGCTGGAGCGGAGCTGCACATCAATGTGCAGAGCACACTCATGTTCAGCTCCGCTCCAGCAGCACTGTCATTAGGTATGGCGTGCACGTGGGCGACCATCTGGATGAAGGTGAATTATGGCGTGCACGTGGGTGAGCATCGATCGTGGGAAAGTATCGTAACGGCTGTTCTCACGGTGTGGGGTACACGTGTTTAACATCTGGCCAAAGGTGAATGACCGGCAACATCTGGCGTGCACGTGGTTGGTATCGATCGTGGGAGAGTATCGTAACGGCCGTTCTCACGGTGTGGGGTACACGTGTTGAACATCTGGCATACACGTGGGCGAGCATCTGGCTTAACCGTTATTTCATGAACATGTCTAAACTTGTCTATGGAGATGATTCATAATTCAGGTATGCAGGAAGTGGACAGGTAAACCGGAAGTGACCGGAAATGAACCAGGTAAACCGGAAGTGAAACCGGAAGTGGAAATGAACAATGTGGACCGGAAGTGAAACCGGAAGTGACCGGAAATGAAACCGGAAGTGAAAATGCATCGGATGTGATGCCGGAAATGGCCAAAATATACCGGGAAGTGCCAAAAATTGGCCCGGAAGTGGTCAAGGAGGCATGTGAGCAAACCGGAAGTGGCCGGAAACGAAACCGGAAGTAAAAATACATCCGCTGAGGTACCGGAAGTGGTCGAAATCTAACCGGAAGTGCTGAAAATTGGACCGGAAGTGGTCAAGGAAGCCTGCAATCAAACCGGAAGTGACCGGAAATGAAACCGGAAGTCAAAATACATCCGATGAGAAACCGGAAATGGTCCAAAACTGACCGGAAGTACAAAAAATTGGACCGGAAGTGGCCAAGGAAGCATGGAATCAAACCGAAAGTGACCGATGTAGAAGCGAAAGTGAACTGTGAATCCGGAAGTGAAACCGGAAGTGGCTGCATAAAGCGGGGACAGCCGACAACGGTGACGTAATGAACACCTGTCGTGCACGTGGGCGACCATCTGGCTTCCAGACTTGTCTAGACAAGTTAGATCGCATATCCGGTATGAATTTTTATCGAGGACATCTGACGTGCACGTGGACGACCATCTGGCCGAAGGTGAATGACCGGGAACATCTGGCGTTCACGTGTTGACCATCTGGCTTCCAGACATGTCTAGACAAGTTAGATCGCATATCCGGTATGAATTTTTATCGAGGACATCTGACGTGTACGTGGACGACCATCTGGCCAAAGGTGAATGACCGGGAACATCTGGCGTTCACGTGTTGACCATCTGGCTTCCAGACATGTCTAGACAAGTTAGATCGCATATTTTTATCGAGAACATATATCGAACATCTGGCGGTGATTCATAATTCGCGATCGTGGGAGAGCATCGTAACCTTCGTTCTCATGATAACATCTGGCAGCCAGATGGAACAGATCCAACGAATTTTATGAAAATTTTATATGAATTTTATTTATTATTATATGATTGAAAATTAAGAAAATATGTTGAAACCAGGGATTGAACCCGGGACCTCTAGAACTTCAGTCTAGCGCTCTCCCTCTGAGCTATTTCAACTTACATAAACATTAATGAAAAAATCCTATATTTGGATTAAGAATAAAACAACATATTTTACATTTATATCCCATAGCAACAGATGATAGGGAGACAAGTCTGAACAAGTCTAGACACGTCTGTAAAAACGGTAAAAGGTGAAGGACAACGAAATGTTTCAGGCCATGTCCGCTAGATGATAACTATCTGAGTAGTGGGGGTAATGTAATAAATAAACAGCGATGTGCTTAAGACACATTAGTTTTCTAAAATGTCTGCGTCCTATAGTTTCTCTGAATATGTGCCACAGCAATATACTTCATCAAATGTACCGAGTGCAGTTGATCAATGCGTGTCAAGTGTATCCAAAGACAATATTCCAAAAGATGTATTGATTGGTGAACATCGATATAAGTTAAATAAATCAGAGTGTAAATTTGTTTCGGTGGGACTTTCATACGATTCTGGATACACTCCCTGTGTGAAGCTGTCAGGAAATAAAGGTGTTCAGATTGTTTTCAATGAAGGCGATTGGAAGAGATTTTTATCCCACCAAGGAACAATAATGAATTATATGTATTACAACATAAAGCCTGATGTAATACATGAGGACGGCTTTTCCATACATTTCGAAGAGCTGTC
This sequence comes from Stenurella melanura, assembly GCA_963583905.1. Lineage (NCBI taxonomy): Eukaryota > Metazoa > Arthropoda > Insecta > Coleoptera > Cerambycidae > Stenurella > Stenurella melanura. The sequence goes on from OY757317.1 coordinate 100,937,086, forward strand.
AATAGGCCGTGCAATCAAGATTTCGAAGGAACAGAATTATATATATTTGGGATATGAATCGATGTGTGGTTTATGTGAAATACTGCCGCTAGTGAAATACAGAGTGGAATTATTGAAAAATCAGCAATTTGTGAACTACTTCAAGATTTTACAAAAAGGGCTACAGAACCAAAGAGGCAATGTTTTTGAAAATGCTCTTAATATACTTAAAGGCAATCCAAATAGTGAACATATCAGCATGATTATGGAATTGATATATATTCATCCTAATATCTTTGAAAAGGAGTGTAATGAAAAAAGTAGTGTTTAACGAAAAAAATCAAGTTCATCATCTTATAACATGGAGCTATGCATATAACTCATCTAGAAAAACATATTGGGAATTGTTTGCAGTGGACAGACTGCGCTTCCATAGGAGAATCGAGACAGTCTCAAATATTCTTAATCCTATTTTAGATATTAATCACAGATGTAAAGTATTTCACGAAAGATTTGAAATAAAAGAACATGTAACAAATACAATTTGTTTTATTTAAAAAAATGTTTACAGGTTTATACTAATTCATTTTTATTAATCCAAGAGTTGTGTTTACTGCTTAAGCCCAGCCATTTAACATAGATCTTCCTTCCTTTTCTTCTTAAAATCTTTTCAACTAGATAAATGTCGGGGTGTTTAACATTCTGAATTTCATATTCATAGAAACCTCCTTCAATCCGGGTTCCTTCTTGATCTTCCAAAATATAAGTTGTTGGATTAGTGTTTTGTACTTTCCATATCTTAAAAACTTCATTTGACCAATTCGGAGTATAGCCTTTCGAAAAAGCTTCTCGGTATTTACTTATTCTTACAAAGTCTCCTTTGCTGAATTTCTGTTTGCGCGGATCAACTGTTTTTAAATGTCCATACGCGCGCTGTAGTAAATATTTTTCATCTTTCTCTGTAATATTTTTCGGTTTCCTATTAGTGGCCCCATGTATAGTATCATTATATTGTTCAACTATATCAGGTAAAAGATTTAGCCACTTGTAGTTTCCTTGTAAACTGAATTGCCGCCACATCAAATTTTTCAAGGTGCGATTTACCCTTTCCACAACACTAGCTTTTAAATTGGAGAAAGTGCTGTAGTGGTTAATTTTAAAATTCTTCATTAATTCTCCAAATTGTTTATTGTAAAACTCTTTACCCATATCTGTCTGAAGGTTTTTAGGAGGGGTCTTCATTTCCGACAAAATTGCTTTCATCGCCTCGGCTACATCTTTACCGCTCTTTCTTTTAACTGGTCGAGCCCATACAAATTTACTGAATACGTTTATAACAACAAGAATATATCGATTGCCTTTATTATTTTTTGCATACGGAATCATTTCTACTAGATCAGCCTGAATTAGATCGTTTAATCCTTTGACAATCACATGTCTTCTTCGAAAATTTTTCCTGGCCGGTTTATGTAATTCATTAACAACGTCTTCTTTAATATTATTCATTTATTAACGGAACGCGAAGCACAATTTCTACAAAGAGAGGGGGTGCTGGATCCGACGTGAGTGAAAATGACACCTCATCTCCTTTGTTGAGGTTTTTATTATCTGGATTATAATTTTCATTGTTTAAAAACATTGTCACATTGTTAGGTAAATTTATACTTTCAATTATACCTGAAATAGGTAACGTGTACGATACAGTGCCACCATCTAACACGTAAAAAGTGAAAGTACGAATATTTGTTGATATTTTCTGTTCAATACCCCGAATTTGTATAAGGCATAGGCTAGATAAAGTACTAGCAGAATCTACAAGTGTAGAATACGGTTTTAAATGGTAGGTAAACATATGTCTACCAAACTTGTCTATAGGCATGATGAACGTTTACTGGATAGATTTAAACTGAGCAGAAAATGACGTGCGGCTCTTATTTAATTATTTTTAATTCTCGTAATTCAGATATGATTGATGCAATCTCATTTTTATGTCCATCATTTCCGGCTATTTGGGAAGCTACTAAAAGCCTTAGCCTGTCTATCAACTCGTTGGGATCATCGTAATACACGTAATCTATTTTTTTATTAGACAAGTCCAATGTGCCTCCTTTCGTAGGCTGCTTAAATGAGTGAGATCTAGGACGAATATTACTTTGAGATCTAGTATTAGGAGGCGGTGGTTTACTAAATGAAGATGTCCTCGGAATCGTTGTAGGTTTTAATAAACCTTTATCTAATAAATAGGGTCTAATTATATTTTTATATTTTACGGTATTCGTAGCTTGAATTTGTTCATCAGGATCAAAATTTCTACGATAGGCATTAGTAAGTTTTAGTATATGCATATAATGATCTAATTCTGATTTTTTATAGGCTTTAGGTTCTTTCTTAAACAGTAACTCATATAATCCAGTGGAGCCAGGGTATGTGATATCCTTCACAACAATATCTTTGCCGACAATTTTTAATTCGGAATCGCCTACTTTAAATTTATCTGTTTCAATATCATGTGTTATACCATATACGCGATCGTATATTGTCTCATCTCCTCGTATGGATTCATCAATATATGTTCTCGGCAAGGGATCATATGCATCAAGATATTCTTTATAAGCCGCTGTTTTTGACAATTCTTGTATATGTATACGAGTTCTTTCTACATCCTGATTAATTAAATCGTCGCTATTTTGTTCAACAGTAGTAGAATTGTGTGGATCAAATTGATAAGTATCCTCCAAAAAACTGAGTCCAGTCATAGGTAACGCAGGCATATATTTGTTTACGACGTTAACATTAGATTTTTTTGGAGTAGAAGTTTCTGATTTAAACACTTCAGGCTCCTTTTTAACTGATACGTCTGATTTCATGTTTTGTACTAATTTTTCCAATGGTTCGATAATGGGCTTATAGCCTTTCACCAACTGAGCCTGTGTTTGTGCGACATCGGATTTTAGAGACTGATATTTCTGTCTAACTGATTTTCTAGTTTTTATTAGTTCCTTGGCTAACTTTTTATCCATCTTTACACCACAGAATATAGATGTGTACTGCATTTTGTAGAAAGTACTTATGTATTATATATTACAACACAATGTAGCTATCAAATCCTTTTCTATATCTTCCATTATTTATTGAGCAGTCTTTATCTATAACGACGAACCCATATTGATCTTTCCAACATAAAGAACAAAGATCTTTAAATTTTTGAAACGACATGTCAACGCTCACGTGGTCGTCATAAATGTGTTTAAGGTTTGTATTATCCTGATGAAAAATAATTATTAAATTACCATTATCTCTAATCAATCTTTTCTCAATAGATGAATAAGTTTGACACAAGAATAAACAATCTGTGTTCTTATGACGCCCGAAACAAAAGTAATCTCGCATAATACTTTGATTACAAGAGGCAACATCATCAAAGATAATAATCGAATTCGGTCTGATCTCTTGAGCCGGTATAACATCTTCTCCTTCATCGAATTCAAAATAACCTATTTCTTTCATTGGTTTTAATAACTTTCTCAAATATTCATATTTTGGTTGGTATAAAGACTTTGAATATAGGTAGATATTCTCAAATCGGAGTCCATTGGGGTGTGTGAGTAATGTCACAACTAAATTTGTTTTACCGCAGCCGGAACTACCAACTACCAGCGCTCGCTTCGATAGGCCCCGAAATAGTTCACCATGTTTTTGATAATTATTTTCCACCAAACACTCATCTTGATTAACAATTGGTAATGTAACATTCTGTTTTTCAATCTTCATTGCGGAAGTATATATAAGGAACTGTATCATCAGCCATTCAACCATACTATTTATAAGGCTGCACATGACTAGAAAATCAGTTCCGCTTAGAATTTTCAACAGGCTATATAATGCTTGTGCACAACACAACCATAGTTAATCGTAAACGAAGGCGTGCAAAGACAGGGTCTGGATTTATTAATAGTCTTATTAATAACCTACCGTTTGAATTGCATGTACCAGGTTACAACTATTGTGGTCCAGGAACAAAGCTGTCGAATCGACTTGCCAGAGGTGATACTGGAGTAAATCCTTTAGACGAGGCTTGTAAAGAGCATGATATCGCATATTCGCGTTCTAAGGATATAACAAGTAGACATCAAGCGGATAAAGTGTTAGCAGAAAAAGCATATCAGCGGTTTAAAGCAAGTGACTCTTCAGTTGGAGAAAAAATTACTGCATTAGGTATAGCTGGTACTATGAAAGCAAAAACCAAGCTGGAAATGGGCATGCGTAGAAAATTACGCTCCAAACGGAAACGTGGCATGGGGCTGCGTAAGAACACACTAAGTTTCAATAATGCAGTACAACGAGCTCGACGCGGTATTCAAAGCAACAATTCTAGTGATCTTATTAAAGTCGCAAAACAAGCATTATCATCAATTGGAACAAAGAAACTCTCTTTACCAAAGAAGCGGATTATTCCTATCCCAAAAACAGGTGGTTTTCTACCGTTCCTTTTACCTATATTTGCCGCATTAGGTGCTTTAGGAAGTATAGGAGGTGGTGCTGCAGGTATCGCAAAAGCTGTTAATGACGCGAAAGCCGCAAAAGAAAAACTTGAGGAAGAGAAAAGACACAATTTAGCCATGGAGCAGGTTGCAGTAGGAAAAGGACTCTACTTACGTCCTTATAAAAAGGGCATGGGATTATATCTAGCACCGTTTAAAAAAAACTGCCAATAAAGCTACCTCGTCGGCCCCTAACCAACATAGATTTAATGAAATACGCTAAAGATTTACATATTCCAAACTTTCGGGGTGTATTTATGAGAGATGCATTACCAGTAAAGATAAAGAAAAGTGAGTGTGGTATAATTAATCTGGATATTTCATCGGGCCCCGGTACTCACTGGACGGCATATGTGAAGAAAAAGAACTCGATAATCTATTTCGATAGTTATGGAAACTTAAGACCACCAAATGGAGTAATAAATTATTTCTATAGCGATGGTAGCTTGAATAAAGTTAACTATAATCATGATCAGATGCAAAAATATAATTCAAATAATTGTGGTCACCTGTGTCTAAAATTTTTATATAATCAATGTAAATAAAGGAAATGTCTTTATTGTACGTGTACTATTGAATTGTGCAACATGTCTCTAACTTTTTCACTTACGGGAATTTCTTCCATCTTGACAGCAGATTTTAATCCGCCGATATATTTAGAAGACAATTTGGATTATGTTATCGGTTTAACGAACTTTGAAACTTTTAATGTTATACCAAACGTCGACGAAACAAACAACAAATTCACTCATGGTAATATAACCACAACTATCCCCGTCGGAGCCTATGAAATTAATGACATTAATAATTTTATTCAAAAAACAATTGGTAAAAATATTAATATCAGCCCCAATCGTAATACTTCAACAGTGAATATAGAAACAAATGTTGATATAGATTTTACATCAGAATACTCTATAGGCCGCCTCTTAGGATTTGAAAAACGGATTCTTAAAGCTAATGAACTAAACGAGTCTGACTTTCCCGTACAAATAATTAAGGTGAATGCTTTGTGCATTGATTGTAATATCGCCAGCGGGTCTTATTCTAATGGGCTACCTGTTCACATAATCCATCAGTTCTTCCCAACAGTAGCCCCAGGCTATAAAATAGTGGAATCGCCCTTAAACATTCTATATTTTCCAGTAACTGTAAAGACGATCAACTCAATTACCATTAAAATACTCGATCAAGACGGGAATCTCGTCAATTTCCGTAAAGAAACCGTCACGGTCAGACTACATTTAAAAAAGATAACCTAAAAGATGGTTGTCCGTTATAATAATAAATACCATATTCCGCGTATGGTGGCTAAACACAATTATAAAAGAAAACCGAAGAATACATTTTCATTCAGTAATAAGAAGAACGTTAGTCTAGTAACACCTGAAAATAAGATATTCTTAAAATCTCTTGGTTTTGAAGTACTCATATAATGGATATATTAAATGTTACAGAACAACCTCTTATCGATAACTCAATTATTGATTTCGAGTATCACAATTATCAACCTTTCGTAACCGCCAAATTCGATTATAATGATGAAATTAGAATTCCAATCCAAGAACTGGATGCTTTTACCTTACCGTGTGAAAGTAGTCTATACTTAGAGGGAAATCTAACAAAAGATGATGGAACACCGGCTACTAAGTTGAGCCTAATAAATAATGCTTTCAGTTTCCTCTTTAGAGAAATCCGATATGAGCTGAATGGTATTGTCGTTGATTCAATTCGAAATGTTGGATTGACTTCCACTCTTAAGGGATATTTGTCTTTTAATGAAAGTGAAAGTGTTAAACTTCAAAATGCTGGCTGGTTTCCTAAAGATAGTAAAATACCGGATACTAATAAATTTAATGTATGCATACCACTTAAACTATTAATGGGCTTTTTTGAAGATTACAAAAAAATAATACTAAACATGAAACAAGAATTAGTTTTAATTCGGAGCAGTAATGATTTAGATACTGTGAGTAGTGTTGATGATACGGAGAAACCTAAGATTAATATTGATAAACTTTATTGGAGAGTACCACATGTTTCCGTGGGAATACCACAGCAATTGGTTTTAACTAAGATTTTGGACAAAAATGTTGAAATACTACTTCCATTCAGAAGTTGGGAGCTTGTAGAATATCCTTCACTTTCTCAAACTACAAGACACATGGCCCGTGAAAACTACCACTAAGTTAGAAACTCCTAGACATGTAATTGTTGCCTTCCAAATTAACAAAAAGAATAAAGTAACATCTAATATGAGCACATTTGATAACTGTAATCTTACAAACATAAGAGTATTTTTAAATTCTGAAAGATATCCTTACAACGATTTATTTCTTGATTTCAAAGACAATAAATATGCAACTTTATATGAAATGTTCTCACATTTTCGCCAATCATACTACGAAACAGGGAATGAGCCTATATTTACACCTAAAGAATTCAAATCAATTTCACCAATAAGCCACATCGATTGTTCTCGTCAAAAGGAAACTATTCAGTCGGGCTCTGTCGTTATGCGCATAGAATTCGAAACAAGCGATAATATTCCGAATGATACAACAGCATACTGTTTAATTTTACACGATCGTTTATTCCGTTATAATCCACTGACAAAGATAGTTAGACAGGTCTAACCTACATAAGAGGGTAATGCTAGCTAGCAAGTTAGTTTGCGATGATCTCTAGCTACAGAAAGGCTCTGCGAAAGCACCAAAAAAATCTTAGAGATTTAAAGAAAGCTGTTGAAATATATAGTTTAAAAATTTATATAACGAAAAAGTTGGCAAATATAAAAATATGCCATTAATTTTGGATGTCCAAGGATTCAAAGGAGAAAAAAATAAGTTCATAGTTAAAGAACTTGCAGCATATAATGGTTATAAAACGGCCCACTATATTTTCAAACCACCATTTCCTGTTAAACTTCTACCACCTGATTTGGAAAAGCAAGTTAATTGGTTAACATATAATTACCATGGTATACATTGGAATGAAGGAAACACACCATTTTTCAATTTTGGAAAAGTTGTCCGAGAGTTAACCGAATGTGAAAAAGAAATTTATGTAAAAGGAAGAGAAAAGGTCGCATACATAAATGAATATTCATCAAAACCTGTGTATGAGTTAGAAGAACATCCACCACTCCAATTTTCTGAACCTCGATGTTTTCACCATTTAAAATCTAAATGTATGTGTTCTTTATCAAATGTATATTATCTTTATGAGAATTTTATAATGTCATAATTTTAAATAAAAAATTAAACATATACCATGTATTTTATTTATCAAACAAGTTTAAACAGATCTAGACATGTTCAACACGTGTACACCAGATGTTGTCGTGGGAACAGTAGTTTCAATTGACTCCCACGTGTTGTTGATCGTTATGATGACTCAATAAACATCTGGAGAAAATTAAATAGTGGGGGATAATGATATAAAAGCAGAAATTGTCTCACATTTTATTAGTTTAAAGAAACACCATGCTAATTACACAAGATAGGCTTGTGGTAGTGGAGAGAAAGCGGTGTGGTGTTTGTGGTGGACTAATTAGTAAACAATACTACTTCAGTGACTTCTTGCTAAGTTGGAATAAACTGTTAATAGGTTATTGCACATATTGTAGCCAGACAAGACCAATTAAACTTACTAAATTTTGGGTAAGAGCAGAAACCCACTTCGGGAAAGATTTTAAAGTGTAACATGGTGCAACGGGAAGAAAACAGTTATACTTCCAGCTACAATCCTAGGAAATTTAGTGAAGACAAGGATGTGATCAGTGGCCACCTACCAAGGGAGAAGGTATTCAAAAATAAACCAGACAAGATCGACCATAACAAAGAAAGACAGGAAAATCAACAAGCTTTCATACCTCGCGAAGTGCTTAAGATGTGGCATGAGAAGGTATTCAAAAATAAACAAAGATTCTGTAGTAAATAAATTATTGTTTAATAAATTAAATTTATAAAAAATCTGGTTTTATCATTTACCCCCACTCCTCTTTATAATAGGATATAAATTCATGTTAATTTAATGAAGCATTAGTGTGTTTGTGAATATTACGATGATAGCCTCGCAGTTTTTAGTTTTGCACGCCATTTGGCATGGAATTCTCTACATACAACAATCTTACAATACTAAAGAGGCATTTATTTGCTTCGATAGCAACGGTACAAGAAATGATAGTTGGCCATCAAAATGGAAACGGATGATACCTTCCACAACAATCAATGAGTCGGTCCTTACATCTTCAATACCCAAAAATAGTACTATGTATAAATTACGAGTAAGGCTGAATGATAACTCTACTAAAGAAACAAAGTGGAGTCAGCTCTTCAGTAAATGCCCCCCACCACTATATACTAATAGCATAAAAACAGACCGTGATGTGGAGTTAGGCTCAGTTTCTTACCTGATCTACTACATTACACTGTGTTCCACGTTGCTGGTTGTTGAATCGATTGTTAGGATTATACATAAAATATGGATCCAGAACTGAACTGTTCACTCTGTCTAGCAAACAAATTAATAAAAGAACACAAGCATGGCAAAAATTTATATGATTTTACTGAGGATGAGCTACAATATTTCCCATTAACGTATCTGATTGAAAATGCTGGTTCCATTGAACTCCTTTACACATGGCCTAAATTACCAAGGAAGTATACACAAAATTTTGAACTAAGGATTCAACTACCTTGTTTCGTACATCACAACAGACCAGAGTGGTATAGTCATGTGGATGGTCCACCAGACTCACAGTATAGATGCCATGTATGTAAATGGGGTCTTCAAAAATGTGGTTGATATGTTACAGTAATTGTAAATACCTTTTATGTGGTGGAAAAATAAAAACAATGAATAATGTATAAGTTTTTTATTTATATGTAAACAGTGTGTTTTTTAAATATAAACCTAATAAATTACAAATCTAATAAATCGAAATGATCTAAATTCAAATTATCTTCTGATTCAGAGTCATCCAAATTAACACTGTCCCATCCTGCTGCAGGTTCTTCCATGTCCAAACGCCTAGCGTATTTTAGTAAAGTATCTAAATTTTTATTACTATCAGTAATTAAGTGGTGCCCCCAAGCCAAGGTTCTTACATCTCCAGGCACAATATATCTTTTGTCATCGGCAGCTGACAGAGCTACTTTATTTTTTAGTTCTGTGTGAATGGTGTGTAAAGTGGATTTAAATATGGACATTTTACGGAATATTAAACCACCGTTTTCAACAACCTGAACATAGTCAGAAAAGTCTATTTGATGCTTAACAACGCTTCTGGAAACACCTTTTGCCTTCTTCATTACGTCGTCGGCTTTAACACAATATGCTTTTGCACCAGTACCATAAAAACTCTCTATTGGTCTCCCAGCGTATTCATCCTTCATTTTCCCTACCACGGACTTTGTTTTGGGTATGTTATGGATGTTATCGACATTATAGTTTGAAGTATCGAAAAAATTAATGTTTTTCTTGATGTCATCATAGACATTGTCTGTGAAAATTTCTAAAATTAGGCTGTCGGTGTCTGTGTATAGGACTGTTGCTTCATCTCCATACATTGATTTTATGTAACCATACAAAAACTCGTAGATAATGGTTTTGGAAATGTCTAAAATGGAAAAGCCTACATAGAGCGGTTTGTCATATACAACTTTTAATTTGTCCAATTGAACTGCTACTAAATTTTCATCGAAGACAGAACAGGATTTAAAATGTGGTAAGGCTATTAACGCTCTGGCACCCAACATGCCTTTCTTATTTTCCCAGCATGAGCACAGTTTTATATTTTGCCTTTTGTCGACGTTTTCCATGGTTTTACCGAATATTGAATTAACCATCAACTTGAATAAATCCTTTTCAAACGCATTTCTAGCCGAATTTCTTAGTCTTGTATTAAGATTAATGTATGACCCCAACCAGGGTGATTGAGAAAATTCTATGATTCTATGGATTTTCTTCAATTTGATACCATATTTCAAACACTGATTCAAATTCTTATAGTGAATGATATATTTATATTTATTCCGTAAATTTGGGATTAACTTGGGAATTTTACTTTTCGGAGGAGTCATTCTCTCAGGACAAAATGGTAAATCATTATGGTCATCGTGTAAGTCTGATGGATATTCCAAGTCCACTTCTAGCACATATCCTTTTGGTGAATTTTTTCCGACTAGGGAACAATCAAATGCTTGAATTTCTTCTTTGTCGAGCCACCTAAAATCACCTGTGGGCAGGTATTCCTCCATTGCGGCTCCATATAAATTTGTGGCGTCTAGGTACATGATATATGATGTTGGTTTACTGGGATCATAGTTCGGTAAAAATTTATTGTTTGCCACAGCTTTTCTTTTGCTGCATTGAGCCACTCCTCCTCGAATACCTTTCCTAAAGAAATGTACTGTATCCACATCGGTTAGAAGTTTAAGTTCAACACTTGTGTGACGTAACATGGCATCCCAGCTCAGGGAAGGTGCGGTCAAATAATGGGCTGGATCTAATTTATATTGTTCTAAACACACTTTCCTAAAGTTTTCAAACACATCGGTTAATAGTAAAATGTCCGATTTCAGGTACAAATCTGCATATTCTCCCAACGTTTCGCACTTGAAGGTATTCCACACTTTGATAGCTCGTTCATAGTCCTCATCAGAAATGGGCTCTTTTGTTAATTCATTGTAAAACTTGTCTTTTGAAGGTAATTGTCTTTCGTCCAATTTTTCAAACGAGTCTACATAATTATAAGGGAAAACACCTTTTTGTCTGATTAATCTGAATTCTTCCTCATCTTGAAAATACTTTCTAATCTCAGTACACTGGTTAGATTCTAAACTTTGACTCAATGTATCGAGAGATTTGGATAAAAATCTAAAAGAGTCCATAAATTTTAATCGCAGGAATGTGTCCGGTTCCTTGGGATTAGCAGATTTTTCAACGAGGATTGACTTAGAGAAAGATATATACTTCTCTTTGGTTTGAGCAATCACCGAAATGCTTTCCTTTTTACATGCCAGTTTCTTGATAAATAGGTGACTGTCGTAATTTGTTAAGTTGTGAAAAAACACAGGTAGGAATTTTGGCACTTTATAGTTCAAGTTGCATACCGAATGGGCCGCGGCGCGGAACAGGCCTGTCAAGTGACAGTGATCGCGAACTTTTGTGTCACTTGGCTTGAAGGGTTTCTTGCAAATATGACAACATGTTGCGTTTTCAAACTCCGCTTTCTCTTGATCTGTGAGGGGCAGCATTTGTTTAACATGTTTCAGATGGGTATTATACAAATGTAGAGCTGTCTCATCCAACTTCTCAGCAAATACTTCAGCAGCATCGGGTCCTCGATATGTTACAAATTTTGAATACTTGTCATCGAAATTGCATTTAACATAAAAGGAGAAAGAATAAGGCTGGTGTTCACATACTTTAACCGTGAACGATTTATCTTCACAAGGCTCATTATGGTCAATTGGTTTCAGCAAACTCTCGAAATCAGCATAAATTACGAACGGGACAGGTAATTGCCTCTCGAAGTTGATGAACTTAAGGATGTTCTCAGGCACCGATTCACCATACTTATTAATTTTCAATTCGGTAGATGGTAGTTTCGTGTATGTATGGTTACAGTCATTTTCTTCATGTCTTCTTAGCTGCTCTATAGTTCGAAACGATTGTAGACATCCATCACAAATATATAAGCGGCGATCATGTTTAGATTTTTGATTTGAAACCAATCGTGATAAATCTTGTATAAGGCAATAATGAGCGTTACCTGCATTATCTGATATAAGTAGTAAATTGATGTGTGTGGCTTGTCGGCATGAAGTAAAATGTAGTGGTCCAACCACTTCAGTAATAGTTTTCCCATCCCTGAATTCTGATTCAAGACCAAACACATTAATAGAGATGTTGTTAATTTTTTCGAACTTGGCTATATCCTTTAGTTTCATAGGGAATTCTAAGCCTCTAAAGTTCAGCAAAGTATCATAATGTGGATACGAACTTGTTTTTGTTGGATCCCCTTCTGCGGGGAAAATAGCTGCATTGATAGACCATGCAAAGCACGCATTATCTTTGTTTTGAATATTTAAAACAGCATGTTTTAATGATATGGCTTTGGGCAGCTTAATATATGATGAAGCCCCCATTGGTGTATACTTATTTATGTTTACGTCAAGGAACAGTATATGTTTTAATGTCCACCCAGAGTCTTTCTCTTGGAATTCAGATGCTTGTGCACTCATCTCCTCGCTAAATTCTTCAAAAATCTGGTGCATGTCCGTTGATACAGTGATTATTTTATTTTTGGTGTTGAATGACTTAATATCAGATATTTCCTTTTCAGGTATTTCATATAGCCCAAATACTTCAAAATTAATCTTGATGGTGTGGTATTTCTCCAAATATTCACCAATTTTGTCCAATACTTTTTGTTTAACTTCTTTCATAAAATCGGAATATGCGATGTGACTTCTAGGGCTGCTAAAACGATAACTAGCAATTCTGTTTTTAAATGCACAATGTAGTTTGACAACACCATCTCCCAAGCTGCTCTCTATAGGACGATTTATTTTCTTTCTGTCAATTACAAACAGGTCGTTCAGGACGGGACATCTATTATTACTAATATGTCGTTGTAAGTTGAACGATGTTGAAAAGTTATTTCCACAGTATTCACAAGTCTTTGACCCACTTGAAGAATTTTGTTTTGTGTTTACGCCGCTTGTAGAAGGTATACTTGTAGAAGGTATGCTTGTAGAAAGTATGCTTGTAGAAGGTACACTTGTAGAAGGTACACTTGTAGAAGGTACATCATCAGGCTTTTGTTTCTTGCTTGGCGGCTCATAAGCTACACTTCCATCATTTAGAATGGTACAATATTGACGAATATGTCGAACTAAACTGCTTTTGTTTGAAAGAACTTTCTTACAGTGTTCACACTTCATTGTTGTACAATAAACTGCACATTACTGGTGAATATTATTTTCACTGCATTATATATAATCTGTTGCTGGGAGAGGGGGTTGCTAAGTGTACACCAGATGTTATGAGAACGACGGTTACGACAGCTTCCCACGATCGCGAATCATGAATCACCGCCAGATGTTCACCATATGTTCTCGATAAAAATATGTGATCTAACTTGTCTAGACATGTCTGGAAGCCAGATGGTCATCAGGTGCACGCCGCACCGCGGGAACAACGGTTACGATAGCTCCCCACGATTGAATATGAATCATCGCCAGATGTGTGTCATATGCGCTTCCTGTTTATCACTAGATTCGGCTATTTCCTGCTCACCTGTTCACTTTCGGTTTTGATAAAGAATACTTCCGGATTCACAGTTCACTTTCGCTTCTACATCGGTCACTTTCGGTTTGATTCCATGCTTCCTTGGCCACTTCCGGTCCAATTTTTTGTACTTCCGGTCAGTTTTGGACCATTTCCGGTTTCTCATCGGACGTATTTTGACTTCCGGTTTCATTTCCGGTTACTTCCGGTTTGATTCCATGTCTCCTTGACCACTTCCGGTCCAATTTTCAGCACTTCCGGTTAGATTTCGACCACTTCCGGTACCTCAGCGGATGTATTTTTACTTCCGGTTTCGTTTCCGGCCACTTCCGGTTTGCTCACATGCCTCCTTGACCACTTCCGGGCCAATTTTTGGCACTTCCCGGTATATTTTGGCCATTTCCGGTATCACATCCGATGCATTTTCACTTCCGGTTTCATTTCCGGTCACTTCCGGTTTCACTTCCGGTTTGTCTGGTTCATTTCCGGTCACTTCCGGTTTCACTTCCGGTCCACCTTGTTCATTTCCGGTCACTTCCGGTTTCACTTCCGGTTTACCTGGTTCATTTCCGGTCACTTCCGGTTTACCTGTCCACTTCCTGCATACCTGAATTATGAATCATCTCCATAGACAAGTTTAGACATGTTCATGAAATAACGGTTAAGCCAGATGCTCGCCCACGTGTATGCCAGATGTTCAACACGTGTACCCCACACCGTGAGAACGGCCGTTACGATACTCTCCCACGATCGATACCAACCACGTGCACGCCAGATGTTGCCGGTCATTCACCTTTGGCCAGATGTTAAACACGTGTACCCCACACCGTGAGAACAGCCGTTACGATACTTTCCCACGATCGATGCTCACCCACGTGCACGCCATAATTCACCTTCATCCAGATGGTCGCCCACGTGCACGCCATACCTAATGACAGTGCTGCTGGAGCGGAGCTGAACATGAGTGTGCTCTGCACATTGATGTGCAGCTCCGCTCCAGCTCCGCTGTCATTTGCATACTACTCAGGCCATCTTATAGGACCAAATCGTTTAAAAAATGTCGTGCTTAATCGGTATCTAAAATATTATTTACATAGTAGGCATATTTTCCAAGATATAATGGATTTAAAACTGGTATGGTGAAAATTTCCTTAAAAAGTAGGACATTTTTCAATATAACTTAGCAGAACTTCAAAACTGTCCAATGTGCATTATTCAAATTTTAGTGAATGATTTACAACAGACGCATAATGAACTCATAATTTTTTCAATTTTCTACGCTCCTCCGTTTCTGAGACATTAGCGGTTAAAGTGAGGGGTCAATACATTTGAATCGTATATTAATACAGGGTGTAATCAGTTTCATGTCATTAAAAAAACTGGTAATGGGGACCAACTAGACAAACAAAAAACCTTTATGACTTTTCCCTCTAGGGGCACTTTGAAAAACACTGATCTAGGTTAACATATTTAATATTATGGTAGACAACTATTTCTTGGTCGATGGACTTGTACTTCCCAATTATACAACTTTTAAATTGTCATAAAAAAGTGCTCGCCGGCACACGCGTTGTCAAAGGACAATCGATTGCCTTTGATAGACCGCCTCAACTGAACTGAGGCAAGTATAAAGAGGTAAATAATTCGTTCTCTCTTCGTGCACAATTGCAAGCAAATAATGGCCATAGAGGTTTAAACAGAGCATTTCTTTACATGTGTGTTTTTTAATTTGGAACAAAATATTGGATTGTTTATAATTTAGAAAATTGAAATGTGGTTTATTAACATTTGTAACATAAATTAGTGTCCTGGGTTAAAAGCTTACTACCTACCTAAATGATTCAAAATCTCTACATCTGTATCAATACACAGTTCGGTACGTCGAATTAAGTACATACGCACTTCGTTCAACACTTAACACTAAACTATCAACTAACTGTCAATAAAGAAAAATAAAATAAAAACTTGGTACAAAAGCCAAAAAGGAATACAAAAAGAACGAACAAGTAAGTTGTGTCTGTACGTAATCAAGAATTTGACAACTTGAACGGTAAGTCAATAAAATAAATCTTAACTATAAATATACAATGACGCGAAATTAAAAAATAACAAAAACAACGAACGGCGGGTTGGACGTGTGTACATAACCAAACACCGACAGTAACTAAAATATTGCACAAGGGAGAGTTAGAGTATAGTTTTCTTCAGATCAGATCTAGATCTAAACCTACCTCAATATTCCAGCAGTTCTCAAAAAATTTTATTGAAAATTTGTGAAATTTTTGTTCATTTTTTTTCTCCAAAACTATGAGCTTTAGACCCCATGTTACATAAGGTTTTTTCGTTTGTCTTGTCGTTCCCTACCACCAGTTTTTTTAATGACATGAAACTAATTACACCCTGTATATGCTTTTCGTCGTGTTTCTTTAGACCTGGTACTACTAAAATTCCACTCGTTCACATTTTCAATGCCCAGTATATCTCCAACCAACATGCAACTGATACATAAATATCATTTGAAAAACAACAACAGAAAAACCGCGGGCTTCCTCAAAACTGAGAGCACCCCGGTGCTGCGAAACGCGATCTGGGAATCGTTCCCGATGGGCGGAGGCGTGTCCTGAAATGCCATCAGAAGGATTTATGTCGTATTCGGATTCCAGATCACCACTTTCGGGAGCGCACAGCTCCGCGGAAACGGCAAATCCTGTACAGTAAGCAGGAAGGTGGATGGCAGGACGCCTAGATGGATGGGCTCGCATTTCCAGCTAGCGAGGCCGGCTCGGTTTTTGCTGGGTATTACCGTTTCCCGTTTGAGACCAGAGGCGCACAACTAAGAGGGGCACAGGGTGACGAGTACATTTCACAAGAAAATGATGAGCGTTGTTGGACGACGATGAAAACAGGAGAAATTCTTAAATATACTTGGCAAGACACAATTTTAGAATTAAAAATGTGATGTCATCAACCGAAGTGTTCAGGAGTTTATATCTCAATAGAAAAAAAGGGTCTAGTAGGATAAGGTAGGCGAATCGGCCCCAGAAAGCAATCTTTGAAACAACTTATGTTATAATATTGGCAAGTCATAAGAACACGATTGACAACTTTCAGCCCCTGACCTCCATTGGTCCATGAGATAATTGACAAAACATGCGCCGGCAGAACTATTTTTAGATTTGTTTTCCTCGAAAACTATTTTAGCTAGAGGAATGAAACAAAATTAGTTGCTGTCTAAATGCTATTTGTGGCATTATCTTAATTTTCTTTTTCCTTCTTCAATTCTTTGGGACTTCCTGCCACATGTATGTTTTCTTTTTAAACGGTGCTAGGGGAATCTACAAAATATATCACAATTAACCAGTATGATACTGATAAATAACCTCTAGGCCTGTGACGTTTACGTCAAGGGATCAGTTAGAGGCTGTTTTTTTTTAAATAAACAACGCAAATAAGTATAAAAACTTGAAATTAAATATTTCACCGACGTTTCGGAAATCTAATCTGTTTCCTTTTTCAAGGCCTTTTTTGAAAAATCTTTTTTGCTGTGTATGACAAATGCACAGCTCTAAGAATGTTGGTTATATTCAATGTTCTTGAATCGCTCCCATCGATCTGTTTGAATAAAAGAATGATGTTTTTAACTTTATTATTTTAGAACAAGGGAACTTTCTTTCTAGGACTAGCAGTTCTCGAGAAAATCGCATCTGAAATTTTTTTACCAATGAACTAATTATGTATAAAAAAATCTAAAGCAGTGCCTATCTTTAAGAAAGGTAATGAGGATCAAGTCAATAATCAAAGACATTGGTCATTACAATTCCGTCTAAATTGCTAGAATTAGCTTTTAACATGAGGCTAATGCTGTATTTGGAAAATAAGAACTTACTAAATCCCAGTCAATATGGTTACCGAAAAAGCACCTCTACTATTAAAGCATTAACCGACATGATTGTATTTATAACAGATGCATTTGAAGATGGACATATGGTAGCTGCTTCTTTCTTGGATTTGTCTAAAGCTTTTGATTGTGTGTCTCCTGACATTATTAATAAAATTAGAGAGTCTTGGTAGAAGAGGAACTGCTCATTCTTTCATTAAAAGCTATATGTTAGACAGACATCAATGTGTTTGCAGTAACGGTGAAATCTGTTCCTTAAAGTCTCTCAAGTTTGGTGTTCCTCAAGGGTCGATACTAGGTCCAACGTTATTTATTATTTATATCAACGACATATCAGATCACATCTCTAGTCACATCTGCATATGCGGATGATAGTACTCTACCTTCAGCCTATAATAACATGGATACTCTCACTAATATGTCAGCGGATGCACAGCAATAAGCCAAGCGATATTGCTCCAATGTAAAACTAAGTCTAAACACTCAAAACACCCAAAATTTAATATTTTATCTAAACACACGAATTTATATTAGCAATAATAATCCAATTAACTGCCTATGTATCACTTTAGATAGCAAACTAACATGGAAAAGCCAAATAAATTATATGTCCAATAAAATGGTCAAGAAGAATATATTTTCTGAAAAAACTTAAAAATCAAATCATTGAAAGCATTATCTCGACTGCATATCATGGACTCTTTCATAGCATAATGTGCTATGAAATTTTACTGTGGGGCAGCTCCACACATGCTGTCAATATTTTGAAATTACAAAAGAGAGCTATCAGTGTTATAACAAATTCAAAAATTATAGTGAAAGCTGTAGACTTTTGTTTAAAAGGTTACGTATCCTCACTTGCACTAATCAGTATATTTTTGCTAGAAACCTCTCATTACCAAACTCAAAATTGCTACAAGACAAAAAATAAATCTGTTGTAGTTCCTTTTTTCCGCCTGACTAGAAAAATAAACTCATTCAGATATTAATTCTACAACCTACTACCAAATAACTGAATATTGCATTTGCCAAGTAAAAAAAATCGGAAAAAAAATGTCTTTTATGAGATTAATGAATTTTTAATGTTTTTTCATTATTATTCTTAAATGTTAATCTTGTTTTATTTTAATGTCATTATATTGCAGTTTATAATTGTAGTACTTGTTTATTAATGTTCTTAGACCATTGTTTTTATATTTTTATTACCTATTTAAGTGACATATATTATCTTTGCATCTGGCGAGTGTAAACAATACTGTATTGTCACAGACAAAATAAATAACTATAACTATGCATAGCACTTATTAGGATCAAACAACTTGGGGGGGGGGGGGGGGGCACTTTTGGTTATATCGACGATTTTACATCGAGTATGTATAGGCACTGATTTATATAGTGTCAGTCACAAGACTCAGAAATCAACTAAGTATGTAAAATAAAAAATTAAAACTAGACTTTAGATTTTGCTCCGTTGTGCCAGAGAGTTAAGATTTGGCATGCACATATACCCTCAGTAAATCATCCGAATTTTGCTGTGGAGTAACAAATAGATTTATATATACCAGTGTGTAGACCAGACCAATAGAGTACGCACTAGTACACTTGTAGATATTACTTCTACATACCAAACTCAGAGACCTAAGCATGCTATAACGGATCACCTACGTATAACAGGTACCATTGTGAGAATAAGGTCAGTAGGTTGTATGATGCAAATTATAACAGTCTAACTGAATTAGCTACAATAGTCACAGTGCATATATCTAATTTAATTTTAATTTATTTAAATTTTATTTGTATAATTTTACTTAATTTATTAAAACTATTTTCTTAATCTCATTCAATCTTATACATGTGTTAAAGCTTCTTGGACATGTTTATTTTTATTAAGGTATCTATTAAGTTTGTCCAGTGGATTTTGGTATCTGTGTTTATTTAATAATTTATTTAAAGTGTTTTGTGCTTTTAACATCACTTTTTGTGAAAGCACGGACCAGATTTGCACCTCATTATTAATTAACATGTTAAAGGTGCGAAAATCATATATTATATTTAATTACACTTCCGTTAACATTTACTCTTTTATAAGAAGTGCTAACCATGTATAATTTTTTTTGGTTTTTATTAAAATGGTATTTGCGACCTCAGTGTAGTAATTTTGACAGTTCTCTTTAGTTCGATAAAAATAGGAAATCTAAAGAAAATATTAAAGATCAAAAAACAAAATAGCTGTTCAGTTTTAATTTCTTTTTTCGGGAACCAACAGGTATACTCCAGGGCTCAGGACAATCTTTATTAGAGTCTTGTTTTTGGCAAATACGGAAATTTCTGCAAAAATAAGCATTTTAGCGAAAAACGACAAAAGAAATCTTTAGGTTTATGACATTTTCATTGCTTTAACGTGCATTTTTGAAAAAGTTGACTGAGAACGCGTATTTTGAGGTGAACCCCTTTGATAAAATCGAATTTTCCCTATTTTCGAAATTTACTTAAAAACAATGCACCCTACGTCCAATAAATTCTACATAAAGTTAAAGACTTTTTCAATTACCTTTAATTTTTAAGCTGTGACATCCCTTTACGATAGAAATTACCCAAAATATCGCCAAAAGTTCCCACAAAGTGCATGTTAATGAATATTCCATAACTTTTTTATAACACGTCCAATAAATAATTCGTGAGAAAGGAATTGTGCTGAACTAGCGAGTTTGTTTAAACTCATTCTAGACATCATAGAAGGTTTTCTTCGATAGAACGACTCAATGTTTTGTTTCTGCTTTGCATTTTTATAATAGGTATGACAGATTCTCTTGATCGAATCAAAGTTGGCCGAAAATCAAATAACCCAAGACAAATTTTGTATTAAAACTGTGCAAGGTCTTTTTACATGCATTACATAACCGCAAACAAAATAAATAAAACTGCATCATTTAAACAATTTTCGTTTTTCTAAAAATAATTTAACTTGTAGTGAATATATGTAGATGAAATTTTCGGGAAAGATAGGCACTTCTTATGAACGTAAATAAATCTGTTAATTTAAATTAAACCATTTTTTTAAACGGCCAAAGATGCTCTTCAATTGAAAATTTGGTTAATCGATTATTAAGCAACCAATCATAGAGCAATGAATTCTGTATCAAAACACAGTTTTTCTTAGAACATAAAGCATACAAAAAAGCATGTATTTTGATACAGTATTCATTGGTTCCTTTTTGTTCCTAAAAGCGCGTCTTTCTAAAGTTTGTTGTTTTTTTTTCGATTTTTTATTGTAAAAATCTATTTTATAGTCTAAATAAAATGGTGTGTACCTCATAGTTACTACTTTTTTTGACGGTATAAACGTACAGTGTGTTCCATTTGAAAAAATTCAGTTATGGCAGAAAAATGTAAGAATTTAAATCATCGTGGAGAATACCTGGTAGAATTAGCTTCAACTTTGATGCCTGGAAATTAATAATACATCGTTTCGACTAATATTCAAATTGAATTAACAATATCAAGAAAGTTCTATTTAATCCGAAGTGGGCGGAAGTTGAACCCTTCAACGGAATCATCTCAAAATATAATCCAGTTCCAGATGCCGTTATAATACATACGTGTACCAAATTTCAAATGAGTATTTCAATTTTATTTCATCATCCCCTTTAATAACGGACTAGGGGTAGTGGGGGGTTGATAAATATTATAAAGAAATCTGAGGCCTGGGCTTGTAATACATACATCAAATTTCAAGTTTCTGTGCTCTTACCAGCTTGCTTTACATATTTCCCCATATTTACCCCTATTTACTCCCCAACCCTTCACCGGATTTCTTCAAAAAACAATCCAGTTCTAGATCTCGTTATAATATTTACGTGTACAAAATTTCAAGTCAATATCTTAAACCTAATAAATCATATCTCGAAAGTGGCTTACTACCACTGATTTTAAATTTCTGGCAAAATCTGAGCCTTTTGCCGATATTATGTTTCACGAAGAAATTCTTAAAAACACAAAACCCTTGGACTGGTGGAAATCCACATTAGAACAAGGTGACAATGTTAGAAGGTTATAATATTGTTTGTGGATTCAAAGTGAATATTTGAATAACATACATTTTCTGAATATTTTGTATACAGACGAATCTAGCTTTACAACAAATGGTGTGGTTTCATCACAAAATTGCAGCTACTGGTCTGAAGAGGATCCACACTGGATTATAAATTGAAAGAATATTCACAGAAAATCAATGTATGGTTTGGAATATTAGGTGATACAAAAATAGGACTTTTTTCATAATTTGAATGCAGCTAGAGTTTTATAGTCTTTAGACAATGAATTTTGGGATGCAATAAATTATATTCCACTAGTGCTGCTAGACATGTATTTTCAACTCGATGGAGCATCTATCCATAATGCATTCACGGTTAGACAATGGCTAAATAAAAATTATCCACACAAATGGATAGAGAGAAACAGTACTTTAATTTTATGGCCGCCTAGATTTCCCGACCTAACCCCTCTAGAGTTTTATTTATAAGGAACTATTAAAGCTAAAGTGTACAAAAGAAGGCCACAAAATATATAATAACTTCGTTACAGAATAACCCAAGCTTGTCAGGAGATTACGCAAGCTGAATTGCACAGAGTAGTAAATAACAATAGAAAGAGAATAGAAAAATGTGTTTTATTAAATGGTGATTTAGTAGAGAAAACCTTTATTTAACCAGAATGTTACAATATTTCTTTCTGTTATAATATTATTTAATTTACTTTTTTAAAACTCAGAATAGTGATAAAATAAATTTAGCTGTTAATTTGTTGGCGTGAACTTTTTTTCAACCAAACGTGTTTCTGAATAACTTTCCTGAATAAAACTTCTTTTTTTTTAATCCTAATGTTTTTTAAATTATTTCAGATTATTTTTGATCACCATAGACTAGATTTTTATATAGGCTAAAATGTTGTTTAAACCTTTAAAAGGGGGTTGAGAGCTAGGTACATATAAACGTATTTTTGAAATTCAATGAAAAATAAAAAATTATTGGGGTGTTACCATTTCAAGTCAAACATCATGTCACTATCAGCATGTTAGTATATAAACACATGTTCAACTGAAAATATCTACGCAACAACACGGTTTTATGAAAGGTCGCTCCACCGTAACGAACTTAATCTGCGCTACTCAGTACATTGCTGAATCAATTAATTCTCGCATACAGGTAGACGCAGTCTATACTGACTTTTCTAAGGCGTTTGACAGACTGAACCATAGGAAATTTCTGTGTAAACTTGACAAATTCGGATTATCTGACGGTTTACTTCAATTTCTTGACAGTTATTTGACTGATAGAGTTCAATTCGTATCTTATAATGGATATAAATCTGTTGAATACCGAGCCACGTCAGGAGTACCCCAGGGATCAATACTTGGACCCCTTTTCTTTAATATTTTTATTAACGATATCAGTGATGAAAATGAATCTTCACCTAAATGTTGGCAAATGCAATGTTATGAGTTATACAACCAAGGAGTCCCCAATTATATATATAATTATAACGTTAATGGCGACACCCTGAACAGACCATCTACGTTCAAGGATCTAGGTAAGTATAACTTTTGATAATAAATGAACCTTCACTAACCACATTGATGCTGTAATTTCGCATGCATACAGAATGTTAGGCTTCATTTTGCATAATACTCATGATTTTAATGATGCGAAAACCTTAAAGATGCTTTAGTTTGCTTTCTCTCGATCTAAGCTGGAGTATGCTTCACTTGTCTGGCAATCTGGGTATAATATTCATAATGATAAATTGGAAAATATTCAGCGCCGCTTCCTGAAAGTTTTAAACCGGAAAACTGAAGGTACATATACACCAATTGGAGCTTCTCAAAATCAATTACTTGAAAAAATTGATATTACCAGTCTTTCCGAAAGGCGTGAGTCTTTTGCTTTGCAATTTCTGGATAAAATTATGCATAATAAAATAGATTGTAATGAAATATTAATCCAACTGAACTTTTATGTCCCACGGATTAATTCTCGTCATTCTCATAGCTTTTATTTATCCACTCCTAGATCTAACGTATTAAAGTTTTCTCCTACGTTTAATATTTGTACTAGTTATAAAACTCATTGCAGTGAATGGACATATTTGCCTAGCAGCTAGAAATTTCATCTACTGTCGTGCAGTCTAACAGCCTTCCTAATTTCTATTTGTACTTCTTAGTTCGGTTAGGTTAAGTTAGTTTAAATTTCCATCCTATAAATGGTTTTGTACTGTTGGATGATGTATGATTAAATAAATAAATAAAAGAAAGAGGTATTGGGTATTCTATTTAAAAAGGTCAAATATTTACTTGTCACCACTATGTGACACACCCTGTAGATTTAAAACTAATTTAAAAATATGTCACTCTTAATCTTCTACAATTTTTATCTGAAACATCTTTTCAGAGTTCAAACAATTGACCATCCACACATTACTGGCTCACCCTGAAGAACTGAAGAAATTATAACTGCACTATATGTATTTGATCAGTTGATCTGTATACATGACATACATGATTTAAAAATGAATATTTACAAAATTGTTTCATAAATGGCTATTACTCAGTTGATGATTTATACTTCAAATTGCCTTAAAAAAACTGTACTAACGGTTTTACTGTATATTTTACTATTTATTTTTCTTATTTCATTGTATTGTGATTGAAAGAATGAAAAAATTATTATTATTATTAAATGTATTCATTTTGCCCTTATCCCCTGTCTACGCCCATGGCCAACGCCACGGCGAATGCGGCGGGTGTAAATTTGCGGAAATATCGAGGGATATGGGTCAACGCTCATCTGGTGGCAAGGAAAAATTGTTAACAGACGTGTAAAAAGGTATTTCACAATTTAGTATTACGTACACTTTTTCTAAAAATAGAGAAGGCGTAGTTTACAATGTTTGCGCTTGCCGGAATATTTGAGGGAATCTCATGCTCTCGTCAAATGGATATTTAGCTATGTAAATTTAATGTTTCTTACCCAAGTTTGTGGCGAAGCAATATGTGATTTCAACGTGTCACTCACCTAGAATGCAAAAGACAAGAATTATTATTTTAAAATGTCACAGGTAAAATCATCAAGAATAAGCTATGTTAAAATATGACAACAAAATAGATTTATTCTTTTCTTTTGATACAGTACATGTCATATGAAAAGAAAACTAATCTTTATTAAAAACTATTCTTTTATTCAAATTTAAAAACTTAGTCCTTAATCTAACAATCGCATCGCCTTAACGATGTTATAGCTATTGTTTTTCATAGCTAATTATGATTGTCTTTAACTTGTCAACAGCAGTGTCAAATAAAAGTAAACAAAAGTGTACACTAAATAATCTGCATATTGGCTCCAATTAAAATAGAGAATAGTAACTTTATTTAATCAAAATAATAAAAATTTAGTAAAGACAAACCCGATTTTTTATTGTTTACCATTCTTCATTTACTAAGTTGATATAAAACTATATTTTACAAGTAGAGGTACCTATAAATGCTTCGCAGTATTAATATAGCTCCATAAGCCCATTTCATAATTATTCGTTCGGTAGTTTATTTATTATAAATAATTCTTTAACACCAGGGTCGGACTAACCCAGAGGAAACGAAGGCATTGCCTCGGGGCCCCCACCAAAGTGGCGCATCCACCAAAGGGACCCTTGAAATTTCGGGAGAATCAAGTGCGATTTTTAAAATTATTGGCAGAGAAACTTGTAGCCTCTTGAAACAATATGAAGGTTCTAAGTCATTTGTATGTGTTATATACAAATGATAAACAAATTAACTAAACAGTATATAATAAATACATTTATAAATAAAAATGCAGCAATCATTGATTGATGTATTACACACACCGCGTTCTCCGGGCAGTTGGGGCCATGTGACGTCACAACTTGACTATCTAATTATCCTGAGCATTTTTGGGAATGCCGACATTGCCGACTTCAATATTATTTTTATACATGAAAGAACAGTCAGAAAATTTTAATTTTTGGCACAGTTATTGTACACGTCAAGCTCCAGAATTTGTAAGAAAATGAATTGTTAAATGTTAAATTGTTCATTGTAATGTATAGTCCTCCTTGAACAGAAACTCATATTATTATTAGCATTGTTATTTAATTATCTTACCTATATGTTATAATTATTGAAAATTAAAATGCAAATTAGATTTATGTCCGCTGAAAAGACACACACAACCTACCGAATTTGTATATAGTTTTCTGTCTCATTGTCGCGGTCTAGACAGCTACATCTAAATAAGTAAATTTTAAATAGAAGTTACAGCCTAGCCAGTGATAAATTATCCACATGTTTTACGGCTTCGTAGAAAGAGGGCAACGTTTGGTTGAAAAACAATACTTCTATTTTGTCACGCAACAAGAGATTGATTTTGTCATTAAATAGTTTCAGATATGTGATGTTAGTAATTTATACATTATCAAAAAAATTGGAAAAAATATTGAGGAAATTATTTGACCAAGCAACAAATAAATAATGTCATAATCATTCCAAATTATTGATTTTAATAAGAAGTCACTTTCTAAGTTTTCTTATCTGTGTTCTCGTTTCATTAAATTTAGTAACAAAAGATCAGTTGAACGTTATACTACCTTGGTATACCACAGGGATCTGTATTGGGACCGCTAATTTTTATTGTTAATGGACCGTTTTTAAATATAATGATATTAATACTGTATTCATTATTTAATGCATTTGATAAATGCCTAACAAGCCGAAACATATGTAGAGTATTCTATAAATATATAGACTTGAAACATTCAAAAGCAGTTTCTCTGAAAACAAGAATGACGATGATTAAAATGTTTTACAAAGGACCTATCACAAATTCAGTACAGTGTATCGAATATATCGTATAATTCTCTTAAAGTGAGAGTATTAAAATCGAAAACAAAATTCTAGTTGGCTAAAGCTTAGATTTTCTCAAGATGGTTTTAATGATTATCTTCCGACATACAGATGCTTTATCTATATTAGCTTTACAAGTTCCACCCCGAGGCCCTAAGGGCCATAAGGATAAATAGCCCATGAAAACGTAGAAAACATCAAAAGTATTGTGACCAGGACGAGAACTGGGTACCCCCCGTTTTCAAGGGCGCTGAATATGATGGTGATATTTGTAGGCCTCTCACCCCCAGGAACTACTCCTAAATGCGAAAAACCACCTCCTTTTCGCGTTCTTCCATTCTAGGTATGCGAGGGCTTGTCAGATCGGCTTCTTCGGGTAGGTCGTATGGACTTTGACCATCCAACATACATAAACGTGTACCATCTTAATGAGCAAATCTACTCATGCGATTAATATCAGTGTTTATAAATAGATCATTTACAAATATTATGAAAAGTGTCTGGCCAAAAACTGTTCCTCGCGGTACGCCACATGTTATTGCGGATTCTCTGCTCTTTCCATTATTTATTACAACATATTATTGTATGTTATTATGCTTTTCATTAAATTACATTACAAATATTATGAAAAGTGTCGGGCCAAAAACTGTTCCTTGCGGTATGCCACATGTTAATGTGGATTCTCTGCGCTTTTCGTTATTTATTACAACATATTATTGTCTGTTTTTAAGCTTTTCATAAATTATAGGAACAGCCTCAGTTCCCGTAAATTTCTAATTTTTCCATTAGATTTACAGAGATATATCTCAGTAACTAAATACGATGAACATATTAATGATAGTTGATTTGGTACCACCAGGTATCGCATGTACATTTAATTTTGAAACATCCTGTAGTTTGTAAATAGTTACAGTTAAAATATAGGTATCATATCGTCACACAAAACCCATTAGTTGTTTTGTAAATTTATAAATGTTGTATATAATTCTAGTCTAGGGTTCCTGGGATTCACATCAACAAAATTGCTTGGATTTTACTCGCGCTACATTAGCCGCCGTTAAATTGTCCATGTCAAAGCCCTGTTTACCCTTATTTACCCTTTCATTACTTTTGCCCCATCTCATTCCAATTTAAGCAGTTTAAAGCTTCCGCATTCGGCCTTATTACGTTTCCAACTGAAGTTCTGCCTACGTTCTGATAGAAATATAATTTGATATACAAGAAGGCAGTGGAAACACAGAAAAATGGATGGCATTAAGAATCAATTACTGGTATACTTATACTATATTACAGCTGGAGCAAGAAAATGGGAAATTTTGAGGCGAACAGCGTAAAATAGTCAAGGAGGTTCTGTATCTTCAAGCGTAAAGTGGAAAATGTTCAAAATATTGCAAATATTTATGGTCAGACTTATGCATGGTGCATCAAATATTAATGGGGTATTTTAAAATGCGTGCAATAATATTAAATGTAAATGCATCTTTAGAAAACTGCAAAACTACATACATGTCTATATTCACATAGCATATACAGATCTGACCAGTCAAATAGGAACACGAACGCAATATGTTCAAGTGACTTTCGCCCTCACTAGCAGGAACCGATTAGAGATAAAATGATTTCCGATGCGCGACGAATATCAGCTTGTGTTTATATGGTTATTGTACCACCCTGCCTTGAAGAAGTCTCGGAAGAAGTGCATTTTATTGTGATAAACAGTGCAGGTGAATTGTAATTAAATGGCACTATATAAATAATACAGTGATACGAATAAGTGATTCAAAATTTTTAACAATACGGGTGCATTGCCGACAGATCAAGCCATCTGTTATGGGTTAAGTATTAGAGAACCACACCTGTATGATTACCTTCGCCCTTAGTAAAGACAATGTATTATTATTCTTATCATTAATGCCGATGACAGAGAAATTCCAGAAATAATGGTTTGAGCTACCATAAAATGTGAGGAGAAGCTTCTACTATGGACTGGGACACTGTCTTTTAAGAGAGGGATATTGTTGAGCATTTGTTCTAATAGTTTCAAGTCTAGACCTTTCAAAAATAAGTGCCTATGACATTAAATTAACCGCAAGTGTTGACGTCTCATCATATTAGATATTCAATTCTGTTCTCCTACCTTAATATAAAGCGAACTTGTAAAACATTATTTGCATAAGTATAAGGAAAGAGCACATAAATTGTTTTTACCGATCCAAAATCGTTTTAATCTAAAGACGTACTAAAACTAGTTTTCCAGGAAATCAGGTTTCTTAATTCTATGCAGCTAAAAATCCACATTATATTTTGATTTATTGCATACAAAAGAAATCGAAAGAGCAATCTCACAAGTATAATTATTGTTCTTACAATAATAATGGTGTTGTAAATAAACGACAGGGAAAGTATTTTAATACATGCTCTGTTAATCACGTTTTTTATCCGTAAAGGAATTATTTCAGCTTAGAACTGACGGCAGAATATATTGCTGAATGCCAATAGATAATATCTCAAAATTGACACTTCAACAAGTGTTTAATACATATTTTACTGCCTACCAGCCAGTGAAAGTTTACAGAGGTGTAGATATAATCTAAACAATAGAGGCGAGTTAGATATCTTGTTTAACTACGGAAAAAATAGAACAAACTAGAATTATGCTTTAATTCTTACACTAAATGAGATGAATGTGTTGAAAGATAGAAGATCGTCATAGACAAGCAACATATTACACTGTAAAAATTAAAAACGTTGAATTTTCAGCAAAACTTGCTTTTACACTTGCTACCTCTTATTGCAGTTCGGCTCCCAATGAGGTTACAATCTGACACAAAGGAAGACATCGACTATTTTCGTAGGCTAAGATATAGATGGTAAACTATGAGAGGAATTGGTCCAGTGAGCTACAGTGGATCATTAACACCCCAACCACCAACCTATATGCAGATGATACTGTGCTTTACGGACAATATTTTTATGCCCAAACAGCAACACAGAAAGAACAGTGTTATCTGCAAAAAAATCCTCTCATTTTTCCAAAAATGGAAAATAACGACAAGACACAAACAATTAATTACCTTTAGAGAATTCACAACTATACGTAGAATAACCGAGCTAAACACAGAAGGACAGACAATTGAGGAGCGCAACTCAGTCAAATATCTAGAGGTCACCCTGGATAAGAGACTGAGTTTCGCCCCTCATATTACGCCAGATAATAAACAGGACATGCGTACATGACCCTCAACCGACTTTACCATCTAGTAAATAGACGTGGCAAAATTGACAATAAGCTTAACTTATATAGAGTTATTTTTCGCCCTGTAAATGACCTACGCTTGCGTGTCATGGAACGTGATTTCATACACACAGTGCAAACGGTTACAGGTAACTCAAAACAAACTTCTTCGACTATCGACCAACGCTGCTCAGAGCTTTCTAACAACTAAAATTCAACTATAGGCAATTACAACTGATATCCATTTTTTAAATAATGTGATGTCACAAAAGCTTGACCCCTCCTTGATTAATGGATGGCCCCAATATTGCCTCAATATTACGACGATTTTTAGATCGAAGCGGCACATGACGCAACTCACACACATAAACTACCTCACCAATGACTGCCCGTCTCTCACGAAGGACGGTGACAATAACTTTACACCGCACAAACCACAGCACGGACAACATACACAAGTCACAAAACTCACACCTCATCCCCCTCTCTCATTTCCACATACCCCCCTGACATCAAAAGCTCATTAAGTAAATATACACGGTTTTATCAAGCTGACGCATTGTTTGTAGCAAGTTCTTTTGTTCATATTTTCCTGCACATCTGAAATATTATCCAAGGCTCTCAAAATAAATTTCTTAGCTTTATTATAAATATTTTAAATCTTTTTAATAAAGAATAATCCTATTGTTAAACAGACAGAAATCGTGGAGAAGTGTCTAAAATAAATGCTTTAAGCAAGTGTTCTAGGTCCCCAGTCATCCACCTGATGGTTTTCTGTATTATATATATATTTCATATGTAATACATTAAATATTTATTTCATATTGTATACCACAAAATACCTAGTTTTTAGGGCCATGTTCACCATAGTTAAATTAAATTTTAAAAAATTAAACAGAAATGGATCATTAGCACTACAACTTGTAAGGAAAAAAACTAGCTAATATTTTGTTGGTTCATGGTGATGGAAAATTACTCCAACCTGGAGCTGGTAGTTCAAAAACCAACCACCAGACATTGTAGATGGCACTACAAATATGGCGTAGCGGAACGCTTCTGTTCTTTAGTCTTCAGGATAAAATTTTCGTATGAGGATTGATTTCATTGTTCTACCCAGTAAAAGCAATCGATTAATAACAAAAACATCCCCATTTGATGAACTTTTTCTCCAGGAAAATATGACAGAATCGATCTTTAAATTTATATGTATATAAAAGTAGAGATATGAAGATAAGGACTACGAATATTCAAAACAAGTTAGAAGTTAGTATTTCTGTAAATATTTCAGATGTCTCTTTCATCTCAATAATAAAAAACATTCAAATAATCAACTTTTTAATATTAAATAGCACCCTGTATATTTTTTGATCTTATCCAATAGAGATATGACTTGAGACAACCGAGATTTACAATGATTTAAAAAAATCAAAATCGAATTAAAAATGACCCTGAAAAATTAAATTGTATGTATTATTCAGCGGTCATGAAAATCTTATTTAAGTTTATACCTAATACTTGTGAATACCCACAGCATTTTACTGAAACGTATTTTTAAACATTTTCACACTTCCGATTAAACCGGAATTGTATTTTTGGGTATGGCTAGGTTAAATGTATGTTTATACCAAATATTCTGTACTCTAATTTAAATTTTTTATTTTGAAAAATAAGAAAAAATGTGGTTGTGTACGTGAACTCGTAGACACCCGTTATACAAATACAAAAAAATTATAATTATCATTATTATTCATAATGATTCGTTAAACATTTTTTTCCAAATAAATTGTTTAAAACATATTTTACGAAAAATATCGTTTACCACATATCGCCTCATTATTATGACGAATTTCAGATCAAAGCGGCAACCATTTCTGGTAATTTTTGTTGTTTTTTTTTGTTTCATTACATATCCTTCATACTAGTTGAAAAATAAATAAAATTATTTGAAAATATAAAAAACCGCTGCCTAAGGAATCACTACTTCCACATCCAGATTTTTCATCCCAGTCACCTTAAAGAAAACGTTTTGACTACATTTGCACTCTAGTATTTGAAAATTACTGGTCATAGAATTTTAATAATATTTGGGGCAATGTCAGAAAAATGTTAGAAAAAAATCTGAGAACTTAGTTTCTAGTATATACACCAAATCCCATATGTACTCTTACAGCATACTTTACTTCTTTTCCCCCGTTTACCTCTATTTACCCCAACCCTTCAATAGAATCGTGTCAAAATACAGTCTTGTTTCAGATGTCGTTATAATACATACGTGTACCAAATATGGAAAATATCTTTAAAAATTTTGAGGCTTTGGCTTCTAGTACATACACCAAATTTCAAGTTTCTGTACTCTTACCCGCTTGCTTTGCTTATTTCCCCCTATTTACCCCCAACCCTTCACCGGTATGTTCAAAAAACAATCCAGTTCCAGATCTCGTTATAATATATACGTGTACAAAATTTCAAGTCAACGTCTTAAACCGTTCCGGAGAAAACGTGCGGACAAAAAGAAGTTACAAACAGACCGACAGACAGTTTTTTCGTTCAAATTTAAAATCTCGACGTTTCATGACATTCTAAACATATTGTCTGTAATTGTTTATTTGTGGCATATTCAGATTTTCTTACTTTTTATTGGGTATTTTGCCACTGAAAAATATTTAAAAATTTTAATGAAAAAACCTATGCGCCAAACGGATCAGACAGAGGTTGGTTCTTGAGTACTTGACTGTTTCAAAAAGTCTCACACCTGAAAATATATAAACTAGAACAATGTTATAAACTAAAAACTGAAAATCAAAGCTATAGGTAGTTAACGTTTCGGAAGAGAATCTACTTCCGTTCTCAAAACTTTTTTGGCCGTCAACCATGACAGTTCTTTGTTTATGTATTTCCATAGTCACGTGAGACATTAAATTATATTTATCTTATTTTTACTTACTTCGTCTCTAAGGATGGGCAACCAACTAGTACAAAAATCTATTGAATAATTAGAAACGCATCTATCCTCGTTTAATAAAATAATCGCGGATTCTTTAAGTTTTCTTTTAGTTCCGTTGCTCTCTTTTTCCAAAATCTTGGCCGAGTCCCATTTAATTCTATGATTATTATCCCACGCGTGTTCACAAATTTTGGATTTTTCAAATTCTCCCCTTCTAGCGTAATTTCTATGTTCACCAAGCCTTACGTTGAAAGGTCTAGATGATTCACCTACGTAATGTTTTCCGCACTCACACGGAACACTATAAATACAATTTTTTGAACTTTGAACAATATTTGGAGGTTTGGTTCTTGATAAAACCGATCTTAGCGTGGAGCCCGTTTGAAAAACCGTTCGTACGGAAAACCTGTTCCCAATTTTTCGTAATTTATCCGATAAACCATGTATATATGGAATTACTGCCATTGACCTAAATACCTCAGGTTGTGATAGTATATTCTCTCTACTACCAATGTTCAATAACTGACTATCAACAAAACTACCTATAGCTTTGATTTTCAGTTTTTAGTTTATAACATTGTTCTAGTTTATATATTTTTAGGTGTGAGACTTTTTGAAACAGTCAAGTACTCAAGAACCAACCTCTGTCTGATCCGTTTGGCGCAGAGGTTTTTTCATTAAAATTTTTAAATATTTTTCAGTGGCAAAATACCCAATAAAAAGTAAGAAAATTCTAAACATATTTCAAGAAAAAAAATGTTTAAACAATTTTTACGATTACCATACTTTCAATCCACTAGGTTTTATTTAAAAAAATGTAATAAAAGGTAAAAAATATTCATACATCTGGAAATCAAAAGCTTCGGGGGCGGCTAAATGAATTCATGTATGATTTTTTTTTTAATATTTTTTACTTTTTAGTGCAATTCTTTAAATTTTGATTATTTTTTTTATATAATTTTATTTTTTACTGTTTAGTTGTTTCGTCCTTACTTAAAATGTGTATCTTAGAATAAACTTATTAATTTTTTGTTGGTACAAATATTATTATCATTATTATTCCTATTATTAATATTATTTCTGCTCCATGCGTGCATATGTATATGGGCATATGTGTATGCGTAACAATTAAATAATTTGTTAATTTATATTTTAATTATTCGGGGAGTAATTTTGACATTCCTTTCTTTTATTTACCTTTTTTCCTATTCAATATTCCTTCTCGCCCCACCACTGCGGTCGAGAAACAAGAAGAAATGAGTCGTCCTTGGACATTACAACACACGTGTGCGCTCAAAGTGTTTTCTTAAAATTTCCTATGGGACATCTAAAACCAGAACATACCTCCTCCATTTTGCATCCTCACAAAAGGTGAGTCAAAATCCGTTATTTGCAATTTTTTTGTCTATACTTTTTTTGTGAATGTTCGCTATATGAATTGCATCTGTTGCAACGAGACAAACCACACCAGTCCTACAGTCCGCTTTTCATTTAAAATTATTCGAACGGAAAATAAGTGATTATAGATCATTAGTCTTTGCACGTTTTACAGACAAACAGACAGACAAAACACTTTTATTTGATACCCATGTCAAGGGGGTTCGACTCGAAAAAAAAGTATTCCGCCATTCTAGGGCGTCCGTCATTTTGGATTTAGATTGGCGTTATATAGTTTATCGTATTTTACTGGTTCGACCCTTCCATTTGTTACCCATATCAATGGGAGTTGTGAAAAAAGATGATCCGCCATCTTGTAACGACCACCATATTGGATTTAGAATGATATTAGATACTTATACTATATTGCATTGTCACAATATGCAACATTTCAAAGCTTTAGCTTAATTATTAGACGCAGTCGAAATTTTGATTACAAGATTTGATCTAAACATACTATCAAACAAACAGGAGAAGTCAATTAAAAAAATATTTTGCTTAATTAATTATTTCAGATTTTGATTAATTTTATTCTTTGGAAAAAGTACTAATTGAAACTTTTTACAGAACTATCACTGAAATTTTTACAAATCGCAATTTTCACTAGTTTCGACCAGAGAAAAAGTTTAAAGTTGTTCGTGAAGTAGAAAATGTGATATTTCACAAGCACCCGTGCTAACGTGACACTGCGACGCCTGCCGACGCTTCATTTCAGAGCCCGCAGGCCTGGATGAATGGGACATTCGATAAGGCTGCCGTTCGAAGGGCGACCGTTAAGCCACTACAATGCCAACAGAGCGCTCTATCCTGCGGGAGTTCCCATACATCCTTCCGGTATCAAGATCTAATTCCGTTGTTCTGACTTTTTACGAGTTAAAACGATCCGGAGCAATTCCGGGTACGGGTACTATAGAAAAAACGTATGGAATATATATTGCTAATTGGGAGAGGAGCAAATAAGTATACACTTAGGTTTCTTGGGGTTATCTGGTTAATCAGAAGATTATATTTCTTTTTCTCGAAAACTACAAACTACTCGGTTGTTAGTAGATCTTTCCCTGGTGCGTTTTTATTCTTTAAACTTATACTCGAGTCTGCCTGGGATTTTTCTCAAACATTTTCTATACCATTTGAGTTAGCCACGGATTCTTATAGGAAAAATTCCGTTGAACAAGATTCTCTTATGAAAAATTTTCCTAAACCGCGAGCTTCATGGTCAAATAATTGTTTAAACAAAATATTTTTATTTTTTATTTAATAAAATGAAAACGGTTTGACGGATCCGAAAAAAATCTTGATTCAATCGAAACATATTTTCAATACGCGTCATTTGGCGCCAAGTACAACTCATTTGGTCAACCCGTTCATTTGTTATAGCCAAAATAAATTTCATAATTAACAAATTGATTACTCCAAAACAAATCACGTCAGTATATTCTTTTTTCAAAATACATGCCTTTTATACCAAAGAATATACAATATTTTTTTTGGCCGGATGTCTTCAATACTTTTTGATTGTTTCGAACGAACTTTAAACGATAAATATTGATGTCGGGCATAACCCCCATAGAAGTCTGCACGAATGCAACTTTTTGCTTTTGTTTATTTAAAGTTTAAATTAATTTTGCAAATTAACAAATGGAATATCTCGGCTCTGGGTAAGCGTATCGAAATGGAGTTTTGTACATATGAAAGTGCTTGGAAAAGGAAAATTTTGAGACAAGAAAGAACTTGATAGGATAACCGGAACCGGAAATAAAAGTGATATTGTGTGAGAGGCTCTAATTTGTTTATTAACAACTTTTTGGACAGGAGGGTCGGTGCAAATGAAAGCTAACAAGTTTTTCCATCAACCACCAAAAGTTCTACAAAAAATATTTATTCCCTGAAGAATTATACGCGTTTTTGACCCTTAAAACAATCTCTCCTGCAGCATGAAAATAGTGAGATTTGACGCGCAGTGGGGTGGCGGGTTCGATCCTCGGTGTAGGCAATTTATTTTTGTTGTCAAATTCATTTTTTTTTTCGTGCAATAAAATATTTCCTATAATAAAATAATTTTTAAATCGTAAAAAACGCTGTAAATAATTATTTATTCTTGAGAACTTCATTAAATCCGTAACTCTCGAGCTGATGCTGTGCACCTGCTTTGTTTGCTCTACATTTCTTATAGTCGAAATCATGGAATGGTGGAAGGAGATGGGCCGTTTTTGAGTGGGGGGCCGGTTTTTTTTATAATAATAATGCAATTAAAATAGTTAATTTTTTTTATTATTTCTCATTTACAAATAACAAAGTGTGTCTTTTTCATGAGAGGTGAACTTTTTTCATTACAAGAAAAAAGTGAAAAAAAAAATGTTTCCTTTTTATTTTTTGTCTTTTTTCGACAGGCACCGCCCTCAAATAAAGTAAAACAAGCCTTCTCTTTCACAAAAACTACCGACAAACCCTCGTTGGACAAGAACAATCATATGTTTGTTGCAAATACATGGCTAATTTATTTAATGAAAATTGCAACAAAAAAATATTTACGACTTGTTTAAACATTTCTCATGAATTAAAAACATGTATTATCATAAAAAATACTTGGTTAGATGAAAACAAACAAATCTGACGGAAAAAAAATGCCCACACCGAGGATCGAACCCGCCACCCCACTGCGCGTCAAATCTCACTATTTTCATGCTGCAGGAGAGATTGTTTTAAGGGTCAAAAACGCGTATAATTCTTCAGGGAATAAATATTTTTTGTAGAACTTTTGGTGGTTGATGGAAAAACTTGTTAGCTTTCATTTGCACCGACCCTCCTGTCCAAAAAGTTGTTAAGAAACAAATTAGAGCCTCTCACGCAATATCACTTTTATTTCCGGTTCCGGTTATCCCATCAAGTTCTTTCTGGTCTCAAAATTTTACTTTTCCAAGCACTTTCATATGCAAAAAGTTGCATTCGTGCAGATTTCTATGGGAGTTATGCCCAACATCAATATTTATCGTTTAAAGTTGGTTTGAAGTCGATCAAACTTTCGAAAAAAAAGTTATTTGCTAATTAACAAATTTTAACAAATTATGCCAACTGTTTAAACAATCAAAAAGTATTGAAGATATCGGGCCAAAAAAATATGGTATATTCTTTGGTATAAAAGGCATGTTATTTTGAAAAAAACAATATCCTGACCTCATTAGTTTCGGACTAATCAATTTGTTGATTAAGAAATTTATTTTGGCTATATCAAATGAACGGGTTGACAAAATGAGTTGTGTCTTGCTCCAAACGACGCGTATTGAGAATATCTTTCGACTGAACCAAGATTTTTTCGGATCCGTCAAACCGTTTTCATTTTATTAAATAAAATCGAAAACCATTTTGTTTAAACAATTATTTGACTATGAAGCTAGCGGTTTAGGAAAATTTTCCGTTGCTAACTCAAATGGCATACAAAATTTGCAAAATCACCTCTTTTTTACCACAGGTAGACTCGCCGCCTATTATAATATATTTTTTTATTTCAGGTTTATCTATGGGAGTTAGGAAAAACGTGCGTGGTGCATTAGAACATATAGAATTGGTTAAAGTGTGCGTCTCAATTTTACTAGCTAAGGATTTTCCTCGCCTGTATAATATTTATTAAATTCATTAGCTATTTCCTGTTTATTCGTTATACTTTGTTTTTTATATAACAACAATTCTGATTCTGATGTTAAAATTTTGTTTTTTAGTATGTGTGATCTCGTTTATTCCATTCCAACGAGTTTTACTGTTAACTTTTTCATTGTATATAATTGACTTTATATAGTTATTTTTTGCCTTATTAATTTACTTGACTAACCTATTTCTATGTAGTTGTTTTTAATTGTAATATTGTTTGAATTTTGTATACGTGATTGAAAAAGTTCATTCCGTTTTAAAATAGAAGTCATAAATCCTTGCGATATCCAAGGTTTTATATTTTTGGTTTTATTGTTTGTTTTTTTTAAATGTACATTTTTTAATTAGAGATGTAATTCTTTTCAGAAATGTTTTCACACAGTCATTGGGATATTTAAGAGCAAGATAGTGCAATATACCCAAGTGACAATTTAAATGCTTTTTAGATTTATTTAGGTTTTATCAGTGTTTTATAATGGCCACCTCATAAACCTCTGATTTATGCCAGATTTATTATGTGTTAAATTAACTTAAAGATAGTTTAGTTTTTAAGAAAGTTTTAAAAAGGCCTTCAAGAACTTACATTAAAACTAAATTATCTCTTAGTCTTTATTGGCTTATGGTTGACTTATCAAGGTATTTGTCAAGCCTTCAATAAAACTTTATAGCTGTTAAGTTCAAGTTAGGAGGATTAAGTTTTATAGAGATTAAGCAAATGTTGTGGTTTTATCATTGCTTTATGAAATTAATTTGAGGTGGTTGTTAATGCTGGGCTCTAAATCTAATATGCTTTGAAATCACTAAGTTTCAAGTCGAACCTTCATAAAACGAAGTGCTTGCTAGAGTTTTAATGAAGCAAACAAACATCTATAATAAATCAGTCTTAAACATAAAAGGATTTGATTTATCTTTGCCCAGACTATAATGTTCTAAAACAGGTAGTTTTAAAACTGTGATAAGATAGTATACATATGGCACTTTGTGTATGACGTGCCTGTGGGTGAATTTATAACAATGGCAAGTTATAGTGAAAACAAGTTGTTTCAAAAGTGACAAAATGTTAAAAGAGAAAAGTGCTGAAGAACTATTTAAAAAGTGTTCCACAAACTTCGCATATATCAATAAATACAGGGTTAGGAATTGTGCACAATTCAAGGAGAGGCTTACAAGTTTTCACAAATATATTAAGACCAATGAAGCTTAAAATATACTTTTACAAGAATAAATCAACATCTTTAAAGAGCAATTGGTAATGTAATAGGCATTTTAAGACAAAACATGTTTGAAGTAAAATTATTCACAGCTTATACCCTACTAGCACAAATATTGCACGAATATATTATCCATATAGGACCAATATATGAATATTGGTCCTATATTGGATCAATATATGAATATTTGTTCAATATTGCTCCAATATTTTGTGCTACTAGAGTAGGGTTTGTACATATAGCCGCCATTTTATATCCAGTCGTTGAGGAATATAACGGTCAGCCATATTGGGAATGTCCCAGATTGAACAAAAAAATATAATTCGTATCTAATAGAAATGTTTTATAGAAACAATTTACATATACTAAACCATATTTTAAAAATTACGTTTTTAGGGAGCACATGAATTTTTAAGAACTATCTAATACATGTTTTACAGTAAACTTAGCCTCGTTGAAAACTTTAGCCCACTATAAGTAGTTCCATCAATTCATTACAAGTAGTCCATCTTTAACTGCTTTTCTGAACTGTTCTTATTAGTCGCCAATTGTCCATTTTATAACTTACATATGTCGGCGCCACCGAAAATAATTTATGTACCCCTGTGATTCTTAGGAACCCAGCACTAGTACTTGTGACTGTTTATTATTTTTGTTAATATAAACATTGTGGTTGACTTACCTACCCCAACCAATAACAGTTTAAGATTCGATGCATTTCCTTATATGGGCATGGAACACGCCTAGGGGATCTTAGGCGAACGAAACGGATCGGCTAGCCCGGGGAACAAAAAAAGGCATTCTATGATTACCTGTGCAAGGGTTAAGATTTGATTATCGCGGGCTAGCGGGTAGCGGATCGTTACTTCCTTTGTTTTACTAGATTTATCCGATGGTGTTTAGACTGTTTTGATTACCTGTATTATTCATGTAGACAATTAGACTTTGTTATTAAATTTTGTATTATGTGAAATATCAGTGTGGTATTTGTTAACATGTCCAAGCCGTCTAACATGTTTACATGCCCCCGTGGTATCCGACATATATAACTATAGCGGCCTATAGTGCATGTAGAATAGATTTATTTGCACTTATTTTTACTTCATTAAATACAAAAAGTCCGCTCAAAGCATTTGTGTGTGTCGTTTCAGTTTTGATATACCTAATGTCTATCCTAAACCAAGTATAGTTTTATAATACTCTTCAGATACTCTTTGAGTAAAGCTTTAGGTAATTCATTAAAACCTGAACGGTTTAATAGTAGTTTTAAAATGAGACATGTAGGCCCTTCTCTAGATGGGCCTACATCGGCTTCATAGAGTCCTTCCAAACCATTTACGTTTAAATAATTATATTTGACATTGACTGATAAAAACAACCTCACCTCTCTATTAGCTAACTAGTATAATTATTTCACACTTATTCATAGAAATTGTCTTGGTTTTGCATGAAACATATTTATAAGTGGCTTTATGTCTTTCTGATGAGCTCCATAATATGGCCGAAAAACGTTTCAAAGGCTAAGCATTTCCAAGAACCAGAATGATAGATTTCATGAAAATGTAGTCCATTAGAATGAAATTTTTAAAAATAAATATATATAAAGAAATTCATTTTAGGCCTTTGTTCTCATTTTTAACTGAATCTTCATGATCGTAGGGGGTTATGTAGGTACTAGTTTAATCTGCAAGGCTGTAGGGGACTGTGTGGATGCTAGTGTTAGAATGATCATTTTCAAATAAGAAATTAGACAAATTCATTTTAGGATTTTAATTTGCCAGCATAACCAGAATTCAGGTTATCGAAAGAATGCAAAGATTTCATTAACATTTTTACACAAAGTTTTTCTTTTAGTTATAGATTAGTTACTTTTTCTGCTGTACGCAAAAGCCTATAAAGAATATGTTTCAATACAATTATAAGCAAACATATAATTCTTTATTTTTAAAGGGTGTAACATGCTTACACCTGTCAATATTATATGAATATCTTAAACAACTATTTTGTACTATTTGTATTTTATTTTGAAAAT
Organism: Stenurella melanura; assembly: GCA_963583905.1. Taxonomy (NCBI): domain Eukaryota; kingdom Metazoa; phylum Arthropoda; class Insecta; order Coleoptera; family Cerambycidae; genus Stenurella; species Stenurella melanura. Next base: position 100,978,219 of record OY757317.1, read on the forward strand.
ATTTTGTTAGATGCGGATAATAAGCACTACTGCAATAATCAAAGTTGCTTAAGGTGGCCATTCCTTAGAAAGAGACAGCCGATGTGGAATTATTATTTTTGGCCATAACTTTTTTTTCTTAGTACGTATATTTAGAAAAACTATAAGACTACCTAAGTAGAACCGTAACAAGACTATTACTATGAATTTTCACTCAATAATTTCAGTGGTTTCCGAAATAGCTAGATTTAAATTTAAAAATTATGTTAATCTTTCTATTTCGTAGTTTTAAATCGAGTTATTTTGCAAACCACTGAAATTAATTAGTAAAAATTCATAGTAATAGTCTTGTTATGGTTCTACTTAGGTACTCTTATAGTTTTTTTATATATACGTAGTAAGAAAAAAAAAATTTCGGCAAAAATAATACATACTTCCCTATCGGATGTCTCTTTCTAGGGAATGGCCACCTTAACATAACCGAATTAACTAAGTTCCATTTGGTATCAGCCGGCAAAATGTATCTAAATGTATACAAATATCTTAATTTAGCATAGGATTGTTGACATTTTTCTATAACGTGATTTTCAAAATTTAAAGAGGTTGGGGCGTTACAGTCCCAACCAAAAGTAAGTCGAATTCTAAATCGGAACTTTTCCATAATAAATTATTACAAAAGGTTATAAGTCGATGATACCAATCATTATTGTCATAAAGGCATACATAAATAATTTTTTATTATTAATTAATTATTTAAGTAGATTTAATTATTTTATTTAACTTTTGGATGTTTTGTCCAAACTTATTAAAAAAAATAAATAAATATATGTAAATATCTGTGTATTTTACAAATTTATTTCAGTACATAATTTTTTTTTAAATGAAAAGCGGTAAAAATTAAAATTAAATCATTAAATAATTGAAAAATCAGTAAAAAAGCATTAACGAAAAGAGAAATTTGACAGTTTACAAACGTTTAATATATTTTTTTTTACTTATGAAAAGTCTCCTAATTAAATTGGAAACAATATTAAAATATGCGTAAGACACCAATGCTTTACATAGTTAGTTGTCGGAACTGCTGACATTATTTGGTTATTTGTTATAAATTAAAATGCACCGTTTGCATGTTGGGTTGACACATATATTCCATAAGACTGCATATAAAAGTTTAAAAAAAAAATTAACTTTATGAATTTCCTAATGACTTTGGATTTTTTACAGAAAATTGTGTCATATGAAAATCTATTAAAAAAACTTTATTTCAGATTTTTTCATTATTTTCGTCTAACGGATCAACCTCCTCAAATGATCAAATTTGATACCTAAATATGTGTATGCATACGCCAGACACCCTGTATATTGTTTCGTCTGCCTCAATTGTGCACCAGTTTATTTTGATTCCACAATTCTCCCCGATTTTTAAATTCAGCATTTTCCCGTACACTACGCTGGAAGTTATCAACCGGCATCGACAAAAAATACTCCCCAATTCGAACCCTTCAGAATACCCACGTAAGTGCAACGCATACTGCTATCAATGTAAATATCACGAATTGAAAAATACACACAAACGAGGAATAGTTTGTTTGCGTTTCGTACGTCTACCAAACCGGCAAAAACTGTTTGTTCGGAAAACTCTGTTGAGTTTCCCGAATCGATTCGATTAGGGAAATTTCCAACAAGTACGAGTTTTATCGTGCGGCACCGTTCAAACATGGGCTGAGTCAATTTAAAAGTCGGAAGGGTTCGAAAAAATTGGGTAATAAAATAAAAGGACTGTGTGGTTGCGCAGTAGACTATTAATACATAAATAATATCACCAATAGTGGACATAGCTCCTATGGTGGACACACATTTGTAAATTTTTTAAAACAAGCCAGTTACAGCTTTCTTTGCCAAATTAAACAATTTGCCACCAGTGTTTAGCTTCGTTGTTAACGCAGTACATCTTCCGCGCCTTTAGACATAACCTCTTTCGAACAGTGATAGTTTAAGTTGATGTTGCACTATTTTGATTGTTTTTACTAGTGGTGGTTACAAAAAAATTAACAAGTAAGTATTGACTTTCTACCTTTTTGATGTTTTGGTTTTAATAATAATAATAATATAATCAAAATATGACATATTATACTTGCCGAGTTTAGTTCCTTTTACTCAGTTTTCAGTAGAATTATTATTGAATAACGATTATAAAGTTAGATAACAGTCTAGGAAATTTAGCACAAAAACAGGCTAAACTAGGTATCGATTCGATTCCTTGATGCATTTATTCAATTTGTTACCTATTTTCTTTGAGGTAATTAAAAAAAATTGATTATTCGGTAATTCATGGTGGAAATTAGCCCAATTTGATTACTTGGGGTCGCTGATCACGAATATAATGTTCAAGAAGTTCCTCGATGTATCTGGAGCCTCAAAAATGTTCCTCAATTGGTATGAGGAAAATTGATTGATTTACAAAATATATTTTTTTGCCATAATATATATTTTTTAAATTATACAAGGCAGCGTGTGGCAGAATTAATTTATTTTGTCATTAAATACTTGTTTTGAAGCGTACAAAATCAGTCATAATTCCTCTTTTCCCTAACTTTCAGCATATATATTAACCAACAAATGGAAAATATTAAAAATGTGTCACACGAGGTGCGTGGAGGGATCTTTCTTATCTATCTCATTTATTTTAGTAGAAATTAGCTGTTTTCTGATACTCCGTAATAAGACATGTGAACAGGGCAAATATTCTCTTAAGAATAGAAGTACTATATTAAGTGAAGGTCGTTTATTAACCGACAAATCTAACCTCCTGACATTTTGTAGTAAAGGCAGTGACTGTCGAGGCAGAAAATCCACAAGAGGATACTTTTTTTATACAAGTTTTGGTGGAAATTTTAATTTTGAGCAAAACAAATTTCTTCCATCTGTTCTAATGGTAAACAATTTTCTAAAAATGTTGGTAAAATAATTTTCATTTTTTTTTAAATAGGTTTAGAATGCCATGAAAAAGGAAAAATTTTAAATTTGAGTAAAAAAACATATTTTCCATCTACTCTAAGTTCTACTTCTACTAGTGGTAAATTTTTTTTCTAAAATGATAAAAAATGTTCCAAATTTTTTTTTTCGAAATAGATTAAGAATGCCACGAAACACGGAAATTTTAAATATGAGCAAAAACATTTTTCATCCATTCTATAACAGTGATAGAAAGAGATAAAAAAAATTCAATTTTTTTGGGCAAATAATTTTTTTTTTATTATTTATTCCCTTTAGACGGTCCACCCTGTATATTTTCCAGTGAAAGTTTAACCATTTCTTCGCTGACAGTAGCGTGAGCTACCTACCAAATTTGACTGTTCTCCGTCAAGTTGATTTTTAGTTAATGCACCAACAGACAGACAAACAGACAGACTGACGGAATTGAAAAACCTATATTTTGTGACGAAGCGAATTTTTGCAGGCAAAAATGTAATTTAATTTAATCATAAACTTCGCCACTTTTCCCATCTTACGGCCGAAAGATTAGAATTTGTTCTGTTTATTTTTATTTAGCCCGCGACATGTAGTTTTCTGTAGAAAAATAATGTAAGGTTCCACAGCGATGAGAAGTTTTCTAAAATAAAATTTTAATTAATTCCGATAAATTATTCCGGATGGCGTTGGCCACAGTTAAATTACTCCCCACTTGGTATTTAACATCAAGTTGGAGGGGATTTTTACTTTCCAGCTAGTCAGAGACACACCGAAACGAGAGTTGATTTCTGCGAGCCTAAAGGATTACCACGTGAGGATCTAATATACCGTACCGACCGCTCATCTGAAGATCACCACGTGTGTAATTCGATAGTCTCTGCCACCGCCGCCAAATATAATAGCAATGTAAGTTTTAAAACATTTCTTGGTATTTCCGTAAATTTCAAAATTAAATTTCATCTTAACAGTTAAATGAATTAACACGTGGGGGTTCTAAAATACCGTACCGACCGACCGACCGCCGTAGAGCACCCCGTGAGAGTTTACTTAACTGTGCCCCGTATATCAGCAGTGTAAATTCACAATTTATTTTATTTGATACATTTCATAAACAATATTTTCATGATAAACTAGCAAATCTCTGTTAAATATTCATGGTCCGATTTGCCTATACTAGAGAAGTGTACGATAAAAATTATTTGATACGAGATAAGCAACTGTTTCTTGCCCGGCGTTTTTATCCGCTATTACCAGATAAGAAATAAAACATTGAAACGCGTGACTAGCAATAACACTTTAAAACGATTTCAAATTGGATGTATCAGAATGTAAATATATTTTTCCGAAATACCGACGCCCATCATAGACATAACAAAATTTCTCCTTGTTAATGTTTGTCCAATCGGGGGCCCTGTTAGATTCTCAAGATTTAATCCAGATAGCTATGTCCCAAATAATTTCCAAGGGAAAATGGACATAGAAGATATTTCGAGAGAATTATTATTTTGTCTCAAACTGTGGAGTCAAAATAATATCCGCCAAGTTGGTTGGGATGATAGAAACCCGCCGTCTGTAAATTTCTGTTTTTAGTAAACCGAATTTTGCCGTGTAAAGCTGTTCCAAAGCCTATTGTTTTAACTTAACCGTTGTTTCATAATTTATTGGGTTAAAATAATATCCTACATGTTGTCGGATTGGTAGAACTCCGTTTTCCGGCTATTTGATTATTTTATTTTGTTGTAAACTATTTGATAGATTGGCGAATTAGGATAAAATCCGTTAATTTTAAATGGTTTTCAGTAGTTTGTTATAGTCCGAGAGTTCAGGGGAAAATCTAGGAGATACTCTGAATAAATAAATTATATTTATATTTTGATACATAAACCTTCTCACTGTACATCTGGCAAGAAACACGTGGCGAATCTTATTTCCAATCCGAATGCAATTAGAGGTACTCAACTATGTGGTTTGAGGCGCTTGGCGAATCTCTCTGAACCGAACCGACACCGTGGAGATTAATTCTGGCTGTCCGTCCAGGCAGAATGATCTTTACCGAGGGAGCTGATACCGAATCCGATTACCATTTTATTCGGTATCAGTTCTCCATAATTTCACCAAGTTCTTTACACCACATGCTGCCGACTCATATCTAACATGTATGCAGATATGATAAATTCTGTCCCAGAAATAGTTGTTTGCTTTTGCTAAAAATTTAATTGCTTTCTGCTTTACTGCTAACTTGTTTTATTTTAACATCCACTGCCTGCTTGCTTGCTTGCTGTTATAACCGACCGTACCGCTTATTACCATTTTACCGCTTTGCCGCCAAGCCTACTATCATTTTGCACACTATTTGCTTGGTTTTGCTGATATCCGAATTGATAAGAAAATATTAAAGTCAATAGTTTCATATCTTCTCACCGCCTGGTTCCTTGTCTTCGTAATTTCACTTGCTTTCATAGTTTCACTTGTAAATAAACCGAAATGATATATCTTAAGTTTTACTTGTAAATTTTCATAATATGACACATCTTAAGTTTTGATATTATTTATCTAAACTCTATAAGAGTATTTTGGTACCTGACCGTTTTATTTATTTTAATAATATTATTGTTTGTTGTTGAATACTTAGTATATTTTAATAAATGTTGTTATCTTCCGAAATGTGCGTTTTACTGTTGTGTGTGAATGAAAATCTAATCTGCCGTCCAGATCCCTGGACATACCGTGTCTCCACTGTAGCTATCCCAGCCCTACTGCAACAGGCTGCGTTTAGGAGGCTAATGTGGGACCTTTGCCCCACGTAAAAATTGCAAAGGTGGCGCTCGAGATAACCGAATTTAACCGAAATACAGCTCAGCGCTAAAGTGACGCTTCCGCTTGTCTATGCGCTAGGCAACCGGGAGAAAGCACGTCACAATTTTCGTAATCTACATGATCTGAAACGTCAAAATCCGAAAAAATCTCGGAGGGTGATTTTTTCTCGAATAATACTTCCCTTCGCTTATTATTTCCTGTGAGCGTTAGAGTGAACTTGGCGCGAGACACTGCCGTTTCTCTTCATTAGTTGTATCTTGTCGTTTTAGAAAAATTAAGCTTAGGCGCATTTTACTTAGCACACAGTTTGTTTCTCTCGTATCCTGCATATAAAACTTCTTTCTCTCGTTCACTGTAATTGTTTTTTTATTGCCTCGACCACTTCTTTTGCCCGTGTCGTGGACAGGCTGAGCGATTTCTAATTGTGATTCTAGCCCAAGGCTTCGCCAGAGCCAGTTGTTCTGCTTTGGCGGTACAAAGGCACGGTTAGCATATTGCGATATAAGACGACTTTTAATTTATAGCTTAATAGCTGGCGCCGGTGTTAATTTACTACAGACAGAAGAAAATTATTTTACAAATGATTTTTTATAATAATATACATGGTGTTATACTTAAAATTCCCGGGACCATTTTGTCGATAACTAAAAGTGATATTTGAATTCTGTAAAAGGTATTCACTGGAATATATAAATGACTTCAGCTTTGAGTAAAAATGGTCATTTTACAAATTGGGATATGGATGGCGTTGCGACGCAAAGAAATTGTTCAATCCCAGGAACCTTGGGAAATGTGCCTGTGATGGTCATTATATTCTAAGCAACTTTTACGATATGAAACATTTTCGAAAAATCACTGGTTTTCGAAATATTTGGACAGTAAATTAGCTAGAGGAAGAGCTACGGCTTTTGAACAAAAATCGATCAGTAAATAGAAAAGTTATTACTTAATTATTATTTAAATTTTAAAATAATTTTTTTATGTTGTGTAATTGAACAAAAAAATGTCTAAAACTAACATCATTTATGATTAAACTGCTAAGAGTATCTCATAGAATTTGCAAAAATTATATAAAAAGCTCGAGCACCTGATCTAACTTAACTGAACTTTTTTATGTGGTTATTTACAAAGCGTTGCATACGAGGAACCCATTGAAAACATGGCTTATTTTTACAACAAAATGTATGTTTCAATAGCAGCGATTAACAGATACAAAATTAAATATTTCTGGAACTGAATTGTTAGAAAAGTATAATGTGTGTTTTTAGATTTAATTTTTGTTTGCTTTTTTTTTTAATTAGTTTCATCTAGGATTACCTATTTTAAGGATATGTATTTATAGCCTAAAAGTCGGGCTACAGACGTTAAAAATGATAAGGTGCAGTGAAAAATTGTATGTAAAAACCCTCCTTACTAGCTGAAAGGTACATAGCTCTGCAGCCAGAAGTCCATCCTGGGGAGGGAAGCGTGGACGGGAGGTCAAACGCGTTAGTTTTTTAGTCGGGAAAGTTGTTCAAATTACTAAAATTTGACATTGGTCGAGGTGCAGTGCTGGCGAATTTGTGTTTATATTCAGAATTCTTCTGGGCTTTCTGGTTATTAACGTACCAGTGACATTAATGGAACAAAAAACACATCAAATTCGCGAAATGTCAAAAATGCTATTTTTCGTTCACTTCTGTCGGCTCGAATTTTCTATTTCGCCCATGCAATTAACGATGCCGTGAAAATGCCAGTTTCGATCTTTCGATATCGACATTAGGAAACCTTCCTGCTGATGTATTTATTTAGATATGAACATTTTAATATTTCATGTTCTGCTTTTTTCGACGAGACCAATTGAAATTTCAAGTCCACCCCGACCGTGGCACATCGCGTTAAGCGACGACATTCACAGCGGATTTTTTCCAGTCCAGGCGCTAGGGCCAAGCACCCCAAGCGGCAGCTTGGGGCGACGAGCAAAGGGGGCGCCAAACATGTCGCACGTCGAGGTAGTGGTGCATCACAAGCTGCACAAGTCAACGCCCGCTCCGATTTTCAATATATTTTGAAATCAGTTCTGTTCTTTAAAATTATTATAATCCATCAATGCGCCGTGCCGTAAGCCAACACAGCTTACTTTTCTCAGCAAAAACAATTTTTGTGGTGTCGGGAGTGGGGGGAGGAGCGAGGGAAAGAGGGGGGGGGGCGATAATGTGAAGTCGTTTGTGTGGAAATTTTCTGTAGCACCAGGCCTGGATTTCTCCGTTCGAATCCTATACGGGTGTACTTTGTTTAATTTGTTTTGAACTTTTTGGCTGATATTTCTTATCTTAAAATTACATGGCATTTATTTCTACAGTAAAAAACTATAACTACACAACATTTCAGAGGTTTTATTTTAATTAAAAATTAACGGGTTTGACTGCCCGCCCACGCTTCCCTCCCCGGGATGGACTTCTGGCTGCAGAGCTATGTACAGCTAGTAAGGAGGGTTTTTACATAAAAATTTTCACTACACCTATCATTTTCTCTGTCTATTAGTAAATATATAATTGCTCACTTGTTAGTTAAGTTGTGTTAAGTTAAATAAACATTAATTATTTACCTAATTGTTTTATTAACTGTATTATTATCATTAAATTGTCCTAAGGTTACATTCGAAAAAAAAAAAATACTAATAAACGATTCAAATGTATTGACCCCTCACTTTAACCGCGAATATGTTAGAAACGGAGGAGCAGAAAAAATTGAAAAAATTGTGTTTATTATGAGTCTATTCTAAATCAATCGCTGCAATTTGAATAATGTACATTGGACACTTTTGAAGTTCTGCTAAGTTATATTGAAAAATGTCCCACTTTTTAAGGAAATTTTGACCATACCAGGTTTAAATCCATTATATCTTGGAAAATATACATACTATGTAAATAATATTTTAGACACCGATAAAGCACAGCATTTTTTGTACTAGGAAATTTTTTCACAATTTTTTATTTTCAAGTTTTTCAGTTATTGTCAAAAACGTGACGTCATGTTTTTTCGGTTATTTATCAATGTGTTTAAAAACAATTAATAAAATAGTTAATTATATAAAATATAAACATTTTCAGAAAAAAGAATTGGTATATTTCAAATATTAATTTAGTTATCAAGCGTAAAGGATAATATCATTGCAAGTTGCAATATTATCTATTATGTTTGATAACTACATTAATATTTGTATTGAAACATTCTTTATAGGATTTTGCAAACAGCAGAAAAATTAACTATCTATAAAAGAAAAACTGTGTAGAAATATTAATGAAATCTTTGCATTCTTTCGATAACCTGAATTCTGGTTATGCTAGCAAATTAAAATCCTAAAATGAATTTGTCTAATTTCTTATTTGACAATTCTCATTCTAACACTAGCATCCACACAGTCCCCTACGGCCATGCAGATTAAACTAGTATCCACATAACCCCCTACGATTATGAAGATTCAGTTAAAAATGAGAACAAAGACCTAAAATGAATTTATTTATTTATCTTGTCTTAAAAAAATTTTCGAAAGAATGCAAAGATTTCATTAATATTTCTACACAGTTTTTCTTTTATAGATAGTTAATTTTTCTGCTGTTTGCAAAATCCTATAAAGAATGTTTCAATACAATTATAAGCAAATAAATAATAATTCATTTTTAAACATGCATAGAGTATATAGGCTCCAATACTAGTTAGCTAATAGGTAGGTGAGGTTGTTTTTATCAGTCAATATCAAATATAATCATTTCACACTTATTCATAGAAATTGTCTTGGTTTTGCATGAAACATCTTTATGAATGGCTTTATGTCTTTCTGATGAGCTCCAGAATAAGGGCGAAAAACGTTTCAAAGGCTAAGCATTTCCAGGAAACAGAATGATAGATTTCATGAAAATGTAATCCATTGGAATGAAAATTTTTTTAAGACAAGATAAATAAATAAATTCATTTTAGGTCTTTGTTCTCATTTTTAACTGAATCTTCATAATCGTAGGGGGTTATGTGGATACTAGTTTAATCTGCATGGCCGTAGGGGACTGTGTGGATGCTAGTGTTAGAATGAGAATTGTCAAATAAGAAATTAGACAAATTCATTTTAGGATTTTAATTTGCTAGCATAACCAGAATTCAGGTTATCGAAAGAATGCAAAGATTTCATTAATATTTCTACACAGTTTTTCTTTTATAGATAGTTAAATTTTCTGCTGTTTGCAAAATCCTATAAAGAATGTTTCAATACAATTATAAGCAAACAAATAATAATTCATTTTTAAAAATACATTAATATTTGATATATACCAATATTTTTTTCTGAAAATACTTACGTTTTATAAAATTAAATATTTTAACAAAAACTTTTTAAATACATTGATAAATAACCAAATAAACATGACGTCACGTTTTTGAGAATAACTGCAAAATTTGAAAATAAAAAATTATGAAAAAATTTCCTTGTACAAAAAATGCCGTGCTTTATCGGTGTCTAAAATATTATTTACACAGTATGCATATTTTCCAAGATATAGCGGATTTAAAACTGGTATGGTTAACATTTCTTTAAAGAGTAGGACATTTTTCAATATAACTTAGCAGAACTTTAAAAATGTTCAATGTACATTATTCAAATTTTAGTGATTGATTTAGCATAGACTCATATTAAACGCATAATTTTTTCAATTTTTTTCTGCTCCTCCATTTCTGAGATATTCGCGGTTAAAGTGAGGGTTCAATACATTTGAAAGTGTTGTTACTGAAAAAAAATACATTGAGGCTAAAAGGTAGTTACCTTTTTTACCAAGCAGTTTAATTTTGTACACTTTTTTTAATTACAAAAAATGGTGACCAATTAATTGTCGATTTTTTTAAACGCCAGGTTGATCCAGTTTAAGTAAATTCTAAATCACGACTGGTATTTAACACAATAATTTCGCGAATAAAACCAAATTCAAACGAGTAAAAGTTGGGCGTTGCTGACTACAAACATCTATTTGAGCAATAAACACAAAAACTATTTGTCTGTGTACTTAATCTCTCTCGTTTTATTGTTATTTTTATAACATTACTAGCCGACTGAAAATAATAATTAACAGTAATAATGCCGGAAACTAATGATACAACTATTGCAACTAGATAATTATGTTCTGGTGAAATATTAGAAATACTGATTGGTTATCAAACTTACAACTGGTAAGAAGGCCTGCAAATAATGTCCAAATTTCCCGTTCCAAAATGACTCACTAAGCACAATCAGCTAACACTACTAAAAATATACTAGGTAATAAACATTTAAGATTTAACTAAGTTTAATAGTATATCCAATTCAAAATATTAATCACAAAAACACAACATTATATCACTAGTGTTTGCACTCGACTGACTTTAAAAACAGCCGAAGAGCAAAACCGAGAGTTTTTATATTTGTAGTTTTTATTCTATTTGTATTCGTTTATACTTTTTATTGGTAAAGAGAAATAAATGAGTAGATATAATTATATAATAACATATTTCTATTCTAATTCTATTTAATATTACTAAAATGATAATTCAACACATTTTTGCTTTCAAGTTGTGGGTCTGTCTGAAGACTTTTGTTACGGATTACCTGGACGACTCTTCAGCATTATATTGTCGCGTGTTTCCACCCCTAGGAAATCTCCCTTAAAAATCTGTGGGTTCCAAAATTATAACAAGAGGTAAACACTAACGCACGTTATCGATTAAGTTACTGAAATCTTCACAATACTTTTATTAACTAAAATACACGTTTACTGTCTAAAATAACCTTGAACAATGTATATTACTTTATTATTACTTTCACTCTACTCACTTCCGAATTAGCTAACCTCTATTTATTAGGAAATTCCTTTTCGCCTGTTTATCTCAACTTATGTACTCTATAAATTGCTTCTAGAACTGTTCAGCGAAGATCAGAACCTTACCCAGCAATCTAGAATAATGTAGAAATCTCGATCCTGTTCTATAAGTTTCTAGAAAACGTATAACCATTGTCTCAGAGATGTCGCACACTACAGACTTTGATGGTAAATTAATCCATTAGTAGATAAGACATGCTACTTATGCTATTAGCCCCCAGGTGGCGGCAATGAGTAACAATATCTTCCCAAATCCTATCATCTCTTTGCTACATCAATCAGAGGGAGGATAATTTAGGACGGTTGATAGTTCAGGGAAACTAAATGGTGTTGGGCTAATGTCACTATGGAGTTGTCGAGACCGTGCGCTTAACAGGCAACCGCGACATATGACGTGATGTTGTCAGACATACTATACAGCAAAGCGAGGCAAATTAGAATAATACATAGATTATAAAACGTCTGTCAAGACGCTGTGAATAAGGAGATAATAGAGCAACAATAATTACACAGGCACACAAAAAAGAAAGTTGTAGTTTTAGCAGAGTATGATCCCCCCTGTATTTTGAACCGCTGAATCTGATGCCGTCGTCAGAATTGGTCCACCACATCAGGATTATTCTTCCCTAAACTCAGAAAATTGCTAAAACTCAGTGAAAAATCTTAATTAGGAGGGGGAATTACGAAAATTTCTGACGTGATGGAGTACTTCTGACTTATTGCAGTAAAAATAAAATAGGAAATCTGTTCTGATTTACGAATTTCCCCTGCGTAAACTTGGCTTGTATTAATCAGAGACAAGGACACACATTTCCTATCTTTACAAGCACTGCATTTTAATCTGAGATAAACTATAGACTCTCGATATTAAGTAAAGCGTCCGGGTTTAACTAAACTTGACAACCATAGCCAACTATTTTTGTAAAATGTCAAATTTATTAAACTTTATAAATGCTTGTAACTTTCTCTATGTTTGTATTTATACAAGTTTATATTTTTAGATTCTAAATTTAGTTCTGAATAAAATGATATTTGGTTTATTGAGCTTAATTGATGATTTGAAATTTCTTCGTAGATGCCCCCGTGATTATTAATTTTGCTAATAATTTAAATTTTAATGAGTAAAACTTGCCTAAAACTATCTATGGTTATAATATAATACTATACCTAACTTAAATCAACTACAAATTACGCTACTCTGTGATTTATTTCTTAGTTATAATCTGCTTTATATTGTAGACCTCCGGATATACTTTACACGTATGGTGTATACCTCCAAATGGTCCAGAGCACCTACCTACAGGGCCGTTAACCATTTTTTTTAAATTTTATATTCAAGTAATTTATAAAATTTTATTTGACCCGTATTTTTTTATTTTACATTCCAAATTCATTTTAATAGTGAAATTAATTATTTAAGTTACGAAATTTTGAAATGGCGCCTATGGTGACGTCAAATGTGAGAGCATGCGCAGTTAACAAATAGAGGAATAATCGACGGGCGTCGTACGTTTACTGTTACAGCACAGAGTAGTGTGGTTATAGTATCGACGTGAGTTATTGTCATATTAATGGGCTTGTTCCATGATATTCTTTTTAAATGGTTTTTATACTTTTTCATATAGTACTCGATATTCTCATTATACACTTAAAATTTCGTATTATTAACTTTTTCCGTTCTCGAGATATAAGGAGTTGAAATTAGTAATAGTTGCAAAAACCGAGCGCTCATTTGTGACGTCACTATACGCAAGTGACGTAAGAAAAATGGCTTTCTGGGACCTTTCAAATTTAACCTGAGAAGTCGAAAAACATGGAATTTTTAAACGCTGGTAACTAAATAAATACGTCGAGTGGAAGTTCGTTCTATATGTCTACGGAAAGGAGAAGGTCGGCGATGAATTCTAATCGCAAATTGCAGGGTCGAAATCGAAAATTCGTTCCGGCAGGAGCGAGAGAAAGTTGCAATTTTTTGACATTTCACCAAATTGCACTCCCCTACTGTCAAGTAGTAAGCAAAACAAACAATACTTCGAAAACACTTATAATTATAAACAATAAGGAGCATCAAGTCTATTGAGATCGCCGTGTCTATGCGTATAGTGACGTAGCGCTTGGCCACGCCCCATTTTCGCGAGATGGAAATTTGTAGTAGTTTTTAAGATACTAAACGTGCGAATAAGATTCTGATTTTTTGCAGATCCATTAATTTATACTTGCACTTTCGATTTATGAAATAAAAAAAAATGCCTAACAAGCCCATTGTCTTCAAACTATTATTGTTCTTGTTATTAGGATTTAACTTGATTAAAATATGAAGTACACTGTAAGCTAAAATAAGTATGTAAATGATTTTCTATTAATAACATACTGTTGAGGATATGTTTTAAAATAGAAAATAAAATTTAAAATGTTTAGGTTATAATTTACTGAAAAATCAACACAATGTAAACAACAAATACGCAACAAATCTACCGAGCATTACCGCCAACATGACAGAGAAAACATGAAAATCTCTAAAATTGAATTCTCATTACATACGTCATCATTTACCGCCTTGTTATTTTGAAAACCAATTTTTTCTTGCATGTGATTATTAGGACTTTCTTTAATATGATATATGAAATATATATTTAGTATATTTTTTGATGGTATAATAATATTTTATAAATTTTGTTGAAGGAAACGACCCTATTATTACATGCTTACATGATGACCTTTTACTTCATGAAAAAGTTGCAAAAACATCAAAAGTGTAACCAGGACGAGACCTGGGTACGCCCCTTTTTTCGAGGGTGCTGAATATGATGGTGATATTTTTAGCCCCCCCCCCCCCCCCGGTACTACCCTTAAACACGAAAAATCACACAATTTTCGCGTTTCTTCCATTTTAGGCATTCGAGGGCTTGTCTGTGGTTTAGGGGATTTGGGGGTGGTTAGTGTAGGGTAGGGGAGAAGTGTATGTTGCTACCTTGATGAGCACCCTTGCAGACGAATAGAAACAAATTATTATCAATTTTGAAATTTTTGGGGAGATTTTAGTATCAGGGAAGGGGTAGGTTCAACCCAATAGGTTGAAGAAATGTTGGATGGCAAAGTCCATACGGCCTACACGAAAAACCCGATCCGACAAGTAGACCAGTGATTTTTGGCCAAAAAATAAATTATTATACAGGGTGTAATCAGTTTCATGTCATTTAAAAAACTGGTAATGGGGACCTACTAGACAAACAAAAAACCTTTATGACTTTTCCCTGTAGGGGCACTTTGAAAAACACTCGATCTAGGTTAACATATTTAATATTATGGTAGACAACTATTGAGAACCATTGCTTTTCTTGGTCGATGGACTTGTACTTCCCAATTACACAACTTTTAAATTGTCATAAAAAAGTGCTGGCCGGCACACGCGGTGTCAAAGGATCATCGACCGCCTTTGATGTACCGCCTCAACTGAACTGAGGCAAGTATAAAGAGGTAAATAATTCGTTCTCTCTTCGTGCACAATTGCAAGCAAATAATAGCCATAGAGGTTTAAACAGAGCATTTCTTTACATGTCTGTTTTTTAATTTGGAACAAAATATTGGATTGTTTATAAATTAGAAAATTTAAATGTGGTTTATTAACATTTGTAACATAAATGAGCGACCTGGGTTAAAAGCTTACTTCCTATCTAAATGATTCAAAATCTCTGCATCTGTATCAATGCACAATTCGGTACGTCGAATTAAGTACATACGCACTTCGTTCAACACTAAACACTAAACTATCAACTAACGTTGTCAATAAAGAAAAATAAAATAAAAACTTGGTACAAAAGCCAAAAAGGAATACAAGAACGAACAAGTAAGTTGTGTCTGTACGTAATCAAGAATTTGACAACTTGAACGGTAAGTCAATAAAATAAATCTTAACCGTAAATACACAATGACGCGAAATTTAAAAATAACAAAAACAACGAACATAACGCAACATCGACAGTAACTAAAATATTGCACAAGGGAGAGTTAGAGTATAGTTTTCTTCAGATCAGACCTAGATCTAAACCTACCTCAATATTCCAGCAGTTCTCAAAAATTTTTATTGAAATTTTGCGAAATTTTTGTTTATTTTTTTTCTCCAAAACTATGAGCTTTAGACCCCATGTTATATAAGGTTTTTTTTTGTTTGTCTTGTCGTTCCCTACCACCAGTTTTTTTTAATGACATGAAACTAATTACACCCTGTATAAGTGTTATTTGTATGTATTAGTTATGTAATTAGTTAATAATAAATGTCAGTGTGAATGTCAGTTAGAAAATAAATAACTTCAAGTAATAATTATTACAAGTTTATTGAAGTCCGTGAAACGACGGACATCACATTGTTGCTCGCGATTTTTTTTGTAAAAATGGTAAAAAATTAGTCACATTATGGAAAAAAATACTCTTGATGTAATTCACCCGACGCTAAATTTGTTATTGCAAAATTACCGCAAAATGCATAATTGTTTTATAACTTCCGTTCTAATTGCCCGATTTGAATTTTCCAAAGCTCATTTTATTCGGGAATACATGTAGGTACTTTTAAGTAGTGTAGAAATCACATTGAAACATTTTCCTCCTATTTTCGGATTTTGAGTTACAAACCAACATTTTCCGTCAACATCACATGTAATTTTTGTTATATAATTCACCTACAAAATTCCAATACACAACTCAGTTATTATTATCAGCCTGCCCTTGACTTTCCATTAATCCTAATAGTGACATTCGCCATACGGAGCATAAATTTAACAATGTCGTTAATAGCTACTCACGGCCTCGTATCGAGCAATCCAAGGGCGCCTCGTCAGAGAAATTAAACGTTAATTCGTTAGCAGATTACTATAATTAATAGAACGTTTACAGCACCGGACAATTAATACCAGGATTATTAGTACCTATTAATAGGTGTCCATACTGATGTAAACAAATTCATTTACTTGCTATAAATAATCGTCGCAACGTTTACGATGCCCGATACCCATCTTTGATATTGGCCACTTCTCTCAACAGGGTCTCCACTTTTCTTAACTTTCTAACCTTTCATTTTTTTATTATTACTAATTAACTGAAAAAGAAGAAAAAGTTTTTGATCTGGATGACTGACCATGGTATTCCTATATATTTTTCGAAGCTGAACCCGAATACGAGGTCAAAAAAATTTTCGTTAAGCACTGAGACCATTCTGAAGAAAGGGGACACTTGCTCTCCCAGATCTTCCTCCACCTCTATGTTCCTCATCCAGCAGGGGGTAATTTATACCCTTCTGGATGCTTGGCTCCGGAGCAGCAATCACCCTCTACCATATTACCCTGACATTATAAAGATGTTGTAAGCTAGAAGCTTTTTAAACCCAGTTCGATGTCCGGAAGGGTATAGAAGGGATGCAGAGGGTGTATCAACCCCTTTAGAAAATTTATGACCACCTCGCTGAAGCTCTTGGCATAAAGAAAAGTACGAAAGATAAAAAGTCCCCATTCACTCCTTAATGATAGGTAATCATATTCATAAATGTATCTTATTGAAGGGATGGTTTTGCCTTTACACAAAAATTGAAGGGTATAAAACATTTTTTGACCTCGAATTTGGATTCAGCGTTGAAAAATACATGGTCAGTCATCCAGATCAAAAACTTTTGTGTTATAGAAGGTAAAACAAATAAATTAAAACAGGACACTAAAAAAATATTACCGACAGAAAAAAACAAACACCAAGAGACGAAGAGATGGATAGGTGGATACATGAAATACTTCCACTGCTTCTATGTAGGCAATATTGGCTGCTTTGTCTTCTGGAGTGAGTATAACCAATGAAGCTTGTGGACATGCCACACCAAATTGTCCGTGTGATTCATAATAATTTTCTTCCAAGTCATACCTCAGCTTCTTTTAAAAACTGCCCTTGAAATTTAGAAATTGTCACAGCAAAACACCTGTTGATGCAGAATCGCAACCTCTTAAAGTCGTAGTACTTCTCAGATGGAATGTGACGTTTATTGGGTGAAGATATAAAAATAGTTGCTTCTGTAATACTCTGGCAAAGGTTCGTGATCAGAAGTCTTGCAAAACAGCAAAGTTCTGGAGGTTTTGGTTTCGGAATAACACTATAGAAGCACCCGTCTTCTATTTAAGATGAACTGGTATTCCGAGAGGATTTCGTGAATTTAAAAATTTGACAAGATAATTAACAGCTTTATCAATATTTTTAACCGCATTAACAGATTTATAAGTCGTCTATTGACTCTCGAAGATGTTAAGAAGAATTTTATTTAATTCAACCGCATTACCAATTTTTGCTTTTAAAATCGCTCACACCCGCAACGGATTTGTTCTTCAGATAACTAGTCGGGATAAATCTTTGCTAACAGATTATTAAACTTTTTAAGTTTTATAAAAGACGTTTTCGGTGAAAGACACAAGCGTTCAAGTACTGATCTAAGTGATCTGATTCAACTTCCCGTAAACTATGAACAATACTTCAACGGTAATTTTCTTTACTTAATATTTATTATTATTGGCCATAACTTATTTTTTCTTAGTACATATATTTTAAAAAACTATAAGACTACCTAAGTAGAACCATAACAACACTATTACTATGAATTTTCACTCAATAATTTCAGTGGTTTGCAAAATAGCTAGGTTTAAATTTAAAAATTATGTTAATCTTCCTATTTCGTAATTTTAAATCTAGCTATTTTGCAAACCACTGAAATTATTGAGTGAAAATTCATAGTAATAGTCTTGTTATGGCTCTACTTAGATACTCTTATAGTTTTTTTAAATATAAATACTAGGAAAAAAAAGTTATGGGCAAAGGTATTAAATATTTCCCTATCGGATGTCTCTCTCTAGGGAATGGCCACCTTAAACGTACAAGACAACAGATGTCAAAGCAAAGTCCAAGATATTCGTGATAGTCGTACCATGATTTACCATTAACTCAAAAGACACATATGTCCACGTGTTGCAGCCTCGAATTCACGGTAAATTTTCGAACTCTCCCATAAACCAACCGCACGATGCGCGACGTGCCGCCCATGTTTCTCGGGTTATTGAGCCTACTTTTCCATAAACATCGCTCTCCCTATTTAGAGCAATCTATATTTTCAAGAGGATACTCCATAGCGGGCCAGAAACAGGTGGTTTCCCTTTAAAAGACCGACACGCCCCGTCTTACACTTGTCAGTGGCTTTCAAGTCACTGACAATTTCACGCGAACTTATACAACGAATAAACAATATTCCGTGACTTTGAACTTATTAACTTAATTTGATTGACAGGAAAAAATAGTGACGCATCCGGGGTTCGAGTAGTTGAAGACAATAATCATTGTTTTTTCGTATGGCGTAAAGGTTAAGGTTACGCGTAAACTTGTTCGTATATTTTACATAAATGAATGCTTTCGACACTCATTATTTTTTTAGACAGAGCGACTATTACACTCTTAGCCGAAATAACTTTTCATACCATTGTGTTAGTGATAGAAATCTGATTAACTTTCAAATTGTCCGTCCGATGTATTGACCAGCATTTTACCAACCAAGATGGTATCATCGGGAGTTGATTAATGTTGATTCATTAATTTATAACAGAGAGAGAAAAGAGAAAAAATCGATGAGGCTCTTATGATGGAACACATACACGTTGCATGCATACAAGAGACACACATGATAGACGGAACTGCAGTTACTCAAAACTACAAATGGCATCTAAGTGGAGGGGACAAAGAAAAACCAGCAGAGGAGTCGCATGGGCAATAAGACGGACCACCCCTATCCAGATAAAGACAAGAAAAGTAAACGAAAACATAACCATGGCAGACTTACAAATTGGAAAGGAAAACATATGCATATTAGGAGCACATGTGCCCTCCGACAAACGGGCAGGACGAGTATTCAGACAGATCACCCAAGAGACTAGAAGAAATAGGAATAGAAAAATGAACATAATAATACTAGGAGACTTCAACGCGCATATAGGAAAGGACGACCAAACACATGAAGACCAGAATATCATAGGAAAAGCCTTACTTCACACATGGACAAACGATAATGGAAGCTCGCTAAAAAAACTTGGCACATCTGTTCGATCTAACAGTTAGAAACACATGGAGCAAGAACCTAACCTGCCTTAATACCTGGAGTAAAGGAAACATCAACTCTCAAATAGACCATATCCTAGTGGATAGAAAAATAAGTCACAGGGTCAAAAACATTAAGGCAAAACAAGCAACAAACGTCAAAACAGATCACAAAATATTATATGGAACACTAGTAATAAAGAAACAAGAAGCAAAAAAAAGATACAACAAAACAGCAAATGACACATGGAACATCTCACTGCTACAGAACGAAGAAATAAAAAAAAAAAGAAATACCAGGAGGAGATAGAAAAACAGTTAACAGGAAAGGAACTAAATTGGTCAACAATGGGTTTAAAAATCTAAATAGCGGCGAGGAAAACGTTGAAAACTAAAGAAAATAAAGGCCACAGGAAAACAATATATACACCAAACATAGACAAAAAGATAATAGAAGCGGGGAAAGAAAAAATAGACGCAGAGAGGAGGCACGAACAGAAAAAATGCAGGGAATTCTTCGAAAACATAGAATCCACTACAGCAGGACAGAGATTAAACCAAACTTTTAGACACCTTAAAACATACAGGAGAAACAACAATACGCAGCCAAGAAAATACATACCGCTGCAGCATTGGGTCAGGAAACTAGAAGAAGGAAACGCGGAGAGAAGTCAAATAGAACCAATACAAGAAATGGACCACTGGCCACTGGGAAAGCCATCGTCAAAAGACGAACTACTAGAAATAATGGCCAGAGCTAAAAGAAACACGGCCCCGGGAATAGATAAAATAAATAACGAAATAGTATACTATGGACCGGACAACATAAAACAGCTAACCCTAGAAATCATCACCAACGCAAGGGCGGAAACCACACCCCTGCCTGAGGAGTGGAACACAACCATACAGATACCGCTCCCTAAAACCAAATCACCACAAAACGTGGACGATTGCAGAAGACTCTCTGCAGTGTAGGGTACAAATACTACGCACAATTCCTCCTCAGAGAAATAGAAAAATACATCGGAGAACTACCAGATTATCAAACGGCATTTATCAAGGGTAGATCAACAGACGACCATATGTACACCACCAGACGGATCCTGGAAGAAAAGTGGAAAGAAGGAACAAAACTATATATAGTCTCAATTGACCTCCAAAAGGCATTTGATACCATAAGGCATGAGGCTATAGTCAACACTTTGCTCAACAGGGGAGTACCGCACTACTTAATAAACAGAATAATAAAAGCATGCCTACACGAAAACACTCCAATACAATGGTTTGGACAGACGACGGAATGAAATGAAATGAAGAATATAGGAGTCAAACAAGGATGTCCCCTATCCCCCGGAAACGGAAACGGTTTCGGGATTTGTCGGATACGCATTAAATGAATTTGACCAAGCTTACTAAAAGATAGGTTAGCTCATTAGAATCGACAAGTGCTACGTCACGTATAGACCTCGATGACAGCTGCTTGTGGCTGCTATTTCCTCATTTTATAGAAAAAAGTTTCAAAACTATTCCTTCAATGTACAATTCGATCCTAACCAAGTAGACACCTTACATATAAAGATAGAAATACTTCATGTGACATATATTACAAAGCAACCTGTGTTTTTAGTGACCTTGGGTACTGACAGTCAGCTGAGTTCGGTCGTACAGTAATGTCCATTTTTCACGATTGGCGACTCTTTCTACTGTTACCTTCTCCGTCTGATTGTCACATTGTGGCAACTGCGCGAGAACTCCAATTTAAATGTCGAGGTCAATGGCGCTATTGCTAAAAGATAAAAGGTTTTCCGCCGGCTGTCCTATCTTGTTAATTCTCTAATCTTTGCTTTAACCTTTTAATTCTTTTTGCCTGAAGTATTCCTACAATGAATTTCAGGCCTCTGCTTTCATTTATAAGGAAGACATGGGGGTAATAACCCTTAATGACAACTTTGATAGATAAAAGTACAATAGACACAAAAGACTGATTGATTGTCCAGCCTAAGGTGAGTATTGCTGCCGATTCCGGCATTCGATCTGGAGATTCGTTCATACCAACACCGTTTGACCGCGTCGACCCCATGCATTCGGCTTTCAATAGCCCAATTACATCGAAGTTTATTCCCTACTTCACGAAGTGTATTTTCCGATTCTGTATACCGCCGGACCGGCTTCATACGCTGGATTTGACATGGGACATGCTTGTGACCAGCAGCGAGAAACACATGACGCATGGAGTAGGAATATAGGATGGGACGTGTAGCTGTTTATGAGATACTTCTTTTAAGTTTCCATACTTCTTTTAAGTTTCCATCTATCATCATCTCCTTATTTATTATTCTTCTGAGTTTTCTGTTTCTTCTGTTTCTGAATCTAGCAATGTGCACCGCCTCCCGTCCGCTTGCGTCCATATATGGTTTCATGTTTCCCAGAAATCTGCGTTTTAGCTCGCCGCAATGAGTTTTTATTATTATTATTAACCGTTCCGCAGGTAAATATCCATTTACGGCGGAAGTCTCACGGTAAAAAGAGCTATTTTTAGCAAGTTATGAGAAAGATGCCCGAGAGAATAATTTGTACGCCCTGGAAGTAATCAGTTTTAGTTTTAATTTCCGCCTTCCGCTTATTCAAGAGCTGTAAGTTTATATGAAATGCGTTTTCCTGACAGACCTTTACCACATCGGAAAACTTTTGTAAGTTTGTGTTCTAATTTGAAAAACAACAAGAAGAAAAAGAACTGCAACTGATGAAAATATTGCTTTGGTACTACATCAAGTAAAAAATAACCCAAACATGTCAGTACGCAAGTTGACGGAAGAAATAAATATTGCACGTTCCACCTGCCACAGAATTCTTAAAACAAACAAATTTTTCCATATAGAATTCATTTAGTTCATTCATCATTTGATTCCAGGAGACAATAAGCGGATATTAGATTTTTTGGCGCAATTTTCAATTCTCTTAGAAGAAAATCCAAATTTTTTAGATACAATTATGTGCAGTGATGAAAGTCGATTCCACACCAATGGAGTAATCATAACACATAATTGTCGTTACTGGTCTCAAGAGAATACTAGGTGGATGAGACAAAGCAGATCCCAGAATCGTTTTGGAGTAAATATTTGGATAATGGTTACATTGTTAGCCCATACCTCTACCATGAGAATTTAAGGTGAAAGATATTTACAATTTTTCCAAAATGATTTACAACTACTATTAAGGAGTTTGCTGGTCAGTTGGATAATATGTGGCTTCATCAAGATGGAGCAGGCCCACATAATCATCACAACGTTGTTATACCCAGGAAGGTGGATTGGTACCAGTGGAGTACTTAGATGGCCCGCTCGATCTCCTGACATTACTCCATTAGACTTTTATTTATGGGGATTTTTAAAAAGTGAAGTATACAAAGAACCAATAGAAGACATGGCAGATCTTTATAATAAAATTTATGCTAGTGTTGCCGCCATTAATAGGCATACACTATTAAAAGTTTGTAGATCTGAACTAATTAATAGGTTTACGATGTGTGTTAATGAAAATGGCAATAATTTTGAACACCTGTTAAAATACTTATTTTAATTTCATTAGTTCGTACAAATTGTTTTATGTTCGTAATTGTTTTGTTATTGCTTAAATGATTGAATTATATGATAGACAATATGTTTAGTTTTTTTTTCTCCAAGGGTTACTTCAAATACATTTAATTCATAAGATATGAAAAATTCTTTAAATATTTTCGTCTAAAATTTGTAAATTAAATACAGATTGTCCCACTTAAAGGACTGAAATGTTGAAGAGCTTACAATTATTCAATATTGGCAAATGCCAACGTTTGGACTCGAATATCTCGAAAACGGTTAGTTTTATGGTATTTTTTTACAACATAATCTGCTTAGAAATGCATTTTCTTTCACATAAACCCCATCTCAAAGTTTCTCCCATCGAATTATTTCTTTAGAACACAGCGTCATCTATATACTGATATTTAAAAAAAAAAACAATTGTATTCAAAAATGAAGCTCTCTTTATGCTCTACAAATTTTACAGAATTAAAATATCTGTATTCGTTTAGAATATATCCGGCCTGGGAGTTTTTATTGGGACACTCTGTATACCCATCCTGTAAACTTTTCATGTTGGATGTAAATAAATAAATAACATGTTCTAATTGATTTCAAGGAACGAATATTGCTACTTATTCGCAGTATTTTATTCTAGAAATGGCCTTCGAATTGTGTGTACCCTTGGATATAAAGTATTATTATTGTTATTATTATTATTATCATCGTGAGGCTAACCTTGTAGCTAACATGTTTCACCGTAATAGGTTTTCAAAATGCCGTCGACACCGAACAATATATTATTATTTAGATAATTGATTAAGAATCTATATTTTTTTTAATTACACGAGGAAGCCAGTATAATATTCTTGCAAAACAAGTATAACGTAACACTATAAATATAGAAATAAAATTGGAGCCGTGATAATTGGTATTCGATTACAGTGGCAGTCATAATATATGTTGAAAACTAGGTCAATTACTAACAAACCAGAACCTCGAATCCATCGCCTCACATCCCAAATTCATTTCATCACATACAAGACACAGGCAATCAAAATTCTCGACAGACTCCAATTTGTCCGCCTTGGTTTATCAAAAGGCGGATGTCCACGTATTGAAAAAATATTACGTTCAATATTTTATTCACAATCATACGGAAATAAGCGAATTGTCTTGCATGTGAAAAGTTGGAAAGTATAATATTTCAGCTTCATTCGACAATTGAACTGAAATGTGACATTTCAGGTTGGCAAGTGGTCACTTTCTTACCAGTTTTCGGGTTGGAAAGGGGGCATTTGCCAACATATGTTTTTTACTTGTTTTCTTTCAGTTGTAGAAAATATTAAATTATAAGACACAGAGTATGCTTATTTATTAATAAAAACCTGGACACAAACAGAGCAATAGTTCTACAAATACTTGCTGAACAAATAAACTAAATCAATATTTATATTGATTGAGGAAGCCGTTACTCTGTGGTACTCCATAATTATAACGAAATTGAGTAAAACACTACCATGTTTTTTACCACTATATTTGCACAAAAACGTGACTGCAGTTTCAACCCTTTAGATCATTTTCAAACGGTGATTCAACTACATTAGTGGATTTGTTTTACTACAACACTCAGGCCTCAAGACCCATTGTGCTCGTAGGGATCTACAGTTTTGCGTGGACTCCAAACCACGGTCATCGGCTATCAACTTTGACGCGCCCCCGGCCATCTCACCGCCTTTCTGGCGGGCCAATAGCCCTTGGGGTCTTCTCTGCAGCGAAGGTGATTCAACTAAGAATGGAATGTAGAATGGAATGGAATGAAGAATATTCTTAGTTGAATCATCGTTTGACAATGACCTAAAGAGTTGAAACTGCAGTCACGAGGATGATTTAGTCTCTTCAAATTGGGAAAAATTAAGAAATACGCAAGAAGAACAGAGAAATCGAATGGCGCAAACCAGACGTCCCTACGTTACTTTGTTTCTGAGATAGGGCCGCTGAAAGTCACCGGAAGGAGAAAATCTCCTCCCCCCTCTCTTCGCGAGGCTACCTCAGAAACCAAAAAAGCTATAGACTATAGCTAGTTTGTGTTCTAGTTACCTCATTTAACTCCTGAACCAATTTAACTTTATAGGGATGTTTCACGGACAGTTTCACGAAATTTGTTCTCTATTTTACCGACTGTAGACTGGGATATGTCATGACCAGGGTATTTATTATTAAACAATTCACAAACCTCATTTTGAGTTACTGTTTTGTTACCGCATCCAATCATAATTAGAATAATTATTCCCTGAGTTTCGGATAAATGAGCCGTAATGAAGTTGAATAAATAAAGAAATCTTTTAAATACACTGATGCGTGTGAGTAACTTATAATAAAGTGACACTAAATGGAAACAAAATTATTACAAGGCCCACTTTTTTAAGATACAGTAAATGGTGTAATCTCATTAGAATTTTTTCCCAATTTCTTCTGGCGGGTAAAATTATGTATTAAAAACTTCGGGGGATAGTCATAATTTGGAGGGGATGGACGCGGAAAGTACTGTATTCATGCTGAAAAATGTCAATTTTGATTTATTCATTTTCCAGCGTATGGTGGGCATTGCTGCCAATTCTGGGCATCCATGGAGGTTCGTTCCAACACGCAGCTTGGTCCTCCGTCGAACAAGCCCAACGGATGGCCAAACCGCGTGCCGGAACCAAATCTCGGATGTTTTATATACCTTCGGACCAGCCGCATACGCCGGGTTGGACATTGGACATGCTTGTTGTCAGCAGCGAGAGCCGCATAACGCATGGGGTGGGAATATAGGATGGGAAGTGTAGGTGTTTCAGAAATGCTTCTTTTAAGTTTTCATCTATCGTCATCTCCTTATTTTTCTTCTAAGTTTTCTGCTTCTTGTGTCTCTAAATTTGGCAGCTTTTATTTTTGTATTTTTTCCCCTTTTTTCCCTTTTTTTTTATTAACCGCTCCACAAGTAAATATCCATCTATGGTGGAGTTGCTAGGAAGGGCCCTATCTCGCGGTAACAATTTTTTTTGCGCGTTATGAGAAAAAAGATCCGAAGGAATAGTTTGCTCACCCTGTATGTCGTTTCCTTGAAACAATCGGTTTCAATTTTGGGCAGTTTTTCCATTTCATCACCTGTATATTATGTTTATTACCTATATATTATGTTTAATATCTTTTTAATTTTGATCTCCAATTCTTGTTTAAAATTTAATAAAGACATAAATAAGCCAATGCTAATGCTATATAAACAAAAACTTATCTGTTTCATTCACACATCTGGCGTTGTTTATTTTATATCACCCACTTCAAGAAGGGACGAATCCAGGTATATATTTTACGAATCAAAAATCTCCTGCCTTAACCGGTAATCAAATAAACAAATTCCCCAAATAAAACTAATAACTCTGCAGCGAGAAACAAAAAGTTTAAATAAATTATTCCTTAAACAAAAGTACCCGTTCCACATGAATTCATTCATTCGCGTATGTGTGAAACAATGGATTTCCGAATCACAACATTCTTCCCATCTGTGAAGGATTAATAAATGTATCTTAGAAATAAATAGAAATAACACTTATCTTTCATATTTTGCTTATGTTACTACTTCCACTCGTTAGAAGCCAGTCCGTTGCATTTATTCTCTTCGTACTAGCCACTTTGAGGGGGGGGGGGGGATGCTCGGTCGTCTTTCCACTCTTTAATTCAACACATTTTTGCGCGTTTCACACCGTGAGTTTTAAATAAAAACTCCACCTGTTTCAGGATTATTAATAAAGTTCACAATTACGTTTAAAATGAATGTATTCCACCGTATATTACTAGAAAATACTAGTAATTTCAACTAGTACAAAGAAAACTTCACAGATAAGATAAGTATGTACACATATATTCTTCTTATTGCATTATAAGATAGACAATGTGCACATTACGTTAATACGACTGTCACTAAAAGATTATTTCACAATTCAATGTTCAAATGTAATAAAACATATTCTCTATAGGATTTGGCAAATAGCAGAGAAATAAAAAGAAAAATGATCTATAAAAATATTCACGCTGGTTCGAGTCACATTTATTGCAACTAATAAAGCTAATATCGGTGATTTTCATAAACCACCTTCAATAAGATGGTAGTTTAATTAAAAACTTCAGTACAGTCGAAGAACGGGTAATATTATTGTTAGTATATCCACATTATCTAGAAAAGAACCCTCAGTGTGCGAATGCGACTCGCATTTGACCGGTAATTATTATTGAGTTTATGGTCACATCAATTGTGTATTAAAATTATTTCCTTACTTAATTTTTAAAGGTAAAACTTCTCCCATATTAACAAATGACTGATTAAAATTGTCTGCAAATTCTTTCATAAAAAATATGATTCCTTGCGGGTGATACAGTGCAGATTTTTTAAAAAGAATAACATCGTTTTTTCTATTTTATAACCATTTAAATTAGATATTAGCACCTCAGATATTATTCGTATCTTAATAACACTATGCAAAGAAAGAAAAATGGATAGGTATAAGAAAAATTTATAGTATACAAATTAATTACAATGTTTTGATATACTACAAAATCATTGAGAATCGACCTGAAGTTGTCACTATTAATTTTTAGGACCTGATTTGATTCATCACCATAATTTAGAACATAATAAGATTTGAGTTTAATAAGCATGAAATTCCAACTATATATTGTGCATATATGTTATTATTTGTGAGGTATTCCAGGGAAATACTGGGTTAAATAAATAATAATTTAAAACGTAAAATAATTGTTATATTTTAAAACCTTTGTACATGACAGATCCAACAAGACTGGCAATCTGTGAGTGCTTTTTCTGATTATAAAAAGTATACAAAAAGTTTATAGTCAAACAAAAGACATATGAAATAAATTAAATAATAAAAAATATACGTTCGTATTGCAAATACGTAAACTAAAGAAGTATAATATTTTCCAAATCAACAATTTGATAAATAATTAAATATACAACATTCTCCACCACCAAAATAGATTATAGTAAAATAATCTTAACTTAACTAGAATAAGTAGAATTGTCATTTTACAACGGAAATCACCTATTCTAAAATAACTAACTATTTTCATAAACTAAACGATCGGGAGGTTTAACATTTCTTTTAGGTCTTGTACCGTCCTAAAGTTCCAGGACGCTACAGAATATATATAATTTAATTATGGGGTTCTTAAAACCACTATAATAGCAGATACTTTAAATTTATTAACTTTTTGTTCACAGAAACCTAGAGCTGCCGAAGTCCTCATCCCCACTCGAAAATCTATCTTTAAAATATACACCGAGCGCCATCTGTACTTTACAAGCAAACCCAACCGATTCTTAACGAATAGACTTGAATTAACTTTAAAATATACACCGAGCGCCATCTGTTATTCTACCAGCAAACCACCGGCTCTTACTAGTTAGAAATCTAGATAGTTTTGGAAAAAATTAAACAATAAACCTTAATTAATAAATTGAAGCAATAGAAATTTAGTAACAAATGAGAATTATTAATGGGAAGTAAAATAGTGCAATAATTAAGTAGATTTGATAATAAAAACAGAATTTTAAGTAAATACTTTTTATCATTTTGCGGTTGGCAACGATTGAAAGCTATTTTATAGGAGACAATAAATTAGGCATTTCCGATTCTTGAAGCTAAGAACAAGACGTGCTTGTGCTGTCTTGCCGCAGATTTAAAGCCTCAAATTCCTGGAGATAGGTAATTAAATAAACCAATATCTACTAAATTATAATCACTGACATTTATTGATTAATGTATATGTATTTAATTTGTAAAATTGCCAGCATTCAATCCGATGTTAAGGGATATTTAATAGGTTAATTTTTGAAGTGCTTGGATAGAGATGCACGCGTGCCATAAAAAACAGCGTCAGTAGCTAAAATCTATGTTGGATAAGGAATTACATTTAATTCTGTTGCTTATTGTTAAGGGGAATTAATTGTGAATTTAAAGTTTTAAACGCGATTTAAATATAGGTTTGAGCAAGAGTAGAACGGGGTTTTTTAAATTTTGTAAGGTTATAAAAATATCTTGGAATTTGGTAGGGCATTTTTAGAAGAAACGTTAAGGTATTAAAGCATTACGTGGGGTATTAACGCACCCAGAGTGCCTTTTCAAACAAGTAAATGCAAGGTAGAGTAACACGATGGACTCTTTTAGGTGTGAGGTATTAAGTACCAGCCTGATGAGCTATTAAGTACCAGCCTGATGAGCTATTAAGTACCAGCCTGATGAGCTATTAAGTGCCAGCTTGAAGAGGTGGTAATGACCAGCCAATAATAAGCTTTGGGTGTCAATTTAAGTGACCAGCTTGATGGTGATGGTCCTGTGAGGATAACCTTGTTAGCCCAGGAGGAAATTTGTTTGTCCATATCCACACATGTCACTGAATATGGAGCTTGAATAGCGACTATATGGTAATCAATCTAAGTTTCAACTTTTATCAGAATACGAAGCAAACAGAGGAAGGGGAAGAAGAGATTTGAGTGGGACGAGGCGCTCCGGCAGCTCGTGAACAGGATCTGTGGTGAGAGTGTCATTCTCATTTGAACATCAACACGCTCAACTTCTTGTGGAATTTTTATTTAACATATAATTTTTAGCCTTCAGCAAATGTAAATTTTTATCTTTAACTTTTCATCGGCCGTCAGCCTAATAACATTCTTACTCCTACATATAATTTATGTAAGGAAGGTAGCTACCCTCTAAATTCAATTTTTTGTTAATAAAATATCTAAATTTATATCAAATATTTACCATTTCCAGTTTTGTCTTTAAAATTTTAATATACAACTTATTTTTCTTACTTTGTGTTTTTCATAATAAATTTTCTAAAAAAACTCATGATACCTATGTAAACAATAAGGCCACTGAATAGCCACAGTATTACATTTTGAAAACCAGTAAGGCATAGGTATCGAGCAATTGGCTATTGGCGCCTAACAATACTAAATTTTTATTAATTTTCGAACCACGACCCAGCCTCCACAAAATAAATGAGAACCGGGTAGTTTCATCGTTCCTATTCCACTCAGGGGCAGGAATTGATGTTACAAAGTGACGCATTCACAACGTGGGGCTTGCGAGTATAGAAGTTGAGTGTTATCAAATAAAATTTGAGCTGTTGAGACAAATTGTCACATTTTAATTTTGTCCTATTTTTTGAATTTTCTTACTGTATATATATTTGTGTGTATTACTGATATTATGTGTATTGTTTATGGTTGAGACCTCAAGATTTGATTAGATTAGTTTTGCAAAGTCGTGTATACTTTTGGGTTAAATTAAAGAAGGTTAACATTGCGGTAAGACAGTTACAGGAAAATTTTTGAGTCCTTATTGTAGGAATAAGATAATCGTAGGGTGAAATACGAGTTATCGTAGTAATTTTGAAAAAGTCTAGAAAAATAATACAGGGGCACAGGGGTTATAAATACTTAGTAAGCCAGTGAATTGAATTTTGATATACCTTGCAGTTTGTTGAATTTGAATAGTCGAGTTAATCAAAAGTAAACAAAATGTCTGAAATTTTCATACCAACGTTATTACAAGCTGATCAAGTTGATTATGAGTTACGCGTAAGAGGTTGTACTACAGTTAGGGACACAGAAACATGCTGTAGACTTTTAACACGAGCTCTAATAGCCAAACCATGTAATGATTTATCTCTGAGAGATCCATTATTTAATTTTAATACAGAGAAAGTACAAGTAAACAATACTTTAGATTCCATCAGAAATATAATTAACAATTTAGATAATCCTACGGAAGATGATTTGCCAGTAAAACAGGTTAAGTCACAGTTAGTACATATTATGGTACGAATAAATAGAATGCCTATCCCAGAACAGAATTCTGAGGAGACGGTAACATTTCAAAACGAGTCGAGGGCTACGATTTACTTACTAGAAGCAGATCTTTATGATAAACTGAATTTAGAAGTAGTAGATGATTTAGCATTACAAGTAGGCACTGGTGTAAATATAGCAACTAGTCCTAGTACTAAGTTTGTACCTATCTATAAGTGGGGTGTCACGTTTGATGGCCAGCCTAATAATGTAATTTCATTTATTGAACGAGTTGAAGAGTTAGCAATAGCTCGAAACGTCACTAAAAGAGAATTATTCCAGTCAGGGTTAGATCTTTTTTCGGGACCAGCTCTACAGTGGTATCGATCTGTTAGAGGTAGTAATGAGGTTAGAACTTGGGAAGATTTGGTAGAACAGTTGAAAAATGATTTTTTACATGAGGATTTTGATAAGAGTATGAGTGATTACATTGAAAAGAGAACACAACATGTGGATGAGCCAGTACATATTTATATTAGAATCATGGAAGCTTTATATAATAGACTAAAAACAAAACCAAGTTTAGAAGAACGCATTAAACAAATTAGAAAGAATTTATTGCCATATTTTGCTACTCCTTTAGCATTATTGATTATAGATACAATTTCAGAATTAATTTCAAAGTGCAAAAAAGTAGAATACGCTGAAGAAAGTACCAAAAAATATATACCGCCTCCTATGAGAAGTAATTTAGTGGAAAAGGATCTTTTGTATGTTGGGTTGCCTTCTTTAGATAAGAATAATGTTAGGGAATCTCATGAAAAGTCTGTTAAGGGCGCCATGTTCGCAAAAGAGAACAACCTCGACAACGTCATAGAAAAGGGTAGTCGTTAACCATCCGTTAAGTGGTGGTACCTAGCGGGTAGCGGACGAATCATTTACTATAGATGTTTATTCGTGAAAATGCAATAAAGAATCCTATAAACTAGTCCAGTTGTAAATATTACTTCGCTTGAGCAATCCAAATAACAAGTGTTCCAAATCGAAATAATGTAAACAACAAAAACATCTATCTACCTGCTTTTAACCGCATGCCGATCCCCTTTCCCCCCTTCCATATCGAAACCTTTGGGTCGAAATATATTTCTCATTATTTTACTGGATTTTAATTTATAGGTCAAAGGTACATTTGAATGTTATTCTGGATCCAGAAGAGCTTTCATGTGAAATATTGGCATTTATAATTATTATATTATTACATATATCTATTATATTACAATGTATTTATAATATCTACTGTAATAAGACTCGAACAAAAATATACAGGGTGGACCGTCTAAAGGGAACAGATAATGAAAAAAAAATTTTTTCGCTCAAATTTAAAATTTTCACGTTTCATGTCATTGTAAAAAAAGAGAAACTGACAATTTTCCACTACTATACTTCCACTCCACTACGTGCATGTACAACTAAAAATGTGACAGATGGCAATAATATTTGGCATATAGTTAACAGAATTGTCACCTTTTATTTAATATTGAATTTTTGCTGTCGGATGAGCACTCTGTATATTTTCTTGGCCAAAAGTTATCAGGTTTCCTTTGTAATAATAGTGATACCTACATTCCGATTATTATTCTCATATGTCGTTTCGTAGTTAATAATTTTTTAGAACGACCGCCCTGTATAAATAAAGTTTTTTTCCTTAAAAAATCCCCTTGGAAATCATTAAAAAATTTTAAAATGTAAAAAAATATATACCGAAAGAAACTCCAAAGTATTTCAAACATATTCATTGGATTACGGTTTAGAGCAATTATTTGTATGAAATCTAATAAGATGGCGATGGTCAAAAGAGGGACATTCCATACATAAATATTTATTATTTTTGGCAATAACTAGAAAAAAGAACTATAATATTACCTAAGTATAAAAATAACCAGTTGAGTGAAGTGAATGAAAAGTCATGGTAATATTCTTATGTTTTTTTTTAAATATACGTAGTACGAAAGAATGTTATGGCCAAAAATGATTTCCCCATCCCATGTCCCTTTATTTGGCCACCTATTGAGAAGCCAGTATATATTTTGTTCAAATTTGGTGAAAATGGGTTTTTGATGGTAGTGAATACAAATATAAAATAAGAATTTCTATAAAAAAGTCGATAATATTTTTTCTTCAAATTTTCCTTAAAGTAACGCCACACTGTAATGAGCGATATCAAAGTTCACTACTTCAATGCAATCACATTTTCAGTCTGCACGTACCGCCTAAATTTGAAATAAGTCCCGCTCCTAATTCGTGAAATATATACTCATGAAAAGCGGATGACAGTGTAATTTTTTCAAACATCTCTATTGAAAACTCCCTAACAAAATATCGGTCGCCTCTATGGGATAGTACTAAGATAGAAACTCTTTCAAGCCACTTTAATTTTTACAAACTAATATGTTCATAGCCTGTACAATAGATAAAGATAAACGCAAAAAATCAGTAATATTGACATTTGAACACAAATTCAAGGTAAAAAATTAAGATAATAAAATGAAGACATAACACATCTTAGTACTTCATTTAAGGTGGCCATTCCCTAGAAAGCGACATCCGATAGGGATATATCTATTATTTTTGCTCATAACTTTTATATCTTAGTACATATATTTTAAAAAACTATAAGAGTACCTAAGTAAAACTATAACAAGACTATTACTATGAATATTCACTCAATAATTTCAGTGGTTTGCAAAATAGCTAGATTCAAAACTACGAAATAGGGAGATTGACATAATTCTTAAATTTAAATCTAGCTATTTTGCAAACCGCGGAAATTATTGAGTGAAAATTCATAGTAACAGTCTTGTTATGGTTCTACTTAGGTGTTCTTATAATTTTAATAAATATACGTACTAAGAAAAAAAAGTTATGGCCAAAAATAATAAATATTTCCCTATTGGAGGTCTCTTTATAGGGAATGGCCACCTTAAGCTTAATTTAAGTATGTTTCAAACAACCTGCACAAAATAGCTACGGGAAGACACAATACAAGTTACTACACTATATACCATTTGTAAATTTATTTGAATAATAAATATTATGAAAATTTCATAAATTATATAATGTAAACAAGGTGAACGTACTTTAATGGGGAAGATGCATAAATTTTAAAAATGGTTTAATTATTTTGCCATAATAGTATTATATCACCTTATAAACTTTTTAAATTTTATCCAATTTGAACAAAATTTCTAAATAATAAACTGAAAAACAAAAAAAAAAAAATTTAATGAAAATTGTTTAGAACTACACAAAATGATTAAATCCAAAGTTTCATGAAATTTAAGATATTGATTGTAGAATTTTCAGAATACACAAAAAGCAAAAATAAATTTACAAACTACTTCTCAATTACTTGACAATTCAGGTTACATTAGTAATATTTACGAATAAAAGATGCTTAATATGCTTTTTTCATTTTTTTAGTACATATAGTCATAAGTAGATCCTAACATGTTGTATCTTTGAGTAAAATTTGATTCAAATCGGGAAAAATTAAAGTTAAGTTTTACACTATAATAAAAAAAAGTCACAAAAGAGGATTCTTAAATATATGAAATTTGAATTTTTATGTAACGAAAACCATGTGACTGAGAACAGTACAATGTTGACCTATATTATGGATGACCGAGGTCAGTTAGTTGCACAGAGCTACAATTACTTGTTCTACGGCTACCTCAAAAACATGCTTTTGTACAGAGTTTATTGTAATAACGCTCGTACCACAACTCGTAAGAAATTTGCATTATTCTGCACTTTCGCACAATATGCTATATATTCTAAATAATTATTATAACCCATCACTTTTGACAAAACATTAAAAAAAAGCAGATACGATTGAGCATATTGTTGTTTTCGTCGATCAATCTGTCATCTGTGAAATCGTGCTTGTCACTGAATAATAAAACCTTCTGTTCTGTACTGAAGATGTGTGAGGGCCGATTTATCAATGCGTGGATAAGTAGTGTCATCCTATAGTGAAATAATAGTTTAATAATATAGTAGGACACTTCCCCTACCGAGTTAGTTCACGTGTCGATAGCAGGAGTGAGGCTATCACTGTCAGAGGAAGTGACCCTACCGCATTATTACAAACTGTGCTTTAACTATAGGATAACTTGTTATCCTCGCATTGATAAAGCGGCCCTTGCTTATTTTCTTGTGTGATATTAGTGATACTGTTATTACAATTTCATTAATATTATCAGTACCTACCTAGTACGTCATATATACTTTGTATCCTATAAGTAAGATATTCTATAAATATGTACAGATAATATAATATTGTATAATATATTTGGCACTTTTTACTTATTAATTATTCTGGAGATTATTATTTTCTTCTTTTACCACATTATATACCTTATCCAATTTTAAAGTTATAACAGGTTCTCTTTCTTAAAGAGCGTCAACTATATTCCACTTACGTATACTCATTATGCTTCCCTGTCACATTTCTTTTATGTTTTGGTGTCCACCCTGTGTATAAAGTATTATTTGGTTTGATTCTTGTCAGTTATTATAACGAAATGTCATGTTTTTTCATAAAATAGTTTTATAAGTATAGCGCTAACAGATCGACATAATTGAAATATATTAATTCTTGTAATCGATATAATCTGAAATATGAAAAATCGAATAAATGCCGGAGCGAATGCTTGTTTCACGAATACAACAAGTATAGTTAGTTACCTTCGGTAACATTAAGTCAGTAAAGAAATGGGATCTCACG
Source organism: Stenurella melanura (assembly GCA_963583905.1). NCBI lineage: Eukaryota > Metazoa > Arthropoda > Insecta > Coleoptera > Cerambycidae > Stenurella > Stenurella melanura. Next base: position 101,014,174 of record OY757317.1, read on the forward strand.
ACACTACCACACAAGGTTTTTAGCTCATCAGATTTCTTTACTTCTCGAACATTTATCAAAACAATTTATCCTAATAGCGGTTGCATTCAATATAAGTATAAACAAACAACCGTTTTTTGTCCATGTTAAAATAATATATTTTTCCCGTAATTCATCCAAAACAAAGAAATTTACGTTAGTGCACGAAAACATAAACAGTATGTCATTATTGTAGGTATTATTGAACATCGGAAGTTTCCTAAAGATCCTATACATTTTCAAATTTCACATTTGTAAATGCAGAACAGCTACAAACCTTTAAAACTTAATAAATGTTTAAAACCAAGAATAAATGTGAAATTTGACTTTTTTAGAGCAGATGTTTTAAAACAATAACTGTGGGGAATAATGATTATTAACGATTATATCGATTTATATTGGATCCATTCTATTGATTTTTTTGTCCACCCTATATAAAAATATAAAATTCAGATAATTCCCTTTTTCTGTTGCGTCATCTATGAGACAGTAACCGAACTAAGACAACAACTTTTAGCTGATCAAATCTTATAAAATTCCATTCTATGAAAAATAAATATGTCAGAATATCAGTAAACATGTGAAAAGTGCACCGCAAAATTTAATTCGAGCTTTCTAGTACATGAAGGGTCTAATGAGACTTTTTCTTGTTTCATAATATGGGTGAATGTTTAAGTTAGGACTTGTCTGTATTGGTTTTCCCTATTTTTGATTTTAACTAGTGCAAAATAATTATTGAAGTGGCGAGCTGACATCGTTTCTAAGGTACATGTTAAGCATTTTTTTTATCTATGAAAATATTACTTTTTAACAATATAAAAGCACACGTTTCCTAAGTTAAAGTTTGTAGTTTCCGTTTATGTGCAACTTTTATAAATATGACCTATACTTTTTAAAATAGCTCGCTTTAAAATCATGTGATTATACCCACAATTTAGCACATAAATATGGCCACCTTAAGTCTGTATCACCACCAAAATCAAATTTTAAACCTAATCGTAGAAGTCAACCTGGGCAATCAAATGTTAATGAAATCAAAACTACCAAGACACCAGTAATCTGTTTTAATTGTAAGGGTGAAAATCATGTTTTTAAACAATGTAGGGCTAAAAGAAATAAATTTTGCTTTAAATGTGGTGAATCAAATGTCACATTTAAAGAGTGTAAAAAATGTTCAAAAAACTAACAAGGGGGCCACGTAAAGTTAGTCAACGTCCAAATCCCCGTAGTTATAGTAAGTTTAAAAATGTTGTGACTAACAAATCAGATTGGAATTTTTGGTTAAGTAAAGTAAGAAATTTTTACAAAACTTACCGTAGAGTTAGTGATGAAGTACAAGTAACACCTCTATTGTTGTCTAAAAATGGTGACGATAGACCTTACATTTCAGTTTTTTTATACGATAAGAAATTTTTAGCTTTAGTGGATACTGGTTGTAATCGTTCTGTAGTTGGAAGCAATGGTGTGAAAATTTTAGAACAATTTAAATGTAAATTTGTAACGTCAGATCTAAGATATGTAACGACAGCAGACGGTACTCCTCAAACTGTCACAGGTATAGCTCACTTACCGCTCAAGATTAACAACATAGTTCGAATACTTAAGGTTTATATAGTTCCATCTTTGCCTAGTTCTTTTATTTTTGGTATAGATTTTTGTAGGTTATTTGGCATTCATTTAGATTTTGAATCAAATACTTGGGTAAATAAAGTTGGTAGCATAAGAGTTTCAGCTCTGTGTCATGTGAACACAGTTGAGACCAATGATGGCGGTTTGGCTGACTTAACTGGAGTTCAGCTCCGGCAAGTTGAAAAGGTCAAGCAGTTATTCAAGGGACTTAGTTGTGGGAAGTTAGGCCTTACCGATAGGATGGTATATCATATAGACACTGGAAATGCTGAACCTATCAGGCAGCGCCAATATCTTTTATCACCACATATGATGAATATTTTAAATGAAGAACTTGACAAAATGTTAGAACAAGATGTAGTTGAACCTACTTTTAGTGAATGGAGGTCGCCAGTTTTATTAGTTAAAAAGGATAATGGAAATTATCGATTTTGTTTTGATGGTAGATCTTTAAATTCAGTAACTGTTAAGGATTCATATCCTTTACCTTTTGTAGACGGTATATTGAGTATGTTACGGGACGCTAAATATATCAGTAGCATAGATTTGAAAAGCGCTTTTTGGCAAATTCCACTTCCTGAAACTTCCAAACCCAAAACCGCATTTGCTGTTCCGGGAAGGGGCTTATTTTGTTTTAAAGTACTACCATTTGGTCTTGCAAACGCTGCACAGGCTATGCAACGGCTAATGGACATTGTTATAACACCAAAATTAGAAAATAAAGTTTTTGTTTATCTAGACGATATAATTGTCACCGCTTCTAGTTTTGAGGAACACGTATCAATTTTAAAAGAAGTGTTTGATAGGTTGAAGGATGCTCGCCTAACAGTAAATTATGAAAAATGTCAGTTTTTTAGAAAATCTCTAAAATATTTAGGTTATGTAATTGATACTGAAGGTGGATTACGTACAAACCCTGAGAAGGTAGAAGCGATGATCAGTTATCCTCGTCCTACAAATACAACTCAGATAAAACGATTTATAGGCATGTGTTCGTGGTACCGGAGATTTTTACCTCATTTTTCGACTTTAGTTGCTCCGTTAAATGATTTGCTAAAAGGGAAACGTGGTAAAAGACAACCAATTAAGTGGAATGAAAATGCAGAACAAGCATTCTTGGCACTTAAGCAAGCGCTTATCTCTACTCCAATCCTAACTAGTCCTGATTTTAAGTCAAATAATTTTGTTATACAGTGCGACGCGTCTAGTACAGGATTAGGTAGTTGTTTGACACAAGTACAGGGAGGAGAAGAAAAGGTAATTGCTTTTGCCAGTCGCTCACTAAATAAGGCAGAAAGAAACTACAGTATTTACGAGTTAGAAGTATTAGCCTTATTATTTAGTTTAGAGAGATTTCGGCCCTTCGTGGAAGGTCAGAAGTTTACAGTCATAACGGATAATTTAGCGGTTAGCTGGTTGCATAAGTTAAAGTCACCTACCGGCAGATTAGCTCGCTGGATGGTTAAGTTGCAACAATATGACTTTAATTTAGTGCACCGTAAAGGTAATTTAAATGTAGTTCCTGACGCTTTATCTAGAGTGCAGCGGGACGAACCGTCAGATAATGAAGAACAAAATTTCACAGTAGGTTCATTATCACCTAATCAGGAGAATCTAGATGATTGGTATATTAAATTACGTACAAAAATTTTGGCAAATCCAAATTTGTATCCATTTTTTAAGGTAGAGAATAATTTAATCTTTAAACATGTTGCTAATAAATTACCGGTGAAAACTAATTTAACAGAATGGAAACTTTTGGTACCACTTTCACAACGAAATAATGTTCTAAAACAATGTCACAATGGAAGTACGGCAGCACATTTGGGGTATTTTAAAACACTTAAGAGAATTTGTGAAGACTACTATTGGCCTAAAATGCGTAAGGATATACTGAGATATGTCAAGTCATGCAAGACTTGCGGTTCGCAAAAAGTGTCATTTTCACGTTACGGTTTAATGGGGAAAGAAAAGAAAGTAGAATTTCCATGGCAAGTCATAAGCGTAGATATTTTTGGCCCGGTAACAAGAAGTAAAAGGGGTTTTTCATATCTTTTAGTAGTTTTAGATTGGTTTACTAAATATGTTCTCGTACATCCCATGCGTAATGCCACAGCTCAGACTATATCTAAATTTATGGAGAATGACGTATTTTTGATTTACGGTGTTCCACAGTTCATAATGGTAGACAACGGGAAGCAGTTTGCTTCATCAGTTTTTAAGAAACTGGCCGATCGGTACAAAGTACAAAAAATTTGGTTTAATGCATTGTATCACCCACAAGTAAATCCAGTCGAGCGATCGAACGCTACGATAGGTACAGCTATACGCAGTTATATCCAAGATAATCATCAGGATTGGGATGTAGAAATTTTCAGGGTTGCTCACGCAATCAGAACGGCTACTCACGAAGTAACTGGTTTCCCTCCTGCTTTCTTGAATTTCGGCCGTAAAGTTCCCATTTCAGGAGACTTTTACGGGCAAGTAGAGTCAACATCAGGCATTCAACTAGCCCCGGGTGATAGGAATAGGTATTGTGATGACATATCGAATCTTTCGGATACATATAAAGATGTAGTAAAGCGGTTAAATAATGCTTACCAGAGAAATCAGAAAACATATAACTTGCGTAGGCGGGAAGTTAAATATGAAGTAGGTGATAAGGTATGGAAGAAAAATAAGGTTTTGTCAGATGCTTCCAAACATTTTTCAGCTAAGTTAGCACCCAAATTTGTACTTTGCACAGTTCGCCAGAAAATTTCTAAATTAGTATATGCACTAGACCATGCAGACGGATCGGAGGCAGGTCACTGGCATGTTTCTGATTTAAAAACGTACTATGGATCAAACTCTGACGTTTCAGTCGGGTAAACATTTTTATGATGCATTTTCTATTAAGATAATTACCCATAAATTTAGATTAGGCGCACTAATTTTAATTAAGATACCTGGAAGGTTTTGTCTTGCGTTGATAGTAGTTTTCTAGTAGTGTAGTTTGTTGTCAGTAAACTTCGGAAATATTTTTCCGGCTGGATATCTTTTATCCAAGGGTTGAAGGGTGGGCCACGTTTAGTGGGTGTAGCGTCTTCAACGTCTGCACGCCACGCAGTTGATGTGAACCAAGCAAGTGAAACTCAGCAAGATTTGTCTCGAGGATATGGATTCCGATGTAGTAACGGTTAAGCCTTTTGTGATTATACGACATTTTGGTGATTTTCATGCGCTTGGAGAATATCAATAAATGACAGAACATCGTCATTCTTCTTTGTGTTGTCCTTATTTTCATCTATACTTTCTATTTTTCCACTTCTATAATTCTTTTGTGTTACTCTACTTAGGTTTATTTTTGAGGAAGGGTTAGGGCAGACTGAATTTCGTTAGGGAAACCTTCTACTTGTTAGTTTTTATTATATTTATTGTATTCTATTTGCCAGTCTTGCTAAGGCATTCTCGTGGTCTGGTAAATAAATATAATTGTTAAGTGTGGTTTGAAAGTCAAGGGAAATTTGTTTGGAGGGAATATTTTTCCTGGATAGTCAATTTGCCCCTTGATAAACAGTGAGTTAGTTTTCCTTTCGTTAGATCAGGAGTAATGTCTTTACCAAACCTGACTCAAAAAGATTATGCTTTGCTTGTAGATTCCTTTTGTATTTCTGACGTTTCTGGAGAACATCCTACTTGAAATCTTCTAGTATCTTAATTTTGGTTAAGTGTTCTGACTAACTTCGTTCTAGTTTTGTTAGTATAAACTTTAGTTACCTTTCGTATTATATTTTCTAGATGTTTACAGGTAAGAAGTAATCATTATCCTAGTTCGTAGGATATTTAACGGCCATTAAAGGAACTTGTTCCGGGATGGGGATGGACTAGTTTCGGCCGGGCTGTCTTGAATGACAGGTGGTTAAGGAGGGTCGAGCGAAACATGGGTAAGGGAGCTTGTCAGTCAGGAGTGACCTAGGTCGTCTGACGGTCTTCGAGAGACATATCTCAGCCTCCCCGCTTCACCTCAGCCCTTGGCCAATCGCTCGATCGAAACACTGTTCATCGCGCCTGAAGCAAGAGCTTTCCAGAACAATGGTCCTTTTTGTTGTTTAGTCGTCACGTATTACTAGTTCAGCCCCTTGGAGCTATATCCAAAGTATTTTAGTTGATACGTACGTCTAATTTCAGCCCTTTGGAGCTACATCCAAAATAAATTTGTTTGATTTATTAACAGTCTGGATATTTTATCCCACTGTTAAGGATAGGCAGAGAACTTGGTTCCTGTATCGTGGTTTAGATGTGCTTATGTCTACTCCAATTTCAGCACTGGCAGCCGCTACAACGCTGCTCAGGCACTACACCACAGTGTCTGTGGAGACTGATGTTTGGGTCCTCTCCTAAAACATTTTATGTTTCCTTTCGGAACTCTCTTCAAAGGGTTTCTTGTATGTGAAATGCTATACAAGTTTTATATCGATTTAATTCTACTTCCAATTTTGTGTCTGAATAATTAGTATTCAGGGGATATTTTATATCTGGTGGAATGTGGTATTGAATAGATTATGTTTTTGGAGCCTCTCGGTCTCTGAGGTAAGTGAAATATGTATAGTGTATATGCTAATATGGCTTGGATTAGTACTACATTGACTTTACCGATTGTGTCTTTCCCAATTTTGTCCTTATTGAATTTGTCGTTACTGATTTTGTCCCTGAAATATTAGGCGTGTAGTACGCGAAGCTACTATTGAGTACTAAATCCTCTCTTATAGCAGCATTCACTAGTATGTAAGATATTTACTTTTAGTTATTTAGTAAGAAGTTAAGGTCTAGGAACCGTACCTGTCTTATAGCTTAGTTTAGTTACAATTCGGTTAATAATCACTTATGGTTAAGTAACCATATCTCAATTCTTTTAAGTTAGGTTTAGTTATATCCATCAGCGGATAAGTAGAAATTGAAGTCTCAATTTATAGGAAAAAATACATGTATGGAAGTACACATATTTTTTGTAGAGGGAGAGAGAAAGTGTACCGTCCTAAAGTTCCAGGACGCTACAGAATATATATAATTTAATTATGGGGTTCTTAAAACCACTATAATAGCAGATACTTTAAATTTATTAACTTTTTGTTCACAGAAACCTAGAGCTGCCGAAGTCCTCATCCCCACTCGAAAATCTATCTTTAAAATATACACCGAGCGCCATCTGTACTTTACAAGCAAACCCAACCGATTCTTAACGAATAGACTTGAATTAACTTTAAAATATACACCGAGCGCCATCTGTTATTCTACCAGCAAACCACCGGCTCTTACTAGTTAGAAATCTAGATAGTTTTGGAAAAAATTAAACAATAAACCTTAATTAATAAATTGAAGCAATAGAAATTTAGTAACAAATGAGAATTATTAATGGGAAGTAAAATAGTGCAATAATTAAGTAGATTTGATAATAAAAACAGAATTTTAAGTAAATACTTTTTATCATTTTGCGGTTGGCAACGATTGAAAGCTATTTTATAGGAGACAATAAATTAGGCATTTCCGATTCTTGAAGCTAAGAACAAGACGTGCTTGTGCTGTCTTGCCGCAGATTTAAAGCCTCAAATTCCTGGAGATAGGTAATTAAATAAACCAATATCTACTAAATTATAATCACTGACATTTATTGATTAATGTATATGTATTTAATTTGTAAAATTGCCAGCATTCAATCCGATGTTAAGGGATATTTAATAGGTTAATTTTTGAAGTGCTTGGATAGAGATGCACGCGTGCCATAAAAAACAGCGTCAGTAGCTAAAATCTATGTTGGATAAGGAATTACATTTAATTCTGTTGCTTATTGTTAAGGGGAATTAATTGTGAATTTAAAGTTTTAAACGCGATTTAAATATAGGTTTGAGCAAGAGTAGAACGGGGTTTTTTAAATTTTGTAAGGTTATAAAAATATCTTGGAATTTGGTAGGGCATTTTTAGAAGAAACGTTAAGGTATTAAAGCATTACGTGGGGTATTAACGCACCCAGAGTGCCTTTTCAAACAAGTAAATGCAAGGTAGAGTAACACGATGGACTCTTTTAGGTGTGAGGTATTAAGTACCAGCCTGATGAGCTATTAAGTACCAGCCTGATGAGCTATTAAGTACCAGCCTGATGAGCTATTAAGTGCCAGCTTGAAGAGGTGGTAATGACCAGCCAATAATAAGCTTTGGGTGTCAATTTAAGTGACCAGCTTGATGGTGATGGTCCTGTGAGGATAACCTTGTTAGCCCAGGAGGAAATTTGTTTGTCCATATCCACACATGTCACTGAATATGGAGCTTGAATAGCGACTATATGGTAATCAATCTAAGTTTCAACTTTTATCAGAATACGAAGCAAACAGAGGAAGGGGAAGAAGAGATTTGAGTGGGACGAGGCGCTCCGGCAGCTCGTGAACAGGATCTGTGGTGAGAGTGTCATTCTCATTTGAACATCAACACGCTCAACTTCTTGTGGAATTTTTATTTAACATATAATTTTTAGCCTTCAGCAAATGTAAATTTTTATCTTTAACTTTTCATCGGCCGTCAGCCTAATAACATTCTTACTCCTACATATAATTTATGTAAGGAAGGTAGCTACCCTCTAAATTCAATTTTTTGTTAATAAAATATCTAAATTTATATCAAATATTTACCATTTCCAGTTTTGTCTTTAAAATTTTAATATACAACTTATTTTTCTTACTTTGTGTTTTTCATAATAAATTTTCTAAAAAAACTCATGATACCTATGTAAACAATAAGGCCACTGAATAGCCACAGTATTACATTTTGAAAACCAGTAAGGCATAGGTATCGAGCAATTGGCTATTGGCGCCTAACAATACTAAATTTTTATTAATTTTCGAACCACGACCCAGCCTCCACAAAATAAATGAGAACCGGGTAGTTTCATCGTTCCTATTCCACTCAGGGGCAGGAATTGATGTTACAGTCTACTAACAATAGGTGTAGTATTTGAACAAGAGGGTTGATAATACTCGTTATTTTGAACCTGGTGATCGACACACTCTGGGATGGTGTCCCGATTATTAGCTAATGAAATTTCTGGGTCTTTTAAGCCACTTTGAACATTACTTTTTAAAATTTGATTGGTGTGACGTTTCCAAGTTAACCCTAATTCAGGTACTCTAACAATATATGTACATTTTCCGATACATTTTTCTACTATTGCTGGTATCCATGTAACTTTATTATTTTTCCGGTAATCTTTAACAATAACTTTGTCTCCAATTTTAAAATGTCTGTCTTTACCCCCAAAATATTTAATTTGCTTTTTCTGTTCGATTAATACCTTATTTTTTACATTTTCATTAACGTCCGGTTTTATAATGCTAAAACGAGTTCGTAAGGCACGACCAAACATTAGCATCGACGGAGACAGTCCTGTAGTGCAATGCTTAGTAGTATTACGGTAATCGAACAGAAAATGATTTAGAGCAGAATTTATACCTAAAGTTTTATTATGCCCTAAAAAATTTTTTAGAGAATTTTTTACATTTTTCACAGCATTTTCAGCTTCTCCGTTAGATTGAGGGAAATAAGGTGATATGGTAACATGCTCTATTCCATATTTCTCTACAAATTCTTTAAATTTAAAACTAGTAAAATTGCTTGCATTATCGTATACTATAGTTTTTGGTAGACCGAATTTGCAAAAGTACTGTGTAAAGCACGTACTGTAAAATCTGTAGTGATAGTATTAGTCGGAAATACCTCAATCCATTTTGAATGTGAATCGATAATAATAAAAAAAATATTTATTTACAAATGGTCCCATAAAATCTATATGGATGCGTGAAAAAACTTCCTCTGGCCATTTCCAGGGATGTAATTCTGTTTTAGGAGGACTTAATTTATTTATTGAACAATTTGCCCAACTGTTAGCCAAATGTTCAATGTCAGTGTTTATTCCTGGCCAATAAAAATTAGATCTTGCTATATTTTTCATTTTTACAATGCCTAAATGTGACATATGTAACTGCGACAGCATTCGTTCTTTTAATTTAGCAGGTATAATTACTCTATTATTCCAAATTAAAACATTATTTTCAATTGTTAGTTCATTTCGAATCATATAAAATTGTTTAAATTTAATATGGTTTTTACAACTTTTGGGCCACCCGGTTTTCACAAATTTTTTAACCGATTTTAATACGTCATCGGATTCTGTATATTGCTTAATAGTATCAAAATTGGTTGATATTATGTCACTATCTGAAAAATAATGTAAATAGTTTACATCTACTGATTTCCATATCGTGTCTTTATCATTTTGGATAGGCAAACGCGACAAAAAATCGGCAGGATTTTTTTTAGACTTAATGTACTGTATTTTATACCTGTAATTCGATAATATCACCGCCCAGCGTCTTAACCTATTCGCAGAATACTGCGGAATGCCCTTTTTGGGGTTAAAAATAGCTAGTAATGGTTTATTATCAGTAACCAGCGTAAATTCCTGGTTATATAGATACTGATTAAACTTACACAGTGCATATATAATTGAAATTCCTTCTCTTTCTACCTGTGAATAATTGTGTTCAGCTGGGGAAAGAGTACGAGACGCATAAGCTATAGGCTTTTCTTGTCCATCCGCTAAAACATGAGAAAGTACACAACCAACCCCATATGGACTAGCATCGGTGGTTAGTTTTATTTCGTAATCTGGATTATAATGTATTAAAACATCAGCACACTCTCTACTTTTAATCCAGCATTCTGCAATCTACGCAACACACGTTCTAATCTTGACCAATGGTCGTCATTATTTTTCCCACAAATAAGTATATCATCTAAAAAACACACACAACCTTCAATATCGAGAAGTAATGATTCCATTAATTTTTGAAATTTTGAGGGTGCGCATGCCACTCCGTACGGTAATCTTTGATACTGAAATAACCCTTTGTGAGTTGAAATTGTAACAAGAGCTTTAGATTTTTCATCCAAGCAAATCTGTGCATATGCTTGTGAAAGGTCAATTTTAGAAAAAATAACACCCCCCTGTAGACGAGAAAATAAATCATCAATACGTGGTAATGGAAACTGATCAATTTCTAATACTGGATTTATCGTTATTTTAAAATCGCCACATATTCGCACAGCACCGGATTTTTTTAAGACTGGTACAATAGGCGTAGCCCATGGGGAATAATCTATAGGTTTAAGTATATTTAATTTTACCAAAGTATTTATTTCTTCCTCAACCTTATCCCTAATACCAAAAGGTAATGGTCTAGCGCTAACAAATTTAGGTGTCACCGTATCGTCTTTTAATTTTAACGAAACTGTTCCTTTATTAAAAGTACCTAATCCGGGAGAAAAGACATCATTATATTTTTTAAGTAAATAATCAATATTATTTGATTCAGAATTAAAATTAACTTGGCAAACATTGACCCAGAATAGGAGGACCACCATTTTTAATAACAAAAATATTCAAATAATTTGGGACATCCTTATAACTAATTTTAAGTTTACACATTCCAAGAGTTAACATGGTTTCGCCATTATAGACATTAAAATTTTTATCTGCAGAAACCAATTTGTACCGGAAAAAATGTTTTTTCCAAAAATTTTCCGATATGGCAGATATACCCGCCCCTGAATCTAATTGAAACTTGTAAAAATTAGTATCAATTTTTACGTTAACTAGGAATGGGTTAGAGGTGTTTTAAAACCTCATGAGCCGTGACCTTCATATGCGCAGAGACATAATCCGTCCTGTTGACTCAGTTACACTTCTAAAAAATATTATATTTATTGTTTACAATTTATCCCGAGCTCTTGTTTATGTATACAGCAAGGCAGCCTCCAGTGTCTTCAAAAACATACTTATAACTCAGATTAAACTTTGCCTTTTGCGCATTTCACGGCTCATGAGATTCTGAAACACCTCTACTAATATTTTTAGTTGCTGCTATTGAAAATATGTCATTACATTCGATAAAATTTTGTACATTTTTTTGCTTAAATCTACTACTTAGCCCTCTATCCTTTTTCTTGGGACATACTGGAGCTAAATGCCCTTTATTCTTGCACAGGTTGCATACGTAATCACGAAAACGGCACTTTTTTGTGGGATGGTTTTTCCTACCACAACAAGCACATTTTTCACTAACACTCTGTGATGCCTGCGCAGATGACGTAGGGGTCTGACGTTGACTTCTGGAAGTGACGTGATGTACGGCTGGCTCCATCTTTATGAACGGTTGCTTGCATTCAGATGTTTCGGCAGCCGCCATTTCTGTAACAGCAACTTCAATGACGTCAGCGAAAGAACACGTAATTTTTTCCTTAAAAAGCTTCGATTGAATTTGGCCTTTTTCAAAACCAATAATAAAGCGATCACGTAACATCATATCAATAATTTCCTCCTTAAAATCGCAGTTGAGTGCTAAACTTCTCACCCTTGCGGACCATTCATTTACACTTTCATGTCGATTTTCATATGCTGCAAAAAATTTAGACCTTGCAACGAATGAGGATTCGGCAACTTTAAAATATTTATTAAATAATTCTGTGAGCTCGTTGTATGATTTGTCTTCTGGTATTTTTGGTAGGCACAAGTTATATATCAATTTATAGGCTTCTTCGTCCAGACCGTTGAGCAGTATAGCCCGTTTTTTGCCATCATCTTGAATGGTATTTACTAGAAAATAATTATCTAGTCTCCTTTTGTAAATTACCCAGTCACTATTTTGAGCACTAAATTCCCTTAATTGTCCACAATATGATGGATTGTTCGCCATTTTAAACGACTTTTCCGAGTAGTTCACTGGACACAATATTCTTAGAACTTTTCTGGGTTCAACACTTAACTCGAAATGCTTTTAATCCTCGTCGCCACTGTGAGGTATTCCAGGGAAATACTGGGTTAAATAAATAATAATTTAAAACGTAAAATAATTGTTATATTTTAAAACCTTTGTACATGACAGATCCAACAAGACTGGCAATCTGCGAGTGCTTTTTCTGATTATAAAAAGTACATATAAAAAGTATACAAAAAGTTTATAGTCAAACAAAAGACATATGAAGTAAATTAAATAATAAAAAATATACGTTCATATTGCAAATACGTAAACTAAAAAAGTATAATATTTTCCAAATCAACAATTTGATAAATAATTAAATATACAACATTATTATAATTTGTAAATATGTTGTTTATTGGATGTGTTCTGCAAGAAAATATTACACAATTCCAACAAAGAACCTCTGAACCCCATACGTAAAATTTGGATCATTTTTTAAACATATGGCGGATGCGCTAGTCATAAATTGATGAACACCTAATAATATGTACACGCATCCCATTCGACCTCACTTTTTTCCGGAAACTTTAGGACCGAGTTGAGAAGAAATCATTGTGCAATCAGTATGTATTGATAAAAAGGTGTGCTTGTTATAAGTGGCCAAATACAATCGTTCTTGAGAAATTACAGATTAAATCAATGTGTTTGGATACCGTTTTCGTTGTGTGCAAATAAAAATAATTTATTTACATGGAGTAGGTCTTCAATCAAAGAACTGTTAAGTTCATTGATCGGAGGAGCAAGCACATGTGACATATGTCAAAATAAGTTTTGTCAGGAAATTGATACAAGCGTTATAAATACAGAAGAGTTTTTTTAACTAATGAATTTAATTTAAAAATTAACTTCCCACTCATATCACTTTTGTTGTCTGCTATGCTCTAAAGCAAACTATTGATAATGTATCTAGCTGATATAAAAGCGACAGGTAATTATACGCTGGCTCATAAACTATTACAATCATTTTAGAAATTATTTAATATGTCGCGACATAATTCTTCTAATATGATAAGCTCAAGTCTATGCAATTCTTAATTGTCTATTTCGCAGAGTTGTATTGCAATATCTCTGTAACTAAACTGAAACAGAATGTTGTACCAAAAACTCCGCAACGTTGAAACATATAATTGTCTATGCAGAACAAATTTTTAGTGGATGTGCCTGCAGTAAAAAAGTACTTAGAAATGTGTCCGAACAGAAGAGCCGGGTCATATATTATTTCAAAATCATTAAAATCGATTTTTCAAAACAGATGTATTTCGCCCCAAGAGTGACATTTTTAGACATCTAGTTCTGATATTCGCAGATCAAGAAGACATTCTGATTACTGTGGCAGAAAATTCACAATAAATTACAAGGAATTACCCGTTTTAGCTGAAATACGTAAACCATCCATTTTAGAATACTATACAAAGACTATGACTTCATTTCTATTCAGTGTGTTTCCAGATAGTTGCAACTATTTAGTATTTTCCCTACTTCTTCGCAACAAATAGAATACTGATCCGCCGTTCAAAAATTCTGCTTATTGATGAGGCTACTTTTACTAATCGAGGGGTAGTGTTTATTTATGGGAGATTAAAAATCCAAATTTGCCTAAAAAGCGATATTTCCAACACGAATTAAATAGAAATAATGTGAAAGTAAAATTAAAATAAATTACATGCGGTATATGGCGAATTTTGCACACAAATCATTTAGAAAATTCCCACATTTGCAATCAGATTACTAATAAAACCATAAGTGGGTTACATTTTTTGCTCTAAGCACTATTTAGCCCCACTTACGTATTCCTCGAAAACGTAGCAAACTAATTTCTCTGATTCAATTAAGATAGGACCTTTAATTTAGAAAATGTAAGCGACCCTTATACAGAAAATCGTAGTTCTGATTAACGGAATTGCAATTTGTGGCGATGCCACTCTCCGTTCACGTCCCTTGAAAGGCTTCCCCGCCGTCTTTGATCAGCGAACAGTGTTTTAATTCCACCGCAGATTAAAGAACGGCTTCCAACAGCGGATGAGTAATTATTTTTTTAAATTGGAAGGATAAAGTGTGAATTAATAATTGCGTGCACCTTTGGAGGAGAAAAGAAGATGGATATCCACTTGTATCTGAAATAAATAGATCAGCTATTACAGAATATGACTAACAGAGTTAGTCAAATACTGAATCATTTCTAGTACTCCGCTATTTTCCGGCAGTTCCTGTACCAACAAGACATTATAAGAGTTCAGCGCTTGCCGTCGACTTATACATATATCACAAGTAGAAGGATTTAGTGTCGAATATCTATATAGAAGTTAGAAAAGTCTGTTGTCTTACGTACAAGACTATGCAGTTATGGAAGAAGTCTGGGCTTTACAACTATATTGAGGAAATAACATACAAACTATTGATCGCTGAGCTAAAGAAAAATCCTTAGATTTGTTTCTGAAGTATTAGATACTGGAGATTCAGTTGATATTGTCATTGAAAGGTGTTCAACAGACTGTATGACGAATTCTACTACATAAATTATCTATATTTGGCGTGGCTGAAAATTAATCTTGCAGAACATCCCTTACGTAACTATCTGTAACTCTGTGGGTGCCCCTAAACATATGTCAGCTCACACCATATTTTAGCCTCCACAGAAAAAGATAGTAGGAGTAAAATTTAGTTGTTCATTTTATTCTCCTGGACGTCGTCACACGTTTTCTCTACTATCTGCCATTTTACGCAGAAACGGTTCTCATTCGTGAACAAAACTTGACTCCACAGATCATCATTCCAATGTTGGTGTTGTCAAGCAAAGGCTGGTCGCGTTATTCGGTGAAGTTTCTGGAGTTTTGGGTCCTCTCCAATTCGTTTCTTGTTTGAACTGCCGTTCGACGCCTATTTCGAAAAGTTTGCAACCTTATAAATTGATCATCTACAAGTCGTGGTTGAGCGCTTTCTGCCTTGACCTCGCCTTCTCACACACCCTCCAGTTTGCCCCCAACGCTTTAAAATTTCTGATATTCATTTAGTAACTTTTATAAATATTCAAAATTATTTATCTATAAAAAGCTCCGATAAGAGAAATCATAGATGGGCAATCGTAAATTCATTTTTTAACATTGGAAATATTAACGTTCGCGTATAGCGTATACAACAAAGTTTTTTCCAAGGCCGTCGACATGGAAGTATCAAGGACAGAAGATGTAATTCTGAGCGAGAGCCTGTTACTATGTGGGAAGCGATGTGGTGTAGCCGTTCAGCGCCGATCGATATTGTATAGCCTGTTCAACAAAAGGCGGTACGGAGAGGGCAAATCTTATAGCATCGAGCAGAGACGCATTAGTGCTGCTGCGGCGGACGAATAAAGAGGCGTGATATCATGTGTTTCACTATTTATTCCTTACCCTAATGTTCATCAACAGCTGTACGGTTGGCGCATAGGTAATGTTCTCACTTACAATTATGGTGCGAAAGGTATGTTAGGCCATGATACTATGAACTTTGCAATATGATGCATGATGTTAGGCTGGTAGAAAATTTCTACTATTCTATAAAGGAAAGACTCGGCAAAATTTTAAAGGGGGAACTCGTTTCCTGGCATCGGTAATTGGTCTCAGTAGCGGAAATGGCTCGACGTTAAATAAACAAATTTCAAAAAAGCTTTTTCTATGAACTTTAAATAAACAATATTTCATTCGTCACTATTCAAGTTTTCGGAACTTGAATCTATTAATAATAACTGGATTAATAGGTGGAAATATAGAATATTCATTTTCCTTTTTTATCATATGAGATACACACTTCCTCCATATATCACTTTTGCCTATTTCGTCTACTTTTATCTTTATATTCTTTACGACAGACTCACTTAATTGTGGGGATTGATTATATTGACGTAGTCTTGTTTTTACATCAGCCCACACCATTTCAATGGGGTTGAAAACGCAATAATATGGAGGCAGACGTAAAATAGCATGATCGTGTGCTTCAAAAAATTTTTCAACGGCATATTCCATTTTAAAATTTTGCTTTCCAATCAGTTCTAATAAAGTCTTTTTTGTATTTTTTGCTGGTATTTCCAAGCCTTTACCTTTCATAAATTTAATGATATCGCCCTTTCTTATGTTGGTGTTCGGAATTTTTGTGTGTTGCCGCGAATGGTATGACGCGTTGTCCATAACAATTACAGAATTTGGTGGGATATTTGGTAACCGCTCTTCCTTTGCCCACTTCTCACATAATTAGGCTGTCATATCCTCGTGGTAGTCGGCAGAGGATTGCTTGATATTTTTAGCAGACAACAACAACGCCTTTGGAAAAAAACGTCTTTACTTCCAGCATGTAGAATTACATTTTTTTTTCCCTAGAACATGGGGTACTTAAATTATACTTTTTGGTGTTATCTACCCAGCCGTATTGAACTACATCATGGAAGTCCAACCATGTTTAGTCAAGATAAATTTGCATCTCAGTATTGTTTTATGTGTTATGAATGATCAACTATATCCCCGGCTCTAATAACCCTATAAATTGTAGTCGGCTAAATTTGGTTATTTCACAAATCCTCTCCAAAATTTGATTATATGAAGAATCAATATTTTCACCTTTTAAACATGAGTAAATATTCAAAATAACCCTTTGAATTTGATGTGTAAGTCTTTATTTTCAAATTCTGCTTGTATAGGCTCTGTATCAAAATCGTCCGTTTCGTTGTCACTACTATCGAAAGGCGTCCAAAATGCCATTTTAAACAATTAATATCAAAAAATCACTCAAACACAGTAATACAACTAATAATTTGTTCAAATATTCACTGGAATTAAGTAATTTATAACGCTGCCTGGCTGTACTGCACTGCCTCGTACAGATCATACGATACAAATAGTTCATACGTGTTTTTTGTTTTATATATTATGGCATGCAAAAACTCTGAACGAGGTTGGTGTTGACAAATCAAATTCGCTAAGCATCTAGTCCCACCTATATTTTTATATGACAGGCGGATCAAGACCACGTGGACTGTAGACGAGGAGTGGTGAATATAAATCTGTAATATTCTGTGCTCTCACATTCAATGTAAAGCGATATATTGAGAATACCCCATAAGATCCTCTTTTTCCGTGTTGTTCCAATTGATTCGTAAATACTATACTTATACTGTATAATTGTCTGCTTGAACTTGCAGTCATACATAATTGTCACTTTAAACTAACAATTAGTCAGGCAATTATAAATTATTTTATACTGTGTCCTTTCTACGCTTAAAGTCCTAAAATTTATATTCGGACTGGACTTCCAATCAAACGAATCGGCAATACAATTTGAACGCTAGCAAAACACCGACACCGACTATCCCATATCTGGCATCAAATAGCTATAATTAATTACTTGAATGCAAAAAGCGTAATTAAAGCCATTTCAGGGGATCATCCCTTTTTCCGCGACCAACCCTATACGTATCGATTATCCCTCATATATTTCTCTAAAAAAAGTTGTGGCTTAACGTGTAACTCGACAGCGTGATGTGGGTTGGCCTTAAAGGGAAACGTACAGAAGCTTTCCCGGTTTTCTCTGGAAATTAAAGGCATCGATCCAGCTGAGGGGCCCTCCGACCCGGGTACACGCGATTCACTAATGCCCCGTGCCACAGTTTCAGACAAATTGTTTTCGTGGCAACCCCGTGCCACTTTGCCATCGCCCGTAATATTTCGTTTTCGATGGGTAATAAGGAAATAGTTTATTTGATTATATGCGCAGAGTCTGCCAATTTGATAAAAAAAAACACAACGGCTTAGTGACTCGATTAAATATATTGAAATTGGCGAGAATAGTCGGTGATAATTTTATATCTAAAATCCATTCAAGTGGGGTGTTTGGTGAGGGGAATTTATTTATTATTAAATTAAGTATTTATCGATATACAGGGACAGATTCCGTACAAAGAAATTTGCCTTGTGCAAGGCTAACGCTTTATTACATTTGTAGGTACGCGCTGTAAACGGAATCTGTGATTACGTACTTCTTCGAATTTCTTGGGGACACCCTGTATAATAATCTATTTAATACATATTTTTAATTTAAGTAGTTTATAAATTCAGTTAAGGTTAATTCGTTAAGCAGAGAGCATTCACTAAAAGTTTGAAAAACAATACGAATTGTCATGCACAGTGCATAGTTTTAATTTCCCTAATCATTAATGTGTTGTTATTTTTTATGGATTACCGCAAATATATTTTTAGTTTAGCGAATATGTTTAACTTGTCTCTGTGTAGCTTTATAACATTTGTGTCTCTTATACATGTAATAATTGATTTGCCTACTTGATAGGCTTTTCGACTTAATTTTAATTACTGCAGTGACAACTATTTATAATTAGAGTTTTAAACCATTTAAGGCTGTGTTTAACTTGTCCGTGTGTCAGCTGCATTACAACCTTTACTATTATTTTTGCCTCTCTGATTAAGTTGTAACAACATAACAGTATGAATACGAAATATGCCAGAAATTAAGACAGATCTCAACTTATAATCTCATAAATTATCACATGTACTACATACTATTATACCATATACGAATTATACTACCGAGTTACTCTACATAATACCTACACAATTTTAGCTTCATTTTACTTCCACATTCACGTCGTGGATTGGAAGTATAGCAATCGTAAAAAAAAAAATATATTTTTTTTTCTTAAAATAGGTTTAGAATGTCATGAAACGTCGAGATTTTAAATTTGAGCGAAAACAAATTTTCTGTCTGTCTGTCTGTCTGTCGGTCTCTAAGTCTGTCAGTCTCTCTGTAACTATTTTTGTCCGCACGATTCCTCCGGAACGCTTTAAGATACTGACTTGATATTTTGTATACGTATATACTATAACAAGATCTGGAACTGGATTTTTTGAAGATATCAGGTTAGGGTTGGGGGGTAAATAGTGGTAAATATGGGGAAATATGTGAAGCAAGCTGGTAAGAGTACAGAAACTTGAAATTCGGTATATGTCCTAGGATCAAAGGCCTCAGATTTTTTGGTAATATTTTTCAACTCCCCACCACCCATAATCCATTATTAAAGGGGTTGGTAAAATGAAATTGAGATATTCACTTGAAATTTGGGACACGTATGTATTATAACGACATTTGGAACTAGATTATATTTTGAGATGATTCCGTTGAAGGGTTGAGAGTTAAATAGGAGTAAATAGGGGAAAATAAGTAAATCAAACTGGTAAGAGAACAGAAATGTGGGATTTGGTGTATATACTAGAAACCAAGGCCTCAAATTTCTTTCTAATATTTTTCAAACACCACCACCTCCGCTCCATTATTAATGGATTTGATTGATTGATTGATTTGCCAGCGTAAGGTGGGCATTGCTGCCAATTCCGGTGCAGGGAGATTTGTTCCACCACGCAGCCCGATCGCCCACCGATCATCCCACCGTGTGCCAGAACAAACCCCCAGTGCTTTTATATACCGCCGGACCAGCTGCATACGCTGGATTGGACATTGGACATGCTTGTTGTCAGCAGCGAGAGCCGCATGACGCATGGGGTAGGAGTATAGGATGGAGCGTGTAGGTGTTTGTGAGATGTTTCTTCTTGTTTTCTTTCTGTCTTCATCGGATGGAAAGTGTAGGCGTTTGTGAGATGCTTCTTTTAGGTTTTCGTGCTTCTTTTTACTTTCAGGTTTTTGTGATATGCTTCTTCTTAGTTTCTGTCTGTGATCATCTTCTCTCCTATTCTACTTCTGAGTTTTCTGTTTCTTCTGTTTCTGAGTCTGGCAGTGTGTATATCCTTGATATTTCTTTATTGTATTCCATTTTTTGTTGTGCCAACTTTTCCCAGTGTGTATAATCCTTTCCTAGCTTATTCATAATCCTCTCGATTGTTGTAATCCATGTGTAGCATGGCCTCCCTATTTTCAGTTTGTTGCTGTTCATTCGCAGCGCTTTCTTCAGTAGGTGTGTCGTGTCCCGTCTTTGGACATGTCCCCAGTATTTCATTGCGTATGATTCTATTCTTTTGATTATTGTTCTTCCCTCTAGTAATGTTGACGTTTTCTGTCGTTTTTGTGGTTTTCCTGTTTTTGCTAGCAGTTGGATAATGTTCCTTTCAGCTCTTCTCAGGCTTCTTCGGTTGGCCTTTATCGTTGCTGCGTTTTTGACTCCATATATCATCGTAGGCATTATGATGGTCGTGTATACCTTTTTGGTTAGGCACCATGGTGGTTTGTTGTCCTCAATGAAGGGTAGTAGAGCTCTTGTGACTCTGTAGGCTGTTTTGACTTGGTGAATAGTCGGGGGGATAGGGGACATCCTTGTTTGACTCCTATATTCTTCATTCTTGATTCCGTCGTCTGTCCAAACCATTGCATTGCAGTGTTTTCTGTATATTGTTTTCCTGTGGCCTTTATTTTCTTTAGTTTTTCGTAATTTCTTTTCGTGTCTATTCTTGTTGGGCTCATAGGGGATTTGTTCCTTTTCAACGTTTTCCTCGCCGCTATTTTGATTTTTAAACCCATTGTTGACCAATTTAGTTCCTTTCCTGTTAACTGTTTTTCTATCTCCTCCTGGTATTTCTTTTTTATTCCTTTGTTCTGTAGCAGTGAGATGTTCCATGTGTCATTTGCTGTTTTGTTGTATCTTTTTTTTTTCTTTTTTTCTTCTTGTTTCTTTGTTACTAGTGTTCCATATAATATTTTGTGATCTGTTTTGACGTTTGTTGCTTGTTTTGCCTTAATATTTTTGACCCTGTCCCTTATTTTTCTATCCACTAGGATATGGTCTATTTGAGAGTTGATGTTTCCTTTACTCCAGGTATTAAGGCAGGTTAGGTTCTTGCTCCATGTGTTACTAACTGTTAGATCTAACAGATGTGCCAAGTTTTTTAGCAAGCTTCCATTATCGTTTGTCCATGTGTGAAGTAAGGTTTTTCCTATGATATTCTTGTCTTCATGTGTTTGGTCGTCCTTTCCTATATGCGCGTTGAAGTCTCCTAGTATTATTGTGTTCATTTTTCTACTCCTATTTCTTCTAGTCTCTTGGGTAATCTGTCTGAATACTCGTCCTGCCCGTTTGTCGGAGGGCACATGTACTCCTAGTATGCATATGTTTTCCTTTTCAATTTGTAAGTCTGCCATGGTTATGTTTTCGTTTACTTTTCTTGTCTTTATCTGGATAGGGGTGTTCCGTCTTATTGCCCATGCGACTCCTCTGCTGGTTTTTTCTTTGTCCCCTCCACTTAGATGCCATTTGTAATTTTGAGTAACTGCAGTTCCGTCTATTGTGTGTGTCTCTTGTATGCATGCAACGTGTATGTGTTCCATCATAAGAACCTCATCGATTTTTTCTCTTTTCTCTCTCGTTATGCATCCTCTGACATTCCATGTCGCCAGAATGATGTCATCGTGTTGTAATTCTTGACTGTTGGCTTCCTCTGTTCTTTGTGATATTTGGTACATGTTTATGTGCGTTGCTTCCTCTAATTCTGGGCGGGGTGTTATAGCCCCAGTTCGAGCGTATGTTTCTTCTGGTTGTTCTGCTTCATGTTTTTCTTGTGCAATAATCGCGCTATCGTTGTGATTTCTTTCGTTTCAGTGCTTCCTATATACTATCTCTAGTGGTGTGTTCTCTCTTCCCTGTTGGTTAGTAGGATGGAAGATTATATGCTCTCCTTCTTGATGTACTATTATTGTCCTGTTTTTCATATTTGTTGTTACTGCAATTGTTTCCTCCCCCCCCCCCCCCAAAAACCTTCTCTTCTCAGATCTCGAATGAATGCATTTATTTTTCCCGTATTAGAGTTGTATCTATTGTAACGGGGTGCTAGTTCATGGATGGATGCCTGCATGAATGGCATGAAATGGTCTAAGTGATTTTCGATATAGTCAGCTACTTGTTTTCGTAGGGTTTTCGTCGCATTCGTATGTGCCTGTGATGTTATATTTTCTCCCTCCAGTTGGTGGTTTAACGCTCCATATAGGCAGTTTCCGTCGCCGTCGATTTTTTGTACCAGTAATTGACGTGTTCTCGTTTCAACGTCCTGTATTAGT
Organism: Stenurella melanura; assembly: GCA_963583905.1. Taxonomy (NCBI): domain Eukaryota; kingdom Metazoa; phylum Arthropoda; class Insecta; order Coleoptera; family Cerambycidae; genus Stenurella; species Stenurella melanura. Next base: position 101,036,703 of record OY757317.1, read on the forward strand.
GTGTCCATTTTATTTGCCTTGTTTTTCAAAACCAATATTAGCTTGCTGTAAGAGAGTCTTTTTATTATGTTATCTGTATCGCGGTAAAATAACTTTTTACAGCGAGTTGCAAATGAGAAAGCGGCCCGAGAGAAACCTCCGCACACCCTGTATATTGTTTTGATTTTTGTAGTGCCTAATTCAAACTGCCGTTTTCCAAATGGGAATAAAAAGATATTATAAAAGTAAAGTAAAAATAATACTAAAAAATAGAGGGGCAAACATAAATAATAAATCATGAATTAATTAAGTAATTAATCAGTCAGTTAAATAAAGGTATACATCTTATCTTTCTTTCTTGTAGTAGGCTGGTGATGTTTGTTGAATCTATGGAACTCCACTTCATGCGAATTGTTTATTTACACTTTCCGAGAAAGCATTGGGGTTCTGGTGCCAACGTCTAATTTTATATTACTTGACACTGATATATTTATTACCCTGGCACTTCATGAGGTCTTTTGGGTACAGACAGGCTTATCGTAACACGCCGCACTTACTATTATATTACAGAAAGCCCTGTACTAGAAATAATCAAATATTTATTCCATATAAACTTTGTATATTAACTATTTCACTTCACCACATGCAGAATTTCTGGACCTATCGATGGCCTAAATTTTATATAAATTAGCGGTGTTTAAACATGTGTTTTAGAGCTTATTTCGAGAGCGTTCTTCGATGCGTCTGTTCACTTTGAGAAACTCAACCGAACTCCCCATTATTAATGGATTTGATAATATAAAATTGAGATATTTACTTGAAAGTTAGTACACGTATGTATTGTAATGACATCTGAATGAGATATTTCATTGAAGGGGTGGGGGGTGGTAGGTTGTGAATAGAGGAAAATAAGTAGGGTAAACTAAAAACTTCATTTTAACGTATATGGTAGAAACCAACGCCTCAAACTTTTCTATGACTGCTCCAAATATTATTAAAATTCTATGACCAATAATTTCCACATACTAGAGTGCAAATCTAGTCAAGATGTTTCCTTTAAAGTAACTTGGATGAAAAATCTGGATGTGGAAGCAGTAATTCCTTAGGCAGCGGTTTTATATTTTTGTTAGGAAAGAATTTCACGATTTCACCGCTATATTTAATTGAAGTTTTACGGTTAATTTCGAAACTATCGAAATTCACAAATTTCAAAGTGCTCTTTTAGTCAATAAACGGAAAACGGTTTGCGTTATTATTAAATTAAAATATATATATATCTACTATTAAGAATTTAAGCCGCCAGGAATTATACATTTTGAAATTTTTGAAGTTTAAACAACATTTTAAAATTTTAAAGTGTGTTTTTTTAATTCATATACAGTCTTCAGGAGTAATGTTTTAAATAAATAAATCAGTAGATCTGAAAGTCTATACCTTCTTCTTTATGTGTCTATGAAATTTATGATTTTTTAGCGTCCCGTGCAAAAGTAAATTCGTAATGACAGTGCACTTGCACTTCATTTTACATGAAAATTATTGATCCTACGAGAAAAAATGACATGATCTTTTTTGTCTAAATATTCTCTTCTTTAAAAAATAATTCAACTTTCCTTTTCGCCGATAAATATTTACTGAGGATAGGTACTGAGATAGGTAATAGCCGAGAGCTCACGACATCGAGGTTGAAAGAGCTTTGTAAAATCTAATATTTATTTATTAGTTTATTCAAAAATAATGGTCAGCCTGCGCGCTGATAGAACAGCGAGCAGTCAGCTCTCATTTGCGAAGCGGACCCGTGTCGCTGGACAAGCGAAATCTTCGGACCTTTTTGGCGGCCGCTATCTCACTTAAAATTAAGGGAACATATCGTGTTCTACTTCATCGGATTGGAAATTTAATTTCCAATCGATCAAGTACAAAAAGAGGGAGATCAATTTTGTCTAGGAAAAGTTAGAGCGGTTTATCTGAAGAGATATCGAAACAGCATAAATTTTTCAATACTGTTATGTATTACACCCCCTTGAAACTGGAGATTGATACGCCTATGCCTAATAGTGAGTGACTGGAAACTTGTAGAAAGAGATAGAGTTTTCTAGAGTGTGATGGGAGAAGATTCTTGATTGATCTAGGGGCAATTTCAGAGTATATAAGGCGCGATTACCGGCGCAAGAGAGGAAGTTTATTAAAGTGAAATTAATAGCGAAAAAGTGAGGTTAAATATCAAGTAAACAAAGTGTAAAGGTTACTTTGAAGAATTGTGTAGTCAGTGAATTATTAAATAAAGTGTTAGTGGTTTACCCCTTGTTAAAATTATTTAGAACCCACGGATTCATACAGGGTGTTTCCTAAAAGGGCGAAAACACGTAACAATACCATTGTATGGTTTTTCCAAAAAAATTAACGTGTCCGCATGAATCTGAAAAAATTCAGGGGTACGTAGGAAGGCGAGAGAAATCGAATGGTGCAATCCGCAGCTTTGCATCTCGCTTCGTTTTCGAGATTGAGTCATCGAAAGTAGGTAAAAATCGGTCTTCTTCCCTACTTTCGAAGACTCAATCTCGAAAAAGAAACGAGATACAGAGCTGCGGTCTGCGCCATTCGATTTCTCTCGCCTTCCTACGTACCCCTGAATTTCTTCAGATTCATGCGGGCACTTTCATTTTTTTGGAAAAACCATACTGTTATGCATTACACCTCCTATGTATGATACGCCTATGCCTAATAGTGACTGGAAACTTGTAGAAAGAGATAGAATTTTCTAGAGTGTGATAGGAGAAGATTCTCGATTGTATTCTGGATGACTCTAGAGGCAATTTCAGAGTATATAAGGCGCGATTACCGGAGGAAGAGGAAGAAGTTTTATAAAGTGAAGAAGTTCTATTAAAGTAAAGTTTGGTAATGAAAGTGAGGTTAGAAGTAATGTCATTGTGTAATCAGTAAATTATTAAATAAAGTGTCTATCTCTTGTTGAAATTATTTTGAAACCCACGGATTCATACAGGGTGTTTCCTAGGGACGGAAACACGTAACAATACAATGAGTATTGAAAAATGTATGCGATTTTGACATCTCTTCGCATAAACCGCTCTAACTTTTTCCAGACAAAATTGACCCCCCTCTTTTTGTGCTTGGTCGATTGGAAATTATATTTCCAATCCGATGATGTGGGGCACGATATGTTCCTGTACTTTTTAAGTGAGATAGCGGCCGCCAAAGTAAGAGGTCCGAGGATTTCGCTTCTCCAGTGACATGGGTCCACTTCGAAAATGAGACCTGACTGTTCGCTGTTCTATCAGCGCGCAGGCTGACCATTATTTTTGAATAAACTAATAAATAAATAAATTAATAAATAAAGATTTTACAAAGCTCTTTCACCCTCGGTGTTGTGAGCTCTCGGGCTATAAGTGTATAATTCTCGGTCTCCATTGTCTGAAAATTGTATACCTTTTATATTCCACAACTGCAACAGAGAAGTATAATAAAAAATGAAACAAATAAAAATGTACCTCTCTTAATAGACTAGATACAGGGTAAAATTGCTGTTGCTGAGTTCTTGTATTGAAAAAACCTTTAGAAATTTATATCTAATGTTTGGTTCGTTTCACATGTAGAGAGACGCATTTCTTTGACTCAAAGAAAATTTCTTGAAAGCTATTCATTCAGTAGAATTAATGAAAACCTGTGTATTGAAGTAGTATCTTGAATCTCTCGATCTTTAACGGAATACGAGACGGAATAATTACTTAAGTCAACACAGTATTTATTAACTTTATGAATTTAATCTCTTGGTCGACTTCAAATATTTCTTTGTTGTATAAACAAAAATATTGTTTCTTTGTAATCTTTTAAGATAATAGGTATACAACTTTTGCAATTCTGGAAATTATAGTAATTATGCTGGTTTCACTGTATTATTTCAGTGAACGTTTCATGAGAATTTAAAAATGTTTCTTATAAAAAAGCCTGAAAGAGGTAATACTTTCATCAATTCTTATTATACTCTTCGTTATTATATTTCTTATTAAAATCATATTAAGTAATAGAAATTAATAGTAGTATAAAGCTTTATTGGAAATTCTAATTGGCTAACGACCGAGGTCTTCCAGCCCTAGAAGTTAATAAATTTACATCTCAGATTTAGATATCTTTATTATAAAAATAAGACTATGTTAAGTAACTATTGCTAGTAGTTTTTAAAGCAAATTTAAATCACAATATATTATTGTAAAAGAATATTGTTAAAGAATGTACGTTATCTTAAAATACGCAATATAAAACAATTAGTGCCACCAGAAATATTTAACCTATGCGGCGAATATTATGTTATTGGTATATTGTGTAGTTTTTGGCCTATTGGCCCTCGTAAGTACATAATAAGTAATTTACACCATACGATGACTTAGTACGTGGCAATGGTCTAATTCCTACGGATTAGATAACATAACAACTAATTTATTACTGAGATCTGTTACAGATGCTCCAATTACGTATCTAGTAAATTTTTCGATATCGACGGGTATTCTCCCAACTGTGCTACAATCAGCCAAAATTATTCCACTCTTTAAAAAAGGAGATATTTCGTTATCCGAAAACTATAGACCAGTGACTCTTCAGTGATCTATTTTAAAAATACTGGAAAAATAGTTTCAGGGAAATTGGAAAATTTCCTCATGAAAATAACTTGTTTTCTCAATCACATGTTTTTTTTAGAGGAAGGTCTACTGATACAGCAATCATGTTGAAATTGTGGTACCTCAAGGCTCTATCATGGGTCCCTTACTATTTTTGCTACACATTAATGACTTACTTAAAATCTTCGATCAAAATATCTTAATAATGTTAGCTGATGACAATTCTCTAATTATATCTGAAAGGACTGTACCAGAATTATTAGTAATGCCTTTAAATATGATAAACAAATGCACCGATTGGTATAATAATTATAAACCGTATTTATAAATTATAATAGTTATTTGATAATAGTATATGGTAAGTCAATTGAACAAATGAGAAGTACTAAATTTCTAGGAGTACACATTGATTGTGGGCTAAGTTGGAAAGAACATGTAACTTATTATCAGAAAAGCTGTCATCGATCTGTCATTTTTTGAATTTTCATTATATGGCTAATGACAGCAGGGAAATCACAAACTTTTTATTATTATTGTTATTCTTCACGCTGTACAGACAGAAAAAACGAGTACTTCAAGCCCTTTAATTTCTATTATATGTACTTTTAACAACATACTGATTGCTTCTAACATATTTAAGATTTAAACATTATATCTCGACTTACAAACGTTCGAGCGCCATTTTTAAACTATCATAATTTTAGAACTATTCATCGTACAGAAATAAACAAGGACAATTTCATAATCTTATTTTTGTACCATACAACTATTTCCATAAATGTAAGACTTTTGAGTTATTTACGAAAAATAGTCTCAAGTACCAATTTTTTAAAGTTAAAATTCAAATCGTTATAGGCAACTTGGAAAATATGTTTACATGAAAAATTGTTTACTATCTATTTCTCTTACAATTCGATTCTATATCAGATTCGATGGTTACTATTTTACTTTTTTGCCCACCTTTCCAGAAGGGGTGGAAACCACCCCCAAGTAAAAAGCGGCAATATTGAGAGGGTAAACTTTTTTGGAGAGTATTAGAAACTCAATGCAGAAAGTTTTATGAAAATCTATTCACTATAAATGGGTCCCGCAATTTTTTACTTTTTGTTTCTAATCGCACTCGACTACTACGAGAAAAAGAAATAGACCGTCTTATAAATGAAATATTTTAAACTACAAAGACAATAACTATCTTTATTGATTGATTGATTGATTGATTTGCCAGCGTAAGGTGGGCATTGCTGCCGATTCCGGTGCATGGAGATTTGTTCCACCACGCAGCCCGATCGCCCGCAGAACGTCCATCTGCAGTCGCCTAGTTGTCTATTACATATTCATGCGGCTCCACGCGACCGACCAACGGATCATCCCACCGTGTGCCGGAACAAACCCCCGGTGCTTTTATATACCGCCGGACCGGCTGCATACGCTGGATTGGACATTGGACATGCTTGTTGTCGGCAGCGAGAGCCGCATGACGCATAGGGTAGGAGTACAGGATGGAGCGTGTAGGTGTTTGTGAGATGTTCCTTCTTGTATTCCTTCTGTCTTCATCGGATGGAAAGCGTAGGCGTTTGTGAGATGCTTCTTTCAGGTTTTCGTGCTTCTTTTTACTTTCAGGTTTTTGTGATATGCTTCTTCTTAGTTTCTGTCTGTGATCATCTTTCCTATTCTACTTCTGAGTTTTCTGTTTCTTCTGTTTCTGAGTCTGGCAGTGTGTTTATCCTTGATATTTCTTTATTGTATTCCGTTTTTTGTTGTGCCGATTTTTCCCAGTGTGTATAATCCTTTCCTAGCTTATTCATAATCCTCTCGATTGTTGTTATCCATGTGTAGCATGGCCTCCCTATTTTCAGTTTGTTGCTGTTCAGTCGCAGCGCTTTTTCTAATAGGTGTGTCTTGTCTCGTCTTTGGACGTGTCCCCAGTATTTCATTGCGTATGATTCTATTCTTTTGATTATTGTTCTTCCCTCTAGTAATGTTGACGTTTTCTGTCGTTTTTGTGGTTTTCTTGTTTTTGCTAGCAGTTGGATAATGTCCCTTTCAGCTCTTCTCGGGCTTCTTCTGTTGATCTTTGTCGTTGCTGCGTTTTTGACTCCATATATCATCGAAGGCATTATGATGGTCGTGTATATCTTTTTGGGTAGGCACCATGGTGGTTTATTGTCCTCAATGAAGGGTAGTAGAGCTCTTGTGACTCTGTGGGCTGTTTTGATTCTTTCCCTTACTGTTTCCCTCCTTTTTAGTTGATTCGTTAGGTATGTTCCTAGGTATTTCATTCTATTCATGGTTCTCTGGGTGTAGTCTCCTATTTTGTATTCTTCCCCACTTGTTGGACTTGTTTTTGTCAATGGGTCTCGGACCATTATTAGGCTATTATTGAAGTTTATTTTCATTCCAGAGGAATCCAGATGTGGTGTCATGTTTCTTAGAAATTTAACGATGTCTTGTTCTTCCTCGGTGATGATGAGTATATCGTCGGCGTATGCAAGTACGATGGGGGGCTTTATCGTTCCATCGTTTCCATTGAAATTCTGATTCTGCTTTATTGTGCTTTCTATCACTTGGTCCAGGACTGTGGTGAATAGTCGGGGGGATAGGGATCATCCTTGTTTGACTCCTATATTCTTCATTTTTGATTCCGTCGTCTCTCCAAATCATTATATTGTATTAAGCACTTTTATTTCATACTGTCCGGTAAATACCTATTTTTCGGACTCATTTGCGGCCGGCAAATCTAACATTGCAGTATCGGATACTGTAATGTGTTATCATATTATTATAATTATTATATTAGCAATTATTATTCAATTTTGACTTTTGATATAATTTTCTACCGACTTTAGTAAATGGAAATGTTAGATAACCATATATTAGGCTACCTCGAGGGCTACCTCTACTTGTAAAATATAGTTTATCAACTTTAGTAAATAAAGAATGCTAAACAATAAAAAAATCGGACTTCTCTTTACTAGATTTTTATTATTTTGATTAAATAAAGTTAGTATTCTCTATTTGTTTTAAAGCCAATATACAGATTATTCAGATTACACTTTTATTTATTTTTATTTGACAGTGACAAGTTACAGACAATCATAATTAGCTATGAAAAACAATAGCTACAAAATCGTTAAGGTGATGCGATTGTTAGATTACGAACTAAGTTTTTTAAATTCGAGTAATTATAACTTTTCATTCATTTTAAAAAGGATTAAGAAATATTGTTATGCATTACCCCTATAATACGCCCATGACTAATGGTGACGTCTGGAATGTGGTGGAAGAAGATTCTCGATTAGGTTCTAGATAACTCTAGAAGCAATTTCAGAGAATATAAGGCGAGCTTCCATGGCGGGAAGAGGAAGTTTTATAAAAGAGAAGTTGAAAAGTGAAAAAGTGAGGTTAAACATCAAGTAAACAACGTGTAAAGTTTATTTTGGTTAATTAAGAAGTATTGTGTAATCAGCAAATTATTAAATAAAGTGTTAGTATAGGTTTTCCATTTTTCCGGCGGACCATCGAAACCCGAAAAAAACGTCGGATCGAAATGAAAGTCATATCTATCGATTCGAGAGCGAATTTAGAAAATTCCGTCCGTCGGGCAGTCGGTCTGTCTGTCGGTCTGTCTGTCTGTGACGCCCAGACCCCCTAATCCGTTTTCGGATTTCGATGAGACTTGGGTGGTTAATAGGAGGTCCTTAGAAAACCTTAACGCCGGAAACTCGGCTCCGTTTGGAAACCGGAAGTACCCGATATAGAAGTTTCGAGTTTTTCGGGAAAAATTGAATAACTCGCTAACGGGTAGTCGGATCGAGATATTTCAAAAAAGAAATGGTGCCGCTAGTAAAGCTCTACAAATAAGTATACCAGAGACTATGTCAAAAAACAAATGAAAATTGATTTTTTTTGCAAAAAACTGGTTTTCTTGAAATCGGGATAGGAAGCACGATAACTGTCCAGAATATTGATCGATTTCAATGAGACTTGGTGGGATCAAAGGTACACGGCCACAAATGAAGAATATTGCTGGCGGCCCGAATCCGTTGACCGCAAGTATTTTTTCCAGGGCCGAGTATGATTTTTCAAGGAAATTAATAACTCTCGAACCGAAGGTCCGATTTTGATTTTCGAAAATGGCAATTGTAGGGCTCGATTAGGTCTATTAGTTGACGCTTGTGAGAAGTTCGACAAAACAAAAGCGAATCTACAAATCCTGGAAAACTTGATTTTTTTATAAATTCTTCAAATTCCGAACAGTTTCCTAATAAAAATCGAAAACTAACTATTCCGTCAATCAATCTCTATAACTAGTATAAGGCACGGACCTTTTTGGACAAGAAATCTGAAATGGAGTTTTTTTCTGAAAATTTGAAATAAACGAGTTATTTACGAAAATGCATTCCATAGAATTATTTAAATAAATATTACAAATTGATAAATTCTCCGTGCGATATAGGTGCAAACAAATAATGTAATGTTATATTTAAAATATTACCATTTCCTTATTTTCATTTACTAAATAAAAATAGAACCGATGCCCTTTCTGTGTTTCAAAATGTAGTTAGCCTTTACTTTAGTCAATGCAAAAAGCAAAAAAAAAAGAAAAATAAAACATGTCAAAATGTACTGAGTCATCTTGCGACCCTCTGCTTAAAATGTACTGAATCATCCCAACAGCGATAAAAAGCATATCAAAATGTAGTTTTTTAGCTTGTTAAAATTATTTAGAACCCGCGGTTCATGAAAGGTGGCTTTAGGGGCGAAAATACGCAACAATATGAAATAAAATATTATACGATACACGTCCGCTAGGTCTTATTACAGTACTCGTTTATATTCCGGACTCGACTCTTGCGTCGCCTTGTCCGTAAAACAAATCGTACTGTAAATTACTATTAATGTTTTGTTTCAGATATCGAAAATATACAAAAATCCAATTAGGTGGAAAGTATTAGATTGGATATTTTAAAATCTAGTTTGACAGGCTTAAAATTATTTCCAACAATTTACCGTACTAACCTGTGGCGCACGTTTCACATTATATTTGTACAATACGCGACCTTTAAGCCGGGCTCTTTGTAATAATAACAAAACGTTACCAGGAAACTGGCGCTTTCGATTAACGAAACCTATAGAATAAACGACGAAATTATTTCACACCACGCCTCGACCAAATTGTTATTTTTCACAAATACTTTCACCTCGGAGCCCGTATCGGCCACCTTAACCTGCCAATTGTTTGTAAAAAAGGCACGTCGATATAGCGGTGTAACATTTTGGACCCCGGTAACCATCGATTTTATTTTGGGTCGATATTAAGGCCCCGCATAGGCTTCTCAAGACCTACCGAATGCATAAATACGTGGGAGGGTGTCGGTAGGCCCCGTTTTATGCGTTTAATTAAAGAGGAAGTGGCGTGTGGGACCTTCACGCACTCTATTGTTCGGAGACCCTTTCGCCAAATATTTGTACAGGGTAGCAATGCTATTCACGAGTGATATCCTTCAATTAAGATATGGAAGGGATAACTGCATTGTTATCACAGCAGCAAGAGTATATTTCAAAGTAATTAAGTAATGAAGAGGAAACATTTAATTTGATTCATATATTATTCCATATTCGAAAATTTGACATGGAATTAAATATTTTATAGTTCTTCTGATCTAGCTAGCGGGTCGAAAAAACGTGGCAAAAAAAACATTAAAGAAACCGGCGTTCCGGCTAGTCAGGGAAATGTGGGAGAGGGATAGGGTTGGCTTTAATTTTTCGTAAACATTGAATGTTAAATTTGAAGTTGATACTTCCATAATTAATTATTTATATCAAAAGAGAAATGTTAAAAGAAATAATTGTTGACAATAGTTAATGACGATATACCTTTTGATGGTCCTCAACCTGTTGTTGATGGGTTCAGCGATTACTTTAGTAGCGTTTACTCAACATCAACCAGCCCTAATACCTTTGCTGAATTAAATTGTTTTAATTATATAGATGTCTTTAACATACGTGAATTTACCGAAAAGGACATACTGAATTCTGCCAATAAATTGTAAAATAAAATGACGTCAGGTCACGATCAAATCCCTAGTTTTTTAGTGAAAGACTGTAGATACGCCTTTATATCTCCTTTACTCTCTATTTTCAATCTTATTTTAAAAACCTCAGTTTTTCCTGACATTTGGAAAACTGCGAGAGTATGTCTGATACTTAAATCTGGCGATCCTTCCAAATTAACTAATTATAGACCTCTTTCTATTCTTTGTAATTTTGCAAAACTCTTTGAGATATCACACTATAGTTATATTTATCCTAAAAATTTAATCTCACCATACCAATATAGTTTTATGGAGGGAAGCTCCACCATAACAAATTTAGCAATATTCCCCCAATATGGAGTGCCCCAAGGATCCAACCTTGGCCCATTATTACTCTTGCTCTTCATTATTGATCTTGTACAGATCATCGATTGCAAAAAGGTGTTATTTGCTGACGACCTGAAAATCCACCATACCATAGAGAAAAAAATAATGAAGACTGCTTATTTATTCAGAACCTGTTGAGAAAGATTGAAGTTTGGTGTGGCGAAAATAATCTTTATTTAAACACTCAAAAATGTAAAAGCTTAACTTTTACAGTAAAGAAACATTACACTGAATTTACTTATCAACTTTTGCGTAATAAAACTGACTGCATAGGCCTTGTTAACGAAATAATATTTCGAATTCCGCGATTATCCTCAAGAGTCTCGACTACTTTTCACTTACCTATCGAAACTAATATATTGTCATGATCACCTGTAAGTATGTGTGTAATGTGTAATTGTGTTAATGGCGTTGCTATGTATATTGCTAAAAAGTGTGTATTACAACGGCTGTAAAATATATAATCATTTACCTACTGATGTGAAAAATTGTAAGAGCCTATTTACTTTCAAAACGAGGATAAAGAATGTGTTAACAGAAAAATGCTTGTATGATGTCAATGAATTTTACTCAGTGTAGCTTGTTAGTATGTTAGTGTCTTGTTTCATACAATTTTAAGTGTATTTTATTTTATATTTTTAAAATGTATTCTGTTTTTGCATATTAGCTTCGATGTTGACGCACTCCTAAATTACTAGTATGGTTATTAATTAATTGTATTTGTGATTGGGAAATAAAGATTATTATTATTATGTACTGTGATATACATCATAATAACTTAAGCGAGCTAACGAGAATTATCACGGACCATATCAACCTCATTTAACATTTATTTATATCCTTACCTAGCTTAAGTTAGTTGACTTAATATGATCCATTTTTTGTTATTTTATTATTTTTGGCATACTTTTTATGTGCTTAAATATATACATACATATATTCTCTCTCTTCTTTTCTTTCTCTTTATCTTTCTTGATCCTAATCAATTCGTCTTAATATATTAACCTCGATATTAACTTAATTTAAATAACTTTATCTTAGTTTAGTTTACACTAACTTAGTTTATACAACTTAAAATATTGTCCACGCTCTTATTAGCTTCACCTGTATCTATCAATGTAACGGAATCTTTCAACGTAATTTGCACCCACCTCTAATTGTTGTATTATCATGCAACTTGGCAATTGTGTGTAGCTCCGATGGCAATACAATATAGTATACTCAATTTTATAATATGTTCAAAATGGCCGCCGCCATAAGATGGCGGATTATCATTTTCTTTACAACCCCCTTGATATGGGTACCAAAGGAAAGGGCTTGACAAGTAGAAAACAAATATGTCATCAAAATTAAAAAAACCAAAATAGCGGCGTCAACACGGCCGATAGGTTTTATCAATTATCGTCGAATTCGACTGAAAATCGGAAAAAGTTTTGCCTTTTTCGAACTCGAATATGTTGTAAACTTAATATCATTTGGGATTATGCTCTGTAGATATTTTGATAAGTAAAACAAAATATGTTGTTCGATACACTTAAGGTGGCCATTCCCTAGAAAGAGACATCCGATAGGGAAATATTCATTATCTTTGTTCATAACTTTTTTTTCTTAGTACGTATATTTTAAAAAATTATAAGAGTACTTAAGTAGAACCATAACAAGACTATTACTATGAATTTTCACTCAATAATTTCAGTGGTTTGCAAAATGGCTCAATTTAAAACTACGAAATAGGAAGATTAACCTAATTTTTAAATTTAAATCTAGCTATTTTGCAGCCCGTTGAAATTATTGAATGAAAATTCATTGTAATAGTCTTGCTATGGTTCTACTTAGGTACTCTTATGGTTTTTTTTTAAATACACGTACTAAGAAAAGAAAATTATGGCCAAAAATAGTAAATATTTCCCTATCGGATGTCTCTTTCTAGGAAATGGCACATTTTTAGTATTATCTTGAAGGTGGCCCGAGACCTCGATATGACGCTACCTCTAAAGTAGTTTCCATAAACATCGAAACACTTAAACACTACACTCTGATCACCGAGAAATGAATAAAACTATAGTTTTAATGTGTTTCGGACTCCACTATAAACTGTAGGGCCTCGTTTCTCTTTACCTAACACAAAATTATTCTGGATTTTCAAGAAGTTACCTCGGTGACTTGAGAAGCGGTTAACAAAAAAAAAAAAATTGTCTCCTGATGATGGTTGGCGAAGTGGTGTTTTTAAATTAGTTTTTTCCGAGGTCTTGTGCTGTTTCATTTAAGACTTGTAGGCTAATTTTACCTTCCACAAATTAACTACGCCGTGCATACAAACAAAAATAATATTAGCGTCGATCGAAATGTTAAGCAGCACCTCCTTATAAACAAACAAAACGTAAACCAGCATTTTTATAACCGCTCGGACCTTGACGAGTCAATCAAGTTGCGTTCCACAGCTAAGCCGCGGTCTGTTGTTTTTTACTCGCACGCAGGTGTATGTTATATTGAGAAACATAAAATTAATGTTACAGGAAGCCGCTTACGTAAGCCCGCAACAGTTATAAATAATTATTATTTCGAAGCACCGTTTCAGGATAATAACAATAACAAACGCTCCGGTAAATTAATGCAGCGTATACCCACCACTTCACGTGCAGATGTAACTGTAAAGTTGTGAAATTATTAGGTGTCTCGTGGGAGGGCTTAAGCAGAAATATTAATTAGGACGCGTTAAGGTAAGGTAAGGTACGGTTTTAATTGGAGATCGTAACGATAATTATATATCCATAACCATAAGGTTGCAATTTGGCTACACTTATAGGAATTTCGTGATAGAACCTGAGGGTCATTTTAGAAGTAACATGATATTTTCTTATACAGGGTTGGGCAAATGTGTGGAAACACTTGATTTCTGGCTAAACTATAAGTGCGGTTGAACAATACCCTTAACAAAAGTTTTTGTAGTATTTTTATTCTATTCAGTGATGTACTTTTATTTTCAACAGCTATCCTATTTTTCGAGATGTGACGTCATCGACAGTTTTTTTAAATGGATAACCCTGTATATTTTTACATTTTCAGATAGACAATTTTTCATCAATTATAGTGATATAGGGTTTGGTGGGTGTGCGGCTTGTGGTTTTTTAAATATTAAATAAAATAATAAAATAAAGTGTAATAAATATTTATTACTTAATGATAATTAAATTTCTTATTACAAAATATTGAGCACTTTAATATTGAGAAACGAAGAAAATATTCATAATAAATGTTCAAATTGAAAACCTTCAGCAGCCTGACAATATCCTATTCGATCAACGAAAGCTCTTAAAGAGTTTTAAATAGCATGCTGTAATATTTCTTGAACAGCCATCCTAATTCGATCTTCCAACTCTTCTAACGACTGAGGCTTGGTCCTATAGACAACGGATTTTAAATGACCCCAAAGAAAATAGTCTAAAGGACTTAAATCTGGCGATCGCGGTGGCCATTCAATATGACCTCTTCGACCTACCCATCTCTGTGGAAATATTTCATTAAGATATTGACGCACGTCAACTCCATAATGAGGCGGAGCTCCATCTTGTTGATACCAAATTTCAGCTGAGAGTCGTTCAGGATTTGCCTGGTTTGGAAATAAACGATTTAATACTGGAATAATTTGCTCGCGTAAAAGTTGTAAATAAAGATTGTAGTTTAAATTTTCTCTAAGAAAGAATGGTCCGATGATGTGTCCACTGATTATCCCCGCCCATACATTTAAATTTTGAGGGTATTGGGTGTGACTTTCTTCCATCCAATGAGGATTCTGATCAGCCCAGTAGCGACAGTTATGTCGATTTACAAAACCACTCAGGCAAAATGTCGCTTCATCGGAAAAGACTATATTATTGAAAAAGTTACCATTAATTGTATCCATCATTTCCTGACAAAACTGCATCCTTCTATCAGGATCATCTTCATTTAATTCTTGTACTAAATGTACTTTATACCGGTGAACTTTATTTTTGGACAATATCCTTCTTACTGATCTCTCGCTAATATTGTGATGTAAGGCTAGTTTTGGTACTGAAGTTTTTGGTTCTTCTTGTAGGCTAAGAAGAACATCAAGTGAAATATCTTCATTTGTAGCCGATTTACTTCGACCGGATTTTGGCCGATTTTTAACACTTCCCGTTTCGTGAAACTTTTGCACAACCTTTAAAACTGTTGATTTTGAAATATGAGAATTTCTATCAGGGAATGTTACATTAAAAATATCGCATGCATCTTGTAGAGATCTCTGCTTGTCTCCAAAACCAACCATCATTAACAACGTAATTCTTTCACGTTCAGTTAGTTCAGCCATAATTAAAAAACAATGTTAATATTTCACACCGAAACTCTCTAACAGTATTGACTGCAATTGACAGTAATACGAATGATTTGAGTTCGGTTAAAGAAAGTTTGCAAAAAGCATGGCAAGAAAAAAACGAATATTTTTTTATCAGATAGTCCTGTTGACAATAATTAAAATGTAAACAGCCATGTCTTTGCTTTACTATTTTATTTAATATTCAAAAAACCACAAGCCGCACACCCACCAAACCCTATATCACTATAATTGATGAAAAATTGTCTATCTGAAAATGTAAAAATATACAGGGTTATCCATTTAAAAAAACTGTAGATGACGTCGCATCTCGAAAAATAGGATAGCTGTTGAAAATCAAAGTACATCACTGAATAGAATAAAAATACTACAAAAACTTTTGTTAAGGGTATTTTTTAATCGCACTTATAGTTTAGCCAGAAATCAGGTGTTTCCACACATTTGCCCAACCCTGTATATTGTTATCTAAAGCTAGTTATTTTCCAACACGACATAAATATTGTAAAAGTTATACAGAAAGTAAATCAAACAATACACCATATACATGATCACTTGATTATGAGGTGAACAACAGTAATAATATATACTTAAGTCATAGATATAGTTAAAGTTAACTTATAGTTCAGTTTCCATTGTTTCATGTATTTAATGCATCTATTAACACAACTGCCTAACACTAATTATTTCATAAT
The DNA here is from genome assembly GCA_963583905.1 of Stenurella melanura. Classification (NCBI taxonomy): domain Eukaryota; kingdom Metazoa; phylum Arthropoda; class Insecta; order Coleoptera; family Cerambycidae; genus Stenurella; species Stenurella melanura. The sequence continues at coordinate 101,052,784 of OY757317.1, forward strand.
AGTTATAAGAACATCTATATCGCAATTACATAAAAACAAAAGCTTTATAATTAAGGTCTGTGAATGTTCTCTCGGCATCTATACAACCACTATATAGTAAGAATAAGCGCAAGTGTATAAAGCCATTTTATCGTTTAAATGCTGTAAAAACTGTACTTGTACAACTATTTAGTACCTCTTAGCAAATTTTTCACAGCATCTATAAAGTAAGTTTTTATACGGATGCAAAAGAGTCAAATAGAAGTTCATTTACAACCATCTATATAACAATAAGGCGTTTTTATACCCCATTGATGCATCATTAGTGGTAGTCTAGATATGGCGACTATATTGATTTGTTTAAATCGATTTCATATTTTCCATCATGCAAAAAAAATAACATAAAAGGTCTCCAATCAGAAATTTTGTGGCAAGTGAATACTTTTCTTTTGTTAAGTTCTCTAAAGATGGATGCCAAATTTAAATTCCTACATCTTTGAAAATTACAGTGGTTGAAATAATACAACCTTTATGGAACTGTCATAGAGCAATTATATTGCTAATAAAAAGCAAGACACCTTATAAGAAATTAATGGTAATTTTCAGGTCCAATTATACAGCTTTTATAAAACTATTTGTATTTTAACAGCTGTTACAAAGCTCTTCCAATTACATACTGACTGTTGCGTAGTGTCTTAAAGAGTAATTCGTTTCTATTGGTATTGGCGGTAATAATACATATTCCAACTTTTTTTGTATAATACTGTAACACATTGTTTTATAGATAGATCTAACTCGTTATGTAGCCATTATATAGCGACAAAGTCGGTCGTAAGTGGTGTAAATAATGAAAACGTTTCACATTCCATATATCATATGAAAATTAATCAAAATTAAGTGATTTCATAGTTAAGTCTCCTTAGTAACTAAAATATAGTTTTTTAATCAGTATTGTAGTTTATCAATTAATTCTATTATTATATCTGTTTTATTGGCAATCATAAACATCTCGATTTAGTGGGTAAAGTTCAATTTTTCATTTTGTTTTTTATCCAAATCATAGACACTCGGTTTTAAGGTTAACAATATAAATAAATAATAAATCTTCACGTTCTTATAAAAGCGTATAGTAAAATTTATCATCAAAACACGAAAATTAATACAAAGTAAAAGTGTGAAATGTTCCGTCACATCCGAATCACCAAAATCAATCAGCCATAGAAAACTATCTTTAAAAAAACAATAAATTGTGTTCTCAAGTTCATTGTTATATCTAGTGACACACAGGCTTAAATAGACGATGTTTACACAGATTTCTCCAAGGCATTGACCATAAGATATTACTAAGAAAGCTTAAAGTATACGCACTTTTCACTTAATTCACTATTTGGCTCATTACTATCCCACGGGAAGCAATATGTCACTAGATGACTGATGACTATTATCAGTCTAGCAAAGACAGTTATCAACATTTAGGTAGCATATTACTTGTTTTTCTTGCCATAAACACGATTTGCACTCTGCATGTTGCATTAACATACAGAATTTTAATTATTCAGGTCATTTTTAAAATAAATACTTACATATATCCAAAGTCATGAATACTCACCTTCCTGATATATACAAAATTATTTATTTATCGAACCTCCAAAAATAACCGAGAAAATAAGTTTTTGATATTACAAACAATTATCGAGTATTTAAAAGTGAATTATTTATTATTTGTTTGCTTATAGTAATGAAACATATTCTTTATAGGATTTTGCAAACAGCGGAAAGAAAAATCTATGAGAACTAAAACAAAAATTATATGTAAAAATATTAATGAAATCTTTGCATTCTTTTGATAACCTTACTTCTGGTTATGGTTATGAGATAGTTTTTCTTTCCGCTTGTAACCTATTTTAATACCTAAATATTAAAACGTGTTACATCGGTGCGAACGGCAGCCGATTTTTGGTGGAGAGCACAAGGCCGTGGGTTAGGATTGTGTGGACACTCAAAAGGGCGCCACCGGCTGTATGTTACATAATATGATTTAAATAATTTTGCCAGCACGGAACAAAATTAAGTTACTAGCAACCATGCGATGGAATTCTCAAAATATCTCTATGATATCAAAACTCTTACTTTACTCTCTGAAATCCCAAAATTTAAGCAAATATCAGGAGTACCAGTGCAAATAATAAGAACATGTAGACATTAGACATTTATTACAACACACAATAAAAACAAATAGTTTCCCAATTGTCCCCTAAAGATAATCTACATATGCAAAAGAAACTCAAGGTATGTACATGACCCCATCTAAAATTGTTTCAGTGATTTGACCTTTTCTTTATAGAAATGCAACTACGGCTTCAGGTGTATTCTATTAAAAATACTTCATATGTGACATGGTTGAAGGTAAATTAGTATCACGTGGTACCATGCGTTACTTACAAAAAAATCTTAAGATATTTCATCATGTTAGGTCTGTAGTTGCAAAATCGTTGTGTAATTTACTCTGATGTTTCAACAAAAAATCACTGAATGAGACTGTAATAATTTCTTTAAAATTATATAACTAAAATGGAACAATAAAACCTGGCTAGAGCCTTGGCGTTTTCTCTGACGACTGCAGCGTGACCTGTCACCACTTCCTAAGATGTTCTCGACGTTGCTTACGACTACGACTCTGCGTCACTCCTAAATCTCTTGGAGACTGCTGCGGACAACTCTCCAACCAAAACTTCTCTATATGTCAGCAGGACCCACATAAAACCAAACAACTGAGTAATAGACTTCCTCCTATTACTCCTCTAAATACTGGGCCCCCTTACATAACCAATATGACAGCACCAAACATATGCTTATCCCAATAATAAGCCTGTCCGAAGTATATATGCCCCTCCAAAACATATGCTTATACTAACCATATACTTATACCAAACACTCTGTAATAATTACAATAAATAAGATCTAAATAAAACACCAAACTAAGTGAAATAAGAGCTCACCTCATATAGAGAGTATTACGTAACCTCACGAGACACGTGGCGATCAGATTACGACAAGCAACAGAATTCCTTCCTGGAATTTACAAAATGCTTCTGGCAGGACGGTAAAGAAACACTGGGTACCTACATCAAATCAAATCCCTTTTCAGTGTCAGCGATGTAAAACCCAAATTCTTCACTACAAAACCGGGACCGCCGCCATTCCGCTATCTCGTCGCTGTCGAGAAAACGAACGCCCAGCTGGAAATCCCTTTCTCCAGTTTTCAGTGTTGCCAACTTGAGCATCTAGAGAACTTTTTCTCAACTACAAGAATATGTGAGTAACACCCCTGACTCAAAATTATACTCAAAAGAAAACACGCTTTCTTTCCGGATGTTGAGAATTGCAAACATGCGACCTGCTATGCCCCTTTGAAGTACGAGTGGTTGCCTACCTCTCCACTCAAACAAATGAACTAATAGGTTAATTTACTGTATTCAACCATACATATATTAATGTAGCCTTTTCAAATGCTACACGCTATTTGCAAAATCCTATAAAGAATATGTTTCATTACCAAGTATGTCATCTTGTAGCCTTCCTACATTTGCTATGCGCCATCAACTGCGCCGATGCCACACGCAAAAAGAAAAGCAACTGTCAATAGTGTAGCGCTTTTACGTTTTTAACAAAGTGAATTTTACATACATCGAGTGAAGAAATATTTTGATTCGTTATAGTGTGGTTGGTGAAAATGCACGTTGGGCTCATATACTTTGCCAACAACAGTTTCCTAACATGCTGTTCCCGCTGAGTGAACTTTTATGTCAGTTGTATAATATTTAAGAGACTACGGACATTTTTAACCGAGGTCTATCACTTTAACGAAATAAAATATCAACTTTGTGTGTGTTCATTTTCAGAATTCATTTTATGCAGACTTGGCAACGCAGTAATAAAAGCCAATAGGTATAAATTGAAAGTGTCAAGATTAAAGAGATACAAGCTAGTGAATCTAAAAATATTTTTATTTTTTTCAATTTTAGATTTAAAAAGTAGCATTAATCTTCACATTACATAAGGACTCGTAGATTTAAGTCTTTTATAAATAATACATATTATTCACTGGGCCGTTTTTCAAGATGAAAACAGTCTGCATTTATGAGGAATTTTGATGTTTTCGTTTTCCTGCTAATTTATTGAATCGAAAGTATGATAATTCTTCCAACATTGCTCATTCTTCAAAACTTCTAAGTGCCTAAAATCTTTCCATTTTTGCCAAAAAAAATTCAATCTTCTCTCAAGTGTCCTGTACATATCAAGGTGTCAAGTATTATTGCCATTGGGTATATCACTCTCCTAATTTAATGTATCTAGCTATTAATAAATAGATAATAAATTTGAGAATGGCATCAAAATTCAATTTAAATAATCAATTCGCGCATATTTTATGGTTGTATGGTTGTAACAATTTTGAGAGTAAAAATCTGACCAGTCCGTCAACGATCGATCCAGATACATGCATGCAAGATATCTCTACAGCAGATTTAGCATAAAAGTTGGCCTGCCGATTTCGAGATTTCGAGGTCAGCTACTATCTCCGGTTGGAGTACATTATTGCCATATCTCGTGATTTGTCTCTAGATCTTGCTTAGCTCATATTTTTAACAGACCTCTATGTAAATTATTATCTAATACATTTTCATTAATTATTATTAATATACATTGATGTTTCCTTATAAACAAATTCATGAACATACACAAAAAGTTAGATTAAAAAAAACCATCGACGCAAAAATAAACATTTAAAATAAAACAAATAATTTATATTGACTTTTGCTAGAAAATCATAAGTGCATCGCGTCGGGGACCGCTGCTGTCTGTTAGAAACTCATCTAGCAAAAATCTTTGTTAAAATTAGTTCCAACTCGACTTAGAAAAGACAAATTTACTTACTAAAATAATTATGACGTAAAATTGACTGAAAAAATAGACTTCTGATAACAATTTACCAATTAGTCTTAATTTAGATGTCAAATTACATAAATAATACCAATTAATCTACCTCATACACAATTTTCTTTGAAAATAAATTTGACGACAGCAGCGAGTGAAAAACTACTAAAAGAATCTACCAAAAATGACCTCAAGGATAAATTTCCAATAAGGCCGAAATAGGTAATATAATTAGGTAGTATTTACCTTTTCAGTGACTAAAAATATTTCTAATAGTCGAATATCTTACTAGGTAGATTTTGTTGGAAATCTTACGTAATATATACCTAAATAGGAACCTATTTGGTACTTTATTACATTCCTTTGAAGTAATATTAGATCGACAACGTCGATAAATTGTACCTAGCTTATCTACCTGATTTCAACCATTAAGTCAATTACCATTAAAATGACCTCTGAAGAAATAAATTTTAAACCTATTTGTAGCAGTAACCTGACAAATCGACCTCAAAGTGAACTTGACTATAAAATAATAATTCGGAAGCTAACCCCCCTCTAATCTATTTATAAAACTCGTATTATTTAGGTAATTTTTCCGATTAGGTAGGTGGTTTAGTTATTATCTAAAAATTATTTCGGTCATTAAAAGAAGCCATTAACGTAGTATGTTGGAGGAATCACTACGTCCACATCCAGATTTCCCCTCCAACTCTCTTTAAAGGAAAACATCTTGACTAAAATTTGCACTCTAGTATGTGAAAATAATTGGTCATAGAATTTTATTAAAAGGGTCTTGCCGAATGTCAGCCTCCAGAACTTTCGGGCGCTGCCGAATACCAAGGCAATTTCATAGAGCTCCTATGAGATTTTCAGTTTACTCACTTGTCAATAGAATACACTAGTCAAGGTAAAACTTACACATAATAGGTGGAATTTACCAATAGGTAATATATTCAAAAATAAGGTCACATGGAGAGGTTATATTTACCTATAAGTAATTATTTGATATAACATCAGAGTTGATAATACTTTCAATGGGTAAATTTAACCAAAATGTCGTAAATTTTAGGGTAACTTGACCTATGATAATTTGTACTTATAAAATACGTAGATTTTCGTGCTCGTTTTAACTTTGAGGTCTAATTAGCACAAGACACGATGTTTTCTCAGCGCGGTTAAAATATGATTCCAAATTGAAATTTGTAAAATGAGACAAATGAGTGTGTATGGAAACGAACTGGCGAAAATGTAAAAAATACATAATTATACCTGCAAACTCATTTAACAAGTATAGCATACTTCCGGCTCAAACTATTACTATAATTTTTTTATTTGGCAATTGGAATTTTCTTGTAAATCAATATTTTCGAGGCGCATTATTATTTTACGAATTAGAGCTGCTATTATTCACAAAAAATTTCGACGCATTGATTTCAACAAGGGAGAACTGCAAATACTGTCCTTATAAATTGGATTTATTTCAGTTATCGACATTCATTTTGTATCGTTATTGTGAGCTAGGTATCTCTTCAGTTTGGTAAGTGAGTGACAACAATATTTCGACTACTTATAGACAAAAATATGAAATAAGTATAAAAATCTTATTTTCTTCCGCTTGGTGTCATTTTCCAATTTCACATACGTCCGTAGATTCTATACCTAAAATTATTCAATATGTTGAACTGATGTTTAATTTAAGTAAAATTCACCTAAACAGGTATTAGTAACCAAATATACTGTGCGACTACAAGTACCATTTATGTGTAATTTTACCTGTTTTAGTTGATGTAAATAATTTCAACGTCGTCTCATTCTCCACTTGTCGATTCCACGTAGCGTCAACGTAAATTTTACTAAAACATGGTTAATTCTAATTTTTCGACTATACACGTCAAATGATACCTAAATGTTTTCTGGATACTTTACATAATATAGATATTATTTGATTTTATGCATTATGTTACTCTAAAAAAGTTGTTCATTTCATCGGTTCCCAAAGCACTCACGATTTTTTTTTTTTTTTCGAATAATGATTATATCTGCAGTAAAACAAATAATGTACCTAACTATAATACGTAACTGAAAACTATTAATCCACGATCCAACAACAAATTTGCAGAAAAGGGGTTTATTTTGTGCACCGCGCCCCGGAGGTTTTTAAAATCTTTAATTTAACTTTTATTTTCAATTTTTTTTATTACAAGATTAATTTAAACATATCAAGTCCAAGATATTATTTAAAACTGTTTAACTACATTTCAGATAAACATTAATTTAATATATGAATAAACAACGGATCCTACGCTATTTCTTAGAATACAATGGCCTAATACGGATTTTCTGGATTTTCACACCTGAACACCTTGGCACCCGGCATACCCAATTTTTTTAAACAAGAAAAAACCGTTTTGAAATGGGTTCAGCCACCTGGAGTTAGGTAGCTAGACATACAGACAGACACACACACACCCACACAGACAAAGGCTTCAAATCAAACTTACAACACCATTGCATCGGGGTTAAAAAGCAAGAATCTAAGTAAAATATAGATCATGTAGAATTAGGAGCCTAGATATGAATTCAAATCAACAGAAGCTTCAGGTATTTCTTTAATTCCCTATCACAACTTTGTATGTAACCGATTATTTTTCTCGTAGTTTTCGATTTTGTTGTCAATTTAATTTCAAACTGTTTATTTTCAAAATATTTACACAAATTAGTCGCGTCATTTTGGCATTTTACCTCAAAAAAAAGGTACAGGGTCAATTGACTTCATTTTTGTTGCAAAGAGTTCCGAAAGGCATTTAGAACAGTACCTTTTATTTTTTGGCGGAAATGTTTGGTTTAAATTTTGGGCCAATAATTGGCCAATTTAATTTAATTAATTGAGAAATTTGTTATCATACACAATATGCCATAAAATTAGACGAAAATGGTTACTGGGGGGTTTTTGAGGTCGTTGATCGCCAACCTGAAGTCCAATTTGGGAAATTCAAAATGGCGGACCGGAAATCGGGCCATTTTCCATAAGAAATGAGAATGGATATCTTGGCCTTGAAAATCTGTGCTAGGGGGTTTTCGAGGTTGCTGATTACGAAACCGACGTCTGATTTGGTAAATTCAAAATGGCGGACCGGAAGTAGAGTCAATTTATCAAGAAAAACTCGTATCTTTTTCGTCTTTGGACTGAAAATGAGTACTCGGGGTTTATGAGGTAGCTGATCACGATTTAACGGTCTGTCTAATTTACGAAATACAAAATGGCGGACCGGAATAACAGTCCATTTCTCCGGAAAACTCGTATTCTTTTCTTTTTTGGGCATAAAGTGGGAACTCGGAGGTTCTCGTTATCGCTGATAACGAATCTGATGTCCAGTTAGGGAAAATTCAAAATGGCAGACCGGAAGTAGTAAATTTTTCAGGAAATACTCGTATTTTTCATACTTTCAGTACAAAATACGAGATTTTCCGGAGAGATTGACTGTTCTTCCGGTCCGCTATTTTAATTTCGTAAATTGGACCTCTGATCCGTAATCACCGACGTCAAAAATCCCCGAGTACTCATTTTCAGCCAAGAACGAAAAAAATACGAATTTTTCCTGATAAATTGAAAATTGAAATTGATTGAAAACCCCCGAGTACAGATTTTCAAGGCCAAGATATTCATTTTCATTTCTTATGGAAAATGGCCCGATTTCCGGTCCGCCATTTTGAATTTCCCAAATTGGACTTCAGATTGGTGATCAGCGACCCCAAAAACCCCCGAGTAGTCTAATTTTATGGCATATTGCGTATGATAACAATTGTTTTAATTAATTTAATTAAATTGGCCATTAATATTGGCCAATTATCGTAAAAAAATGGAACCAAACATTTCCGACAAAAAATAAAAGGTGCTGTTTTTTCTAAATGCCTTTCTGAACTCTTTGCAACAAAAATTAAGTTAATTGACCCTGTACCTTTTTTTTGAGGTTTTCAGATTTTTCATACTAAAATGAGACGACTAAATGTATTATTAAGTAATATGAATAAATTCAAAAATTTCTTGGTTGAAGAGGTGACAACCATTCAAAAACTTACAACTGAGTCTATAATATCAGATTCAAGACGCTTAAGTTAGTTGGCGAAGATGGAATGACAATCCTCCATGGAATATGTGAAGGAACATGGAGAGAGGAATCTGGACCGATGAATAGAGAACCTCAATTTTTCTGTTACTCAATTCAAACTTTAGCATTATCTCCTACCAACTAAACTGAGTTAATATTTCTATCTTATGGATTGCAGATGATACTCATCTATCATGATATTGCGGGTATTAGATAAACTTTCCAATGGGGTACGAAATACTCAATTCAAATTTCAATAAGATAGATTATTATCAATTTGCCTATTTCAAAACGATTAAGACACAAAATATATATAGAAAGTGTGAAAGTTTTTCATTTACTTAATATCAACAATATTTTCTAATAATAAATAAAAAGCAAAATATATAATTTGAAAAGAATAATTTAAATATATTACATTACAAGTCGGTTTTTATCTAAAAATATTCATGAATCTCACATTTTCGCAGATTGGTGATAGCTGATAATACAACGTAAAAAAATATATTGTTGAAAATAACTGCAAAATATGCATACAATATACAGTGACACTGACCCATTATACACGTTCCCCATAAATATTTATGAATATGTAAAATAGCATTACAAAAAAAGAACAGCAACAAAAACCTAAAAGATATAAGTACTGCAAATGCATCAAACTTATTGGTTTTTAGCTGATTTTCACGGAGAAAATAATTTAAATTTTCGAAAATGCCAATCCACATTAAAGAAAAACTCGCCAATAATTAATTGTACCTCATGGTGGTGTGGAAATGAGTTCATTTGACGAATTCTGGTAAAAATGAGCGATTTCGAAAATTTGCGCTATTTCCTTCACTTTACGCCATACTCTGAAACTATTATTCCTACAAAGAAAACATTTTTAGGCACATTGCAAATTGCTAAATTTGTCAGTTTTAAAAAACGTAAGCGAAATTTTCTTTTCAAAATGTTGAACTTTTAATTTCATTTTTAATTACAATCTGTTTAACAATTTTGTTTTAATTTATAAATACGTTCTTAGGTGTGGTTTCGCAATAACCAAAACTATTCAAATATCAATCTCTGTCTAATGCATTTAGAGTAGCAGTTTCTTCCACTAGATATTTAAATACTTTTGCAGAAGTGGCAAAATACCCTATAAAGAGAAAGGAAATTTACATACACACCTTCTTTGTGTGTGAAAAGTAAAATAATTAGTAGGTACTATAATTTTAAACGAGGCGCTTGCGATGATGAGATAATTTTTTTACGAATGAAAATGTTTAACAATATAACAGTTTGACATTCGGAACACTAATAATATGATGGAAAAATGGAAAGGCCCCTTTACACAATGGCCCATCACGATGGGGCATTGTATAGAGGGCGCAAATAGACCAGCCTGTATGGGCGCATGAGTAGCGCCATTACATTTCAGGCACAGTTTCTTTGCTGCAATCAGTTCAGGAAGCACTATCGATTATAAATCCATGTTTCCATTCGCTAACCTGGTTTGATACTGCTTAAAACGATGTTGTTTATAACAAAAGGAATTATTAAATTTCTTCAATAAAACATTTTTTTTTAAAGATTTTTTGACTGATTTCCAACAAGAAATGTTCGATAACTTGTTTCGTAAAGGTGATATTTTCACCTGTAATCTCCCAAGTGCTTGAATTACTGCCGAAAATTTTTCGAGTACGTGAATTTTTTTTAAATTATCCCGAGTCGTGCAGCGACGAGAATGTATTTTCTTAAAGAATTCATATACGAAAAAAATTTCCTGCAATTAATGAAGTTGATTTAACAACAGCTGAAGGTATATGTACACACTACACACTACATATAATAATAATAATAATTTAGTTTCGTTTCGAGATACCCATTTAATTTTAATATTTTATTAATAAATATAATGGCGTCAATAGAGGATGAGAATATGCATTATTTCGGAATAATTTAGGGAAGTGTAACTTTTCGAATACATCTCTGAACATGTCAGGAACAACTGAAAGTTACCATTACCAACAATGGTCCTTGAGCGTCATTTGTTATTAAACAAATTAGTTGAAAAACTAATTATGTCTGGAATTTTTCCGAAATGAAAACTTCTATTGACTTCTCTAATATTTTATTTTATCATTTATCAACATAAATATTTTCTTCTTTTCTTTTACAGAAAAGAATCAGATAATGTTCAACCATCAGTTTTCAAGGACGACTGCCAACCTCAGCTTCTGTCTGGTTTTCATTTGTCAATGCCATCAACATCATCTTACTATTTACCACTACTACTGATTCAGTCTCTAAAAAAAGAAAAACATACGTTCCTGCTAATCTGATGAACTTTGTCGTTCGAACATCTGCAGATAAAGAACACGAAATAGATAAACAAATCGCAAAAGCTGTATCTGCAACTAATACTAGCTTCAGGTGTTTAGACAATCCGCATGTGATAAAGGTTATCGATATGTTAAGACCTGGGTATAAGCCTTCTTCAGGAAAAACCACGTCCACGACCTTTTTAGAACAAATATATAAGGAGGAAAAATCAAAATGTTTTGGAAATCTTTCTGGACAGAGCATAAACATGTTCATTGATGGTTGGTCTAATGTCCATAATGAGCCGGTTGTTTGTGCCACTATAACCACTGAAAATAGACAATCTTTTTTATTTGAAACAATACCCTAGTAGCACAACATATTGGACCAATATGTAATCCATATAGGACCAATATATGAATATTTGTCCTATATTCATATATTGGTCTTATATGGATTATATATTGGTGCAACATTGGTGCTACTAGGGTAGATGGAATGGAAATCCCCAGACAGGCGATTATTTAACTGAAATTGCTTGCAATCATATCTTGTAAATTTAAATACAACTGTGACGTGAAATCTTTTGTAACGGATAATGCCGCGAACATGGCACTTATGAGAAAACCTATAACAGAAAAACTAGACTCTATAATCATAACTTATGGATGCTCAGCTCATCCTTTAAACTTACTCTGCAAATATTTAGAAATAAAAGATATCAAACAGCATGTTTTGCAAATTGTTAAATACTTCAGAAATAATCATGTGGCTAGGGTAAAATACGTGCAGGCTGGTGGAAAACCATTAGTGCTTCCTAGTGACGTAAGGTGGAATAGTATGTCAGATTGTTTAGAGGTACATGTAAACCAATGGTAGAAACTATTAAAAGTATGTGAGGAGAAAATGAAAGAAGTTGATTCAATAATATATCAAAAAGTTTCAAACATTGGTTTTAAACGATCGGCTGAAGAATACCTAAAAATCTTAAAGCCTATAGCTGTGGGACTTAACTTACTTGCAGACTTACAGAAAAAAATGCTTTTCTATCTGATGCAGTAAAAGTATGGAAGGAATTAGAAAGAATATTCCAGGAAGAATTAGACTTATCGTTGTCTAAAATACAAATTCTTGAAAAACGATATAAACAAGCACTTTCGTTTTGTGGCTTATATTTTGGATACAACCAAAACCCAATTTAAACTGACTAGTGCAGAAAAAGATCAAGCATTAAATACTGTACAAGAAATGTATGGAAATACTGGAAATAGTGAATTAGGATTACTACCACTCATTATAAAACTTGAAGCCAAAATGGAACCATTTTCAGTAGTTATGTTTTTAGAAGAGATAATAAGCAATGTTAATGCCTTACAGTGGTGGGTTTCACAAAAGAACATGCCTGATATTGCTAGACTTCTTCCTTTCGTGAAGCAATTTTTATGTGCTGTTTCTTCGTCAGCTTCAGTAGAAAGAGTTTTTTCTACATTTCGACTTGTTCACTCCAATTTAAGAAATAGATTAGGAGTGGAAAAGGCAAGAAAATTAGTATTCCTGTACAAATACTATAACGAGAATATTGAAAACCAGTAATATCAATAGTTATGTATTGTTAGTGTTACATATTTGCATTTGTATTTTGATTATTATACAATAAAATAAAATAAATTTATTTTTTTAAATTTTAATTATTGATTAATTTAAAAAATCACCTGATTAAAACCGTTGATTTAAATCGTGATTTAAATCAAATGATTTAAATCGGGCGAACCCTGGACAAAAGCAATGCATAATTGCTTTAATGTATATAATTTTAGTTTTAAAATGTGCAGAGTTTCTTACGAAATCTAGAATTCCATAACTTTTAGGGGCAGCAAATTCGATGTCCTTTACAAAATTAATTTATATCAAACGTCACATCCAAGTCACAAGTGAAACAGTTTGATTGTATAATTTGCAATCGAACAGAATAATATTTTGTTTTGTTGTAAATGTCATAACGTCACATTTTGCCTCATTTAAAGGCAATATGTTTATCATACACCATGTATTAATTAATACTATCAATATTATTTTACAGTCGTTTTCACACGCAACAATGCAAATATATTTGAAATCATTCGTGTATAAAATACAGTGGGTTACCAATAAGATGGTCTACTATGTCGTTCGTAAACAAATTTAATAAATGTGGCCCTAAGTTTGAACCTTGGGGGATTCCTAATGCAGCTTTTTAAGGTTAAGCTTTTAAGTTAAGGTTTGAGTTAAGGTTTTCCTTGATAGATATAGCATCATGGTATACAACATATTGCTTTCTATTAATTAGATAGGATTTAAAAAATGCAATAAGTTAACCTGAAGTTTAAGGGGATACAGTGTTTCAGCCTATCGTATGCTTTTAGAAGTTAGTATATATAACGTATGTTTGTACACCCCCATTAATATTATCAGAAATAAACTCTGCAATCTTAATTAATTAAATTATTTAAAAATTTGGTATGTCTAAAATGGATATCTTACAAATATATCTGCAGCTGGCAACGCTGTCAGAGCGACCGGCCGTTCGTGACCATTGCACCGCGATCGCCCACCAACTTCAGCAGAGATGACCTATAAATATATCTGCGACCTGACTGCTCGTAGAGATACCGGGTCAGCAGCTTTATTTAGGTTTGAACAGATTTTTCACAAATCGCAGCATTTCTTAACCGCTCTCAATATCAAAATGAAGAAAAAATCTTTTATCAGCGGATTTTTGTATTTTTATTTAGGAGGCGCGAAATATTATTATCCAGGTGTGTAATTCGTAAATATTTACTTGAAATTGTATTTTTAAAAACGACAATAACAATGGGATTAAATAAGCATACGTACAGATGCGAAAACAACAGCGGATTGTTTGCACTGCTGATGACAATTAATAGTAAAAGTATTAAAAAGTAAATGCGACTTGACAGCTTATTTTGGAAAAGGGAACGTATAGTTGGTCAAATTATACGTATAATCTGGTTACTAAACGTTTCGACCTAGGAAAAAACTACAACGGCTAATTTTAGGCACTCAATATTTTTCAAGGTAAGCATACTATTTAAAAAATTAAATTGTTTACATCTATATAGGGGGCGCTTCATTGAGTTTGAATAATTTCATTTTACTTAAACATCTAGGATATTTACAAAAAAAGCTCATATGGTTTTTTTTCGTGGAAATAATAGTTTTCATGTAAAATGAAGTGAGAATTCGTTCTGACATTACAAATCTATAATCGAATCATAAATCGCATAGACGCGTCTTCATAAAAAGTGTCATATATTTTTCAAAAATGAACCTAAAAAAAATTAGAAAAACCATCTTAAAGAAGAACATGTAGACTTTCAGATGCATTGATTTAGTTCTCTAACTGATTGCTCCTGAAGAATGTAAATGCATTTAAAATCATTACCTCCCGGAAAGAAACACATTTTTACTTGAAATTTTGTTTTATCTTCAAAAATTGATCAAAATGTATAAATCCTGTCAGGTTACATTCTTAAACTTACATATTTTAATTAAAAAATAGTGCAAACCGTTTTCTGTTTATTGACTTTAAAAGAGAGCACTTTGCAATTTGTGAATTTCGACAGTTTCGAAATTAATCACAAAATTTACTTAAGAATAGCTGTGAAACCGCCAAATTTTTTTCCCAATAAAAAAGAATTATATATAAAATGAAGCTAAAATCCTGTACTATGTAATGCGTAACAGTCTTTAACTTTACAGTTAACTTTTTTTTTAATTCACTTTTATTCGGGTACCTCACTAAAACCTTTGTCGTCAGTTCTTTGACATCAGTCAAACGTTTTAGACGCCCCAAGAAATATGTCCTAATATCTTTTGTATTTAAATTCGGTCATCGTACTGCAAAATTCGACATTTTTCTCATTTTTTGTAATTAGCCTCTGAAGTATAGAAATAAAATACCAGTTATTCGCAAAAAAGAAAATGACTAGTACACAGAAAAATACCTTGACAATTTGTTTATCTGCAAACAAAAAAAAAACATCAAATGAGAACTTTTAACAGGATGATAACTCAGGTAATACTACGAAGTTTTTAATGAAACTAAACGAAAAAATGTTGTCATTTACACAGATTTCTCCAAGGCAATCGAGAAGCCTGACCAGAACATTCTCCTAAAAAAAACTAACACTATTCCGACATTTCTATTCATTTCGAATGCTATTTGTATCATATCTATCTCACAGGAAACAGTATAGAGTATCCATTGGTTTCAGGTGTGTTGAACACCATGCAACTTTAGGAGTTTCCCAAGGGTATGTTTTCAGTCCCTGGCTATTAACCAGAGCTATTATCGACATTGTCATAGATTTACATGTGAACTGCCTTCTTTGTGCGGATAACTTAGAAATTATTCAGTAAAATTTAGAAAAGACTTAATGCTTATTAAATAAGTTAGTGCTTAATTCTTAAAAGTTATCTATTTTAGTTTTTAATTATACTCTCGAAGCTTTGCAGAATTGTTATATCCTTCGTGATTTTGGAGTATTTTTTGTTAAAATTTATGTGATTTAATAATCACATCGAGAGGATAGTGTCTGGGGTACACAGATCTCACGGATCTACAGGACCAAATAGCAGGGAACTTTTGGATATTAATACCACAAAATGCTATATAACAGTTTTGTAAATTCTAAGTGCAAGTGTTTGGTGCAAGGGTCGGTGCGAGGGTCGGTGCTCCGTAGTGGACTTACATTAAGCCTTGGTATGCCACGACTGTTCAATATTTCGAAGCGTGTGATATGAAAGATGGTTGTTCTTTTTTATGTAGTTAGTTCTTGTGTGACTCGAGTAAATAATTTAAAATATTATAACTCTAGGAACATAAAGACGAACTTTCAATATATCATACTACGAGCTTTGTACCTAATTCTTTCAGCTTAGAACCGAAAAGCATTTTGAAATCAAGTAGATATAGTTAATGGATATTGGATTTCCTAAGTGGTGATTTAATCAGTTTCGTCGGGGCAAACAATTAATGACCTAGTATTAGAAAGACTGATTTTGAAGAGAAGCATAAATATTGGAGTGAGTGCCACCGGTTTACCGGCTGCTTTTGGCGCTGTGTGCGTCTCATGTGCATGACTTTGTTTAACGAATGTATGCGTGTAAGATAGAGTCAGCTGTTGTTG
Source organism: Stenurella melanura (assembly GCA_963583905.1). Lineage (NCBI taxonomy): Eukaryota > Metazoa > Arthropoda > Insecta > Coleoptera > Cerambycidae > Stenurella > Stenurella melanura. Next base: position 101,069,303 of record OY757317.1, read on the forward strand.
TTCTTTGTCTCGGAGTTTGTCAGTTTTGAACTTATCTAATTTTATTAGGATTCAAAACACGTTTTACCTTAAATAAAGAAACAATTATATAGAGATGTGGAATATAACATTGTTAAGTTAAACAAATATTTACATTAAACTAGTTTCTTAGTGCAAAAAGCTTAGGATTTTTGTATTTAGAAAGCTATTTAATACCTTGTGTAATCGTCAATGATTATGTTATGATGAACAATATGATTATCAAAAGTCTTAGGCTGTCTCCATGTCGGCTGTCAATGATTTCTTTTCGAAAAATCAACAGGTGCAATATAATAAGTTCGTAAACTTTTTCATAGCCAACCAACCCATGTAGCAGGCAATATTAGTACAATATTGGGTATTTATGGTATAAATAATGGCTAAATGTTGAAATGCAATATTTGCCCAATATCGAAATGTGAACATTTTTATTTATTGGCAAAATATTGTAATCAATCTTGACTGAATATTGTTCTATATTATTGCTCCAATATCTATTTCCAATATTTATTTTGACAACTAGGATAATATTTACCTAATATTGTATTTAAATTGGTACAATATTTCCTTTGGATTGATAGTCAATATTAGAAATCAATATAAAATACAGGGTCTTCGGCGCATGGACCGTCAAAATATTTTTATGGATTGGTGGGGTCATTTGGAGGTTTTAATCCCAAATGACTCAGGTCCTAACTGTTGTAGTACTAAGAAATATATTTTTTTTAGATTTCACTCAAAATTTCCCAAAATTCCCCACTTAAACTTTAGTATTCGTAGGTGTTTTTTTAAATTTTATTCTGTAATGTATTCTTGTTCAAAATAAATCATTTTTAATACGAAAGTTAGTTACAAGGCTCCAAATTCCTAAATGTAAATGAAAGAAATAGAAATTCTGAACTTCTAAAATCATTAAAAAAAACTAACAGCAACCGAGAGCATTTTCTTCAATTCAATTTCAAAGTTCTACTGTTGATGCCCTTTCTAACGGTATGAAACAATGAAAAGTTGTAGGAGTTTTAGTGGGGAATTTTGGGAAATTTTGAGTAAAATATAAAAATGAAAAAAAATCTCAATAACTACAACAGTTAGGACCTGGGACATTTATGTTAAAACTTCCAAATGACCCCACCGATCCACAAAAAAAATTTGATTGTCCATGCGCCGAACACCGTGTATATTACAATAAATTATAAATATGTTGCAAAAATAAAATATTTATTTATAGCATTAACAATACATTTAAAATTTGTAACAATTTTAAATTTACAAATAATGAGTCAGTCAAAAATAATATAAATCAAACAAGATAAAATAACAAGTATACTATATAATAAATATTAATATAATTTTAAGCAAAACGGTAACTTACAATATGCTTTCTAAATACCAAAGTTATCAAAAAGATGAGTAGTAAAATAAATGTACTTGAATTTAATTGCAAACCACGAACTTCATAAGTAAACTGGTTGTCACATCATAATGGTTCTCTAGCAAATTTCTTGACACCCCATTGACACATCTTGGCACTCATTTATTCCATCATTATCTTCGTCGGAAACTTAAATTGAATTCGTGGTTACCACCCGGAAAATAATTGCAGTTATTTTCATCGCTTGAATCCTTGTTCAGCTGCCTTTTTATAAACATGGATTTTTTAGACAGTACTGATGAACTCATTCTGAAGTAATCTGAAAGTTTGGTTTTCATCAATTAATGGTACTCGGTACTCTTTATTATGTGTATACGTTAAAACATATATCTAATTAAATGAAAAACTTTAATAAAACCAATTTCCAGTTAAACAGGTATACCAAATTACATACCATTAGATTCACAAAAAGGAGCTAGGTATATAAAAACTAGAAATAAAAAGCGGTCAAGTGCAAAACCTACGCGCATACTGGTAGAAGTTTTTCTTTTAAACATTTAAAAAAAATTTTAACACCCTCTGTATCTCAAAAATAAAACAGTTGCGAGCTTGTGTTGATACGTATAAACTTTTTTCTTAAAATTACCTAAGAATTACGGCCCGTAAGTATTAGCATGCGATTCTGTACACCCTGCATATTACAAACATTCTACAACATGTAAACTTGAATATTTTTCAAAATTGTTATTTATTATTTCGGAAAGTCTATTTTTGCACATTTCAATACTTCTTGCTTGAGGCAATAAAATAAGTATGTAGCAGTATAAAACAAAAGTTAAATAATGGTAATAATTAAATTATATCTATAACTATAATATTGCAATATTGGTTCAGTATTGGTTGGTTATTGGTAGGTACCAGTATGTAGTACCTATATTTTCAAATTACCAAATAAAGATAACGACGGGTACCTAGTCAAGGTGTTACCTGGGCACAGCTCACGTACTTACACAATGTGAATGAATAATTTTATTGTTTCCCAATACATTATTATCGTACTTTTACAGATAGAAAATGTGCATGGCAGCAAATTCACATTTACAGAACACTGTCAAACAATCAACAGATAAAAAGTATAATATAGTATTATGTACTTACATTGTGCACAAGATAACACACACACAGGTCACAATAATTGTTGCTAATAATCGAACACAGCCCAATTTCTGTTCTTCTATGATCCAGCTAGGTACTTGTAAATTTACCATAATGGCGTCTCCGTCTCCGTTATCCGGAGAGCAAGCGCACGCGTCATATCAAACCGTTGCTGGTAACTCGGAGCCAATAAAATGTCTGCGCGGGAGTGATATCACTATCTAAATTCCTAGTATGAAGAATAAGTTTTGTGTAAGTAATTATTTTACTAAAGATGTTAAAGTAAAACTAAATAAAAATAAACTATATAGATGAATCTATTCTTTAAATATAATGAAAACGCCTTGAAATTAAATAAACGATAATAGAATAAAAAGTCTTTGTTTTAAAATCAGAAATCCAACATTATTTCATAAATCAGATAAAAAGAATCACCTATTATATTATATAATAAATAATACAAACAAAATAAAAAGGGCTAAACAAGCCAAATTAATTAATAAATTACAAAACAACTTTGCTCAATAGATTACAGAGATCATATGTCTTTTTGTCTTCGAAAAATATCGCAAAGTAATATAAAAAATGTATGTTGTATGGTCACCAATATTTTTCCAATGTTGGAGTAATATATTGAATTCAGTATTTGTTATTATGTGGCAAAATAATTATTGTTTATTACTGGTTTAAAATTATTAATGTGTTTACATATAGAATATTGTGCAGTAATATTAATTAATGTTGTTTCCAATATTGCATTCATATGTTCAGAAAATAGTAAATGATCATCAATATTTCTCTAATATTAGAGCAATACAATTAATTCAATATTTATTATATACCAAAAATAAATATTCCTTCAATATTGGCTAAAAACTGTTAAATTGGAACAATTAACAGACGAAATTATTTGGCCAAATTGCACCAACGATTAAGTTATTATCATTATATATATGCCTATCATCTGCTTACATGGAATATTGTGCAGTAATATTAATTAATGTTGTTTCCAATATTGCATCAATATATTCAAAAAATAGTAAATGATCATCAATATTTCTCTAATATTAGAGCAATATAATGAATTCAATATTTATTATACACCAAAAATAAATACTACTTCAATATTGGCTTAAAATTGCTAATATTGACCCAATAGACAAATATTACACCAATATTTTACCAATGAACTGCCAGTATATGTTGCTACATGGGAAATAACTGCGCAAGAGTAATTAAAATATTTTACATGCCAAACTACTTAAAAATTCAAATGCCTTACCTACATATTATATAATGTCCGACTTAACAATACTAAAATATGTTCTAATTTTGTCGCTGGCAAAGCAGAGCGCCAGGTATTTTGAAATCAAGTAGATATAATAGATATTGTATTTCCTAAGTGGTGATTTAATCAGTTTCGTCAGGGGCTTGATTAGTTTGTTAGGCAAACAATTAATGAGCTAGTATTGTTTGTTTGTAACAGATATTTTTTTAAAACCACTTTTTCGTGTTCTTGGGATGTCAAAAATTTTTAAGAGTGGGGAGGTTAAATAATGTGTCCTCTTGCGAGTCGATAAACGATTTAAATGTCTAAGACTTTGCTGAGTTATAGCAGTTTCAATTAATGTTTTACAGTAAAATTTGGCACGAAAGTTTAGTTTAATAAAAGGCATACTTTTGCCCAATTTTGTTAAAATTATATGTAGCTGAAGTTTCGAACGTTCACTTGAACGAATTTCAAATGAAAAGGAAAAATTAATGTAATTGCAAATCGACTTAAGAGTAATTTTTGTTCGGTTATATTGGTTGACACCAATACTCACAATGTTCCCTCAAAGCATCCCTCACGCCGAATTTATGGCACACCCTTAACCAACCCCTGACTTAAAAAAAATCACCATAAATGCAAACTTGCTTAAAAGTAAAATGTACTTAGCTATAATTATGTAAAAAATTGCTATAAACATATTCTCGAAATTTCTTTTGCGTATAAGGCTGGGATGCACCCCTCGCTTCAACCCTTAATTTTGTTAAAATCCTTAATAAGTTAATCTGGCTTAGGCGTAAAAGTTTTTTCGTTTTTCTAGTAACAAATAGTACCCCAAACATTCCCTCAAAGCCTCATGTACGTGTAAGTGGCGGATCACCCCTTTAGCAACCCTTATATATAAAAAATCACCATTAAATGTAATCTGGCTAAAGTACATAATTTTGTCAGCCACGTTTACTACAAATACTTCTCCAAACATATCCTGCAAATTTCATTTCCGTATAAGATCCGCATTCACCCCCGCTTCAACCCTTGACTTAAAAATATTCGGCAAAAAGTCAAACTTTCTTAGGCGTAAAAGCTTTTTCGTTATTCTAGTACCAATAATACCCCAAACATTCCCCCAAAGCCTCATTTACGTGGAAGTGGCGGATCATCCCTTTAGCCACCCTTATATATAAAAAATCTGCATTAAAAGTAATCTGGCTAAAGTATATAATTTTGTCAGCCACGTTTACTACAAATACTTCTCCAAACATATCTTGCAAATTTTATTTACATTATAAGTTCCGCATTCCCCCCGCTTCAACCCTTGACTTTAAAATATTCGTCAAAAAGTCAAACTTTCTTAGGCGTAAAAGTTTTTCCACTATTCTGGTACCAACAATACCCCAAACATTCCCTCAAAGCCTCATTTACGTGGAAGTAACGGATCATCCCTTTAGCCACCCTTATATATAAAAAATCACCATTAAATGCAATCTGGCTAAAGTACATAATTTTGTCAACCACGTTTACTACAAATACTTCTCCAAACATATCCTGCAAATTTCATTTACGTATAAGATCCTCATGCACCCCCGCTTCAACCCTTGATTTTAAAATATTCGTCAAAAAGTGAAACTTTCTTAGGCGTAAAAGTTTTTCCGTTATTCTAGTACCAACAATACCCCAAACATTCCCTCAAAGCCTCATTTACGTGGAAGTGGCGGATCATCCCTTTAGCCACCCTTATATATAAAAAATCACCATTAAATGCAATCTGGCTAAAGTACATAATTATGTCAGCCACGTTTGCTACAAATACTTCTCCAAACATATCCTGCAAATTTCATTTACGTATAAGATCCTCATGCACCCCCGCTTCAACCCTTGATTTTAAAATATTCGTCAAAAAGTGAAACTTTCTTAGGCGTAAAAGTTTTTCCGTTATTCTAGTACCAACAATACCCCAAACATTCCCTGAAAGCCTCATTTACGTGGAAGTGGCGGAACATCCCTTTAGCCACCCTTATATATAAAAAATCACCAATAAATGCAATCTGGATAAAGTACATAATTTTGTCAGCCACGTTTACTACAAATACTTCTCCAAACATATCCTGCAAATTTCATTTCCGTATAAGATCCGCATTCACCCCCGCTTCAACCCTTGACTTAAAAATATTCGGCAAAAAGTCAAACTTTCTTAGGCGTAAAAGCTTTTTCGTTATTCTAGTACCAATAATACCCCAAACATTCCCCCAAAGCCTCATTTACGTGGAAGTGGCGGATCATCCCTTTAGCTACCCTTATATATAAAAAATCTGCATTAAAAGTAATCTGGCTAAAGTATATAATTTTGTCAGCCACGTTTACTACAAATACTGCTCCAAACATATCTTGCAAATTTTATTTACATTATAAGTTCCGCATTCACCCCCGCTTCAACCCTTGACTTTAAAATATTCGTCAAAAAGTCAAACTTTCTTAGGCGTAAAAGTTTTTCCACTATTCTGGTACCAACAATACCCCAAACATTCCCTCAAAGCCTCATTTACGTGGAAGTGGCGGATCATCCCTTTAGCCACCCTTATATATAAAAAATCACCATTAAATGCAATCTGGCTAAAGTACATAATTTTGTCAGCCACGTTTACTACAAATACTTCTCCAAAAATATCCTGCAAATTTCATTTCCGTATAAGATCCGCATTCACCCCCGCTTCAACCCTTGACTTAAAAATATTCGGCAAAAAGTCAAACTTTCTTAGGCGTAAAAGCTTTTTCGTTATTCTAGTACCAATAATACCCCAAACATTCCCCCAAAGCCTCATTTACCTGGAAGTGTCGGATCATCCCTTTAGCAACCCTTATATATAAAAAATCCGCATTAAATGTAATCTGGCTAAAGTATATAATTTTGTCAGCCACGTTTACTATAAATACTTCTCCAAACATATCTTGCAAGTTTTATTTACGTATAAGGTTCGCATGCACCGCAAACTTTTACGCCTAAGAGTTTGACTTATTGACGAATATTTTAAAGTCAAGGGTTGAAGCGGGGGTGCATGCGGATCTTATAAGTAAATGAAATTTGCAGAATATGTTTGGAGAAGCATTTGTAGCAAACATGACTGACAAAATTAAGTACTTTAGCTAGATTACTTTTAATGCAGATTTTTTATATATGTATAAGGGTGGCTAAAGGGATGATCCGCCACTTCCACGTAAATGAGGCTTTGAGGGAATGTTTGGGGTATTGTTGGTACTAGAATAACGAAAAAACTTTTACGCCTAAGAAAGTTTCACTTTTTGACGAATATTTTAAAATCAAGGGTTGAAGCGGGGGTGCATGAGGATCTTATTGGTAAATAAAATTTGCAGGATATGTTTGGAGAAGTATTTGTAGTAAACGTAGCTGACAAAATTATATACTTTAGCCAGATTACTTTTAATGCAGATTTTTTATATATAAGGGTGGACAAAGGGATGATCCGCCACTTCCACGTAAATGAGGCTTTGAGGGAATGTTTGGGGTATTGTTGGTACTAGAATAACGGAAAAACTTTTACGCCTAAGAAAGTTTCACTTTTTGACGAATATTTTAAAATCAAGGGTTGAAGCGGGGGTGCATGAGGATCTTATTGGTAAATAAAATTTGCAGGATATGTTTGGAGAAGTATTTGTAGTAAACGTAGCTGAAAAAATTATATACTTTAGCCAGATTACTTTTAATGCAGATTTTTTATATATAAGGGTGGACAAAGGGATGATCCGCCACTTCCACGTAAATGAGGCTTTGAGGGAATGTTTGGGGTATTGTTGGTACTAGAATAACGGAAAAACTTTTACGCCTAAGAAAGTTTCACTTTTTGACGAATATTTTAAAATCAAGGGTTGAAGCGGGGGTGCATGAGGATCTTATTGGTAAATAAAATTTGCAGGATATGCTTGGAGAAGTATTTGTAGCAAACGTGGCTGACATAATTATGTACTTTAGCCAGATTGCATTTAATGGTGATTTTTTATATATAAGGGTGGCTAAAGGGATGATCCGCCACTTCCACGTAAATGAAGCTTTGAGGGAATGTTTGGGGTATTATTTGTTACTAGAAGAACGAAAAAAATTTTACGCCTAAGAAAGTTTGACTTTTTGACGAATATTTTAAAGTTAAGGGTTGAAGCGGGGGTGCATGCGGATCTTACACGCAAATGAAATTTGCAGGATATGTTTGGAGAAGTATTTGTAGCAATCGTGGCTGACAAAATTATGTACTTTAGCCAGATTACATTTAATGGTGATTTTTTATATATAAGGGTTGCTAAAGGGGTGATCCGCCACTTACAAGTACATGAGGCTTTGAGGGAATGTTTGGGGTATTGTTGGTAGTAGAATAGCGGAAAAAACTTTTACGCCTAAGAAAGTTTGACTTTTTGACGAATAATTTAAAGTCAAGGGTTGAAGCGGGGGTGCATGCGGATCTTATACGTAAATGAAATTTGCAGGATATGTTTGGAGAAGTATTTATAGTAAACGTGGCTGACAAAATTATATACTTTAGCCAGATTACATTTAATCCAGATTTTTTATATATAAGGGTTGCTACATGTGTGATCCGCCACTTCCACGTAAATGAGGCTTTGAGGGAATGTTTGGGGTATTGTTGGTACTAGAATAACGGAAAAACTTTTACGCCTAAGAAAGTTTCACTTTTTGATGAATATTTTAAAGTCAAGGGTTGAAGTGGGGGTGAATGCGGAACTTATAACGTAAATAAAACTTGCAAGATATGTTTGTAGGAGTATTTGTAATAAACGTGGCTGACAAAATTATGTACTTTAGCCAGATTGCATTTAATGGTGATTTTTTATATATAAGGGTGGCTAAAGGGATGATCCGCCACTTCCACGTAAATGAGGCTTTGAGGGAATGTTTGGGGTATTGTTGGTACCAGAATAGCGGAAAAACTTTTACGCCTAAGAAAGTTTGACTTTTTGACGAATATTTTAAAGTTAAGGGTTGAAGCGGGGGTGCATGCGGATCTTATACGTAAATGAAATTTGCTGGATATGTTTGGAGAAGTATTTGTAGTAAACGTGGCTGACAAAATTATGTCCATTAGCCAGATTGCATTTAATGGTGATTTTTTATATGTAAGGGTGGCTAAAGGGATGATCCGCCACTTCCACGTAAATGAGGCTTTGAGGGAATGTTTGGGGTATTGTTGGAACTAGAATAGCGGAAAAACTTTAACGCCTAAGAAAGGTTGACTTTTTGACGAATATTTTAAAGTCAAGGGCTGAAGCGGGGGTGCATGCGGATCTTATACGTACATGAAATTTGCAGGATATGCTTGGAGAAGTATTTGTAGTAAACGTGGCTGACAAAATTATGTACTTTAGCCAGATTGCATTTAATGGTGATTTTTTATATGTAAGGGTGGCTAAAGGGATGATCCGCCACTTCCACGTAAATGAGGCTTTGAGGGAATGTTTGGAGTATTGTTGGTACTAGAATAGCGGAAAAACTTTTACGCCTAAGAAAGTTTCACTTTTTGACGAATATTTTAAAGTCAAGGGTTGAAGCGGGGGTGCATGCGGATCTTATACGTAAATGAAATTTGCAGGATATGTTTGGAGAAGTATTTGTAGTAAACGTGGTTGACAAAATTATGTACTTTAGCCAGATTGCATTTAATGGTGATTTTTTATATATAAGGGTGGCTAAAGGGATGATCCGCCACTTCCACGTAAATGATGCTGTGAGGGAATGTTTGGGGTATTATTTGTTACTAGAATAACGAAAAAACTTTTACGCCTAAGAAAGTTTGACTTTTTGACGAATATTTTAAAGTTAAGGGTTGAAGCGGGGGTGCATGCGGATCTTATACGTAAATGAAATTTGCAGGATATGTTTGGAGAAGTATTTGTAGCAAACGTGGCTGACAAAATTATGTACTTTAGCCAGATTACATTTAATGGTGATTTTTTATATATAAGGGTTGCTAAAGGGGTGATCCGCCACTTACAAGTACATGAGGCTTTGAGGGAATGTTTGGGGTACTATTTGTTACTAGAAAAACGAAAAAACTTTTACGCCTAAGCCAGATTAACTTATTAAGAATTTTAACAAAATTAAGGGTTGAAGCGAGGGGTGCATCCCAGCCTTATACGCAAAAGAAATTTCGAGAATATGTTTATAGCAATTTTTTACATAATTATAGCTAAGTACATTTTACTTTTAAGCAAGTTTGCATTTATGGTGATTTTTTTTAAGTCAGGGGTTGGTTAAGGGTGTGCTATAAATTCGGCGTGAGGGATGCTTTGAGGGAACATTGTGAGTATTGGTGTCAACCAATATAACCGAACAAAAATTACTCTTAAGTCGATTTGCAATTGATATTAATTTTTCCTTTTCATTTGAAATTCGTTCAAGTGAACGTTCGAAACTTCAGCTACATAAAATTATTAGGGTCAACCGAGGCTAGTACGAGACAAAATTAGAATATTTTATATAACTTTTAAGTTTCTTGCCATATTTGGTTTAAAAAATAATAAACGTGTAACATTTGGCATCATCTTTAAGAATATATAAAGAATGGACAGTAAATATTGCACATGATGGTAGAAAAAAAACAATGTGTATCACAATAACCCGAGCAATAACCCAGCCAATGGGGCTATTAATGATAGAGCAAGGGGCTTTTGTGATACAGAAAAATGTTTCTTTTCTCCAAAATTCGTGAAACTAGGGGTAAAATAAACGCTCGAATAAACGTTAACAACTTTTATTACAAAAATTACTTGGCATACCTATCCATCGGATCTTTTTATACATTACTTCAAGAGTAATATGTGAAAAATTCAGATTTTTATCTTAAAAATTGTAGAAATGGTAGAGCTTTTACCGATTTCATCGGAAATCTCTTTATGTTTCGATTTCATATATGTACTATTCCTACACACATTCATTTTTATATTTGAAAATATGATAATCCAATAGCCACATGTTTCTCGTTTCATTTAAGCTTTGTTGAGCTCAATTTCATTAATTAGTTCAAAAGTTACAACCATTTGGTGTAGCGAGTCCGTGACCGCGCACGCTTCGCGAGCCGTACTTATGGATCGCCACCTTCCATTCTCGTGCGTTAAAAAAAATCTGGAGCCTACATTCTTGATCATACAAAAAAAATTCATATACGTTTTTGATGTGAAATTTCCCTTCTATCGCCTAATGCTATTAGTTTTTTGATACATTTCTTTTATTTTTCGAGTTATTGGCCAACAACCGAATTTTGGACAATTTTTTTTGTCTCTGACAACTAGGCTATAAATGGATTGATCAATTAAGAAAAAAAATGAAATTTTGTTGATGCTTATGTTGATGTTTATTAAAATAAAATATCAAATTAATCAAGAAAGAAAAAGTAAAAGTAAACACTATGTAAAATATTAGTTTTACACAACATTGGTCGTTTACCTACGTAACTATATTGTTTCAAATACTTGTACAGTTTTCTCAAACATATTTTTCTTGATGACCCAACATGATAAGGTCTGGAACTTGGAATAAAGAGGAAACAAGAGATCCCTACATATTTACTACCCCTACTGTGTGTGTCTCGTATTAGCCCCATATAATGTATCATAATATTATAGCCCCTCGAAATGTATCAAAATAGCTCCCCAACTTGAACAACTAATATATAACATTTTCTAATAGATAGGTAATGTTGAAACTGTTATAGTTATAAATGATTCAATCATGTAGGTATAAACATTTTAGCAATACTTTAAAATAAATAAACTTTTTTGGTATTGAAACTTATTTTTGTTCCGCAAGACAAATTACTACCTTAAATCATATATCTATTTACCGTCCTACTCTGATTTATTCGTTATCTTCCTGGAATGTTTTTATTTTTTCAGATGTATCACAATAGCCTCAGGTTTTTGACTATATTACATAAGCCCCGGTTGACCCTACATAATATTTCTTAAATTATAGTAGAGGTAGGGTCATTTTAGTGGTTTTTATTACTTTGCTAGTTTCATTGGAAATTTTAATGTGAACAATTTTTTAGGACGTAATTACTAGGTCTGATGATAATAAGGAAAATAAAGAAAATTTCTATTTGCAATTTTTTTGAGTTTTCCACATGGTCTAAATTTTATATGAAGTAAGTAACGGACACATTGAATAAAAGAATTTTCGTTGTACTTGTCAAAAACATTAAATAATATTCACCGCAGCAACAGAATCCCTTATTCACCTCTTTCGATGCTTTATTTAACGCCACTACAAGGAGACTAAAAAATCATTTACAAAAAATATACGTTTTTGTCTGTGTTTATTTATGTAAAAACTCACTTACGACAGCTTTTAATTTCAGTACGCCTAGATACGTTTTCCAGCTTTGTTCATAGTACAAAAGCCCGTATGACTTATTCATTTGGGAAAAATGCTTATAGGATACGAACTGCTTTTTTTATTTCAGGAGAAATATCTCTGTTGGCTCAGCGCTCACTGCTTTATTCTATTATTTTTATGTAAATGAGTAAAAGGAAGGCAAATAATGAAATAAGGCCGCTGGAGAATGTCGGATTTTGAATGCGAGATCGCTGAAACCGCAAAATCGATAAGGATTGCACATCGAGTTAGATTTGAATTATATTTGTAACCATGGAGATAATCTCGTATTGATAAGACCACCATGGCATGGTTTTATTTTAACCCCGTGTAATACCGTTATGTAGATTTGAAAACCCCACGTGGACATTAAATTTGGAGTGGAATTTTTTTCTCAATGATTTTTCAGTATCAACATTTTATTGATTAACGATAGCAGTACAATCAGGCCGGTACACACTGGGTCAGAATCTCAAATTTCTGGCCAAAATTCTGAAACTCTGGAAATGTACTTAATGTCATTAAGGGAAAAATAGTTAAAAAAACTGACACCGTCTGGGAGTGAGATATATAGTCCAGGAGGCAGTGAATTCTTTTCGTACTTATTTTCCCAGTCGGTGTATATGTTTTAATCATCGGTTCTCTTAGTGACAAAAAACAAGAATTTTTGAGTCTGGCTAACATTTTTGGATGGATTCAAAAAATAAAAATATAATACAAGTCCACTTATTTTCCCAGTCATAAATATTTTACATTTACTAAAGTGGAACATAAAGTTTATGAAAATAGCAGTCTGGCTTATCTCAGACAGCGGAAAGTGAGACTGGCTGAAAATTTGCGGATTCAAAATTTGACCGATTTTGGCTATCCGTAACCCTTATTTTTCCAGGCTTGAAATTTAGCATATAAATTGTTATAATCATAAACTGTAATTAAAAATAAGTTTGGCTGATTTACGAAATTAGCAAATGAGTCTGGCGGCATCTTGAAAATGGGAGAAATAGAAAATTTTTGCTCTTATTTTCCCGGGTTTGAAAATTTTTCACATGATAGATTATACTATATTTTCATAGAAAATACACGTCTGGCTGACATTTACAATCACGAAGGCCTTGCCAGACTCACTAGCCACGTAGTTAAACGAGGAGCGGAATAGCAGCATGTGCGTATTTAGGTAACGACGGTATTTCATTGTTTAATGAAATGCCTGAAATTGACCCACTGTGCGGTAGTCCGAAATGAATTGTACGGGGTACTCATCGAATTTCAAGGTAGGCCAATTCCTGCCTAATTGACGAAAATTTGCAAAATAGTTCCAACCAGGTAATGTTGAAATTTCTTCAGAAGGTGCTCAAATGTTCTCGGTGGATGGCAGGCACCCCCTTGGCTGCAGATCCGAATATAGCAGTATTTTAGATTTTATTTATAAACAGTTGGTAGTGTTCGTTGATTTAATCATAGTTTTTGACCAGTATCAATGAGATTCTATCACAAAAATGAGCGAATTATGGGATGCGTGGCAATTGCGACAAATTAATGAAAAATTATATAGAAAGCAGCTTGTCTATTGTCTCGGTGAAAATTCAGTAGAACTATCGATAGAAACTAGAGTGCTTCAATGTAGGGTCTTGGAGCCTCTTCTATTTTTATTACATTGTAATGATGCATTTTTAAAAATATTTCTCATTGTAAATTTTCTGATAATATGTCATATTAGCTAACGATACAAATATGGATACTGTCAATATCTGTATGCTAATTTACACTCACTAGTATTTTTCCTTAGCAAATTTAAATATGAACCAGGATAAAATCCTTTCTTTACAATTTCACCCGCAAGCTTCATATTACACAAGTAGTGTATTAATCAAAGTAAACAGTAAATCTAAAGAAATTAAAAGCTTCGAAGTCCTTGGTTTATATTCAGAACTGTCACTAAACTGGAAAGACCACGTATCGTATATTTGTAATAAAACTACCTTAGAAACACCTAATCGTAATATAAGTGAACATGTATATAAAGCATTTTGTCATCCAAACCTTGAATATGTACTACGTTATAGCATCATTTGCTGGGGAAACGCAACTGAAGTAAAAGAGAATGTATCATACATAGGGCAATAAGATGATGCATGTCTCTTTTAAAATATAGAAAAACCTGTAAGCTTATCTCTGTTAAATATCTAGGAGTAATTCTAGATCAAAAACTTATCTGGAACTCACATTTAGAAAGAACGCTTACCGAAGTGTTATTTGGACGTGCCGCATGCTGTTTGGTAAGACTTGGGGCCTAAAAGCGAAAATGATCTATTGGTCTTATCTTTCGGTTGTGAGACCCATGGTAATCTATGCATCATGTGTGTGGTGACCAAAAACTGAAGAAAAATTAGGAATGTTGCAGAAGTTGCAACGACTTATCTGCTTATGGATTACAGGAGCAATGGGCTTCTGTCCCACAGCAGCGATGAAGGCAACGCTAGACCTGCTTCCTCTGCATCTGCATGTAAGGAATGAGGCAGCATTTAGTGCCCTAAGGCCTAATCAAGTAAGTACTCTCTCGCAAACCAGGCGATCAGGTTGGTGACTTAAGGATCCTGGAGTTAATTCAATTGGAATACAAGACCAAACACCGATGGGTTTGGTCCCGCTTGATTGGCATCGAGTCCATTTGATGTGCTGATTGAGAGCCGCCAAAAGAGCAGGATCGAAAATGGCTGAAGGGGTCGGTGTGGGCGTAGCAGAGCCTAATTGCAGGCTATCCAGAGACCTAGCCAAGACATCAACCATCTTCCAAGCAGAAATCTATGCTATAGATCTATGTGCCCAGGTATGCATAAATAAAAGCATTCGAAGGCAAAGATCTACATAGTTTCAGAGAGCCAGGCAGCGTTAAAAGCTCTCAAGTCATGAGAACAAAGGACTAACTGTATTTATTTACCTACCTTGTCTCAAAAATTTTTCATTCTGGTGGATTACATTTTCATGAAGTTATCTATCATTCTGTTTCTTGGAAATGTATAGCCCTTGAAACGCTTTTCGCCCTTATTCTGGAGCTCATCAGAAAGACATAAAGCCACTCATAAGACGTATCATGCAAATATCAAGACAATTTCCATAATATGAAGTTATTAGACATTACATTTGACATTGACTGATAAACAGTATATAAACATCTACACTATGACATGCATAAAATTGAACTAATAAATCAAATCCATATTACATCGGTGGTAACATTGTAATAAGTTATCAGATAGTTAAAAAGTGCAGTGCAGTTATAACAAATTTTTCGAATGGTTAGTCAAATTTTTAACAAATGGTTTTTATTCTGTTGATGAATATGACATACAAGTTACCATAATTTTAAGATATATTATTTTAGGTTAATATGTTTTTTATTTAATGACTTGTATATTCTTTTTGTGATCGCTTGGATCAATAAAGGTATCAATATTATTGAATATATGCAAATATTAACCCAAGACTATGACAAAAATGGGTTTTTATCAACATACTAATTAGTAAATTTTTTGTCACGGGCAAACGAAGGATGAAATAGTATAAACTCGTATTTTTTCCGCGAAGTCCACTATTAATTGCGACCAAGCGCCGATGTTTTATTGCTTTCACAACCTACAGTTAAATAACGCGAAGTTCCCTTGCAATTATCGTTGCAACATTTCTTTAATCGAGCCAGGTGAATCATGCCAAAGTTCCCAGGCGAGTTTCCCTGAACGAGAAGAATAAATTGCCCGACAAAATGTCATGTCATTATCATTATCGTTTCTTTTCTCTCGCAGCGAGTGAGTAAAATTAACAAAAGAAAAAACATCTAGCGAACGCCCGAAGAGAACGTGTTACAGAACTGGTTGGAGTGCTTTTGTATTAAACATAATTTCGAAAAACAAATCATAAAGGCGCAGGATCCACAAAGGGATTGTTTACAAGGATTATAAGCGTATTATTTTGTTCACAAGAAACTGTAATGGACCGACCATATTTGTGTTATTATGTAGCGTTCTGTCGGAACATCTGATTTTGGACTAAAATTTGAGCGGATTTTAAAGTAACCTTAATTTGTAGGTTTTTTAGTCTATACAGCGAAGTACGTTGATTTGCAAAAGTGTCATATTACTTACACATCCAAGCCGAGTGGAAGTATACTTAGTAATCGTAAAAAATGTTCAAAATTTTTTTCTTGAAGGTTTACTTAAAATATGAAATGTCGAGATTTCAAATTTTAGCGAAAAAAAACTGGGCATCTAACGGCCTGTCTGTAGCTTAATTAGAATTTACCTATAAATGACGCGAAGGACGGGTAGTGTGTCCACCAATGCGTAAGATATTCCTATCTTGAGATAAAACAGTAAGATTTTTAATTTTCTGGAAGCGTCATTAAGTTTCTGCCATTTTTAAATTTCTAGTATTATTTTGTTCATTCTAATACGCAAAAATTTGAAGTACGACTCTGTAATACTCTTTTCAGCAGTCATTGTACCACTTTGATATTTTAATGGCCGGTTTTGGTGACCTTTTAATGTGCACTAAAATGGAGACAAGTATAATAACAGTTTGAATGAGTCCGAATAATAATATAATTGATATTTTAATTGAAAAAAAAATAGATAACACATACCAAACCAATGTGTATAGAAAACAAACACGCACAAACAGATACTTAAATTTCATTTCAAATCAACATATTAGTGTTAATAAAGGTATTGTTAAGTTCTTGTATGACAGAGCCAAAATTATTTCTTCAAATGATGTTATATTAAGGAACGAAAAGCAATTTATAAAACTGTCTTATTAAATAATCAATATCCCGAGAATTTTGTTGATAGTCAGTTACTGAACATTAATAGGAGAGAGAATACACTATAGCAACCTGAGGTATTTAGGCAATGGCAGTAATTCCATATATACATGGTTTATCGGATAAATTACGAAAAATTGGGAATAGGTTTTCCGTACGAACTGTTTTTCAAACGGGCTCCATGCTAAAATCGGTTTTATCAAAAACCAAACCTCTAAATATTGTTCAAAATTCAAAAAATTGTATTTATAGTGTTCCGTGTGAGTGCGGAAAACATTACGTAGGTGAATCATTTAAACTTGGTGAACATAGACATTATGTTAAAAGGGAAGAATTTGAAAAATCCAAAATTTGTGAACACGCCTGGGATAATAATCATAGGATTCAATGGCACTCGGCGAAGATTTTTGAAAAAGAGAGCAACGGAACTAAAAGAATTTTGAATTGAATTTTTGTACTAGTCTGTTGCCCATTCTTAGAGACGAAGTAAGTAAAAATAGATAAATATAATTTAATGTCTCATGTGACAATGGAAATACATAAACAACGAACTGTCATGATTGACGGCCAAAAAGTTTTTGAGAACGGAAGTAGATATTCTTCCGAAACGTTAACTGCCTATAGCTTTCACTTTCATTTTTCAGTTTCTATTTTTGCTCTAGTTTATATATTTTTAGGTGTGAGACTTTTTTAAACAATCAAGTATTCAAGAACCAACCTCTGTCTAATCCGTTTGGCGCAGAGGTTTTTTCATTAGAAGTTTTCAGTGGCAAATTACCCAACAAAAAGTAAGAAAATCTTAAAGTGGTGTGATACTTATTTTTCATGCGAACAAATAAAAATGACATACAAATTGAGATATATTTCCTGAAGCATTAATATGAAACATATGTGATATATCATTTAGTTAAAGAAAATACCCAGGGTATATATAGTTGTATACTATGATAAGCTGAATAGGATAAGTCGAATTATTGTGCATTGTTGCATCTGTTTGTTTGTGTGCTTGTTATCGATTCTTATTGCTGTTAATCAAGAAAATTGATATCATAACCTATTTCTTCTTCTTTATTTTTGGTACACAGACGTAAGATGTATTGATTGATTGATTGATTGATTGATTTGCCAGCGTAAGGTGGGCATTGCTGCCGATTCCGGTGCATGGAGATTTGTTCCACCACGCAGCGGGATCGCCCACCGATCATCCCACCGTGTGCCGGAACAAACCTCCGGTGCTTTTATATACCGCCGGACCAGCTGCATACGCTGGATTGGACATTGGACATGCTTGTTAAAAAACGATAGAAAACGTCAACATTACTAGAGGGAAGAACAATAATCAAAAGAATAGAATCAAAAAAATTACTTAATTGCCTCGTTACAATGAGGCATGTGAAAATGCCATCGACATATATCTGCTAACATAAAAAGCTATTACGCAATGTATAAAATTTTCTATTAAATTGGAAATGAAAGTAAATTTAATAGTGCTTATTTTTCGGTACCTAATGTTAACATCATTTTAGCCTCTTTAATTTTTTACCATTGATATTACGTTTGGTTCTTCATAGGTCACTGTTGTACGTTGTACTTAAGGTATAAATTTGTCTCGTGAACATTAACATTGTTTTTGATTTTCTTGTTTAGCACGAATCTGAGATGACGACTAGTTATCCACACAGTCATCTATTTTCTAACTTATATCTGCGGAAATTCAGATCATTTAAGGTCTTGCTGACGCACCCTGTACATTTTCCACTAAAGCCATCATAATTCTGTGTAGCCACTATTAGCATTTAACGTGTGTAATTTATTCATATTTAATTACCGAATGGATTTTATTGCAGAAGCAAACCGTATTTTGCGGTTAATAAAAAAAAATCTTCACTCTTGTTTTTATTTTTATCGGTGCCGCGACTAGCCTAGAGAAAGTGAGGCCGTTCAACGACTCGCCTAGTCCCCATTAAAAAATCTACGGCTGGATCGAAAAGATACGCTTTCTAAAAGCACGGCCTAGTGTATGAATAAAAATCCCAGATAGTGCTTTGAAGGTGTCGTCTGTCTAATTAGCCGGTATAGCACACCACTTGAAAATTTATGAAATCACTTAGAATTACAGGATCTAGTTTCTTGCTTATCCGGTGGATTAACTTTATGCTCTGTAGCATTCGATTTTGATAAATCAGATACCTACATACACTAACTTAGGCAAGGGAGCCTGAGAAGGTAGGCAGTGTTCAAACTATTTATAAACGATATTAAGTACCTAAGTTATAGAAAATCTACTTACAAAGTTTTTAGGGTTATAAACGTTAATTTAGTGTCAGTGTCTCATCAAACGTTCCAAAGTCCATCCATAGTATTCTTTTGGGATTATCGTTTATAATGGGTAGGCATTATATATTGAATGATATCTAAAATTGATAGTGGGTTATTGTTTCGAATTTCGCAAGTGAATTGTATTGTAGCGAAACAAAGTTGTCTACATTTATAATTGATATATCAAACACTGCAAATATTTGATCCTCATATCCCATTTAAAACGTACTAGAAAAATGGTCGAATTTTTCTTGTTTCGAGTTGGTTTATGAGGTAAACAGTTACCCCCATTGCAGGCGCTTACTGTTATTTGATGAACATGTTATTTGAGATCGGAGCTGTGCCAGCACCGATGAAAAATACTCGCGAGTACTAAGCATTAAAAAAAAGCTTTATTTTTCAAGCATCAAGCACTGTTAAAAAGTGCTTGCGATCACTAAGCACTCTGAAAAAGTGCTTTAAATTCAGAAGCACTAAGCACTTTTAAAACATTTAAACGATGGAATAGGTATCTATTGATTGAGGCTAAAATTTTATTAAATTTATATTATTTATAAAAAAAAGGTCAAAAAAACCAACCTAGAAAGACAATGTGAGAAAAAAATGTCTATTTACCGAATGTACCTCTATATGCTATGCAAGTTTTAGCAGAATTTTTTTCTGCAGAACGGTTCTTAAAAGGAACAATAAACACATTTCTAACTTCGCCGCATTTTAGGCTTGATGAATATCTAGCAAGTGCTCAAGTGCCATTATTATTCACGTTGTCTACCTTTTCATTACAGTTCTATTTATCACAACACCAACTTTTATTATCCTTTATCAGGTTTCAGATAACAATCTGTCACACACATCCGTTAGATATTTGTTCATCATTTGTATACGCTGATTCTATTGACAATATTTAGGCACAGATCTTTGTTTCATATGCACTTCTCTGAAAAATATTTTAGAAGAATCACGAATACACTAAATATAACTCCACACACTTGCTACCATTTCATCAAAAACGTCCTAGGGTACAACAAATACTATTTATAAGTAATAAGATGTAATACAATATTACAGTAACTAAACTAGAAGACTCAGATCAAAATTGCATTCCCATTTAAAGTTTTGTACGACACACGATCAAGTGCTCCAGAGTGTTAATCGATAATACATAGATCACTCGTTTACATTTTGTTTTTATATGTAGGTACCTCTAACTTTTTTGCAGCTAAAGTAAATAATTCTTGAGTTACCTCTTAAAAAATATTTTCTGCACAGAAAAAGTTTTTATATCGTTTCCGTTTTCAAGACAAAATCACTCCTCACATTCGATTATCGCAATTATTCGTTGAATATATGTTTATTATTATTATTTAGTATTGGAGGACTATCCACTTACCCTTCTTGAGTCATATTTATTAAACCGCAAACAGTGTGTGTCTATAAATAACAGAAATTCTGTTTTTCTGAACGTCGTACATGGAGTACCCCAAGGATCCGTTTTGGGCCCTCTATTGTTTACAATTTATGTAAATGGTTTTTCTCAATGTGTAAAACCTAAACCCGATCGTGTTTGCTGATAACACCACTCTTCTCTGCTCAGATAAAAACATCAATAAATTAATGGAAATCTCTAAAAGTGTAAAATTGGCTCAAAATTGGTTTACAACAAATAAACTAAAACTCAACCAAAAAAAGAAACACAAAAGCTATTTTTATTATTCTTCTTCATTTTTTATTTCTTTATTATTTTTTCCAGTTTATCCGTGGCCGAACAGGGCTTCCGTGTTTTCCAACCGATGCCATACGATAGCCGCGGCGGCGATAATTATAGCCAGTCCACACGACCTGTGGGCTTAGTGACGGTAAATTCCTGAATCGTGTGCCCTAAGCGGACGAAGGTACCCGAAGATAACCGCTTTCTGGCCTGCCAGCCAGTCGGCTAATTTCTGACAGACCAGTGTGTTCCTCACTTCCTCAGTTCTGAGAGTAGCGTAGGCTTCATACCTCCGAGTACACCGATTATTAAGACGACCACCTTGACCGAGTAGCCTGTGTACAACACTTGGAGCTCGTACCGGATATCGCGGTATTTGTTCGTTTTTTTCTCCTGCGCCAATATTCTTGCCTATATGATGGTCTCGGATGATTAGGGGTCGAGCTTGAGCTCTTGTCCCAATCATACCTGTAGACCTGGACCGGCCTCGTAAGGGATGGGCCCGCTTTTTACGACTACCGCCCTACAAATGCAGACGGAGTAGGCGAAGTTAGCAGGCCTCTCCTGCTCCTGGCTGTTGGACCCTGCCTTCTGGCACTCTTCTGTCTTGAGTTTCTTTTTTCGCTGGCATGTTGGCTTTTTTTTTCCTCTTTCAAAGCAATGTTTGACTCAGTAAGTGCCGAGAACTCGATCACAAACATTACCTTGTTTTAATGGTCGAGGAGGACTATATCAGGCTTATAGGCTTGAATCTGCCTGACTGTCGAGAACGAGAAGTTCCAATAAATTCGAAACCTCTCGTTCTCGATGATGGACTCGATATCCTCGGGGACGTAAGGCAGCACTGGTAGACTAGACAGTCTACTTCGCACGAGTGCCGTAGATGACACTACAGCAGCCGTAATGCCGGGTTATGGCGATGGATGTATTATTATTATTTTCATTTCATTTCTCAGTCTGAGCTGGTAGCGGTTATATCGCGAAATGGAAAAGCAGTTCAGCTCCTCCCATTTAGCTTAGAACCTTACGAACAATGTGACAGGTTTGCAGTAGCACTGCACGCTGCCCCACTATGGTAATGGTTTTTGAGAGTCCAAGGTTACTTAGGTTCCTCGTGAAGTTTTTACTCATAAGGCCTTCAGCAGATATCACAAATGGTACAATTTCGATATTTTGGAGATTCCACTGGTTTTTCAGATCGTAGGCCAAATTTTCATATTTGGTGCCTTTTTCTATCTCGGTCTTTCTGATGTTGTGTGAGAGAGGCACCGAAATGTCTATAATGACTGCCTCTTTCTCTTTTTTCTTTATAAGGATAATATCAGGCCTGTTGTGGTCGACTGTGCGGTCTGTAGTTATTGGCCTGTCCCAGTATAGCAACGTATCGGCTGATTCAAGCACAGGAAGTGGTGAATATTTATAGTAGGGTGGCGGAGCTACTTCTAAAAGGTTATGCTTGATTGCAATCTGCTGGTGTATGATCTTGGCCAACTGATTGTGCCGGCCTAAGTAAGCATTTGATGCTAGCGATGGGCATCCAGCAATAATATTATATTATTATTATTATTATTATTATTATTATTATTATTATCATTTCAAATTGTAAGTTGTTTTTTATAAACAATGAGCTTGTCAGATATTTATATGTATATTTATAGTTATCTATATTGTATTAATTTTTCATCATAAATGTCGTTAAATAAAGCTATCTATCTATGAGCCATGTGGAGCAATGGTAATAATGTTGTACAGTCGCGTATGTATCAATTATAGATATAAACCAGTTTCCTGAAATAAAATTCGGTTTAGGTGGAGATGAAGAATCAGGCCAACGTTTCTATTTTTATCCACATACTTTTCAGTCTGCCAAGAACTTTTAAAAAGTATACGGTCAGGCAGCGTAGCGTTTTCTGGACATTATAATGGAATGGTATCTAGATTATATCGAACAATTTTCATGTATCTCTACAGGGAGACTCAAAAAAGTGAGTATAGTTACAGTAAGACGCCTCGCATTTTAGTTGTGGTTAAACATTAACTGCATTAATTTCGCCCTCCGCCCATTAAAAAAAAATATTACATTTTATACATCAGCTGAGAATATGGACTAAAAGAAATAAAAGATGACTAAAAAACATTACACAGTGAAGGCACTTGCTAAGTTTGCCACTAGCCATAAATATATTAGTGGCTCAAATGTAGCAACTTCACGTTTTACAGAATTGCAAATGAACTTGCTGCTATTAACCCTGTTAATAGCTACTATTTTAGGTGGCTATTGATAGCGACTAACGTTACAGAATTGCCCTGAATGTAAAGCAGATCGTTTATGTTCAAAGGATCCCGCAGTTTTAAATGCAATTTAGGTTTCACTCCTGGGAGGGTGAAATTTTGCACAGAGGTGGTTCATAACACGCTGATCAACAGTGACCATGGTCACTAAAAATTTTAATGACAGGATTTCGAGATATTAGTCAAAGAAAGTCGTAATTTCGTCAAAATTAAGACCTTTGGCCAGGATTTCTCCCTCACCTCAAAAAATTGCTAAAAATCGGTGAAAATCTTAATTAGGAGTGGATTGGAAAAAATTCAAAATATCATGCTCTGCTTAAAAGTACTTGACAATTTTTTTGTGTACCTGTGTTATTAAATAATAGACTGAGAGAACATTTGGGATATTGTAAAAAGTACACAAGAAAAAGTCCCTTAAATTTTTTTCCACGCTGTATGCTTTCCATAGTTTCTAGATGTTCAGAATAAAGAAGTTTTGCTCGTTTGTTATTGCATTACGGATTTTTCTAATTTTCAAATAGACTCAAAGAATTATCAGTCTTTCATTATGGCGAAGGCGCGGGTGTCAATAGTTGGTTTTTTGGTCATTCTAAACAAAAAAGGCCTGTTGTCATTTTTTCGCAAAGTTGACCGTTCCAGACTTATAAACAAGCTAATGTGTGAAAAAACGCAAAAACGGACAATTTCAAAGTTGAAATACAATAGTAAAAAATGCATTTTTGGAGTTTGTCAAAATTCTTATACAATCTTTGAACACCCATTAACAAAATCCTGAAGAGAAAGTGCAAACTTCTTCATTCTACAGCTTAAGTTTTTAATTGTTAAATAGACGTTTTTAGCCGGGCGCGCGCTCTTTCAATTGTTTATAAGTCGGAAACGGTCTACTTTCCGAAACATGACCAAGAAAACCTGAGTATGTCCCGTACGTGAATATGCAAAAAAAATCGTATGGGACATTTTCTTCATACGAAGACAAGGTTTTCGCCTTGTCTAATAGCACTTAGTGGATAAAACACTTGTGGGGTGAGCACTCGCGGTATTACCAACAACTATTCGAATTTTTTTATAAGCACTGGGCTTAAATCAAAGCTAATGTTTTATCGATTATAGTCATGTATTTGAACACTTAATCCTGAACAGACTCTTTGAAGTGATGGAGCCACAGCAAGTTGGATAAAGAAGGGAGAGAGCGGGCGAGAGAGAGAGAGAGAGGAGATAGAGAATAGCAGGGTGAGATAGAAGTGGAAGAGAAATAGGGAAAAAGTAAGGGGGGAGGGTAGGGAGCGGAGGAGAGAGTGATAGATAGGGGTATAGATTAGGACCGAGGGATGGAGATAGATATGAGAGAGAGAGAGAGAGAGCGAATTTTCTGTTATATGTAACTTTATAACACTTTCGAGATACATGTACTAAAAAACGAAATAAAGGCCAAAAATAATAAATATTTCCCTGTCGGATCATTCCCTTATCTTGGCAGGGGCCTCTTCAAACTGTGAGTATAGTGGGCGACCGCCCACGGCGCCAAAAATGTAAGGGCAGCATTTTCGGTGTAGCGACAGTGCTGGATTACCTTATACGCCAATTACGCACGTGTGTAAAGCGGCAGATTTTCAGGGACGGCAGGGAAAATCAAGAATAATAAAATCGTAATTTGTGTTTTCTAGAATAATCAACTTATTTTTCTACCGAGATAAGTATTCTATCGGAAGGCTGGTCGAAATTCCAACAGAGATAAAAATGTTATGGCAAGGAATATGACCCCCCACTCTTCCAAATTTTAATCGAGATGAATATTGTATCGTAAGGAATCGAAGTTATATTGAAGAGCGAGGGCGGGGAGCCCGTATGTTATTACCCCCGGATCCCGATTTTTTATTTCGATGGCCCTGCGGTTTCCCATTATTGCGTAAAGCAGCAAATTCTTCAATCCGTCCCTGCGTAGCGATACGAATATTTTGCTTATAGGATAGGGACGGGGGCGACAAAATTCCCGTTCCCCCAGGGCGGCAAAAGAGCTAGACTGGCCCCTGTCTCTTGGATATGACTATTTCAACCAATACTGCTCCAAGATAAACTAGAACATGTTTTATTTGTATTATTTCATGTTTACTTGGAATTTCCAAAAACATTCTGAAGGAAGTATCGTTCCGCTAGTATTCTTTCTCCATTCACTTGTTCTGGTAGTGTGTTTAGTACAATTCTTGCTGCTGGAATCTAATTTATTCAAATATATATTTGATCGTATACAAACGGGTATATCTTGTTTACTTCAATTGGCAATTTGATTATTTTTTCTACTTAAAGTCATTTTCATGCTCTATAAACTTTTATGAACACAAGCAGTATCGTTAGATTAAGTGGAATTCGGAGTAAAATTTCTTAAATAGGAAATGGGACACCGCTTGTATAGTATTTTTCGTAGTAACACAAATGGGAATATAATTACGCTTTCTCTGGGGTATAATTTGTCGTTCAATGCATTCTTAAATCTCTGTTGCAGATACGATAGGAATTTTTCAAGTTAATTATTTGATAATTATGACAATGAAAATACAGGGTGTCCCATAAGTATGGTACAGAGAGCAATGGCAAATTCCTTACGTAAAAATATTACGATATAACCAAACTTACTTTAGTCCAAAAGTTGATATCAACAGAGACACAGGGTGTTAAAATAAAATTTTTGTTTTGTTTTTTTTTAATAATTTCTTTGAAAATTGAAATATTTCAACAAAATTTGGTTATTGGGGTTTTTTAAGGCAAGGGATTTTCATCAGTTGCAGTTCTTTTTCTTCTTGTTGTTTTTGGTTTGTTAAAACGTTCATAATTTTTAAAATTAGAACACAAACTTACAAAAGTTTTCCGATCTGGTAAAGGTCTGTCAGGAAAACGTATTTCATATAAACTTTCAGCTCTTGAAGCATTTTTATGACATTCCCCATAAATTAAAATCATGTTTAATTTATCTTCATTTGTATGAGCAACCATATTTAATAATAAATATTCACAAAGAAAACAATAATTAGGTACAATAATATTGACACACCAATAAACAAAATTTGATTGAAATTGAGAAATGTCAAAACTATTATTCCAAAGGTAACTTTAATTGTATTTAATTTATAAGGTATAAGGGTTATTATACTCACTAGATATCAAATATTTTTAATTATAATCTAACCTAATAACAAAGCAATTATATGAAAAATTCTTTAAATATTTTCTTCTAAAATTTGTAAATTAAATACAGATTGTCTCACTTAAAGGACTGAAATGTTGAAGAGATTACAATTATCGAGACAATTATTCAATAATGGCAAATGCCAACATTTGGACTCAAATCCCATTTCAAAATTTCTCCCATCGAAATATTTCTTTAGAGCACAGCGCCATCTATATACTAATATATAAAAAAACAAATATATTCAAAAAGGAAGCGCTCTTTATGTTCTACAAATTGGCTTTTTCAGAATTAAAATATCTCTATTCGTTTAGAATCTAGCCGGCCTGGGAGTTTTTACTGGGACACCCTGTATATCACGCCCTATAGTTTTCAATTTTGACGTTTTTAAATATTTGTAAATAATATGTTGGCTTAATTAAGTAGAAAAATTCGTATTTTCAGCCATTCTTCGCTAAAGGACAAATTACTTACAGCGTTTTAATCAAATTTTGAACACACACATTATAGGCGTGATACATAATATCCAAGTGGCCGAAAATGATTCAAACTCAAGAACTTATGCATGCATTATTTCTCTCGCCAGTACGCCAACTGACAGTTTGTCTAAACTTTGGTTCAAGATCTATAAGTAGTTTGTCTTTTAGCGACGAAGAGCTGAAATCATGGAGTTATTAAACATTATTATCTAAATT
The DNA here is from genome assembly GCA_963583905.1 of Stenurella melanura. Lineage (NCBI taxonomy): Eukaryota > Metazoa > Arthropoda > Insecta > Coleoptera > Cerambycidae > Stenurella > Stenurella melanura. The sequence continues at coordinate 101,096,524 of OY757317.1, forward strand.
AATACGTCGAGTGGAGGCTCGTGTGATGTCTCTACAGAAAAAGAAAAATTGGCATTTTGTCGAAGTCGTAAATTGCAACGGCAAAATCGGAAATTCGGCTCGACACAAGAAAATCAAAAACAGCTTTTTTAACATTTGTGCCAGTACCGCTGTCAGGTTATTGACTAAACCGCCACTCGCTACCAAACGCACCGCTCCCAGCCCGGCTGACTGATAAGCGAGTATTCAATGAATCATCGACAACCTATTAAGGCACATTCTGTCCATTTACAAATTGTAAAAATAGGTAAATATTTCTAATGCGTAGAGCAATATCGACTTGTACTTGTGTAACATACATAACTCAAAACTGATGCCGTCCCCATGCATCATGTTGCGGTCTAGATGTACCAAGTCCATAATTACCATGATACATATGTAAATGTGTAAATGCCGTATCGCTCAGTAAATTAATGCAGCGTTTGTATTTATAATGGTTTCATTAATTAAAATCAACATAAATAATTCACAACGGGCTACCAAGATAACTGCGTGCGAAGACATAAACAAAAGTAGGAAGTTGTTTGTTTGCATTTTTCCATTCCATAAGTTCTCCTTCGGGAACGCTAAAATAATTAGTGGGGGCCGTTTTACTCTCCAAAATTTGCAAGATACTTCTTTGTGTACCACGGGATTAATTAATAAATATTTCGCAGATAAACCCCTGAACTCAAAATAGGTCTAAATTTGCAAGTCCAAAGAGTTTACGTAACTTTGCATTCATACTAAATAATTGATGTGTTTTCAGACAGTTTACTATGGTCGCTAAATACAGATTAGTACTAAGTAAGTATATCTTAGATTTATACCCAATCCATATGAAATTTTTCATGTTATGTCGAATTTTGTATACAAACTGAAATGAAATAAAGTTTGCAACGGTTGGATAACCGGTTCATGGGGTAAAATTAACGCATTAGCAAAAACATTCCTTGCTAATGTCTCTAGAAAAATTGAAAATAATTGAATCGTCTATAAGGTCACTAAAAACATCGAAATAAAATTTCTTCATCGAACGGCTAACTGAATCTTATTACACAAACATCACAATTATTGATATTTTGACATTTCTTGCGTCATAAAAATGAAAGGAGTCATGATTTGTCAAGTTAAGATGAATTTGACACCTATTGATAATTTAGTTTCAGAAGTTTTATAGTAGGCGAATCTGCCTGGGACATTTCCCAAAAGTTTTCTATACCATTGAGTTAGCCACGGATTCTTATAGGAAAAATTCCGCTGAACAAGATTTTCCTATGAAAAATTTTCCTAAACCGCGAGCTTCATGGTCAAATAATTGTTTAAATAAATTGTTTTTCGTTTTTATTTAATAAAATGAAAACGGTTTGACGGATCCGAAAAAAATCTTGATTCAATATTTTCAATAGGCGTCGTTTGGCGCTAGGCACAACTCATTTTGTCAACCCGTTCATTTGCTATTCGCGAAAATAAAACAAATGAACCCAAGAGGGATTTACCTTCGATACACACAAATTCACCAATACGTGAGAGCGATTTAGATATTATGACTTTCCGTTGTTACTATACAAACTTTTCCTTATAGGTGAATTCCTTTGTATCTAAGGTAAATCCCCATTGAGTTCATTTGTTATATTTTCGCGAATAGCCAAAATAAATTTCTTAATTAACAAATTGATTACTCCGAAACTAATGAGGTCAGGATATTGTTTCTTTTCAAAAGACATGCCTTTTATACCAAAGAATATACCATTTTTTTTTGGCCCGATGTCTTCAATACTATTTGTTTGTTTAAGGTGGCCATTCCCTAGAAAGAGACATCCGATAGGGAAATATTTATTATTTTTGGCCATAACTTTTTTTTCTTAGTACGTATATTTAAAAAAACTATAAGATTACCCAAGTAGAACCATAATAAGACTATTACTATGAATTTTCACTTAATAATGTCAGTGGTTTGCAAAATAGCTCGATTTAAAAGTACGAAATAGGAAGATTAACATAATTTTTAAAATTAAATCGAGCTATTTTGCAAACCACTGGAATTATTAAGTGAAAATTCATAGTAATAGTCTTGTTATGGTTCTACTTAGGTACTCTTATAGTTTTCTTCAATATACGTACTAAGAAAAAAAAGTTATGGCCAAAAATAATAAATATTTCCCTATCGGATGTCTCTTTCTAGGGAATGGCCACACTGACATAATTTGTTAATTAGCAAATAACTTTTTTTTTCCGAAAGTTTTCTCGACTTCAAACCAACTTTAAACGATAAATATTGATGTCGGGCATAACCCCCATAGAAGTTTGCACGAATGCAACTCTTTGTTTCTGTTTATTAAAAGTTTAAATTAATTTTGAAAAATAACAAATGGAATATCTCGGCTCTGGGTAAGAGAATCGAAATGGGGTTTTGTGTATATGAAAGTGCTCGGAAAAAGTAAAATTTTGAGACGAGAAAGAACCCGATCGAATAACCGGAACCGGAAATAAAAGTGATATTGCGTGAGAGGCTCTAATTTGTTTATTAACAACTTTTTGGACACGAGGTTTGGTGCAAATGAAAGTTAACAAGTTCTGCAAAAAATATTCAATCCCTGAAGAGTTATGCGCGTTTTTAACCCTTAAAAAATCTCTCCCGGAACGTGAAAATAGTAAGATTTGACGCGCAATGGGGTGGCGGGTTCGATCCTCGGCGTAGGCATTTTTTCTTTGCTTCAAATTTGCTTTTTTTATGTAAGTAACGAAGTATTTTTTATGATAATAAATGTTTTTACTTTCTGAGGAATTTTTAAAAACGTCGTAAATAATTTTTTTTGCTATCTTGCAACAAACATATGATTGTTCTTGTCCAACGAGGGTATGTCGGTAGTTTTTGCTTGTTACTATTTTCTGTGAAAGAGAAGGCTTGTTTTACTTTATTTAAAGGGAGTTCCATGATTTCGATTATAAGAAATGTAGGGCATATAAAGAAGGTGCACAGCATCAGCTGTAGAGTTACGGATTTAATGAAGTTCTCAAGAGCGTTTTTTACAAATTAAAAATTATTTTATTATAGGAAATATTTTATTGTACGAAAAAAAAGGTGAATTTGACAACAAGAAAAATTTGCCAACACCGAGGATCGAACCCGCCACCCTATTGCGTGTCAAATCTTACTATTTTCACGTTGCGGGAGAGATTTTTTAAGGGACAAAATCGCGTATAACTGTTCATTCAAGGATTGAACATTTTTGTAGAACTTTTTGTGGTTGGTGGAAAAACTTGTAAGCTTTCATTTGCACCAAACCTCGTGCCAAAAAGGTGTTAATAAACAAATTAGAGCCTCTCACGCAATATCACTTTTATTTCCGGTTCCGGTTATCCGATCAAGTTTTTTACTTTTTCCAAGCACTTTCATATGCACAAAACCCCATTTCGATACGCTTACCCAGAGCCGAGATATTCCATTTATTTGTTCATTTGCAAAATTAATTTAAACTTTAAATAAACAAAAGCAAAGAGCTGCATTCGTGCATACTTCTATAGGGGTTATGCCCGACATCAATATTTATTATTTAAAGTTATATAATATAGTCATCTCTTGATTTTTGTGCATCTGACTATTCACAGGCCCATAAAAAATAACTGACTATAATATAAGTTATAAATGCATTATCGTTTAGTCCAAGGTTGTACTTCAATGCAGAAAAAGTTGGGAATAAAAATATTCACATTTACAAATTTAGCAAGCATGTTAAAGTTAGCCAAAAAAAAATCCAAAAAAGGCTGCATATTTAATTTTTTGATGATACTTTTTTAATACAATTTTTTAAATATTAAATGATTAGGGGGTGCGCGGTACCTCCAGAACTGATTTTTGTGGTTTTGTGATGCATAATCCCTCCATCCCCCCACTAACAGTTACTGGAAAATGTCAGATAACATTTTTTGTTATGGAAATCTTATATAATTATTACACTATTATTTAAATTATTTGAAAAGCTCCCAAAACAAGACTAATTTTCAATTTTTTTTTGTTGAGATTACGTATGTCTTTTTATGTATTTATTATTATCGAGTATTTGCAATAAGTAAATTATCGAAAACATAATTACTTACATTCTGAATTTATCAAAAGAAATTGTCTTAATAAACCACACATTTTGATATTGACCAATCCACAGAAAAACAGTTAAAACCACCTGATTTTTCCAACATGATCTTTCCCAGCTAATCCTGATATCCGGTGAAAAATTTGGCAACTATTTCAGATCTATAGGTACGTATTTACGTATGTTTGTAAAATAATCATGGATTAAACCCACTAGGACTTTTTAAAGGTAGTAACTTTGATCCAAGTGATCATATTATTATTCCGTTTGGCTTTAGCAAATGTTAACCTCAATATGTGCGTATAATGCACATTTGTTTCGGTGTCACGAAGACACGTTGGATCGTCTGTTAAGTCAAGATTATATGCGAGATTATATTTTAAGGCCACATGGATCGCAGGTTCGTTCGTTGACCCTGCTGCGGTGTCTTGTAGGCTACCAGAACGGGTACCGGTCCGGTCGATATACCGGAGGTGCAACACAAGTGTCAAACCGGAGCCGGAGGTCGTACTATGAAACAATTTGTTTTTTCTTATATTAAATTGGCACGACATTCCATACAACTATGGTATGAATTTAAAATGCACTTAGGGTGGACTCTGGATTTTACTATTAATTTATTTACTAAGCTTATGAATAAAACATCTATCTATTCTCCTGATCTTCAAATTCTGAGTTGTTAATTTTTTTTTCCACATCAACGTAGTGGAGTGGAAGTATAGTAATCGTAAAAGAATGTTCAAACATTTTTCTTGTTGAAACGTCGAGATTTAAAATTTGAACGGAAAAAATGTGTCTGTCGTACAGTGGGCTAGAATCCAAAATTTCCGGGAAAAATTTTAAAACTCTGCAGATGTTCTTATTGTGCATAGGTTATTAAGGGAAAAATAGTTTTAAAAAATTGACACCCTCTGAGGGTGAGGGTTGAAAGTATAAACAACCTTCGATATTTTTGAAACTCAGTTTACGTACTTTTGATATCTAAATTTCTGAGAAAAATAAGAAAAGAAATTATCAACCCCTGGGGGTGACTCATAAGGGTTGAAAATATAAATAATGCACGATTTTTTTCAAACTTGGCATACGCGTTGATTGCACTTAGGTATTTATGAGGAAAATATTTTTAAAATAACGTCATTAAGTTTCTGCCAAAAACACAATTTTTAAATCTCTAGTACTATTTTGTTCACTTTAATATGCAAAAATTTGAAGGACGGCTCTGTAATACTCTTGTGAGTAGTAATTGTGCCGATTTTGATATTTTGATGGCCTGTTCTTATGGTCTTTTTTATGTGTACTAAACAAGGAAACGAGTAGGGGAGAGGGGGGATACTTGATCATATCAACATTGTTCAGTTAAAATGACAAATGTTTCAGAATCGAATTTTAGGGTAAAATTTACACAATCTAGCAACATATAGGTCAAATGTTTCCGAGGAAATTAGGGTTGGCACAAAAATCCACCATTAGAAAAAACTCGTGGGCAAAACGGGTGGTTTTTGTGGGTTTTTGATTTTAGAAAAACCCATCTGGGCTTTTGCTTGATTTTCGTTTTTTTGCAGGAAGAAAAAGGCAATTATTATAAAAAATTATATTTCTGCCTCACAAATACTTGAACACAAAACAATAACAAAAATGTAACGTGTGAATATATTAGTAAACAATAAAACGAGCAAATAATAAACTTGAGAGAAACAAAACCATGAAATAAATAACAGAAGTTTAACAATTTTTCCTCAAACTGGAATGCGAAAGGTTTGCTCCAAATATGGCCGGATGTAGAAATTCTTTCTACTGCGGCACTAGAAGCGGGACAACCATACAATTTTGAAATAAAATCTCACATATTTACTAGATTTTCATAGCTTTGTATTTCTGATTCAGAAGCTGTAGAATCTATTTTCTTGAATTTATTCTATTTGTAGGTACATACGTAGTTCACCCTTTAGGAAACACCCTGTACGAATCCGTGGGTTCTAAATAATTTTAACAAGGGGTAAACCACTAACACTTTATTTAATAATTTACTGATTACACAATGACAATACTTCTAACTTCACTTTCGTTACCAAACTTCACTTTAATAGAACTTCCCCCTCCCGCCATGGAATCTCTCCTTATATACTCTGAAATTGCGTCTAGAGTTATTTAGACGCAATCGAGAATCTTCTTCCACCACACTCCAGAAAACTCTTTCTCTTTCTACAAGTTTCCAGAAGAGATGATGGCGTGTATTCTTGGTTGCCTAACCATTGGTCAGCTATTAGTAATCATGGGCGTATCACTCGCCAGGCCTTAGGGGGTGGTAATGCGTAACAATACAATTAGATTAGATTATAATAAATCAAAATCATTCTTCAAGTTTTACATATCATCACATCAATCAGCCCTAAGGGTGCAACTGCAACTGAATATCAGAATATTCTCAACATAGTCCAGGTGTTGTCACACGCTATACTGTCAAAGCAGCGCCGACAGAAAGGTGGGAAATTAGGCAGGAATTCAATTTTACAAAAACACAGAATAAGTAAACCACAATAGCCCAGAAAAACCCACCTAAATACCCAGTGGGTCTTTTTCTAAAAAAGGAGGGTTTTTGGACAACCCTGGAGGAAATTGGTATAAGGTGTATTTTTATATCCTACTTACTGACTTCAAATATACAACAGATTACTATGGGGAATACCTATGAAAGTTAGCTAACAAGAGAATCGCCTAAGGCACAAATATTACATCAGTAGGTAATCTATTTCTAATGATGTAACATAATGAGTTTTTTAATAGCTCATTGCTGCCTCGGCCACCTAAAAATTTTAATATCCTGAAACCTACTTCTTTAACGAATTCTAATCAAGAGTTGTGAAATAAATATTGTTGGTTCCAGATTATCAATGCAGGATTTAGCTTAGTATGTATCTACTTACGCAAATGAAAAATAAAATATATATTTTATTTGGTAAAATACTTATAAGTACTAAAACGAAGATAATAAATATTACTATATTACTAAGGCCAATAAGTGTAGACCGTATAACAAAATATCAGCGGCAATGTAGTCAAAGGATAGTGGCTGTTTTGTAATACTTAAGCGGCACCTCGCTCTACTATATAATCCCCCATAATCTAGAGAAATATTAAGTTTTATCCGCCTACCAGAGATGAAAACTACGACTAGGTCATTATGTGTAATTGGTACAATGGACCAAATAGAATAAATGTTTGAATGTGGTGCCTTTATACCTAATAATTTGTTCAACTATTGCGGACCTCTCATAAACGAACTTCACGACCCTAACCTAGCGGATTCACTGGCGTCACATATATATTTACAATAGTAACGGTTTCAATGCAACTTACATATAATACGCGAAAAGTTAGAAATTTTTTGATTAGATAGTAGATAGTTATGTCAAGTTAACCCATTTCGGCCCAGAATGCCAAAACTGACAAAATTATGGTTTCAATTTTTACAAAATTCAAAGAGGTGTTTAATGTCATGTTTGGCTTACAATCCCCTGTCAAGGCTATATAAGGATTTGAATGTAAAAATGAGCAAAAAATGCTGTTCCTAACGTCAAAAACTAACAAGAAATGAAGTTTCATCATATTTGGCGTGGAAATTTGGTTTTCATTAATATTTTCCATTCTTTATAGTCATCATGTTTAAAGAAAAACTAGCCTAAGGGTTGGAAAACCGAGTGGGTTGAAAAAGGTAAAAAAAAAGAACCCCGTACTGATCTCATGGAACCTGAGTTTCGGCCAAATTTGATCATATTGCAGGATATTGTAGATCTTGGCATCCTGATCAAAAGCTCTCATTGGCCCACGGTCGAAAAATGGACAGTTTTCTAGATATCAGGTGTGCAAAGGGGGTGCTCATTTCTTATGGGAAGTGGCCCCCTGTGAAATTCGCTGGAATCGATATATGTTATTCCTCTCGACCTCCCCATCAAAAGTTCTCATAGGCACAAGATCGGAAAATGCACAGTTTTTCACATATTTGGAGTGCAAAGCCGACTTTGCAACTCCTGATATTTGGAAAATCGTCCATTTTTCAACCTTGTACCCATGAGAACTTTTGATCAGGATGCCAAGATCTACAAAATCCTGCAATATGAGCAAATATGGCCGAGACCCAATTTCCATAAGATTAGTTATAACAGAAAGGTATCAGGGTCTGTCTTCCCCATTGGTACTCATTTTACAACCCTTACGATGTCTCTTCAAACATGATGACTATAAAGAATGGAAAAGAGTAAGGAAACAAAGTTTTCTGGACAAAAAATTAAAAAAAATATTTTTACGATTTTTTGCCAGTATTTGTCGTTAAAAGAAGCATTTTCTAATCATTGTTACAGCTTCAACCTCTTATAAAACCTTAATAGGGGGTTGTAAGCCAAAAATTACTTTAAAATAGTAAAGTTCATACATTCTTATCTCTAAAAATACGTTCACTTTTTAAATTTTGCAAAAATTGAAGAGATAGTATAATTTTGTTAATTTTGGGGCTCTGGGCGCAAATGACAACTAAGGGCCAGTTGTAAGGATCGATCAAGTTTAAACTAAAATCAGCTTGACACAAGATCAAAATTCAAGGTTACGATTGTTGTAGCAATTGTAACCTTGGATTTTGATCTTTGATCAAGTTAATTTTGGTTTAAACTTGATCAGTACAACTCGCCCTAAGTCCTTAACTCTTCCTGTCATTTTGACAGATCAGTAGAATGTTTACTATGGTAAAAATATACCCTTAGACAGGAGCCGCTCCGGACGGTGGGCAAAATGGGCGGACGTCCAGGGCGCTAGAATCGTAAGGGCGGAATTTTCGGCGTAACGATACGATACGGCAGGGTGGGGGGTGGGGGGCGACAAAATACCATTTCGCCCGGGTCGGCAAAAGAGCTAGAGCGGCCCCTGCCCTTAGATCTATTATATATCGATTATAATTAATTATAAAAGCTTTTAAATGCAATGCAGCATATATTATACCTACAATATAAAAATATTTTATTTAAGTATAGATATGACATATCTTCCGACAAAAAATTGAATTAATTTTAAAAAGGTCGCTCCTTAAGGCTAAAAATAAATAGGCAAGCATTGTGAGAAATTAATTGTGACAGAATTTGGAGCATAGGTGTTTAAATGACGAGCCATCGTTTTGCAAAAATGTTCTCTTATAATATGATTACGTCACATGGCAAGAAATTATTCATTTTTAATTTGTCTATTAATTATTATTATTTGGCGACGACTATCTGGCAAAAAGATTCAAAACAAAAGTTTCAAATCAAGCTCAAAAATTTGCAATCGACCTTGCCCAAAAGGACAGTCTCAGAAGCAAACGAAATTATCGACTACATAGCGGGTTACTGTGCTTATGTCACGTAGCCCATGGAGAATGGAAATACTCAAATATTTATACGTCTAAAAATACAGAATTCTATAGTACATAAAAGAAATAAAAACACTTTCTCGTTTTTATGTAAACCTAGACCTACATTCAAGTCGACAGTTTATCTATATAAAAAAGATTAGAATGTATTCTGTATTCGTGATAAATAAATAATGTATCATGATAAAAATAAAACAATTACCCACTTTGCAACAGGTTATTTAACTATAAATGAGCGTCATAAGTCATAACACAAATTAAATAACAAAATCAAGTGCACATGTACGGATGTACACACCCCCTTTTTAAATACCACCAAAACGTCGCTTTAAAAACGTGTGTTTACCTGTAGATCCTGGTTAGTGTTATCCCTATGTGTAGCAGCTCGTACAACACCACTTCTCCACCCCCACTCACTAATTTTTCCTGATTTTAATTTGCTAAATCCACTCACAGAGAGGAACCGTTTTCCTACGATCTCCTCACGACACTTGTAAGCCATATCACCACTAAAATTTAACAAAAACTTAACACATTTCAACAAGTAACTAACTCCTTACACTATATTTATTTAACTAAAAACTCAACTTTTTTTTTAAACTCGCGTGATTTTATGCATTGGGCGCGCGCTACTTTAGCACATCGCTTGTAAAGATTTTCAATTCTAGTCTAGTGTGCGGCGTATTCAAGACTTCGCGCTCGTACTCGAGAGTTTCGGTTTCCATCGACTTCGAATCGTGCACGAGGACGAGGAGAAAACAGAAACAAACCTCCTCGAAGGTGTTTCTATCGGACGACCTGTAAAAATACTTCGCGCACGATGACGAGATGGAGCCATCTGCTGGAGAGAGTACTGCGCCATCTTTGAACCAACTCGCGAAACTGTTGCTTTGCGTACCAAGGTCTGTTTAATTTTAGGATTAAGGCTGTTTCACACCTGATCTGTTAAGCATGATGCATGTTTGGAAACTGTATTGATACTTGTATTAATTGATGAAAAAAATTAAATTTGGTATAAATCACATTAGTTTTGTTACAAAAATTATCGTAAACATTAAAATGTCAATACGATTGAATAACAACAGTTTGAATGCTATACGATGTAGTTTATTTTTATTTCATTCTATTATACCAGGTGCGAGTAGAGTTTAGTGTTAGACGAAAACTGCATATAGTATATTATCTGCTTTTTTATCCAACAACTTTGGATAAGAACGAGATATAATAGTAAATAAGCTAACCATTATACTCTTCGCCGGTTTACTGCACTTTTTATATAATAGTTGCACATTCTATAGGATACTCTTCGCTGTTTCTTTTCTAAATACTTAGTATTAGTTTTAGACATTTTTTGTTTAATACAAAACACAAAAAAAAACAAAGGGGCCCCAGGCTTGAATCTCCTCCAGGAGGATGTTAAGCAGCGTCGCCAAGGTGGTAACGGTAGGCACGGTTGAGAGAAACAAATCATAGTCGGTGTTATATTTCTTGACTTCGAGTCTCATTTGCGGCAGATGGCAATATCGCCATAGGGAATGGTTGTGTTGTAGTTGTTTAAGTGTACAGGCAAAAGCACTACGAACCGAAAAACAAAGTTGGAAGCGGATGAAAATAGAGCTAACTTTCTGATCTGGAAACTGTAATCGAGCATGAAACTGTTATTGCATTTTTGCTTAAAACTGGAATCAAAATGAAACTCTTATTGGTAATTCTGGAGAATAACGGGGCATTGGAATTTTCGCGTGATTTTTTCAGGGTAGACCAATTTGGGGTCGTAGAACACGAATCTGAAGTCGGTTTTCAATGCAAATGCATAGTTTTTCCAAAAAAAATTTTTGAAATTTTCCACCACAACACGAACTTTTTGTCAGTGTAAACAATAAAAACACCTCGAATTTGGGCGATTCGGATACCGTATCCACAATGTAGGTGCTTTTTAGAACAATACACTTTTTACGCACTGCAAAAAAATTGCTGTTTCATAATAATAGATAGTATAAATAGTAATATTATTAGAATTCCATTATTTGACAGATCAGCCATAACTGCCATAAGATTGCCGCGCATGCGTGTCAAAATACCCTGAAAAGTAGGTGTCTCAAGGCACAACAAAGAAATTCATTTTATAAATACCTATTAAAATTCAGAATATAACAAATATAATTTAAATAAGAATGATTTTATGATCATCGTAGCCAGTACCAAAAACTGGTGTTCTATTAAGAATATTTTCAATATATAGTGTGTCCCAAATTGGTTTACTTAGAAATGGTCCTGTTTTGTTATTGCCCAGTAAGAACCAGGGGGAGGTGAGATCACACATATACCTTCCTTGCCAGGAAAAGAATTCCTCCTTACTCTTCTCGGATACTACCTACTCACTTTCAACCTGGTTATCAGTAATAAATGGTGTCCGAGAAGGGCAAGGAACATTTGCGCCGGCGCAAATGTTCCTTACCCTTCTCGATTTGGGACACACTATATATTGAAAATATTCTTAATAGAACACCAGTTTTTGGTACTGGTTACGATGATCATAAAATCATTCTTATTTAAATTATATTATGTTATTTTCTTAATTTTAATAGGTATTTATGAAATGAATTTCTTTGTTGTGCCTTGAGACACCAACTTTTCAGGGTATTTTGAGACGCATGCGCGGCAATCTTATGGCAGTTATGGCTGATCTGTCAAATAATGGAGTTCTGAATTCTTATAAATAATATTATTATTTATACCATCTATTATTATGATACAGCAATTTTTTTGCAGTGCGTAAAAAGTGTATTGTTCTAAAAAGCACCTACATTGTGGATACGGGATCCGAATCGGCCGAAATCGAGGTGTTTTTAGTGTTTACACTGACAAATAGTTCGTGTTATGGTGGAAAATTTCAAAAATTTTTTTTGGAAAAACTATGCATTTGCATTGAAAACCGACTTCAGATTCGTATTCTATGACCCCAAATTAGTCTACCCTGAAAAATTACGCGAAAATTCCAATGCCTCGTTATTCTCCAGAATTACCCTCTTATTTTATATCCGTCCAGATCCGCGCATCTGTATATCCTAAATATTTGGCTTGGTGTTGAGAAATAAAGAGATCCTAATTACCTTAATTTACAAAAGCCCTATTCAAACATCTTCATCAGTACAAAAAGCAGTTACCTGGAGAACATATTTTTCATTTTATTTTTCGAGTCGAAACAGACCGCCTGGCTACGTGAAATCTTGGTAACAATCAGCTGTCCAACAGCAAAGATGATCTTCCGCGGTTGCAGAAATAATTTCAATATACTCATAGTTTATATAGATGTGCATCTTTTTCATTGAAAAGGTTGAAAAGTATATTGTAATTGTTTACTTATAAATACTCTCGCAAAAGGTTTCAATAATCGCGCAAAACCCAATACTTATTTAAGCAAAGTACTACTTCTTTTAGATCTACTTTATACATTCACAAAATATGACGTGAAAACTTAAATTTTAACTAGAAACACTTTTTAATTAAGGTATAATAGGTATAATAATATCTCTTAATTCGGCGTTTCACAAAAAAAAATGTTTTGCCTGTGAAGATATCACTTATTTATAGTTAAAAACAGTTGAATTTCCACAACTAGTTGATTGGTGCCCTAAAAATAAGCGTTTTAAAATTTTAATTGAAATTTTACTGTCAAAAGCACTACATCACTGATATAGCTGGATGGGTATATTATGGACGTCATCGGTAGTATTGATGATAAATAAACGCCTGTTTATTATAAAATACATGTTATTTCATTGACTTTCTATAATGCAAAATAAGTAGTCTTATGACAGGATACAAACAAAAACAAAAACAATGTAAAATAAATTGGCTGCTATATAAACGTGATATCTATATGGCAACAATAGTGTTTTACTGCTGCTAGGGCCATTTCAGAGTTTGTTATTTCAAACTTCGTTCTCTTGCGTAGGTATATAATTGGTAGGCTAAAATATTGAAACCTCTCTAACAAATTTTTCTACATTTGAACAAAATTTGTGCGTTCTAAAGGTGTAAAATAAAGGAAAACATATATTTTTAAGGGCCGGTTTTTCAATGTCCAGTTAAAAGTGCCAGATAGGTAGCTGCTAGTTACGCTTAGCAGTATTTTAACTGCCAGCTACGTATTCATGAGTTGAATTATTTCTTAGCCATGTTGGCACTTCAGATTCTACCTGAAGTTTCTTTCAATTGGTTTAATTCAAATTGCGCGCGTGTTTTAGTGACAGGTTCTCTAATTTAACCTCAAAATTCATTGTCTAGCGTGTTGATTGATGTTCTGTTCTTAATTTTGTGCGTTTTTGTATTAGCAATAATTGCAATATAGAGTGTAAAAAGGAAAAAAAGTGTCAACTACACTTTAAGTGATTGGAGAAACAGAATTATTCCTGCAACTTCCACTATCATCTCAACGATATGTAAAACAGTTTATCTGCCAGATAAATTTTATCTGACAGTTAGGCTACTTAACTGGACATTGAAAAACCGGCCCTAAGAGTACTTGAAGTTGGTGTGAAAAAAACACTGTTTAAATCGAATTCACGAATCGATTACAAATAAAGCATCTATTCTCATAAATTCGGCAATCATAAACACGTTCGCGGTAGGTAAATACAAATTCTGTAGGTATTAGCCGTTTTTTATTTAATCACACACAACTTGTAAATAAAACCAATAAAACGTCGTGTCTTTTTCTTGTTAAACACGATTTTAGCCATTTAATAAAGTCGATGACGTCACCACCAATCACAGCGTGTTTTGCGCATTCATTCAATAATTCAAATTTTAAATTACCTATTTAACAGACAATAGAATGCTGTTTAAATATTGCGAAGTGGTTTAATATATCAAGCATTTTACTTTAATAATACTAAACAAGAAAAATTGTATATAATAGTGAAAATACCGAAATATTTCCTTTCTTAAACTCTGAACTCATATTTTTTTCGGTAATGAAATGTGTCTTAATGATTTTCATAGTAACGTTTTATTCAATTTTAAAAATATTCAATTTTTCATTTTAATCGAAATGATTGTTCACAACAGCTGATTTTGCGTTATGTAAATGCAGCTTTAGTTTGAAACTAGTAAAACACGAGTATCCAACAGACCTTGGAATCCGCTGTTCAATACAAACCGGTGGGGGAAAACATCCAAGATGTCTGTGATAGCTGGCGCGATGAAAAGGTTCAGCTGTTTGCTTTCAAATTTTTGTTTGTTTTGACACTGAAAACGTCAAAAAAATAGTGCATATTAGTGAAAGTAGTGTTTTAAAATGATATCCTCAATATTGTCAAGATTAGTAATGTGAGTATCATTCAGATTTAGCTAAAACTAAGCCTTTGTCACGAAAAACAAAGACAAACTGTGTGGACAAGTCACCCCCTTGCTCGGGTATTTATTTTTATGTGGCGTATTGACGGTTTTTCCAAAGGACTTACGACAATAAAAAATTATACGTATTAATTAAATGGTCATGTGGTTTTCGTTAGACCTTATTGTTTGCGCTAATTTTAATTTTAAATATTTGAATAAGTGGCTAGTTGAAAACGATAAAGAAAATAAATGCACGTCGCATTTTTCCACTTCAAACAATGAGATTTTGGTTACCTACAAAGATTGTAACGTGAATCATTCATTTCCAGCTCAAATGTCTCCTTTTTCAAGATTGACCCATTGCGCCTAATATGGCAGTTAATAGAAATTGCATTTAGAGGCTTTACCTTGAATTTTTATAAAACCAGTTTTGATTTTCGCAATTTACTTACATGCTCGGTTCAGATAAGTAACAAAGCAAAACCATTGCCTAGATTGTTATTAATTTTGTAATTTGATGCAATTTGCGCCTTGCCAGCGCAATGTTAAGGTTATATTCATTGAAATGGAGTCGAAGTATTCGAAATAGATCACAAGGCGACAGACTCGTCGATTGATTTTTTTGTATTTCTGCTCCAATATTTTGCACATAAGTAATGGATTTTGGTGTCAAGATTAATAAGTATACAACATATTGAAAAATGGCATAAAATATGAAACAATGCCAAAAATGTGTCGTTTTATTTTTAAATTAGTAGGTAGGTATAATATTTTTCTCTTTGGCATTTCCTGCCTCTCTGTCTTAACTTCTAAAAATAATGTCCGTGGAATCTATAAAATAATACGATTATCCAGTACATTACTGGAAAATAATCTTTACGCTTGTATTTTTTATGTCACAGGAACAGTTAGGTGGTGTTTTTTTGACAACCGATGTTAATGAGAATAAACATAAACATAATGTGTTTTGCTGAAGTTTCGGAAACCCAGTCTCCCAAGTAACAATTTAAATGCTTTTAAGATTTATTTAGGTCTTATCAGTGTTTTATAATGACTACCTCATAAACCACTGATGTACCTATGCCAGATTTATTAAATGCTAAAAGCACTTAAAGATAGTTTTGTCTTAAAGAAAGTTTTAAAGAGGCCTCCAAGATTTTACATTAAAACTAAATTACCTTTTAGTCTATATTGGCTTATGAATGACTTATCAAGGTATTTGTCAAGCGTTCAATAAAACTTTATAGCTGTTAAGGGTTAGGAGGATCAAGTTTTATAGAGATTAAGCAAATGTGGTTTTATCATTGCTTTGTGAAATTAATTTTAGGTGGTTGTTAATGCTGGGCTATAAATCTAATATGCTTTGAAATCACTAAGTTTCAAGTCGAACCTTTATAAAGCCAACTGCTTGCTAGAGTTTTAATGAAGCAAACAAACATATGTAATAAATCAGTCTTAAACATAAAAGGATTTGGTTCACCTTTGTCCAGATTGTAATGTTTCCAAACAGGTAGTATTACAACTGCGATAAGATATATATATATTCGTCGGCATTTTGTTTGTGTATGACGTACGACGTACCAAACAGCGTCTCGGCAAAATGACCTTTTAGGTTACAATATCCGAGCACCATAAATTCTATAGGTTTTCAAGCGGTTGTGTTATGTGCTGAAATGGTTTAAAATTGGTTTTGAGAGCCTACAAGTTTTAAATGTATTAAGACCAATGAGGCTTAAAATATTCTTTTACAAGTATAATACTTAAAGAGCAATTGGCAATGTAATAGGCATTTTAAGACAAAACATGTTTGAAGTAGAAGTATTCACAGCTTATAAGGTTTATACATACAGCCGGCATTTTATATCCATGGAGGAATATAACGGTCAGCCATATTGGGAATGACCCATGTCGAACAAAAAATAATTTGTATCAGATGGATATGTTTTATAAAAAAAATTACATGTACTGAACCATATTATGGGCAGATGCTAAAGCTCTCTTTACTTTTTAAATCACAAAAATAAAATTAATTATTTATGTATTTTTTAAATATTGTTACGTGTTTCCGCCTTAACAAGGGGTAACCACTAACACTTCATTAAATAATTTACTGATTACACAATAGTCCTAATTAACTTTTACAATGTTTATATTTACACTTCGGATTTAACCTCACTTATCACTACCAACTTCCCTTTAGTAAAAACTTCTTCCCCTTGCGCCGGGAACCTCGCCTTATATACTCCATAATTGCCTCCAGAGTTACCTAGAACACAGTCGAGAATCTTCTTCCACCACATTCCAGAAAACTCGATCTCTTTCTACGAACTTCCAGGACAGTCACTATTAGTCATGGCGTATCAGTCTCCAGTTTCAATTTTTAAGAACTATCTAATACTTGTTTTACAGTAAACTTAGCCGCGTTGAACATTTTAGGCCACTATCAGCCGGTTTTACAATCACAAGTTAACTTTCATGTTAGTTGACTTTTACTTGCAGGTTAACTATAACTTTACCGACACATGCGTTCTATGAGTTTTTCAATATAAAGTTAAGTGGTGATTTGTAAACGAGAGGTTGTGAATAAAATTTATAATGTTGGTACTGGAAAAATGGGTAATATACATAAAATGTATGAATTTTGGTCAAAGTCACGTCACCTGCTATCAAATATAAATGTCAGAAGCAATTTATGAGTTAGTGGTCTATTACTAAGTAAGTAGTATTTAGTCACGAATGTCACGATCTATTTAAAAAATCTCTTCCAACGTATTCATCGAAAAAGTTAAATCTATACAGGATTACCTTGGCTCCTCATCACTGTTATATGCATTTACTTCGTGCATATCCATTTTTAGGCAAAATATCAAAAAATTATTTTGTGACAGTTATTTTATAGGTTGTAAATTGCCAGTAAACTGCCAACTTCTAATTTACCCACACCTCATCTGCTAGCAAAGTTAACTACTAGATAACTACAACATTGAAAATGACCAGCCATTGTAAAACCCAATTTCTATAATAACCTGAAAGTTAACTCTGACTGGAAGTTAACTAGCGATTGTAAAACCGGCTGTATAAATAGTTCCAAATTCATTACAAGTAGTCCATCTTTAACTGTTTTTCTGAACTATTCTTAGTACTCGCCAATTGTCCATTTTATAACTTATATGTAAGTATAGCAGCCCATAGTGCATGTATGTCCTTTAAGTTTTGATATAGTGCCTATCCTAAACCAAGTATGGTTTAGGATAGGCAGATACTCTCTGAGTAAAGCTTTAGATAAATAATTGAAATTTGACGGTTTTAATAGTAGTTTTAAAAAAGAGGCATGCACGCCCTTCTCTAGATGGGCCCCCGTACTCTTATAAAAGTTTTAAATCGGCTTTATAGAGTCCATCCAAACTATTTTAAAGCTACAATTGTTACCTGAACTGTTTCCTATCTTAGACCTATTTTAGGATATCGTTTGTGCTCTGTGTGTTAAATACACAATCCTAAGAATATGCTTGTTATATTCAATATCCATAAGTACTTAATACTTAAACAGAACTGGGTGGTTTCACTCGAGAGAGCAATATTAGGCACAAAAAAATTTCTTCACTTTTATCGAATAACTTAATATTGTTTTCTAAGTGAAAACACTGCTTGTTTTAATTAGGAACAATATCAATTTTAAAATTATGCGGTTTTTTGAGAGATTCTCACCGACTTACTTTTGTAAATGTCAGTTTATCCTTATCCGGTTTTAATAATTTATAATATTCAGAAAGTTGACCCCTAATTGCTTCAGCAGAAAGTAATTTTTTAACAATCCGATCTCATGTTTAATTTTTTTTTTATGTACAAATCACTATTCGGGTCTGAGGGGGCATATTGTTTAGATGAGTTCTTTTTCTGCTTCAAGATTTGGCTGATTGTTTTCCAACCCCATTCATTAGGCTTCAAATTTTCAAACGCCATTTGTGGGATTAAAGCTGGATATAGGGGAAAACTATAGGACATAAATTATGTATAATATCATAACAAATATTTTAGGTCTTATTCGTTTTCCTCGTCAGAGTAACACTTTTTGAGAAAAATCATAAAACGGGCACCAGGTCACGTAAGAGGGTGGTTTCTGAAGCAAAAAGGGGATGGAGCACCCTCCTGAGAGTTGGGAACTCGTTTGATCTGTATTTAGATGTCTATTAAGAGTCTGCACCCAAATTTTTAAAACTTTAGAAATTATTTCTCCTATTTGCCATTTGAATTGCTAATTTACTGTGACTATACGTTAGGTTTGCAATGTTTCGATTTAACCAAGCCTACTCTGTTTTTTAAAATTTCCATATTTTCTAATCGTTGTCAGTAAGACCATGATTAATCAAGTATTTTTTTTAAGCAAAGAACTAATCAATTATTTCTCTTGTAATACCATTGTTCAATAGTTAAATAATTTATGTAAATAAACTTCATATTTCTAAGTCAGATAAAAAATTTCAAAGCTTTGCCACCTATTATCACTAGGATAGAGCGGGGCATGGATTAAAATAAGAAATTAAGGGAACTCACCAGTATCAGTTACAATTTCTAATAATTACGCCACTCATTCCTAAAATATTTTACGATCTAACGGTCACTACAGTTTACTTAATTTTTTACACACATACATAATGCTATAAATAGTTCAGGAATATTACGTTTTTATTCCGACAAAATTCATAAAGATTTAAAAATTGGTGGGTATGTTGGGAATAGCATAAGGATTACTAAACCAAAAAGTTCCCATCCCTAAATAGTGTGCTTCATCCCGCACTCTCTACAGTACGATCTACCTTAAAGTTTAACGTTTAACGCTTAAAATAGCAGTAGGCACTAAAATTTATTTACAATTTTAATAAATATACAACTTCCACCCCCTCACCTCTATAAAAAGACCGTGTTGTACTTATCTCCACACCACCCTAGAGGTAAAGTACTTGGCGCGTTTTTTTTTAAAGTGGTATCCCCTGTAGGCCTAATCCACTAATTATCAAATGTTAATTATAAATCTTGGTCGTCTTCTACAGATTCAACATTCAAGCATGATTGTCCATGGCAATGATAACACATTGTAGAGCAACGCAAGCCTGCTCTTCTGCAACTACATCTGTATTCGCACCCTAATTTACACGAACATGAAATAAGCGTTAAAACAGATTCGGGAGCTGGTTCTTTTATAGTCATTATTGGGATTAATATACCGCCAACTTTTTTTCACCCCCCAATCGGTAGCTATGAGCGTCACGTTTTTCCATGTTTGAATTTGGTAAAAAACTCGATAACAGTGTTGCCGAGCGGCAGCAGAAGTTGGTGGAAGTTTTGACAACATAAAAGTGTTGCTGGCTTTACCAACTAGTCTGTATTCATCTAGACTTTTTTATGCCGAGGTACAGTTGTATAAAGCTAAAATAAATCGCTCTCCCATGTTTGCAATTTCTTCATGAGTAGCTTCCTCATTGTTGAAAGTTTGTACAATATGTTGTAAATCACTTCTTTTATTAAATACATTGATTGCATTCACTTTCCCTTTGGAAAAAAACGCCGAGGTTGTGTCACCGCTGATGGCATGTACAAATAAAATGGCGGATTTGCAATTTTTTAAGAAAGTTGCAGATTGTAAATCTTGAGAACTGTAAATCCTTTTACAGGTATTACCCTGTTTTTTCTTTTAAAAATTTAATGTCTTTGTCAGAGGGAGAAAGTGCAATAAGAAGGACTAGCAGGTCAATATCTTGCCCTACGACAACAACTGTATCGCAATTCTTACATTCTTCTATAACAGTTTGTATTATTAATAAATCGGCGTCATCCGCAGCAACGAACACATCTATACCTTCAGTTCTAAACCTTTTCACTAGCTCTGTAATTAAAAGTTCTTTGTTAAGCAAATTACTTAGGAACACCGAACATTTCGGTGATGGTAAATAGATAACGAATTATATGACTTGCGCTAATTACGGCCCTGATTTACCAACGTACTATTCGTTTGAGGAGAAATGGTCTAAAACCCTTTTTTGTAGAGAATTTCCTGTAGAACACTTTTGTACATAGGCATTTTTGTCGTAAAATGCACCATTTCATGGATAATTTTAAAAAAGCGAAAATTGGGGTAAATACTATGTCGTAAGGGATGAAGCACACAATTTAGGGGTGGGAACTTTTCGGTTTATTACTACATATGCTGTCCTGATTATTTCCACCAATATTCAAAAGTTTATGAATTTTGTCGGATATATTGCAATTTGGACCGTAATATACTGAATTAATGGCCGAGTTTTATGGCTTTTTTTGGGTGTCTCGCTCCGTTGGGTGTCTCCTTTGTCGGGAATTTTTTATTTGACTTAGAAATGTGAAGTTCACTTTATTTATAGTAAAGTTTTAACCATTCTGTAGCACTCGGGTTAATAAACTTTATTATTATTTGTTTTAAAACGTTCGTAAATACGGTATTCTTTGTTCATAATTAACCTCGTAATTAATTGCCTCTAAACCTAATTTTTAATTATCTACGTTACGGATATATCGAGTGATTATTTAGTTCAGTTAATTTAAGAACAATTACCTACTTACATCAACAAATTTTTGAAATTCATTTAATCTTAGATACTTCAAGAACACGACTTTTTTTGCCTCCAATTGTCGTTGAGTTTGGAAATAAATGATAAAGTTCCACCGCACAGACTTTCTTGCTTAAGTATCTGTTTAGCTAGGATTATGTTTGAGCTGACAGTAAATAGTAATCGCATTCTTCAATTTTCGTTGACCAGAAAACTTCTCTTTCTGGATTTTTTGGAAACATAAATAATCCATCTTTGAAATTTCAAAAAAAGTTGTTTCGAGAACATTTCAATTTTTGATTTTTGTTGAAGTAGGTCTGGGTTAGATGAACATCGACAGAACTTTCACTCCAAATCCTAAACAGTTTTAATTTTTTTAAACTGTTTTGGAAGAACTCAAAATCAACTTGAACGCAATGCTTAATCTAACGAGAAGCTTGGTTTGACCATTTTTTCAACACAGTTTTCCATCCCAAAGATTTGTATTTGAAACATTTTTAAAATCTTCGAAAAATTGGTTTTGACCCTTCCTGGAGCCGCCCCCGGTGCAGCGGTTTCACTAATATTCAATAGCGTTCTGTATTATGCTCTCCCAATTGTTTTTCTAGCCTTACAAGCTCAATGTTTCCGCCATATCCCAGATCTTATGTTTAAAATTTCAGGTTTCCGTGAAAAAGTAAAAAGTTATTTTTTAAATCCAGCCCTGTGTTTTTTAAAAGAACTATTATTGCTTGTGGATTTGGAAATTATAGATATAACTTCTAAATAGTTGGATAAAACGGTTAAAATTATATGGCGACTCAAAAATTTGACAAAAACTAGAAAATTCTTCGTATGAAGGGTTGCAGGGCGCACATATAAGAAGTAGCTATATATAGTTATTCACGAAACACCCTGTATAAGGCATTGGTCTTCACTAGTTATGAATCTCGTTTCTAATTGAAATTCATTTTCTAAAAAAAAAGGCAATGTTGGAAATATTAAACTTCCAGAGAATAATTCCTTAAAATAAAAATAAAAAATATTAATAAAGTTTTCGCGAAGTTGTCAACTTTTAGATATCACGGGATATATTTGTAATAACTATAACAATATATTATTGTCGAAAAACTTAAAGGCGTACAATGTCTTGTTTTTTGTACAGTCGTTTCTCTACTTTATGTATCTAAACAAAAACGGACATATGCGCATGCTTATATAAATGTTGAGGTGTTTGACCGAAACATACTCGGAATTATAAACTTACAGGTTGGGGAGCACGTCCCACGTTGATTTTTTAATTAAACTTTTACTTTTATGGTTCCTTCAACAGGTTGTGAAACTTAACTAACGCAGTGTTTAAATCAAGTACCGTAATGTCCGTAATGTATCGAATGTCTCGGCGAAATTTGACCCTGACGATTTCCTGACATGTATGATATATGTATAGAGTCGGACCAAAGGATATTCGCTTGATAAGGGAGTGACAGTATCGATAAATTCAGGTTTAAAGCTATAATGCACGCACAATTCAGCGATCCTTCGTTGCAGAACAACTGAAAGCAGGTGGTGCTAATTTTCAACGCAGTGGTCAATTTTCAAGATTTAGGTGGACAAAATTCTACAAATGTGCAAATGAATAGAAAATATTCGTCGACACTAAAGGAGTGGTTTTTGAGGGGGTTTAAAAAATTATTTAGTTTCAAAATTCTGAAACTTTTGTAGGTGCGATATTGTACCTGTGAATACAACAAAAATAATAAAATAATTCTAAGGGCTAAGGGGGTGGTTTTTAAGAGGGTTGAAAATTAAATATTTAAAAATGTTTGAATAAGATTTGTAAATCAACGAAAAAATGCAAAGTAAATATAGTGAAATATATGTAACCTCTTAAGGGATGGTTTTTGAAAGGGTGCAGCGGACAGTATTATATTTCTAGGAGGACGAAATTATTTCAATTATCTTTTTTCTGTTTTTGGTGGAAAATGGTTAACTTTATAATTTTAGTTTGTTGTTGAAATTATATTCAGATATGTTGTAACTTAAGTTGTATTCAAACTTAATTACTCTATATACAAACATATATCAGTGGCAATAAAAACAAAAGTAAGGAAACAAATAAATTAGTCGCTATCACTATCATCACAAACAATTGACGGGCCAGGTGTTTTGGAAGTTGATGGTTGATTAGGCGTGTCCTCTATCAACTCTTTCAGTTCACTAACATTAATTTCCCCATCCATCCAGGTCAAGTTTTAAAAACTAATGATTAAGTTTTTAAAAACCTGACATTCTACAACTTTTTGGCCATCTTTCATAAATTTGATATCCAATTTTTTACAATTTTGTCCATTATTGCCTGTTCTAAAGTTCCTCTATAATGATGTATGACAAAACGATTAAGGACATGCAAGTGCATCCTATTATTTTTTCCTTTTTGTCAGATAAGTAACTAAAAAGTAAAATCATGATTACAGTAGCAGATGGTAGCAACTTTTTTCCCCTTAAAATGATAAAGTAGTAATAGGTACTTATAGTTCTTAAAACGACAAAACATGAATCAAGATGAATAAAACTATACAGCTGTAAGAATTTGTAGATATTCAGAAAATTACAGTTCTCGTTGAGGTTAAAAATGACACCCTTATAAAAAGTAGTAAAAGCTAAATGTTGGTTATTTTGTCTAAGAATAAAAACTACATGCCTTGTACATTCTCCATGGCAGAATAACTTCAACACGATACCACATTTAAAACACCTTTACTGAAGAATGTATAATCATAAACTCAATTTTATTTGACCTGCACCAGTCCGCAATCCCTTATAAAACGGTCATCATAAAAATGGTATGTAGGGTACCTTTTTTACGTTGTTAATTTCTTATTGATATAAGGGCCATTTAAAAAGGGAGATATAGGTCGCAAAGTGACCTTGAACTTGGTTTAGTTTGACACTCGCCACCAAACTAATTAGTCAATATAGATATGATCTGGCCTGAAATTATCAACCAATTATGTTTAAATTCCTTTTTATTTTTTTCTCCTAAACTATGGGTTGTAGATACCATATTATATCGTTGCTCCTCTCCATCTTTTTTTTAATCACATGAAACTAATTACACCTTGTATATTTACTTCTAGTATTCAAATTTATGAAATAACTCGATTGCTTTTTGAATTGTGTGTTCACTAGACCTGTTAAATGCAATAGTAATAGATAATTATGTATTTTAAAAGCTTTTATATAAATTACTTTGTCTGTCTGCTACAAATCTTGCAATCAAAATTCCGACTAATTCCAATTAAGCTAGAGCTTTGGAATTTTGCACATGTATGTAGGTTCGGTGACTGAATGCAATATAATATATCTAATATCGTTAAAGTCCAATATGGCGGACGGCCCAAGAAGGCGGATTACCTTTTTTTCCACAACTCCCTTGATCTGGGTATTAATTGAAAGGGTTTGACGAGTAAAATACGATAAACTATGTAACGTCATTATAAATCCAATATGGTACCTCGGATGGCGGATTACTTTTTTTCTTCACAACCATCTAGCCATGGGTATCAAATGAAAGGGTTTTATCTGCCTGTCAAGACTAAAAAGTAAAAAATGAAGTTATATATATAAAAAGTTTTTTAATACAAAACTTTTATTTAAAAAAAATGTACTGAGTAAAATATATATTTTTTAAATTCATATAATTGTAAACCAAAAGCTTTGGTGGCGGTCAATTGAACAAAGTAACTACTGTACAATAGTATTATATGACCGCCCCCAAAGCTTTTAGTTTTCAGATGTATGAATTTTAAAAGTATCTTTTAGTTTTTAGTGCATTTCTTTAACTAAATGCTTGTTTAATTTTTTTTTTGTTTTATATAATTTATTAGTTGTAAGTACAGACACTTTTTTGTATGTAAAATTGTTCTAAACCAGCGAAGTTTCAGTATGGGCCATCAGAAAATCGTTAAACAGCCTGTTGCTGCGCAATATACGAAGGAAATTTAATAACTTATCAAACATTAGACGAGGTCAGACAAAATGATGTTTAAATTATGCTCTTTAGCGTATCAGAACCGGACTGTGATTTAAAACAATAAGTCGTCCTAAAAATAAACTTGACACGAGGAACTCCAACTCAAAATATGTTCAAGGAGATCTGAGTTAATCCATTTACATCCGTGCTTGCGACTTTCAAGAGTGCAAACAGAGGCAACTGCATATTAAATACTGAACACACTACGCTTGACGCTTATTTCGCCATCCAAGTTGGTATAATCTCAGTGAGATGCCAAAACAAACAATTTTATTAATATACCGATAGCCTACAGTGAGCCGTTTTGACAGTATGGTAAATTATTCGAATTCACAGCAGATACTCAAAATGTTGATGATTTACTTGTATATATAATACATACAGTGTTTTCTTACTTTTTATTGGGTATTTTGCCACTGAAGAATATTTAAAAATTTTAATGAAAAAACCTCTGCACCAAACGGACCAGACAGAGGTTGGTTCTTGAATACTTGACTGTTTCAAAAAGTCTCACACCTAAAAATATATAAACTGGAACAATCTTATAAACTAAAAACTGAAAATGAAAGCTATAGGTAGTTAACGTTTCGGAAGAGAATATACCTCCGTTCTCAAAACTTTTTTGGCCGTCAACCATGACAGTTCTTTGTTTAAGTATTTCTATAATCACGTGAGACATTAAATTATATTTATCTTATTTTTACTTACTTCGTCTCTAAGGATGGGCAACCAACTGGTACAAAAATCCATTGAATAATTCGAAACGCATCTATCCTCGTTTAATAAAATAATCGCGGATTCTTTAAGTTTTCTTTTAGTTCCGTTGCTCTCTTTTTCCAAAATCTTCGCCGAGTCCCATTTAATCCAGTGATTATTATCCCACGCGTGTTCACAAATTTTGGATTTTTCAAATTCTCCCCTTCTAGCGTAATTTCTATGTTCGCCTTACGTTGAAAGGTCTAGATGATTCACCTACATAATGTTTTCCGCAGTCACACGGAACACTGTAAATACAATTTTTTGAAGTTTGAACGCTAAGATCGGTTTTATCAAAAACCAAACCTCTAAAAATCAAAGAAGCTACTTTTTACTTAAAAACAATATGTAGTTACAATTTTCAACTTTTGCAACATTTTCAAAATTCTCTATAAAATTAAAAGGAAAATTAATTGTGGAGTACTTACAGTATAATTAATCCTAACAAGCAGTCCCTTCAAATTAGAAGAAAAATCACTGATTTTGGGAAATTTTTCCTACAGCTAAGCCACCCGTATAGAAAGTTGTCTTGGGGTTGTGTTAATATATTTTTCGCCAAGCGCATGAAAAAAAAAGGTTGTTTTTTAGATATAGATACATATATATGTTTTCTTGGCCATTTTGGTGGTTTTTTGCGTTTTGCTGCAAAACTATGCATTTTTGAGAAAATATGACCTGATTTGATATTGTAGACCTAGCGATTCTCTACAATTTTTGTTCTCTTCATTTTTTTTTAATTCCGCTTAGTTACGCTGCTAGAGCGCGCTGAAGTTTATGTAAATGTATAAATTTTTTTGGTGTTTGATTTTAAGCCAAAACTATGCATTTTATAAAAAAATATCAAGATATCAAAGTTGTAGATAAAAAAATTTTCGACAAATTTTGTTCTTTGTTTTTTTTCAAAGTCGCGCGGTTTTGCCGCTAGAGCGCGAAAACATTTTTTCAACACTCTTGAGCGGAAAAAAAATATAGCGCACCTATTTTTGATATACAGGCAAAGCTATGCATTTTTTTAGCGTACTCGTCAATTATATAAAAATTTGGAGAGCAAAAAAAATTATTTTTTTTTTAAACCCATCGTTCATTTCTTACACAGCTCCGCATAGTACGGTGCATCTACTAGTATGAACTACGCGCATTCGGCTGTAGTGGTCATGAGGTGCCTTTTTGTATATGTCATTCTTAATGTCATCTATATTAGCTTAGCCGGTAAAAAATATTGAGTAGAGGGAGGTGAAGTGGCAAAATACTAGAGCTGTCACGATGCCTATATTTCTTTTTATCCGCTCAAGATTATTGAAGAAATGTTTTTCGCCCTCTAGTGTCAAAACCACGCGACTTTGAAAAATAAACAGAGAACAAAATTTGTCGAAAATTTTTATACCTACAACTTTGATATCTTGATATTTTTTTATAAAATGCATAGTTTTGGCTTAAAATAAACAGTAAAAAAAATTATACTTTACATAAACTTCAGCGCGCTCTAGCGGCGCAACTAAGCGGAATTTCGAAAAAATTAAAAGAACAAAAATTGTAGAGAATCGCTAGATCTACAATATCAAATCAGGTCATATTTTCTCAAAAATTCATAGTTTTGCAGCAAAACGCAAAAAAATGCCAAAATGGCCAAAAAAACATACAGACTGTCTATTTTACGAGGGCCACACCAAATATCTCGCTTAATATCTATTGTAGAAGAATAAAGTTTTAAAGTTATCCCATTTTTTGTGAGCTATATTTCAGTAAAAAGAAATTTGAAATCCATAGCCTACTTTATGAGATATATTACAAAAACCTGAAAAATAGGAAAACCACAAACGGTTATAGCTTCCTTATTTGAGGAGATACGAAAAAAGTTAAAGGAATGAAAGTTGACGGCAAAGACAATAAGAATAATAACGTGTAACAAAAAAATCGAAAAATGCAGTTGGCTTTGACATACGCTATTGTGCAAAAATGAAAAATACATATCTCAAAGTAGGCCATGACGCCATTAATTCCGTTATTTTTTTCTCATTCCAACGATATAAAACATGTCACAGAAATTTTAACCGATAGTGTCAATATTTAATATTTTACGAATACCACAATTCATATAATTGAATCGTAACAATCAGCTGTGCCATAATTAGTGAAAAACAATGTATACAGTTATTAATACACCAATAATAACAAATTCGATATGATTAGCATTTATTGTCAGTGCAATTTTGACGCTGAGATGGCAGTCACGGTTTACGGAGATAGATTTCCAGATGCTCCGCAGCCAAATCGAACTATGTTTAGGAAGTTAGTTCAAAATCTAAAAACGCACGGTTCATTTTCAAAAAAAGTAGTAAGGCGAGCGCATGTTGCGGATAATGTAAGAAAAGTGAATAGAGTAATGAATTATGTTAACCAAAATGAGGAAACCTCTTGAGACAAATTCAGAGAAACTGTCGCATAAAAAAAGACAGTGCAAGAAAAATATTGAAAAAAAAACGGATTTCGATGCTACAAAATGAGGAAAGTTCAACATTTAAATGAGGGAGATAAGCCAAGGAGAGTAAGATTTTGTAGATGGTTATTAAATAAGAAAAGGAATGACGCGCTGATATGTAGCAAAATTCTTTGGTCGGACGAATCAAATTTTTCTAATAATGGATTTTTCAATAGAAATATGCATTATAAGTGGACACGAGAAAATACACATTGGTGCAGAGAGACTGCTTTCCAAGAAAGATTTTCTACGAATGTTTGGTTGGGTCTTTTAGGGACTAAAATAATTGGACCTTATTTTTATGATGGTAAATTAACCGCTCGTAGATACCTTAATTTCCTGCAAAACGAATTTCAAGATTTTCTTTATGAATTAACAGTGGCAGAAAGATTAAATTATTCATATTTTCAACAAGATGGGGCTCCACCTCACACTGCTGTAATATGTACAAATTATTTAAATCAAGTTATGCCAGATAGCTGGATAGGCGCCTATGGACCCATTCTATGGCCAGCTCGATCACCAGATATTACTCCCTTGGATTTTTTCGTCTGGGGTTACATTAAAGACAAGGTATTTCAAACTGCCCCTGAAAATATTGAGGACATCAAAACCAGAATTCGAAACGCATGTGAGGCAATTACTCCTGAAATTCTCCAAAATGTAATGCGTGACGTGTCTCGTAGAGCACGTTTATGTGTCAGAATGCATGGGGCACAATTTGAGCATTTGTAGTTAGAAAAATAAATGCACACAATTTCTTTTCAATATAGTAGTAGGTAGTACTGTTATACATAGTTTTTCGTTTTTTTCTTTGGATGTTCGTTTTGTACTTGTATTTTTATTTATGAGATATTTATTGGTTTGTATTAAATTGTAATAAATAATTACGGAATTATAATTATTATAAAGTGAATTTTTACTATTATGGCACAGCTGATTGTTACGATTCAATTATATGAATTGTGGTATTCGTAAAATATTAAATATTGACACTATCGGTTAAAATTTCTGTGACATGTTTTATATCGTTGGAATGAGAAAAAAAATAACGGAATTAATGGCGTCATGGCCTACTTTGAGATATGTATTTTTCATTTTTGCACAATAGCGTATGTCAAAGCCAACTGCATTTTTCGATTTTTTTGTTACACGTTATTATTCTTATTGTCTTTGCCGTCGACTTTCATTCCTTTAACTTTCGACACAGTAATTTTTCATGATTTATTATGAGAAATGGGCAATTTTTTTTCATTCCCAAGATGAACTGGTGTACAAGTTTTAAATGTATTATTTGTATGTATGTATTAAATGTTTTATTTCCAGCCGTCGAGGAATATAACGGTCAGCCATATTTGGAATGTTCCAGATTGAATAAAAAAATATAATTTGTATCTGATGGGAAATGTATTATAAAAACAATAGTATAGCGGCACATAGGGCACTTAGCATAGATTTATTTGCATTTATTTTTACTTTATTAAATACAAAAAGTTCGCTCAAAGCAATTGTGTGTCTTTTAAGTCTTGATATAGTGCCTATCCTAAACCAAATATGGTTTTGTAATACTCTTCAGATACTCTCCGAGTAAAACTTTAGATAATTCCTTAAAACTTAAAAGTTTTAATGGTAGTTTTATAAAGAGGCATGTAAGTCCTTCTCTAAATGGGCACCTTGTACTCTTATAAAAGTTTTAAGTCGGCTTCATAGAGTCTTTCCAAACTAGTTACGTTAATAAGTAGTCTTGAAAGTGAATTTTTAGAATAACTTATAGGTTATTTTAAAACTACAAATGTTGCTTGGGAACCCTTGTACTTAGAAATAGTATCAATATGCTCGCCGAATATGTTCGATAGTGTGTCTGCCTTTTAACCACGCTCGAGATTCTCACAAAGACATCCTGTATAGTTACGAGCGTATTCATATTATTGAAATGTTTATATCCGTTTTGCCTCTGAGTAAATATTACACGTAATAAGGAAGCTCAATTCAATGCAAACTATCAATAACTGTCGATGATCGTAAGCTGAAAACACATTGCATCCGTTTTCGATTTACGTCTTTCACGCTAAAAAGAATAAACATCGCATTATTTACGCGTTACAGTATTTGGGCGATCTGAAACACAAAGTAGAAATTATATATCAGTTTCAGTTGTTGAAACACGTCGAAAATGCAATCTAAAAATAAACCCTGACCGTCTGGCATCGAGCTAGCAGTCGCCAGGTTTTTCTATCTCGTTTTAAGTTCGCACGTTTCGTTCTGCTTAACATTTCCCATTGTGTGTATACGAGTATGTTAAAGTAGTGGACACAATCGCAGTTTTTCTGCAAATAAAAACGAATTATTTTGTAAAATGTCTCAGCGCGAGAAACCGGAAATAAGGTTTACCATTTATTGGAATGGGCAAGTTATTGTGATATATCTGTGATAATTGATTTCGAGGTAAACAAGGACATAGGTTAGGTTAGGTTAAGTGCAGATATACAATCACGTATTATGTCATGTGAATTTATCTTCTCCTTTGTAGGGCTCTAGTGAGCACCCTGTAGTCTCTGTATAACGGATGTGATTCAATATCAATTTTGATCTATGCTTTTAGATACTTCAAAATTTCAATGAAAAAATTGATCTAAAGCTGCATCCTGACTACAGCACGAACATACAAGAACACGCACGAATAAGTTGGCCGATGTGAATGATTATCATTCACCACTTCATTCATTAATAATACTAATAGTAATTAGTATAAATAAGCACAGTCCTTTGTAAATTCAATCATTTGAATAAAACCAACGTTTGAAAATGGTATGTTAAGATACCGAAACTGCAGTAATGTGTATGTTACAATATATCTTTGTTAGAAAACAAAGTAGTGTCCTTCCTTTCTCATATTTACACATTGGTTTCTACTGGTCAAGTAGCAATGCGTGATATCGTATGAAGTACTCCTAAAACCAATACCCTCCAATATTTCTAGTGACTTCATGTGGCTAACCATGCCAGAAGCCCTAACAAGATCGACAAAGATGCAAAGCCTAGGATTTTTTTTCTCTCAGGGCTCGTCTGTTAATGAAAACTCCGAGGTCACTGCAAACTCCTGGGTTTATTGTGTTCTCCCCGTCATGCTTTATTCTGCCCACTCCAGTACCCCTGTACCCCTAATCAGGTTATACAGGTCTATGGTCGGGCGGGTGCTGATGAATTCCGGGTCTGTTCGTGTGTGCCCGTAGATACCATATCTGCTGCGAGCCAGTGCCTCGCAGTTGAATATGATATGATGGACCGTTTCCGGCCAAAGAGTTTAACAAATAGAGGAGACAAGCTCCATAAGCGTAATGTATAAGCAGCGGTAGGCTGTAGGCTTCTCATCCTTCTCACACAGTCCGTTCTCTCTTTGTCGCACAGTACGTAAGGGGAGGTGACGATTGCAATACAATGACAGTATGACAGATGGCAATAGGTGTATACCAACCTGGAACTTATGGGTGACTTAGTTTTTCTACAAACTTTACAAGTATAAACCATTGTCACAAAAAAAATAATTACTTAATATACAAATTAAACGTTATAAACAGAAGAAAAAATTGAGAAAACACGTGTAATTAATTGTAAATACAGCACAACGTTATTCAAAACAAAGATTCAAAATTGACGGTATCTGTGAAATCAAAGTGCGCCGGGTAAGGCTATGTTGCTTTGTCAAACAGAGTGGAGAGAGAGGGTACGAGGTGTGTGACAAGGACGAAGAGCCTACCGTCTCCAAGGCAACAAACCGCGACTCCCGGCAAATCGGCGGCTTGTCTTCTCTATGTATTAAACTCTTTGTTTCCGGCTCCTTATTGCATAGTCTGCAATCTAGGCTCCGGTCAAATTTGCCAACTGTATTCAGGTACTTCTTTACAGGAAATGTCCAGTCAGAAGACCTGTTATTAGTCTTAACTGCGTCCTGTTCGTTGTGAGCGGTTCTTCAGTTTGTTTTGTACATGGACCTTTAATGAGTGTTTTCCCATGTCGATTTCCTGGAATGTTCCTCCAGTGATTTTTGTGTTTGCTCTTGACCCAGTCTTTGATCGCCCTTCTGGCTGAGCTTTTAGAAATGCCCAGCGCGTGTTCTGGGCCAGTGGCGGCTCGTGATATTGTCTGCAGAGGAGGCTTGATATTCTGAAAGACAACTGATGTGCAATATGACTACAATTTGTACATTTCCCCACCACCCCTGAGGTATTACAACGGCGCGTTACATTTTTTTGCCGTGGGTTGTTCGCCAGGATACCGATTCACGACTTGAGAGAATAGAACTAATAAAAGAATAGAATGAAAAGGAAATAGAAAATATGAAGAGATGAAAAAATCATTCTCATGAAATTCTCGTTCCTACGACTCGAGTATCGGTATCCAAAGGAGTCCTACTATCCCACTTGTAATTAAATTATATAACTTTTAATAAAAATAAAAAAAGTTTTGGTAAAAAAATTAAAGTGTTTTTCTACAAACAAAAAATTGTGTTCATTATCACTGCCAGGCGTGTAAAATTATAAGTTTTAATAGAAATTAAAATAGTTTTGAGAAAGAAATTATATAAAAAAATTATGGAGAATTATAAAAAATATTTCCTAAAAAATAAATAACAAATAAATATTTTTTCTAAAATAACAACTACCTATATTAATCTCTGCTTTAAAGCCTGAATATTTTTATAAATGAGTGGTAACCTGCGATTTTTGGAACTAACAAAATGGTTGATTATTTCATTATAAAATGAATCGTGTTTCCTCAATTCTGACAAAAAACGTTTTTCTATTGAAATAAGCGATACATTTGAAAGGCGGTCTTGACTCATTTTGTTTCTAGTAAAAATGTTTTTATGCGTTTAAGTGCTGAAAATGATCATTCTACAGAAGCTTACCGGAATTGTCTCAAAAAATAGTGGCGTTATTCAAAAAGTTCTCTAATTTTGGGTCATAAGTTTTTAAAAAATCTACCAGCTCTTTGAAATTTCCTTTATTGCACGATTCTCGTTTTTCGTCACGTCCTCGGAAAGAATTTTCTTGTGAAGATAACTATATAACGGCATCTATTAACCTCTTTAATATTTCCCTATTCTCACGGACCTTTTCGTTAACATTTTCCATTTCTCTCTTATGTGCAGAATCCAAGAAATTTACAATATTTTGTTTACCAAACATTTCGAATTTAATGCAAGATGAAATGTGCTCCTGGGATTTTTCGTGCCTTTCTAAACCTCGCGACAAATTTTGCAAATTATTAAACCCGGCCCTGCCCCAAATTGAGGATTGATCATTAGTAAATAATAAACATCTCCAACAATATAATTTGTTTCTAACTGTTGATGCCGTTAACCACTCGACTTTTTTTATAATTGTTATCACAAAACCCTCTGTTTTGTTTACCACTTTTAAAAACTAACGAAAGCATTGCTGGTGTAGGCATTTCTTTTAATTCTTACCTTTTCGTCATAAATAAGAGTAGTAAATCCATTTAATAACAAATAATCCACCACGTCTGGACAACAAGACATGTTGTTGGGAATATTTTCACCTAGAGCACTTATTTCTAGCCCGCCTATCAAATGTTTTATGTATTTATACGTCAAGTTGTTCTTATAACCGGCTAAACGCAACTGTCAGACGTCAGTTCGTTTTCTTTGTGAATCACCTGACTCTTGAATGACCTGTGCACATGCGCTATAAAGAACTGAGATCTGGAGGCTAGCCTCATACTTGGCTATTCCAAGTGTTGCTATTTTACACAGCGCAAAGAAATTCAAGGTCATTCATGTTATAAGTAAATGCGGTAAAGTTGGAAGCTATTTCGTATTAGCTTCCAGCGAACCGCAGTGTTCATTCAGTAAAAGACCGGCCGACCGGGAAATATGCATACAAAGACTATCCGGACTGTAACGTTATAGGTATGTTTGTGGAAAGGAAATGCAAAAATGTTATATATAAACTGAAAATTAATTAATGAATAATAAACAATAAAAAATATTGAAAATTGAGATATACCTAATAGGAATTTCTTAAGATATTACTTTTGAAGATATGGTGGTTCTTCCAAGGGGAGGCTCAGCCTCCCCTGCCTCCCCTGACGAGCCGCCACTGTTCTGGGCCATAGAATATATTAGATGCCCCTTGTCTAGCAAGTTCTTGGGCTTTATCATTGCCGTCAATTCTACAGTGTTCTGGCACCCAGAGTAATTTGGCTCTGTTCTGCTCACCCATAATTTTCAGTTCTTCCTGGCAGTTCCATACCAGTCGGGATGACACTTTGTTAGAGGCTAGTGCTCTAAGTGCCGCCTGACTGTCTGATGCAGTGGAGATCTGGTGGTTAACATATTGTCGATTTGCATTCTCACGTACACATTCAAGTAAGGTAGAATTTCTATCTGGAATACAGTGGCGTGTTGCCCGAGGGAAAGACTTATTCTTGCCCTGAGTCTTTTACCATTCCAGCTCCTGTGTTTGTCCTAGACCCGTCAGTATACCAGGTTAGGCCCTTACGTAGTATGTCAGGAGCTTCTTTTGACCAGTCCTTCCTCTCTCCAATGTTGATATTGAAGGGCTTGTTGAAGGTTATTTTTGGTATCATGTAGTCTGATCTCATATTCAATAGAGGGTCTTCTACAGTGTTAATTACCCTCAAGTGCCGTCCCGATCTAGCCCCGTGGAGATTCGGGGCATTTGAGTTTTGCAGCCTATATGCTCCCGTTCTACTTACTATCGTTTAAGGTTTGGTAGATTCGAGCAACAACGTATACTAAAGCATTAATTTGGCCGTTTCCTATTAGTTCTGATTTCTATCGCCGATTCATAAAAACCGGGTGTCAAATATAATTTTTCTCCTACTTTCTTTAGTTTAAAAGTTGAGGAAGATCCTAATGACACAGTTTAATTAAGCAAACTTCAAAGTCAAAGAAACATTGATAGATGTTGGAGCTAAAGTATATAGCAAAAAAATTATTTACATTTTTTTTAGACGACACCCTATTTTTGAATGACAGTAACGGTGGAAATTATCCTCCTAAATTATTTTGAAAAAAAAAAAATTTTTAGAGGTAGACCAAGGCCTTAATTTAAAAAAAATATATTTTATTCGATATCAATAGCGCTCTTGTAAATGTATTAATACATTTACTTTGATAAGTTTACCTACATATATTGTCTTTTAAATACATTTGGCAACAAACGGAAATTTATGTAGTGTCCCACGTAAGCAGGCTTGAAGCGAAAATAGACATACAGGAACACAAAAGAAAAATGAAGCAAATTTTTCTTCAACAACTGGAAAAGCTTTTTGACATTGCACATCAGAACGCAATGAAAATGATAAAAATTAAAGAAGATAGGGATTTTCTAGAAGCTCAGCGAGAAAATAGATGCGGTTGCATGGCTGAAGTAGACATGACATTACCCAAACTAGAGAAGAAAGCGGAAAAGAGAAAGTTACAAGAACAAAAACGAAAAAATACCGCAGATGAGGAAAGGCAAGGGACGTCTTCCTTGTCAAGTTTATTGATAGAGGATTCCAGTGGCAAAGACATCTCAGAAAGCGACAGTGAAAAAGATAAGATGGTTTACGTGCTAAATGAGAAGGAAAACAAAAAGAATAAAAGAAAAAAAAAAATTGATGTTAAAATTTCTGGACCGTTGGTAGTTCACTGCGATGGTAAACTACTACCTAATCTAACAGGAAAACTTCAAAGAGATCGTGTTGCAGTTTTTAGGAGTTCCTAGGTGTGAGACAAGTTCGGGTGCTGTTCAAGCGAATACCGTGGCGGAGGCTTTGGAACATTGAGGAATTATTTAAAAGAAGCAGGTATGTCATTTGATATGTTGTTAGAACAACAAATACAAACAAAGCTGTTCCTTGCCTGTCGTCGTCATATATTCGAGCTTATTCTCAAAGCTGTATTTGAAGAGTGCATAGGTGCTACATCGTCTCCTGAAATAACTTTTTAAAAGATTTGGAACTTTCTGGGACAAGATTGACACAACGAGCTATGTAACATTTAGAGAAGATGAAGAAGTTTATAATGCACTGGGGCCTAAAAAAACTGAAATTGATTTGTTTATAAAAAATCAGCTTAAAAGCTGCCAGCCGCGTGATGATTACAAAGAATTTCTGGAACTACCTCTGTTATTCCTAAATAACCCCCGTGAAAAAGTCACCTTTCAAGCATCTGGATCAATGCATTACGCACGGTGGATGGCAAAGGGGATTTATTCAATAAAAGTTCTGATGTCTCACAAACAATTCCATTTAACAGAGAGAGAATATAAAGCTCTTCATGACATTACTATTTTTGTCATTTTACTTTACATTCAGGTATGGTTTTCAGAACCTTCTTCCACAGATGCTCCTAGAAATGATTTAACTTTTGCGAAAAGTTTGTTAGCATTTTCTACAGTAGGAAATAAGAAAGTAGTTGAAGCTGCTGCCCGAAAATTTTTAGGGCACTTGTAGTATTTGTCCGAAGAGTTAATAGGTCTGGCATTTTTTGATCCGCACATCTCTGATAATTGAAAAAAATTAATGATATCTAATATTCTTTCATGAATGACGAACCAACAAAACAACTGTACGTGCCAACCCTTGATTCCCTGGCAAATTTGGAGTTACATGATGTTGTGTCGAAGCACACTATGTCGTTCTTTAATATTCGCAATATTCCCGTTAATTTTATGAAACTTGAACCTAATTTATGGCCACAAAATGAATAATATGTCTCTGGCCTCGAAATAGTAAAAGGTTTACGTGTAATCAATGATACAGCTGAAAGGGGAGGAGCATTAATACAAGAATATAATCGCTCTCTTACCAAAGACGATGAGCAACTACCATATTTACTTCAAGTAGTTCAAGACCATCGAAACCGATACCCTGACAGCAGAAAGAAAACAATTTTAGACGAAAAATAATATAATAGTATTTCTTGATTCACAAATACATAAAAAATGTGTAGTTTAGTGCAATTGTTTGTAATATCTCTGGGTTTTAAAAATAACAAAATTTATCAAAATTTCAAGAGGCTTGGTCCACCCCCAAATATTATTTAATTTTAAAAAAAATTTACATACATATTTAAGCCCCATATCGGCACCAGTTACCAACATGTCGCATGCAAGAATAAAAAAAAAAAATTTTTAGCTCCACCCTAATGTGAAATATAGATAATATTCGAGGAAGAGATTTGGGCCGAAAAGTGAAAATATTTTTGTGGATAAAATTTGAGTTCTGAACCTCATAAATGTACAGTATTTTCTTGGCCGCTACCTTATTGGAGGTCGGAACATTTCAGCTTGGTAGAAATAAATAAATAAATTTTAGTTTAAACGGCAACCATTTTCAAAAATTCAAGGGTGCTAACCCCACCTCCTTTAGTCATACTAATCCAGTCCAAGAAGCCCAAAATGGGGGAAATAATTCGTGTAGAGGCCAATTTTCATATAGTGGTCTGGTGGAGTGCCCTGAATAACATACTGATTAGGGGAGTAAAATTAGGTTTTCACTTTGGAAAAATTCCTCAATCGATGATTTTTGTTGAAGCGTGTTCAGAAGGTGTGGCGAACAAAATATCAAAATGCCACCGCGAGAAATTGTGTGGGAAATGTTTTATTAAACAATTTAGGTGCAAAAATACGATATTTCATGAATAACTTTTTACATTCAATGTGTATGAAAAAACTGACAGCACCATTGGAAAGTCCTGATCAGTGGTCGAAAACTACGCCCTCTAGCGGAAAAGTATCTATATACAATAATAACTATAAAAAAATTCTTACAAATAAGTTTCTATTCATTTTTTTTTTCTAGGATCAATGCTTTTTACAATTTTTATCCTATTAGTGGTAAAGAAATGTTCAAATAAATTTTTTTTTGAAATAGGTTTAAAATGTCACGAAACGTGGATATTTTTTTTTTCATTATCTGTTCCCTTTAGACGGCCCACCCTGTATATTTTCGAGTGATAGTCTAGCCATCTCGTCGGTGGCACTAGCGCCAGTTACCTACCAAATTTCACTATTCTCCGTCAAGTTGTTTTTAAGTTAATGCACCGAGAGAGAGACAGACAGACTGACGGAATTGAAAAACCTATATTTTCGTAATCTACACGATCTGAAACGTGAAAATCCGAAAAATCTCGGAAGGTGATTTTTTCCTGAATACGATACTTTCCTTCGGTATTTCCATCCTCTATATCTAGAAGAAAAAAATAGAAACTTATTTGTAGGAAATTTCATCTAGTTTAAGTTGTATATAGATACTTTTCCACTTTCGTTGGCTGAACTATACCGGCCATTGCTTATTTGGAGAGATCTAAACTAACATTTTTGCTTATTTCTAGCTGTGTAAAAATGGGTATGTTGTGGAGGCCACCACTAGCTCTTAGACTATTAAGGCATTTAATTTTGAACACGTCTCACAGTGGGGCCGAAAGCAACATTTTTTGGAAAAAATTCAGAAAATTCTGAATCCGGCCCAAAATAGCCTCGTGAGTACAGGAAAATTAATTTCAAAAATAAGACTTAAATTGGGGTGGTTTTCAGGGGGTAGAAATCGAAATAACTCAGTAATATTTTGAAACTTCAGGAATTTATAGAATTCTACCTCTGAATTAATGAAAAAATAGTGAAAAAAATCTCTTTTATAAGGAAAGGTAGTTTTTGGGGGTTGAAATCAAAATAACTGTAATAATCCGAAAATTTGGGATTTATATAGAATTTGACTTGCAAATTAAATGAAACTGATTTTGATGACATACGTTAGCGTTAGTTCTTATCCGGGGGATGTAACTAACGTAAATACATTTAAAAAAAATAAAATAAAAAAGCTAGGGCCAAACATATGAATATATTCTATCAGTGTAATAAAAATAAAATACATTTATAATTTAGTAAAATTTAATAAAAATATATCTAATTATTCACTTTCTAACGAGGTTCCTCAACTTTCGGAATCGTCAGTACTGATAATAGTAGAAACAGTCGAAACATTCGAAGTAATACTAACATTTGACGGCATCAACAGGTCCAAAACATAGCATTCCTCCATTGGACACTTTGTACGTTCATCGACAAATTTCTTCATTTCAGACACTTGATCTTCTAATTTAACGTACCCAGATTGTCTCATCTTATTAAATAATGTTTGTCTAGTTAAATATATACCCATAGAACCAGATCCTGCAGTAAAAATAAATTAAATATATTAAGTATAAGAAAGAGGGTGATTTTTCGATTTTAACTTTAATTTATTTAGAAACTTATAAAACAAAATGGCGCAAATATGCTCATGATTTTCTTTATTTTCCGGCAAGATCAACCTATTAATGAGCAAATAAATTCAAAATTACAGACATGATATTCTATGATATCAACTAAAACTCTACCAACAAAAATTGTTAACATAGATTCTTAAGAATTTTTAAACTGTTTTTGTTAATCAAGATTAAACATTATTAATTAACATAATTTAACAACTATAATTATAAAATGATTAACTTACCTGTAGGTAATGACGCCATGTTAAAAACAGTAAAATATTTGTAAACACTAAAATAAGATTTCAAAAAGAACACGTGTCTTATCTCAGCTAAATCACAATAAGCTCTGTTAGTCGCGAGGAAGGACAAATTTCGACTGCCATGATAAGAATACATTCGTGTTTTCTGTTCTTCCTACTACAGTATAGTACTTAGTAGGCATTTAACTTTCGAATTGAGGCATTTTTGCTGGTCTCTTATTATTTTTTTATTTGGAGTTTTTTCCAAGAATTACTTATCTTGGCCCCACTGTGGCGTCTGTGGGCCTGCCAACTCCTCCCCCCTCCCTTTTCGTCTGATCAACAAATCAACAATCATTCTAACAATTATGCGAAATAACATGTAATTATGTTGAAATTTACTACAGAAAAAGCAGACTGGACACTAACTTCCTACATTACAACTTGGGAAGTTTACTACCCCTAATGCTAGCTAAAGAGTATTCCGCTTTCGTAATCTACGTAATTAAATCAGGAATGAAAAAAACAATATTTTGTTCACAAAATAACACATAAGAAGTTCACCAGATCTTAGACTAAATGTGTTCACTTAATTATTTTATCATTTTTACAGACTTATACGTTGGTAAATTTCGGTCTTAATTTTTTTTTGTCTGCTTCCTCACCTCTCTGTACTGTCTATTGTTCAGAGGCCAGTATATTTCTAGAAAAAAATCAAAAAATCTGCACATAGTGCTAATAAATCATCATAACCACCTAGGTTCATTTTTTGGTTCCTCTGTGATCCTACAATAGCCTGCAACTCATAAACGTTTAAAATTACGATATAACAAAAATCCAATTTTTTTGTTAGCCTGTTAAACACTACTAAATAATTGGCTTGACCTGTAAAATTATTGTGCAAGAGAAATTTGAAACTACTACAGTTGAAGCGAAAAAGAAACGTAGTAGGCCGACAA
Organism: Stenurella melanura; assembly: GCA_963583905.1. NCBI lineage: Eukaryota > Metazoa > Arthropoda > Insecta > Coleoptera > Cerambycidae > Stenurella > Stenurella melanura. The sequence continues at coordinate 101,137,690 of OY757317.1, forward strand.
TTACATATGCAGGGTGGTTATTTAAATTGAGGCAGCAAAATATCTCGAAAACAACCAAAATATCTCGAAAACAACACATTTGAAAAAATGTTTCAGCCAAAGGATACTAATTTTAATAATGCTGTAGTAAAAAATATCAGTTTCCATTAAAAAAAAATTGAAATTAACCTTGAAAGCGACCACTAAATCGAAAGAAAATAATATAATTTGGTTTCCCCCTGTAAATCGAGCAACTTCTGTCTCAAACATTTTTTTTTCGAAAGTGCATTGTTTCAGATGGTATTTTATCATCTCAATTTAAATGGGCTACCCTATACATATATTAAAATACATAAGCAATTATTCGATAGTCTTGCAATCGTTATGTATTTGGTTTAATTAGGGTTTCGACAAATAATAAAATTAGACATATTAAATACTGTTATTGTTCATTGTGCCACTATTTAGTCTACGGTCCAGTAACCGTAGTTTACTTACTACGGTTTCCGGTTCAACCTGTAATAACATGCCTTGTATAGTATGTTTCCGTTTTAAATTGCACAAGCTCTGAAAGCTAGTCGCTTGTAACAGGTGACAAACAATGTTTAAACGTACATGGAAACATTAGGTATAAGTTTAACTTAAAATATGAAATTGATGTAAGCGACGCGTAAGTTAAAAACCTTGAAAAACCTGAGGATGAAAGAAGTGTTACGAATATTTGGCATTAACAAGAACAGTAAGAAGGCTCTCTTCTTGAAATGTTGATTTCATCATCATGATTTAGTATTAGTACGCTCAGTAAAGTGGAATATAATTATAAATTATTATGTATTATTCTTTCAATATTTAAAATTTAGGTAAATGTATTAATAAGTTTTATCAAAAAGAGTGAAATTTTTCGAAACAATTGACGAAAAAATAGAAAAAATTGATTTTTTTCACTTTTTTTCAAGTTTAAATTTTTTTTCTTGCTCACCATCATGAAGTGCGTAAAAAATCTACATTTGAAAAAAAAAAGAACCTCAAATGATGCGATGCACAAATGTTATTGGCCAAGTCAATTTTTGAGACATATATTAGATATCTTGACTTGAAAGTTTGACCAATTATTCTTCACATTATAAAGCATAATTTCGGAAAATGTCATCAAATTTCACTTAAAACATCCGAAGTTAACACCAAAAAAACAAAATTTAGCGGTTTCAGTTCTTATTTTTTTGAGGTTATGTGTGCAGATAAAAAATCCATATTGTAACCGCTGATAGCCTATACCATAACAAAGAGTCTCAATTTTTTTAGATTTTTTTGAACCTACACATACCGAGATATACTCGTCTATATTTAGAAAGAACGGCCGAAATGGTCGATTTTTCACAAAATGGCCGATAACTTGCATAGCGGCGATTGCTAGAGGTAGAAAATGTCCATTTCGTATAGTATTCGATGTAACTAACATGTTAAAAAACAAATTTTTGAGACTGGAAACGATTCCTTTTTCACTAAAATTTGATCCTTGTTTGACACCACTATTATTTTTTGGAGATTATTTTAATTTAAATTTTTTTATTACGTTTGCTGCATGATTTTCAATGTAATCTAATTTGTTGTATTTAGCATGACAATAGAAGAACCTCCGCGTATCCGTTCCTTCCAAGAGCATTAAAATTTATTACCTCATTCCTAACTCTTTCAATTGCCGCATTTATAGGCGAGTCTGCCTGGGGTAAAAAAGATGTGGTTTTACAAATTTTGTATACCATTTGAGTTAGCAACGGTTTCTTATAGGAAAAATTCCGCTGAACAAGATTTTCTAATGGAAAGTTTTCCTAAACCGCGAGCTTCATGGTCAAATAATTGTTTAAACAAAATTTTTTTCATTTTTATTTAATAAAATGAAAACGATTTGACGGATCTGAAAAAATCTTGATTCTATCGAAAGATATTTTCAATACGCGTCGTTTGTCAACCCGTTCATTTGTTATAGCCAAAATAAATTTCTTAATTAACAAATTGATTACTCCGAAACAATGAGATCAGGATATTGTTTTATTTCAAAATATATGCCTTTTATACCAAAGAATATACCATTTTTTTTGGCCCGATATCTTCAATGCGTTTTGATTGTTTAAACAATAATTGTCATAATTTGTTAATTAGCAAACAACTTTTTTTTTCGAAAGTTTGATCGACTTCAAACCAACTTTAAACGATAAATATTGATGTCGGGCATAACCCCCATAGAAGTCTGCACGAATGCAACTTTTTGTTTTTGTTTATATAAAATTTAAATTAATTTTGCAAATTAACAAATGGAATATCTCGGCTCTGGGTAAGCGTATCGAAATAGGGTTTTATGCATATGAAAGTGCTTGGAAAAAGGAAAATTTTGAGACCAGCAAGAACTTGATCGGATAACCGGAACCGGAAATAAAAGTGATATTGCGTGAAAGGCTCTAATTTGTTTATTAATAACTTTTTGGACACGAGGTTGGGTGCAAATGAGAGGTAACAAGTTTTTTCATCAACCACGAAAAGTTCTACAAAAAATATTCAATCCCCGAAGAGTTATACGCGTTTTTGACCCTTAAAAAAATCTCTCCCGCAACGTGAAAATAGTAAGATTTGACGCGCAATGGGGTGGCGGGTTCGATCCTCGGTGTGGGAAATTTTGTTTTCGTCAAATTTGCTTTTCTTTCATGTAACCAAGTATTTTTTATGATAAATGTTTTTACTTTCTGAGAAAGTTTTGAAAACGTCGTAAATCATTGTTTTTTTGCAATTTTCATTAAATAAATGGTTATCTTGCAACAAACATGATTGTTCTTGTCCGACGAGGATTTGTCGGTAGTTTTTGTTTTTTTTCACTACTTTTTGTGAAAGAGAAGGCTTGTTTTACTTTATTTGAGGAGGGTGTCTGTCGAAAAAAGACCAAAAATAAAAAGGAAATAAATATTTTTTTCACTTTTTTCTTATAATGAAAAAAACACACTTTGTTATTTGTAAATGAGGAATAATCAAAAGATTTAACTATTTTAATGGCATTATTATAAAAAACCGGTCCCCCACTCACAAAAGGGCCCATCCCGTTCCACCGTTCCATGATTTCGACTATAAGACATGTAGAGCATACAAAGCAGGTGCACAGCACCAGCTCGAGAGTTACCGATTTAATGATTAATTATTTATAGCGTTTTTTACAATTTAAAAATTATTTTATTATGGGAAATATTTTATTGCACGAAAGAAAGTGAATTTGACAGCAAAAAAAAAACCGAGGATCGAACCCGCCACTCCATTGCGCGTCAAATCTTATTATTATCACGTTGCGGGAGATTTTTAAGGGTCAAAAACGCGTATAACTCTTCAGGGATTGATTGTTTTTTGTAGAACTTTTTGTGGTTGATGGAAAAACTTGTTAGCTTTCATTTGCACCGAACCTCGTGTCCAAAAAGTTGTTAATAAACAAATTAGAGCCTCTCACGCAATATTACTTTTATTTTCGGTTCCGGTTATCGGATGAAGTTCTTTCTGATCTCAAAATTTACCTTTTCCAAGCACTTTCATATGCACAAAACCCCATTTCGATATGCTTACCCAGAGCCGAGATATTCCATTTGTTAACTTGCAAAATTAATTTAAACTTTAAATGAACAAAAGCAAAAAGTTGCATTCTTGCAGACTTCTATGGGGGTTAGGCCCGACATCAATGATTATCGTTTAAAGTTGGTTTGAAGTCGATCACACTTTCGAAAAAAAAGTTATTTGTTGATTAATAAATTATGACAATTGTTTAAACAATCAAAAACCATTGAAGATATCGGGCCAAAAAAATCTGGTATATTCTTTGTTATAAAAGGCATGTATTTTGAAAAAACCAATATCCTGACCTCATTAGTTTCGGAGTAATCAATTTGGTAATTAAGAAATTTATTTTGCCTATAACAAATGAACGGGTTGACAAAATGAGTTGTGCCTGGCGCCAAACGACGGGTATTGAAAATATTTTTCGATTGAATCGAGATTTTTTTCGGATCGGTCAAACCGCTTACATTTTATTAAATAAAAACGAAAAAAAAATTGTTGAAACAATTGTTTGACCATGAATCTCGCTGTTTAGGAAAATTTTTCATAAAAAAATCTTGGTCAATATTTACGACATCCACTTATTCATTAGCAAAAAACTAAAAATACTTGTATATTTTACGTTATGTAACTAACAATTTGCCATCTACTATATGTTGTGCAATCACCTGTAACTGCTACAAAAAATTCCAAAAGTTTTACACATATCATTCTCCATCTCGCTCTCACTCACTGCATCACACTACTGTCTCCATTCGACTGTAGGGGCTGCATTATTATTGTTCCTTGCCCTACTAGAAATGCTAAAACAATTACTTACGCCAAACGACCTTGAACTACGAAAGAAATTTTCAAAGAGAACATAATATGCGTCCCTATATTTAATACAAAAAAAGATAATATTCTTTGCTCTTCTCGAAAAATTCTTTTTTTTTTGCAAAATTATAATTTTTTAGCATTTCTAGTAGGGCAAGGAACAATAATAATACAGCCCTTACAGTTGTAAATAGAGACAGTAGAGTGATGCAGTGAGTGAGAGTGAGATGGAGAATGAAATGTGTAAAACTTTTGGAATTTTTTGTGGCAGTTACAAGTGTTTGCACAACATATAGTAGGTGGCAAATTGTTACTTAGATAACGTAATATATGTCAGTATTTTTAGTTTTTTGCTAATGAATAAGTGAATGTCGTAAACATTTACCAAAATCTTGTTCAGCGAAATTTTCTCTATAAGAATCCGTGGCTAACTCAAATAGTATAGAAAATTTTGGGGAAAAATCCCAGGCAGACTCGCCTATTGGCACTGCATACCAAATTACGGTGTCAAAACTGAAACTGCCTCGTCAAACCTAATAATCGAGCCCCACGTTGCGTTACACCGCGTTTGTTCGATTTCCTGCTGTGAACGCGTGCCACAGTATGCCGATGCACCGAGCTGGAACTAGTGAGACCCCACTAAATTAAGTCAATCACACTGAGTGAAGAACGGCGGGTGCCGCAGCTCATGGCTAGCCTCGACTAACTCTAAAATAATCCAAAAAGTCCTGCAGAACGTCGCTAGTGCGTTGCACCCAGTGTTAAACTACAACGTAAATAAAACAAAACGATAATGTACGCGGAATTAGATTTTGATTCGGGCGCGATGCCGAAGATCCTCTCAGCTGTGTGCGGTATGATCAACTTGCGGCCGTCTTTGTTGCACGTAGGGGTGCTTGTCATCGGTTTGGTGGTGGTTTGTCATAAAGCTGTGACTTATCTTGTGGTGTATCCTCTTTTCAGATTGCTGTTTGGTACTCTGTATCCTGCTTATGCTTCATATAAGGCTGTGAGAACGAAGAACGTCAAGGAATATGTAAGTACTCTATTTTTATGTTGATAGAAATAGTTGGTAAATGGTACGTGGCATATTAAATTGGTGGAAGACTAATGGAATATATAATGTGACCCACTAAAAATTTGTATACCGCCTTGTAAAATTGTCATTGTCACAATTTTTTTTCGGGGTTGAAATTCAAGATTTTATAATATTTTAGATATTGAGACATTGACTTGAAATTTGGTACACGTATGTGTTATATCGACATTGGAACTATATTATACCCAAGTATCAATTTAAATGCTTTTTAGATTTATTTAGGTTTTATGCCAGATTTATTAAATGCCAAATGCACTTAAAGATAGTTTTGTCTTAAAGAAAGTTTTGAAATGGCCTTCAAGAACTTACATTAAAACTAAATTATCTTTTAGTCTTTATTGGCTTATGATGAATTAATTTGAGGTGGTTGAAATCACTAAGTTTCAGGTCGAACCTTCATAAAACCAACTGCTTGCTAGAGTTTTAATGAAGCAAATCGGTCTCAAACCTAGAATGATTTGGTTTAGTGTTGTCCAGACTATAATGTTTTAAAATAGGTAGTTTTAAAACTGTGATAAAATATATACATATTCGTCGGCGTTTTGTTTGTGTATGACGTGCCTGTGGGTGAATTTATAATAATGGCAAGTTGTAGTAAAAATAACTTTCTCGGCAAACTGGCGTTTTAGGTTATATTATCCGAGCACCATAAATTCTATAGGTTTTAAAGAGGTTGTGTTATGTGCTCAAATGGTTTAAAATTGGTTTTAAGATAAGCTTACAAGTTTTAAAAAATATATTAAGACCAATGAAGCTTAAAATATACTTTTACAAGAATAAATCGACATACTTAAAGAGCAGTTGGTAATTAATAGGCATCTTAAGACAAAACATGTTTGAAGTAGAATTATTCACAGCTTATAGGATTTATACATACAGCCGCCATTTTATGTCCAGCCGTCGAGGAATATAACGATCAGCCATATTGGGAATGTCCCAGATTGAACAAAAAAATGTAGTTTGTATCTAATAGAAATGTTTTATAAAAACAATTTACATACACTAAACCATGTTATGGGCAGATGCTAAAGCTCTCTTTGCTTTTTAAGTCACAAAAAAATTAATTATTTGTATATTTTTAAAAAATTGTGTGCTCCCTACGAATTTTTGAGAACTGTCTAATACACGTTTTACAGTAAATTTAGCCTATTTGAAAATTTTACCCCACTATAAATAGTCCAATCAATGCATTTACAAGTACTCCATCTGTTTTTCTGAACTGTTCTTAGCAGTCCCCAATTGTCCATTTTGTAACTTATATACGAAATATATATAGTGACACAAAGAAGCTAAAAGAGCGGCGGTGTCCTTTGTCGGTCGCCTTGTGGGCTTTAACTGCTTTATCGGCATCTCTTTGATGGCCTCACTATTTCTCTTACGTCTACTGTAGAATAGATTTATTTGCATTTATTTTTACTTCATTAAATACAAAAGTCCGCTCAAAGCATTTGTGTGTGTCTTTTAAGTTTTGATATAGGGCCTATTCAAAATCAAGTATGGTTTTATAATACTTTTCAGATACTCTCGTAAAGTTTTAGACAATTCATTGAAAGTTTTATTAGTGGTTTTAAAAAGAAGCATGTAGGCCCTTCTCGAGATGGGCCCCTGTACTCTTATAAAGGTTTTAAATCGGCTTCATAGAGTCCTAAATTATTTACGTTTATAAGTAGTCTTGAAAATAAGTTTTTAGTATAATCAGGGCCGGTTTTAAACAATTTTTATGGGGGGGTGTGAAATTGTTATAATGCCGAATGACTTCTTCTCATCTGGTCCTCTGTTTTATTTATATATGAAGGTCATTTAATTTTTGGGATACAAAAAAATGTAAATCTGATTTAAAAAAAAAACTTTATTTTAAAGTAAAATGTAAAATATAAAAGATACAAAACGGTCATTCCTTATGTTTGTTGGGTATTTTACCACTGTGAAAATATGTAAAAATATTGATGAAAAAAACCTCTGCGCTAAAAGGATCAGACAGGGAGTGAATGGTTCTTAATATTTTTAGTACAAAATGTATCACACCTAAAAATATATAAACTGAAAGAAAATTGTTAAATGATAATGAAGTAAATTAAATTAAATCGAAGGCTGTTAACGTTTCGGAAACTATTTTTTTTTTCAGTTATCAAAACTTTCACTTGTGTGACATTTTGTGCTAGAATGATTAAAAACCAGCCTCTCTCTGTCTGATCCTTTTGGCGCAAAGGTTTTTTTAATAAAAATTTTTACATGTTTTTACAGTGGCAACATACCGAACAAACATAATAAATGAATATTGCCACAAAATAATTATAAATAAAACGGATGTATTATTATAAAACTTAATTGTTTTTAAGCAACTTTAACTCTTCTTTCTTTTAAAGCGGCCCATCGTGCAACTAAAATGTTGAAAGGTATTTGTTCCAGAATATCTCTCTCTAATGATAAGATTAATAATGAGTCTAAACGTGAATCGGTAATTGTTCTTCTAACAAAAGTTTTTATGAGTTTTAGTTTGCTGAAACTCCTTTCATTTGAAGCCATACTCACCGGCACCGTTTGAATTGAAGTACATAATTTGTAACACAATGGTAGAATGATCTTTAGTTCATAAGCCTTTTCAACAATTTTATCTAGAGATGTAAGTTCTCGACATTGCTAAATATTTCTAATTCAGCCTGAAGGCCCTCTAAGTCTACATGGTTATCTGGAAGTAACTTTACTGCTGCCTCTGCAAGTTCTAAACTGCAATTGTGTCGACTTATTTCCGCGGAAACTCGCGGTGTTGTACTTTTGATGAATCGAAGTGTCCTGTTCAAATACAAGATACAAGATAGGGGTTGCTCGACAGGTAATAATTATTTATGACATTGAGTTTCTATTGTTTTGAGTTTTTCTATGATTTTATGTATATAATTGCCGAACGCTGAAAGTGCCGAATGGTAAACGATTTGCCGAATTGGCTTCAAACTTGGGGGGGTGTGACACCCCCCATACCCCCCCCCCCTATATCTGGCCCTGAGTATAACATAGATTATTTTAAAACTACAATTGTTACTTGGGTATTTTAAGATGATTCCGTTGAAGGGGTGGGCGTAAGTAGGGGTAAATAGGAGAAAATAATTTATGCAAGCTGGTAAGAGTACAGAAACTTGGGACTTGGTGTATATACTAGAAGCCAAGGCCTCAGATTTCTTTTCAACCACCATCCACCACCTCCACTCCATTATAAAAGGGATTGATAAAATAAAATTGACATATTCACTTGAAATTTGCATGTAAATTTTACATGTATAGTGTAACGACATCTGATTGACGTACTAGAGTACAAATATTATTGAGATGTTTTCCTTTAAAGAGACTTGGATGTTCAATATGGATATGGAAATAGTGATTCCTTAGGCAGCGGTTTTTTATTGACGATTTCTACCAGTTCCTTGTGTTGTCAATTTTTGAATAATTTATATTGTGATAGAGACATAAATATTATTGTTTGTTTATTTATTTACTTAAATGAATAAATAACACAAACAGTATATATAACAAAATTTAAACAGCAAATACACAGAACATGGATATTAAAAGAGGTTTGGTTATATTAAACAAAAGATTAGAAGTATTAGGTTGAAGTTTAATACAAACTTTGAATGTATTGTGATTGCAACTGAATATATCAACATTTTGACAACTGTTGTCTAAGTGCTGCACATGGTGTAGTATACAAGAGAAAATTGTAAGATACTTGTGCGTTTTGTTTTAAGAGCCTGGAAAATATGTGGAAAGTAAAAACAAATTTTCTCCAAAATTGTAGGACAGTCAACCATATTATTAACTTTGTAAAGTAGCATTTCAGAGAAATAACCACGCCTATCAAAAAGCGAAGGCATGCTAAAATTTTGTAGTAGTTCCGGTTGAGGAAACCTACTTTCAAAATTGACCCACAGCAGTTTTAGAAATTTTGTTTGTATTGATTATAATCGATGTGCATTATATCTGGGACAACAAACAATTCATGCGTATTCCACTCTTGATTTAATAAATGAGTAAAACGGCAATGCACATGAAAAGTTTTAGCTACTGCGCACTATAAATCCATCGCTCACAGTTGTTTCAGTGCGGTTGGTAAAGTTTTCTATCAAAGATAACACCGAGTTCCCGAAATATGTCAGGTTTTGCTAAAGGCCATAGTCAAAGCCGATGACCAAACATTACTGAAGAGCTTTTGTACAAAAGGACATTTGACAGAAACATTAAATTGAAGATTGTTTGAAGTGCACCATTCTGACAATCTAACTGCTATATTCAGAAGACAAATCTTCAAGGCATTCGGCAGTGAAATATATTTACGTGATTCATGTCAAGCAGACAATTAATATCTAAAATTCAAATTAGAATATTATTTAACATAAACAACAAAGGTCCAAGAATAGATCCCTGTGGAATACCAAACGGAGCAATATAATCAACAGATTGAAGCCTATTAAAAGTTAACGAATTTTGAACATTGTTATAGGTGTGATTAAAGAGATAACAGTAGAATGCCAAATGCAATTTATTGAGTAAAATAGAGTGGTCATCGAAAGCTTTAGAAAGATCGGTATATGCGATATTAGTGTGTGTACGCGAGTCGACAGATTCAGCCATGAGTTGATTAACACAAGGTTAGTTGTGGTGGATCGACCTTTTATAGAATCACGCTGGGATGTCATATGGATAATTTACTGTAAACATGACATTAAATAGAATTGTATAGCAATATTTCAAATCTGTTGGCTAAATTGCAAAGTTTTCAGTCACCGCTTTTGTACGCTTTTTAAAAACTCGACATACTTTAGAGTACATCCAGCATGTTTAAAAGTGAATTATTTGCTTATACTTGTAATGAAACATATTCTTTATAGGATTTTGCAAACAGCAGAAGAAAACGATCTATTAGAACTAAAATAAAAACTGTTTGTAAAATTATTCATTAACAATCTTTACATTATTTCGATAACCTGAATTCTGGTTATGCTAGCAATTAAAATCCTAAAATCAATTTGTCTTTCTTATTGGACAATTCTTATTCTAACACTAGTCTCTACATAGTCCCCTACAGCTAAGCAGAATACACCAGTATCTACATAACCCCCTACGGCTATGAAGATTCAGTTGAAATGAGAACAAAGGCCTAAAATGAATTTATTTAAATACCTTGTCTTTTGGAAAAATTTTCTTTCAAATGGATTACATTTTCATGAAATCTATCATTCTGTTTTTTGGAAATGCTTAGCCTTTGAAACGTTTTTCGCCCTTATTCTGAGCTCATCGGAAAGGCACAAAGCCACTCACACGATGTTCCATGCAAAAATCAAGACAATTACCATTTTTTTGACATTGTTTGACATTGACTGAAAGAAAATACAGATTTTCACCTATAAAGAATATGTTTCATTACTTCCAGTATTTCTGAAAACTACTAATAGGGATGCACAAATTATATAGCAGCAAGTAGGCATGCAGTCTTTAACAGAGATAAATTATTGTTTGCTTCCGTTGTCGGTTTACGTTTCATTTCACACCTCGTATTTCTGGCTCACTGAAAGAGTTAATATAAGAATAACACTAAGAAAAATCTGTAAATCCATTTATTACGTCTAGCGGATTATCCATGGCGTCCATGGTGGATCCTCTCTTATTATACTTCCATATCCACGTAGTCAAGTGGAAGTATAGTAATCGCAAAAAAAAATCCGACATCTTTCTTATCGAAATAGATTTACAGTGTCATGAAACGTCGAGATTTTAAATTTGAGCGAAAGAAAATTTCTGTCTGCCTGTCGGTCAATCAGATAGTCTGTATATTTTTTGTGCGCACGTTTTCTCTGGAACGGTTAAAGATATTGACTTGAAATTTTATACACGTATGTGAGAGATCTGGAACTGGATTGTTTTTTGAACTTATCCGGTGAGGGGTGGGGGTAAATAAGGGGAAAATAAGTAAAGCAAGCTGGTAAGAGTACAGAAACTTGGAATTTGGTGTATATGCAAGACAGGAAGCAAACAGTGATTCTAAACAATAATAAATCAGATGAAAAAACTATTAGTGTGGGTGTTCCACAGAGCTCAGTTCTGGGACCACTGTTCTTTATTATATTCATAAACGATATGACACATTCTTGTACGAACAGCCAAAAAGTTATTATGTATGCTGATGACACTAATATTTTAATAGCTGAAAATAATCTTTCAAATGCCGTAACTAAAGCTAACATTTCCACCAGTGAATTTCATGAGTGGTGTTTGGACAATGGACTAGTAATAAATTCAAGTAAGACATTTTTCACTGTATTTTTACCAAAAAACATGAACCATAACTTTAGTCCCCTCATAAAAGTGAATCATAAGACCATTGAGCAAACAAATTGTATAAAATTTCTTGGCATTACAGTAGACCAGAAATTCACATGGGAACAACATATTAACACACTTTCAAAAAAATTAAGTACCACTTGTTTTATCATCAGACAATTGTGCAATACAGTATCACTGGAAATTCTTAAATTAGCATATTATGGATTAGTGCAGTCAAATATAAGTTATGGTTTAATGTTCTGGGGTAAATCGACTCACAGTAATAAAATATTTATAATTCAGAAAAGAATTATTAGATGCATGGTAGGAGCTAGTCCCGGCATATCTTGTGGGCAAATATTTTCTAAACTCTCTATTCTAACACTCCCTTCTCTTTATATATTTCTTATTACAATTAATATAAAAAAACAGGAATATTCACTACTAAGAAACAACGCACGATCACAATACTCGAAGCTGCGAGAATCTTCACCAACCATACTCAAGATTAAGTATTGGCCAAGATTCAAATTTATATCAAGGTATCGCTTGCTTCAACAAATTTAAGAGCCTATTTGGCACTAGTAAAAATTTTAGCAATTTTAATACTTTTAAAAATGTGTTGTATGATTATTTGGCTGATAACGCATTTTATTCTGTAGAGGAGTTTTTAAATATATAATTACTAATATTAGTTAATTGTGTGTTTTATACTAAAAGTAATTTTTATTGAGGTAAAATTGTCTGTGTGAATGTGTATTTTTTATAAGAATGAATTTGTCTGTATTATGTTTTTTATTCATATGTATGTCTGTGATTCTTTTTGACTAGTCCAATAAGTATTGTACATTCTTGTATAAACTTTATGTGATGAATTAAGATGTATTGTATTGTATACTAGAAACCAAGGCCTCAGATTTTTTTATAATATTTTTCAACTCCCCTCCACTCCATTATTAAAGGAGCTGATAAAATTAAATTGAGATATTCACTTGAAATTTGGTACACATATGTGTATATATATTATAACGATTTTTGAAGCTAGATTATATTTTGGGATGATTCCGTTGAAGGGATGGGGGGAAAGCAAGCTGGTAAGAGCAGGGCAACTTGAGATTCGGTATATAGATACTAGAAGCCAAGGCCTCCGATATCTTTACAATATTTTTCAACCCCAGCTAATCGATTTCTTGAATTTCGACCGTGAAAAAATTTAGTTCTATTTTGGCTTCTGCAAATAAAATATACCGTTATGTTCTTAAATTGATTTGACCCCATTGTGGGACGGTTGAGCCTATGATAGGTGACATAGGTACAACACATTTTATACTACAAAATGCAAACATCTCAAAGAATATAAACACAGATGCTAAGTGAATTATAATGTTTATTAAGGTAGTATAATACGCTTGTCAACACCTACACCTATAAATACTGATCCTAAAACAAAAAACATGGGAAAATAAATGCTACATTAAAGCAATTCAAAGAGAAAATTAATGTAAATACAGTTGATTGAGTTATAAACGTAAGTACCTATTAAGAGTATTTTTAAAAGATTCAAAGTTTAATTTAAATATCTTCGTGATTATTAAATGAATTAATGTTATCTTACACCAAAAAAAATCTTATAAACGAAGAATTCGATAAAAAATTAATGTAGTTATGTTAACTTGCAAATATTATCTTACTATTGGATAGACAGAGTATTTGGCGAAATTAATGTTTCTGATGATTATCCGAGTTGAACAATTTAATATAAAATAGTACACGAGCCTAAGAGTTTTAGAATGTTTAATAAAAAAAATATTCACGACATCTTAGCAGACATTTTGTGATCCATGCAATATTTTAGTTGACCTTCCTTTGCTGTATGACACGTCCGACAACGTTACGCCGTCTGTTGCGATTACCTGGTAGACGCACTGTTTCACCAAAATTCTTTCCCTTCAGCTCCTTATTGACATTAGCCCAACGTTTTGGAGGTTGCTTTTTTTTGGCTTCTATCCATCCGAAGGATACTGTTCGGAAAAGGTGCGTACTATCATTGTGATGTGCACAGTGACCCCAGTTTTTTACAGACGTGCTGTGGATAAGAATTCATTCTCTCTTCGACAAGGAGTCTGAATTTTTCAAAGAGTTTAACAAATAGAGGAGACAAGCTCCATAAGCGTAATGTATAAGCAGCGGGAGGCCATAGGCTTCTCATTCTTTTCACACGGTTCGTTCTCTCTTTGTCGCACAGTACATGAGGGGAGGTGACGATTGATGCTATTTGTTTGAAATAAAAGCGCGCCAGGTAAGGCCGAGTTGCTTTGTAAAACAGTAGAGAGAGAGAGAGGGTACGAGGTGTGCGACAAGGACGAAGAGCCTACCGTCTCCAAGGCAACCAAACCGCGACTCCGGGCAAATCGACGGCTTGTCTTCTCTATTTATTAAACTCTCTGGAATTTTTCGTGCCATTTTGTTCCGTTTTTCCGTTTCTAAAGTAGTTTTTGTAACGCTCACGTTTTGAGACACGCTATAATTTAATTTGTAGATCTCAATTATATGTGCTAAAGCGATAAAGCGCGCGATTATTCCTTTTACTATTTAAATTTAAATTATAAGATATTGATCTTAGCATTATACGCGTTTAAATTTTATCGGTTAGTCATGACAAATGCTTGACCAATAGCGTGGTAGCTTGTACGACCAAGTTTAGCCAATAGTAAGCGGGCATGTTCCTACGCCAAGTCGGCAACAAGGAGAGAGAGTCTGGCAACGGCTGGGGTAATACACGGTTTAGTGGTTGTTTAAGCAAGACAATTGAAGTTTTATTGTGGTGAGGATTACTTGTTTGAGTGTTGCAGCTACGTTTTATGTTGAATTGTGCACCAGAGTAATGTGTAAATCACAAAGTGCAAATATTTAATAGTCAATTCTATCTGTATTAAATAGCAGCAAATTGCGCGATTAATCTGAATTAGTTGCTTTGATGCCATCCATGATAATTTGTGATTTTAAGTACCTGGTTTTTCGATTTTTTAATGGTTAAAATTTAGAGTGCCATGGCGATTTATGTAATTAGTTTTAACTGGTTTAATCCTTGTTAAAATACTATTTGTTGTGCAATTTACAAAGCAATATAGCTGTAGTGTGATCTAAAGTAATTGTATACAGTGGAAAGTTTTTAAATGGACAAAATCAACTTAACCCAAGAAAGAAAAGGAAAGGAAATAAAATAAAACAGCAGTCACAAGACGCTGCAGAAAGACAGATAAGCTATAAATTAATTTATTTTATTTTATCTGATTTAATTGATATTATTCTATTCTATCTTTCTATCTGATCTTTACCATCTTAATTTTTATCAGCTCGATTTATTGATTCAAAACATAATATTTTATTATTAATTTGGATGGCGGAAATTGAAACCGATTGTCTCAAAGAAACGACATACAGGGTGAGCAAACTATCCCTTCGGACCTCTTTTCTCATAACGCGCAAAAAATATTGTTACCGCGAGATAGGGCCCTTCCCAGCAACTCCACTGTAAATGGATATTTACCTGTGGAACGGTTAATAAATAAAAAAAAAAATGAAAATGAAGGCTGCCATATTCAGAAACAGAAAAAAAGTAAGGAGATGACGATATATGGAAACTTAAAAGAAGTATGGAAACTGATCTCGCAAACACCTGCACACCCCAACCGATGATGATAGATGGAAACTTAATACAAGCATGGAAACTTAAAAGAAGCATCTCACAAACACATATACTTCCCATCCTATATTCCCACCCCATGCATCATGCGGCTCTCGCTGCTGACAACAAGCATGTGTAATGTCCAACCCGCTGGCAAATCAATCAATCAATTAAATAGACCTTGGTGGCCTCTATCTTTTAAATTCAGTTTGATTCAAATCGGACAAACAACAAAATAATTATTACGCTGTTGCACTCTTAAGTGAGGCACACTATATTCAAGTACACAGAAAATTATTACATTAAGTGTTCAAAATGTGCGTCTCGTTAGGTACATTTACTTATCTATTAAAAGTAAATTGATTTATATCAGAAACAAAGAATTGTAGTGACATTTCTCTCAGAAGTTTTGAGAGTAAAAAAATGAAAATAATTTTGCTTGTTGCGGTTTAAAATTTGAACCAGGGTTCGGTTAGTGTTCGTTTATAGTGTAAAAACGAAGAAGAGTTTTTCAAACATGGTTTATACGTTGAGAGAGAGAGAGAGAGTACAGAAATTACATCATTATTTACGAGAGTGAAAATCGTTTTAGCGAGTAGAAGAGTCTACAGGATATTCTAGGAAATATGTAAATTGATATTAATTTTCCATTAAACCCAAGAGAGTTTCCACAATGTATTTTCAACTCGCATAAGTTAACATCTCAAAATCTGAAATTTCATCCTTATCGAACATTATAGAAATATGAGAAATCTTACATACTTGATTGATGCCTTCTATTTGCTGTTTCTACATGTTGGCATAATTGAAAAATTTTATTTTTATTTTTCAAGCTGCTATTTTACAATATGTTTAATTTCAAACTGGAATTCTCCTTAAGTGGATTTTGAAGATTTACTACTCTCATGTTTCTGTCATCTAGGTAATTTAGAAGGAACGTTTACAAATCATTCGCAATGTTTATGCATCAGAGTTCGCCTTGAACAACCGGCACATCACCTTGTTCAATTGTTATTTTATTTTGAGGTTAGCGTTTCTATTAAAAACGTATTTGCCAGATTGTCCACATTAAATAAAATAACAAGCTAAAAAAAACTACACTTTGATATGCTTTTATCCCTGTTGGGATGATTCAGTACATTTTCAGCAGAGGGTCGGGTCGTAAGATGACTCTCAGTACATTTTGACATGTGGTATTTTTCTTCTTTTGCATTGGCTAAAGTAAAGGCTAACTACATTTTGAAACACAGAAAGGGCATCGGTTCTATTTTTATTTAGTAAATGAAAATTTGGAAATGAATGATATTTTAAATATAACATTACATTATTTTTTGCACCTATATCGCATGAAGAATTTATCAATCCGTGATATTTTCGAAAAAACTCGTTTTAAGATTTTTTGTCCAAAAAGGTCCGTGCCTTATACTGGTTATAGCGATTGATCGACGGAATAGTTAATTTTCGATTTTTATTAGGAAACTGTTTGGAATTTGTAGAATTTATCAAAAAAGTCAAATTTTCCAGGATTTGTAGATTCGCTTTTGTTTTGTCAAATTTGTCACAAACGTCGCCTAATAGACCTAATCGAACCCTACAATCTCCATTTTTGAAAATCAAAATCGGACCTTGGGCTCGGGAGTTATTAATTTATTTGGAAAATCATACGCGGCCCTGGAATAAATACTTGCTGTCAACGGATTCGGGCCGCCAGCAATTGGCTTCATTTGTGGCCATGCACCTTTGATCCCACCAAGTCTCATCGAAATCAATCAATATCCTGGACAGTTATCGTGCTTCCTAGGCCGATTTCGAGAAAACCAGTTTTTTGCAAAAAAAAATCAATTTTCATTTGTTTTTCGACATAGTCTCTGCTATAGTTATTTGTAGAGCGTTACCACCGGCACCATTTCTTTTTTGAAATATCTCGATCCGACAGTCTGTTACCGAGTTATTCAATTTTTCCACAAAGACTCGAAAGGTCTATATCGGGTACCTCCGGTTTCCGAACGGAGCCGAGCTTCCGGCGTTAAGGTTTTCTAAGGGCCTCCTATTAACCACCCAAGTTTCTTCGAAATCCGAAAACGGATTCGGGGGGCTGGGCGTGACAGGCAGACCGACCGACGGAATTTTATAAATTCGCTCTCGAGTCGATAGATATGACTTTCATTTCGATCCCACGTTTTTTTCGGGTTTCGATGGTCCACCGGAAAAATGCAAAACCTATACTACATTTTTTTTTTCAAAATGTAGTAACAAGCGATAACTTCTGTTAGTCTTAAAAGCTTTATTCAAATTTGGAATATATATAAAATATGCTTAAATATTTCCTATTGAAATTGGGCCATATCCGTTATTCAAGGTGATCACCAGAGGCTTGTACAATATCGTGTTTTTTATAGACTACCGTAGCTATAACGCAAAGTATAACTCAGATTCTTATTTAAAAATACAAAAATAAGATCATATGTAAAACAGCATATAGAATACGCATCTTAGTACAGAATGAACACCAGAGGTTTGTGCATTGCGTTTTATAAGCTATTTTTTAGAGCAGTTTTACTTTAAATGTTTGCAATTTTACTTTAAATGTTTGTTTAATAAGACTATTAAGAAAGAAGTAAAGTTGCAGTCGGGCGTTGCTGAATGCCAATTTGTCGATCCTTTATTCCGAGTATTTATTTTTGCTTATAGATTTTAAAAGTTGCTGGTAAGCTGAGTACTCTTTTAACTCCACTGTCAACATGGCGGCTACAGTGTTACACAAAGAACCAAAAAGCAGTTTTTTTCTTCAAAATTTCAAATTTACTTGAAATTATAGTGCCTATAAATGTTAGAGTAACTCATAAGCTAAGCCTCGCCTGTAATATGTGTCTTCTGGTCTGGCACAGATACAGGTAATATTATTATTATTAATCAACATTATGATGTCTTTTTAGTGCGAGTCACTGGCATTTTATGGAACATAATATATTGCCAGACTTATTTAGTTTTCTTATGGACGTTTTTAAAAATGCGTAGATCTAAAAATGAAAACAAATATTATTACTCTAAAATATCTGTTTTTCACATACTATAAAAACAATATAAATAGAACCGTGAAAGCATTTTGTTTGATACTTGTTCGACTTTATTTTGGTACATAAATGTGTTATAGACAGCTATTTTTTTTAAACTTGAACTAATTTTAGTAACGATATGGATTTTCTCATTGCTCAGTTGTCTTAGCGTGGTAAATGAATTATTGTACGGCCATATGGTATATCAGTTAAGATTTAAATGGTGCTTACTACACAAGGATACTATTATTACGATCTGGAATTATATAAGCAAATAGTGAACTATAGAGATTCATGGTATTACAAAACCTTCTAGAGGACCGAGTGATTTATTAACACGCTGTTTAGAAAATAATGCTCCAAACAACTAGATTTTTACAAAATCAGGCCAGGCAGCTACTGCCAAAACCAAATCTGTGTTCAAAACTACTAAAGGGCTTACTCACAATTACATGCAGGCTTTGTTTTAGTTTCCAGAAATACCAACCACATTGGTTTCATCTCCTGATGATGTCAACGTGGTTAGCGAAACTCGAGTTGTTGTGTTGAGGTGTTTTGGTGTTTCTGAAATCACGGAGTTGTTTATAGCCACCATATAAGAACGGCACCCGAACACGCGTATATAGGTACTTCAATTCTCGCATACATAATTTCATCTATTTAAAAAATGAATAAAGCTGGCATTGAGGACATAATATTTTGTACATTATGTTGACAACAATTTTTTAATAGAATCAACAAAATATTTACAATTAAAAAAAGACGGTTTTGTTTTAAACGTTTGTATATTGATAGACACAGAGTTTTATGAAATAATCAATATTAATCAGTCTGAAGATGTAAAAAACATCATTAAAATCTTTACTGCTGTCGACATCAGTTGACATTCTAATGTCAAAATCGGTAACTTTAGAGTTTCGACAATTCTGTTTTGTATATCTGAGGTTCTTATGTACAGAGATGATATCATGACACCTGTTCTTGGGCAAGGATAAAACATCCGGCAGTTCCAAACCTGCTTCAGAAGCAGCAGTACAGTGTATTCACTGTATGTACTTGCAGACAAGTTGCTCCCTCACTGCTGTCTGTTTCAGAAATCCTATCATGTTGCTCTGGCGATGAAAGAACTAGGCCAACTTGAAGACACTTATTCCAATCGAGAGCCTGATAGTTCCTATATGTTAATTGCTCTTCCTGATTCGGTAGAAGGCTATGACATTTAATGGTTCACTTTCTAGTGAAAAAAAATAGTATCAGTGTTAGTGAATTTTGCTCTCCATGTTTAGGGCTTCCCCCAGCAACTCCACCGTAGATGGTTATTTACTTGTGGAGCGGTTAATAAATAAAAAAAAAGAAAGGGAAAAAATACAAAAATAAAATAAAAAATGAAAGGTGCTAGATTCAGAGACACAAGAAGCAGAAAACTTAGAAGAAGAAAAATAAGGAGATGACGATAGATGGAAACTTAAAAGAAGCATGGAAACTGAAAAGAAGCATTTCGCAAACAACTGCACCACACCCCAGCCGGTGATGACAAATGGAAACGTATTAGAAGCATGGAAACTTTAAAGAAGCATCTCTCAAATACCTACACTTCCCATCCTATATTCCCACCCCATGCGTCATGCGGCTCTCGCTGCTGACAACAAGCATGTCCAATGTCCAACCCGGCGTGTGCAACTGGTCCGCTGATATATAAAACATCCGAGATTTGGTTCCGGCACGCGGTTTGGCCGTCCGTTGGGCGTATTCGACGGACGACCAGGCTGCGTGTTGGAACGAACCTCCATGGATGCCCGGAATTGGCAGCAATGCCCACTATACGCTGGCAAATCAATCAATCAATCCATGTTTCTTTGTTTCAGCTTCGTAAGTCGGTTTCACATCTTCTCAAAAATGCATGCATCTCACTTTTGTAGTAGATCTTTTCATTAGATCCGGTTTTATATAAAAATACCAATATCTGTTACCTTTACAACTATTTTTCGTGAAAATACTTCTGCATTTCCGATGATATTTTATTGAATGACATGCTTCTTCAATAGATTTTTCATGCTCCAATATGAAATGATGATCACAAATCTGCAGATTTACCATAAAACCATGGAGGAAAGGTTGTTAGTTTTATGGGGGAATTAGAACAATATATTACATATTCGTAAATGTGACGTGTAAATCTGTTTTCACAGTTTTTAGTAGTGTTTAATTCGATTCTTATCTGCTCATTGCTGTATTTGGGAACGTCTTAATTTTTGATAGATAAGAATTTTTCGATTTGAGCTACCGTTGATAGGTATTATTGTGGCGAATGTATGGTATGGTAATTCCACTGATGTGAATCATCAAGCGACATCCAGGCTCAACAAGTAATATTAGAAATTTGTTTTCAGGGCGTGAAGTATAAGATATTTTCATATAAACGATTTCGTTAACGCACATCGATCGTGTCCTTAGGTGGCCATTCCCTAGAAAGAGATATCCGATAGGGAAATATTTATTATTTTTGCCTATAACTTTTTTTCTTAGTACGTATATTTAAAAAAACTATAAGAGTACCTAAGTAGAACCATAACAAGACTATTACTATGAATTTTCGCTCAATAATTTCAGTGGTTTGCAAAATAGCTCGATTTAAAACTACGAAATAGGAAGATTAGCATAATTTTCAAATTTAAATCTAGCTATTTTGCAACCCACTGAGATTATTGAATGAAAATTCATAGTAATAGACTTGTTATGGTTCCACTTAAGTACTTTTATAGTTTTTTTAAATATACGTACTAAGAAAAACAAGTTATGGCCAAAAATCATAAATATTTCCCTATCGGATGTCTCTTTCTAGGGAATGGCCACCTTAAGAATGCAGATGCTTACAAAAGTATTCTTCCTATACTGTACTCACGGATTTCGCGTATGAATATGTCAAAACTAATAAATAATTGACTGTTGTAGTTTTTCCACGGGCGGGGCATCCAGACCATTTCAGAGTTAATTATTTTGTATCGTTTTTATAGATTTGATTGTATTTATAAGTTTGTGCGTGGACGTAAATATAAAACGTTGACGTCTATGACCAACATTATCGATCAAATGTTTTAGTGACAATTATTATTTCAAAGATATCTGACAAATTAAAATGTATCGGGCGGTCGATTTTCATGAATAGTTTACATTTAAAAATTACAAACATTCAGTGTTTACTTCTAGCTATATGTAGTCGCAAACCAAAGGTAAGGATAATTTTGAGCCTTGATGATAATGCGACTATATTTCAGGCAGATATTCATGCCATTGAGCTGTGTGTACGAGGGCTCGAACAGACGCAGCCTAGACACAGAACAATAAAAACATTTTCAGACAGCCAAGCGGCTCTTAAAGCCCTTGGATCTTACCGTTGTAACTCTAAAACGGTTTGAAATTGCCTGCCCGACTGGGCAGAAACAACAGACTGACTCTGATCTGGAACAAGCGTCTAGGTACAGCAAAGTGGTTACAGATTTAAGAGCTTCGCGCATGCGTACCTAGTGGAGGGCTTTTACAATTATTCAAAATATTCCTTATTTTACTATTTTGACTTCGACAGTTTTGAACATACACACATCAAGTTTTTAAGTTAATCAGCATTATTGATCTACTTGTTGCAATATTATGTAAAGGTTTATTATATCAAACTGTATAAATTAAAATTTTATTGTATTTTATATATATATATATTTTATTGTAAGAATATACAGGGTTATTTGCACAAATTGTCGAATGTTTTATAAGTGGGCAATGACAATAAATTTTCTTTGATATTATATATGTACTTATTTGTTATTTATTTAAAATTTAGTTTGAATGTAGCAACAAAACTGCAATAAACAATATTTTTTAAAGTTTGGATAAACTTTCTAAAACTGCATTATTCTTTTGTAACTCGTAGTCTAAGAAGTCAAGTGGAAATACAAAAGTCCTTTTCAATGTTATAATAATATATTTTGATCAAAAATGTTTAGTTTTATTAACAAAATACAAATTTATTACGTCCTGGCAAAGCTCCGCCGTTAGATTTTTAAATTTTCCTGGGGAAATAGCAACAGTATTTGTTTAAATTCTTGCAGGTAACCTCTTCTGTTTTTTGTTCTTTCTGTATCACATGGTGTTTCCAATTTATAATCACGGTTTTTAAAGTAATAGTATATTATGTAACAAGTTTTATAAACGTCATTTTAGTCACGAGTTTTATTAATCGCGAGCGACGCGTAGCGGAGCGAGTGTTTAATAAAATGAGTGACTAACAAGTTTATAAAACGTGTTGCATACTATACTTTTTCTACGACAGCTAATATCTAAATAAAAAACTTGGAAGTTATTTTAATATTTCATTTATTAACGTATCAATAACATGGTAACAGTAAAACAAAATTATTTGTTTCTTGTCACAACGCGTCGATTTATTTTGACAGATTGATGACAAGAATTACGGAAAACTAACTTGATTTTTTCCATTAAAATATCTAGAATTAAACTCAGCCGTGACTAATATCTCGTTGCTAAGTTCAGCCTGTGACTAAAATGCACGAAGTCACGGTTTGTCGAAAGCGTGTTTAAAGGATTATTTAGCGTCATGGAAACGTATACGATAAACGCCATTTTAAAGATGGAAGTGGAAAAAATACCTTATTGCCTATTTTTTATAATTTTTAATGTATACACAAGAATTAAACAAACATCTAGTTTTTACACTTTCCACAATATGTCTTTTTGTATGCAGCAATACAAAAAGAAAAAATTAAAATGTTTAAACGTCAAACGTGGATCTAATTCTGAATAAAGGATAACCTTCAAAACACTGTGTCAAATTCGCGCCGAATGCTTAATGACGCTATCCGTGGATTTGAGTTCAGAATTAAATCCATGACATGACATTGACAATTTTGGCAGCAAAAGAAAGTACGCATGCGCGAAGCTCTTAATTCTGTAACCACTTTGCTGTACCTAGACGCTTGTTGATCTGGATACCTGGCCACTCTGGCATGGAAGGCAGCGAAGTTGAAGTCCAGGAGGACCCTCCCAAGAAATACAACGACCTCGCTTCATCTTCTAGCGGCTTGTATATCAGCCAATAAAAGCTATGTAATATTAGCCCAGGATTACGTAGTGGATGTACCATTTTCTGAGGGGATGTAAAATAGTTGGTCCCTTGTCTCCAACAATTAAAAATCACCGTAATATAGAACCATTCGTTATTATTTTATGTTGGCTATTTAAATGCCGATACATAAATATATAAACAGACGTCCGGTAGATGACGTTTTCGTCGCGGCAGTACAGAACCTCTGAGGAATCTGTTTATTTGTGTATTTCCGGCCACAAAGCACAAGGCAGCGGTCTTGCTTCTTGGGAAATCAGTTCGGTTACGAAAATACACTTAAAGTGAAAGGGGAATGGCCACTAATATAAATAGAAGACTTTATGAGCCACTTTTATCATTAATTAGTACACTATGTGTAGCAATTCTTATTGATACAAGAATTTCATTTGGCAGTATTTCTGGCTGATGGAAAGCAACCATTTCCAAAGTTATCGAGTAATTACCTCTGACAGTTTACAAGAACAATTCAAGCAGTCAACAAAACCAGAAAAATGCAGTGAAATTAATTTTTCATTAAAATGTGTATGACAGTCTTCACAAGTCGCCATCATAAAAAATTGAATTATTTTAGAGCTAGAAACTTTTTCCCTGGGTCCAAAAGTCATTAATAATGATAGCAACAAAATAACGTGACTTTTATGCTTTTTCGTAAATATCTTAAAGCTTAAGCGAGATATGACAAAAAACCATACGTATGTATCATCTCTTTGGTACACCATAAAATTTTCTAAAATAATGTTTATCACAAAAAATGGTACGGTTGATAGGTAATTCAGTTTACGTTCACCAAAGTCTTAATAATGGGCTTCTGAGCCCTTGTTTTTAATTTTTGTTTGTTATAGTAACCTTACAATTTTTGTCGGCCGTTTATAATGCAATTCAAAAATCTGAAAAGAGACACACATTATTTATAGATCTAAATAGATACTTTTCATGGCATAACAGATTTATAGACCTTTTAGTTGCTTTGTTGCTATATAAATTTAACAAATGACTTCTTCTATTGTCATAGTTTCTTGTGATTTTCGGATCTTAGATATCTAGTACGGTCGGTCTAACTTTTGAACAACAATTTTTTTGGAAAAAGAGGAATTTCCACAAAAACTTTTGTAATGAGTTTCCTTTATTGTCTATATCAGTTTCCATAACTTTTCATTGCGCAGTATTGACCGGCAATTGTTAACAATGTTTTTGTTGTAATTTGTTAACTTATTAAATTTCGGCCAAAGTTAAAGACAAAAGATTTTTACATAATTTGATTGAAAATAACATCTTACTCTTGTTAATTTAAATAAGAACACCTGTTTTCCGAGATACGGATTTTTGAAATTTCCCAAAAAGAGGGGAGGGGAAATCAAAATTGTTAAGAAAAACTCTGAAAAAATTCAGGTAAGTTTATCTTTTTTATACAAACCTTTTTTCCTTATCGACCTTTCCATGAAATGCAATTCTGCAGTTTTCGATGAAACCTGTAAAAATAGGAAAAAGTTTGAGGGGGAAAATCATGGATAAAAAACATTTTTAAAAATCTGAAAAAATCTGACAGGGAGAAAAAAATTTTCTTCCGCATGAAATATAATAAGATTATTAAAATGTTCAGAAAACTTGTTTCCTTGCCTGATTTTTTCAGATTTTTAGTCGATGAGTAAAAAAAAGGTTTGTATTAAAAAGATAGACTTACTTACCTGAATTTTTTCAGATTTTTTTTTAACAATTCTGATTATCCCTCCCTTCTTTTTGGAAAATTTCAAACATCTGTATCTCTGAAAATACGTGTTTTTTTTTCAATTTAAAAGAGTAAAAAGTTATTTTTCATCAAATTACGTAAAATTCCTTTTTTTTAACTTTGGCCGAAATTTCATGAGTTAACAGATTAACAACAAACACATTATTTATAACAATTGCCGGTCAATACCGCGCAATCAAAAGTCACGGAAAATGATAGACAATAATAGAAAGTGATTACAAACGTTTTTGTGAAAATTCCTCGTTTTCCGAAGAAATCGTGGATTTAGCCTTTTGATCGCGTAAATCGACCCTAATACTCGTCTGAGATAATATTCTTCTTATGAATCTTATCTGTAATGAAATTAAGAGACACATAAGATATTCATATTTCTATCTAGAACCAACGCTGAGGCAAGACGTGTGTTTTATTGCTGCCTAAGGAATCACTACTTTCACATCCAGATTTTCCATCCAAGTCTATTTAAAGGAAAACATCTTGACTATAATTGCACCCTAGTATGTGAAAATAATTGGTCCCAGAATTTTAATAATACTTGAGGCAGATGTCAAAATTTGAGGCGTTGGTTCTTAGCATATACGCCAAAAATGAAGTTTCTGAAATGTTATCAGCTTGCTTTACTCATTTTCCCAGTACACCCCACCTCACCCACCTCCTTAACGGAATCATCTGAATCAGATGTCATTATAATACATGCGTATGCCAAATTTCAAGTGAATTTTATTTTATCAACCCCTTTAATAATGGAGTGGATGTGGTGAGAGGTTTGAAAAATATGATAAAGATTCCTGGTTGGAGTTAATATAGACCGAGGTCTCATGACAAAATAAGGTACCCCATCGAACACCTCAAATTTAAAAGATGAAAAATATGAGGCTTTGGCTTCTAGTATACCAAATCCAAGGTTCTGTTCTCTTACCAGCTTGCTTTACTTATTTTTTCCTATTTACCCCTATTTACCCCCGAACTCTTCACCAGAATCATCACAAAATATAATCTAATTACAGATGTGGTTAAAGTACATACGTGTACCAAATTTCCAGTGAATATCTCAATTTTGTTTTATCAACCCCTTGAATAAAAAAATGTGGGGCCTTCGCTTCTAGTATCTACACCGAATCTCAAGTTTCTGTAGGCTTGCCAGCTTGCTTTACTAATTTTTCCTTATTTACCGCCATTTAACCCCTAACCTTTCATCCGTTATGTTAAAAAACAATCCAGTTCCAGATCTCGTTATAATACATACGTGTATATTTCAAGTCAATATCTGTTTCAGAGAAGACGTGCGGACAAGAATGTTACAGACAGACAGACCGACCGATAGGCCGACTGACAGACAGACAGAAATTTTTTTTCGCTCAAATTTAAAATCTCAACGTTTTATAACATTCTAAACCTATTTCAACCAAATAAATTTAAAGAAAAATTACGATTACTATGCTTCCAATCCACTACGTGGATGTGGAAGTAATGTAGCATTATAATTTGAGTTTTTTTTATGTACAATGTGTACATTTATTTAATTCATATATGAAATTAATTTATTATATTACTCTTTTTTATTTACTTATTTGTTTTAACATTGTCTATTTAAAAAATGTCAGATATCGATAAAACTAAAATATGTTCGTTGGCAATTTCGTCTAACCTAAGTAACACATCAATAAGAAAAATAGTAAATAAGCATTTATTTATTTACTTATTTATTTGTTTGTTTATTTATAATAAATTCAATCCTCAGCGTTATTTAATAACACATGAATGGAAATTAGTAATGATAACTAGGAGATGTTTTTAAAATAAATACATAAATAAGTATTTATAAAACATCATTGTTAAAAATCGAAAACAGTTTTTACTTCCCAGTCCCCGGCGCATTCGCCAGATTTCTAATATGTTGGTAAAACAAATGGTTTCGAATTTAATGTAATCGAAATAAAAAAAATAAAAACAAATTGTTTGGAATTTTTACTTATATTACAGGATTATTATTAAAATGTTTTGTCCGGTTATCTTAAATAGGTACAATAAAAATCCACATTTTTTGTAGTTCTGACTCTAAGTATTTGTCCCCTTTAAGATTCATTCAAAGACCTAATATATTTTTATTATGAAATAGCCCCACTTCACTCTAGAAACTTATATTTGACTTCTGTTTTTCTTTTTAGGTGAAATGGATGATGTACTGGATAGTGTTTGCCCTCTTCACCTGTATAGAAACATTCACGGACGTCTTTCTTAGTTGGTAAGTTGGGAAATAAATTTGTTTATAATATCCCCATACGATCTAGGTCCGCCATTCTATAAATACACAAAAACGCGGCCTATGTATATGAACAGGGTAACACATAGTTTAAAACTAATATTTGATCGGTTCTATTTTACAAAGAAGACTTCATGGTTTACCGATTCCTTTTTTGTTTATTTTTCCTTGTCTTTTAACACACCATTATTAGTAACTCTCTGTTTTTGTGCAAATGAGCTAACAAATGGCCACGCAACAGTTGCCATGCAACCTTGTTTATTATAATAAATACCAAATTACAAAATTGTTGTGAACTAATTGGTTTACGGAAAAGTTTTGTAAGCTCTTTATCTGCCGTGATACTCTTTGTTTTTAGTTCGTTCAACTGAAATGAGTTTACAGTTGAACCCAATGAAATAATTTGTCAATTTTTTAAATTTAAATGCTTCCAAGCATGTGATATCAAAAAATGTATTGGTCAGATATGGCCATGGAATTAAGAACTGCTGTCTTAGCTTATGTCATTCTTTTGTAATGATTATGTCACAGAAGACAGAAACTATACAGAAGCGAAGGCTGGCCGCAGTACCTTTGATATCGGGGGACCTGATTTTCTTCTAACTCGGTAGATTTCTGTGATCTCGAAGTGACAGTAATATGTACACACAATATACAGGGTGTAATCAGTTTCATGTCATTAAAAAAAACTAGTAATGGGGACCGACTAGACAAACAAAAAACCTTTATGACTTTTCCCTCTAGGGGCACTTTGAAAAAACTGATCTAGCTTAACATTTTTAATATTATGGTAGACAGCAATTGAGAACTACTGCTTTTCTTGGTCAATGGACTTGTAGTTCCCAATTATACAACTTTTAAATTGTCATAAAAAAGTGCTCGACGGCACACGCGGTGGTCTGCGGTGTCAAAGCAAAGGCCTTGGATCATCGACCGCCTCAACTGAACTGAGGCAATTATAAAGAGGTAAATAATTCGTTCTCTCTTCGTGCACAATTGCAAGCAAATAATGGCCATAGAGGTTTAAACAGAGCATTTCTTTACATGTGTGTTTTTCAATTTGGAACAAAATATTGGATTGTTTGTAATTTAGAAAATTTAAATGTGGTTTATTAACATTTGTAACATAAATGGTCCTAGGTTAAAAGCTTATTACTTGCCTAAATGATTCAAAATTTCTGCATCTGCATCAATACACAGTTCGGTACGTCGAATTAAGGACATACGTACTCCGTTCAACACTAAACACTAAACTATCAACTAACGTTGTCAATAAAGAAAAATAAAATAAAAACTTGGTACAAAAGCCAAAAAGGAATACAAAAAGAACGAACAAATAAGTTGTGTCTGTACGTAATCAAGAATTTGACAACTTGAACGGTAAGTCAATAAAATAAATCTTAACTATAAATACACAATGACGCGAAATTCAAAAATAACAAAAACAAACGGCGGGTTGGACGTGTGTACATAACGAAACACCCGCAGTAACTAAAATATTTCACAAGGGATAGTTAGAGTATAGTTTTCTTCAGATCAGATCTAGATCTAAACCTACCTCAATATTCCAGCAATTCTCAAAAAATTTTATTGAAAATTTGCGAAATTTTTGTTTATTTTCTTTCTCCAAAACTATGAGCTTTAGACCCCATGTTATATAAGGTTTTTTTGTTTGTCTTGTCGTTCCCTATCACCAGTGGTTTTATGACATGAAACTAATTACACCCTGTATATCAATATTTCGGTCCAATACACTGTACACTGGGAAAGCTATTTTATTTTATATTTAGTAGCCTGTCATGATATATTGCAGAATATTCAAAAAAATAAGTGCACATTTATATTAATTATACCCCGTATTTCAGGCATCATTAATGATAATAATGCGCTTTGAAGCCAATCCATTTTTTTCATACTGCTACCAGAATAAGAAAATATTATCATGGAAAATAGTACAATGTATAGATATTCAATGAAAGACACATATATTATGTAGCTTAAAATTAAACACAAGATTTGATGAATAATATATTTTCAATATTATTGAATAGAATATTACAAATCAAACAGTACAACGAAAAAACGTAAAATAACAGTAAACGCGAATTATTGACTTTTTTTGTTGATACAATGAAAAGTTCTTTAGTGGTACGAATTGAGTGTGATTACTTAATTACCTTATTCATGGTCACAATGCAGTTGTGTTCATTAGAAACTGATGACATATTCTGTAACTTACTGAATACCTTAATTTCTTCCACGAATATTTTTCGTCATTTCAATCATTGTTTCATTACATAAAAAATTCACGCGAAATAAGTATGTTCCTTTATGATGTTTAGCTTTAATATGATGTCAAAGAACCCAATCCTTTTTATTAAAATGTTATTTTTAAATCGTATTTCGAGTTCACCCAGAGTTAGTAGCTGCAACTGATAAGAAAATATTTCCTTTCATATTACTTCTTTTCAACTGCTAATTGTTTAATATAGCTGACGTTACTTTCTAGTTGTTTCAGTTTGTACCTACCTTTCAGGATCTTTGGGAAACAGAAAAAAGCTTATTGTTTCGCCTGCCTTCAAAGCTCATGGACGATAAGCACAACCCCTATACCCTTTACAACCCAGTATAAACAAAAGTCAAATAAATAAATAAAATAATAATAATAAAGAATAAAAAATTGGTAAAAATTGAACGAAAAAGCTACGAAAATAACCAACCACCGTGTAAGAGTTGAAAGACTGTTAATCGCACAACGTCAAGAATTGTCATATGGCTTTTGATAAATATATACCCTCGTCATGGCGACTATGAACAAATTTGGTCCCGCCAGAAAGGCTTGTTTCGCTTCTGTATAGTTTCTGTCTTCTGTGATTATGAATTTTTTTTTCTCAATTTTATGAGAGAGAGATATATATTTTGTTGATGGAAGTTGCACAAGTTTGGCGGTTTGAAATCCTTCGATTGTAGAAGATACAATTTTTTTTATTAAGTCGTGCGGTGAGTGAAATTTTGTATTCTTTCATTTTTAACCCTCATTACAAAAGGTGTATTATAAGTTTGAATGTTTGTGTCTCTATCATATCTCTTCAATGGGTGATTCGATTTTGATGCGGTTTCATTTGAAAGTGTATTTTGTTTACAAGGTTTCTAGCAAGGTTTCATTTCGATAGACTTTCAAGGAGCTGTGCTGCACATCATCAATAAATGTGAAACTAGTTGTATATATACTATGGAAGTTCCAGCTTAAAATTCCATCTAGTTTCTTATTGAGGTTCATTCTAGTTCTTCAAGCGACGGTGCCAACTTAGTAGCCGAATCCGAATAAACATCCAAATTAACCTTCATAAAAGAAAATACGTGGGATTATGTGCTGGAAATTCCATAATATACCTACTAATGTAGGATGGATTTTGAACCTCCGTTAAGATATGTTTTGTCACACAATGAAGCTTACTCTAGATAAAGCTAGGTAGTGCTATATTTTTTTGTAACCGATGGTTCCCCTGGGAGAGGGGAATTTCAGTCTATTCAATGATATTGTATTTTCAGAATGACATTGTTTAGCTTTAGTGTATGCTAGTGTGGTCAGAATTAAGATTAATAGTGCATATTTATTTATTTATTTATTTATTTATTTATTACGACATCCAACAGGCACAAGGCCCAATTACAAGATAAAGAGGGAAAAAGTGCAATTGCAAATTGATTAAAATATAAAAACATAACAAAATATAAATATTATACATACAGTAGGTCCATAAACTTATTTTTAGAGTAATATGTGAACAAGTTAAAAAAAAAAATTAAAAACAGTAGCCAAAACATGAGTCTTCAGTTTCAATTAAAAATACATTTCATTATACGGTATGACTCAACGGGATAACCAGTAGTGCTGTTTATTTTAAAATAATTTTATACCAGTGAATTAGGTATTTTTTTAAATACCAAACAGTCTGGTGGTCTTAGAGGTGTTGAGGCTTTTTTTTAAACAGTTGCGTACGCGTTCAATTAGTTGTACTTCTTTTTACAATATTAGTAGCAGCAAACGTTGGATTTTTCTATAGTTTTAATCAAGGAAAGGCCTAGTGTCGCGTGTTTGGAAAATCGATTTTCTAGTGAATAATTACTGATAGAGAATGGTGGTATAATATTTATGCGTAACTGCATAAGTAAAATTATCAAGTGTAACTTACTTGCCATATTTCAGTTCTGCTTTGTTGTGTTACTGACACTATCGTGAAATGCACCCTTGTTTATTTTGTTCCTCTGTGAAGTTTCCTCCGTGTGTATTTTGTAATAGGCCAATATCCTTTGCGGAAATTGAGAGAAAATTTGTATTACATTCCCAATAGCATTTTGCCTGATATTTAATTAGGCAAATGTCGTACCCTACGAATTGATACTTGAAAATATTTGTGATTTTATATAACAAGAAATCGGTAAAGGTATTTACATAGAACTTCTTTGTTTATACAGGGTGGCCACTCTAAAAAGGTATTAATTAAAGAAACGACATAGGAGAATAATAATCGGAATGTATTTATCTTTATTGCTCAAACAAAACCTGATAGCTTTTACTCAAAAACACAGAGAGTGATCACCAGACAGAAAAAATAAATAATAAATACAAGTTGCCTAAATATTAGTCCAATAATTATAAAGATTTCCGTAATAAAAAATGCTATCTGAGATTTTCCTTCAGTAACTGTTAGTGGAGGGATTATACATCACAAAACCACAAAAATCAGTTCTGGTGGTGATGCGCAACCCCCCCCAAAAAACCACCCCTTCGGTGAAAAAAATCTTATTTTACTGATAACTAGTTGAAGATATAAAAAATGCTCATCATAAAATCGGCAGCTACTGGAAGCGGCTGGAACCTCCCCACCCGGTGGTTGAAATTAGTGATGGGTTGCTAAGCAGTCTGCTACTTTTTAACTGTAATTTGATTCGTAGTAGTAGCAAGTGCCGCGAGCTCTGATAGTCAATTCAAATCAGCCGATATGACATGCCATTAAATCAAATATATTATTGTAATATGACCCACCTATATTTATCTAATTTACGACGTCCTATGTGTTCACCGCCAAAACAGCAATAGAATTATTTATATTTCATTTAAAACTAGTGACCAATCCTCAAACTCTGAATAATTACAGATACCTAATATATGATAATATTTAATCATGTAACATTTTCCGCAATTATTATTAATAAAGTTTATAATGAAAAAAAGAAAGAAAAAAAAAACAGCACTGTGTTGGGATCGAACCGTCGATCTCTTAATTTGTAAGTCGACCTTTAGCGCACTGAACCACTGACAACTTATGACGTACTTTTACATATGTTAATATTATAGAGACTTTGAATTTTGTTTATTCTCTACACAATAATTTGTATAAAAAACTGTAGGTATATAAAAAAAGGTGCAAGTGTGATATATCGTTGAAATCGGAATTTTAACTGCTTTCCAATGGTTAGATTACAAATTGTAAGTAATAATAAAATAAACAAGTTGTTGTGCCAAAATGGCACTAAACGTAATCCGATCTCAACCAAAACCTTTTCAGATCTTCTAAAGCACTAAAGAAACCCTCATGCAAAGTTTTATCGAAATCCGTACAGTAGTTTCGCCGCTATCGTGCTAACACACACACACATACACACACACAGCATTTTTCAAAAACCACTTTTTTGGATTCCTGGGACCTCAAAACGTAAAGATTTGATGTTATCTCAATTTTCGATTTTGGACCAATTTTAGTAACCTCCCACAATTTTATTGTGGGGAGGTTAAAAAGAAAGCTTGACTCATTGCCTAAAAAAAAGTCCTCTTGTAATTTTCTTGTATATGCCATGGTTTTCGAGAAAATCGATATTGAAAAAAATTGCAAAATTTGTATTTTTAATGCGCACGAATTTTCGTTTATTTGAAATTTTTTGCGCGCGGCCTATAGAAAAAATTGAATTGCTCGAAAACCAAACATGCTAGGAAGAAAAATCAAAATGAGTTTTAAAGGGGATGTAAAATACTCTTTTGTGTTTCTATTTTTGATGGCTGTTGATTTCTATTATTATATCAAAATAACAATATAATATAGTTACCTCTTGATTTTTTTGCACTTTTAACTATTCACAGGCCTATAAAAAATAACTGACTATAATAAAAGTTATAAATGCATTATCTTTTAGTTCAAGGTAGTAAACTCAAATCCAAAATATAAGCAGCATTTGCGGCTTCCTTTATTCTTTTTTTACTATTGTCTGGAGGTGTGACAAAAAATGACCACAAATTAAATTAAGTAGTTTTTTGTATAAACTGCCGCTGAGGGAAGTAAATAAGTTACGCCCACTAAATCTGATTGATGGCAAATTCTGCTACAGATCTACTGATTGGTCGAATTTTATTATGCGTATTAGTCTAGTATGTAGAGTCCACGTTGACTTGCAGAGCCGGAGTTAGAATTTCAGAGTTTGGCAAGTAATGAAACAATGAAAGTAAAATATTCCCTGCTTTCATAAATGTTGGATTTCACAGTTCTACCTATTATTAAATAAAAATACAACAACCCTACATTCGTTTTATTTAGGATTTAATTCTAGCATTATATTGAACCTACCTAACAATGGTTGTATAATTCTAATATATACATGTGTATTGCCAAAGCACGTGTAGCTAAAATACATTGTTGTTTCTTTTTTTGGTATATGTGACAAAAAAATCTTTCTCTTTGTATATTGTATAAGACAACATTATTATTGGTATCTACATTAAACCTACTTACTGCAATGCATGCGCCAATAATTAAATTATTCTTCTTCCCCGGAAGATGACGATGATGAGGAATCATTGGGATTTATTATAATTGGTTGTTGTTGAGGAACTGTGGCAAAATATTGATTTTCAATTTTGTTTAATATGGTTCACGCATCCCGTCCAATGCTTTTCTATGAGCTTCCCACTGTCTAATAAGTTGTATCACATTATGACTAAGTCGGGGGCTTGTGTTTCTAACGTAATTTTTTAATGCACTCCAAATTTTTTCAATAGGATTTAACTCGCAGTCTTAAAACTGTATGACCATATTGTTCTGCAAATTCGTCTATTACAAATGTTTTTTTAATGTTTGCATTTTTCGCTTTTTTTTTAAATTCAATTAATTCAAACTTTCGCGTCGAAGTAGTTGGTATTTTCTCAGCTTACCGCGAATGGTAAGAGGCATTATCAAACACTATGACCGAATTTGGCTTTATGTTACGCAACAGTTTTTCTGCAAACCGTTTTTCAAAGTGGCGTTCATATCTTGGTGGTAATCGGCCGATGACTTTGCTATGTTTTTTGCGGAAAGCATTAAACACCCTTTTACAAATCCATCTTCATTACCCGTGTGTACTATTATTATACGTTTACCTCTCGAGGAAGGTACATTTGGAGAACATTTTAAAGTGTCATCCGACCAAAAAAAGTTTTTAATTTTTTTTTTTCTGAAATAGGTTTAAAATGCCATGAAACGTGGAAATTTTAAAATTGAGTAAGAAAAAAATTTCCCATTATTTACTCCATTTAGACGGTCCACCCTGTATATTTTCAAGTGAAAGTGTAACCATTTCATCGCTGACAGCAGCGTCAGCTACCTACCAAATTTGGCTGCTCTATGTCAAGTAGTTTTTTTAGATAATACACCAACAGACAGGCAGACAGACTGACGGAATTGAAAAACCTGTTTTCGTAATCTACGTGATCTGAAACGTGAAAATCCGAAAAAACCTCGGAGGGTGATTTTTTCTCGAATACAATACTTCCCTTTGGTATGCGAGGGAAGTAAAACATTTAAAAACAAACATATTTGACAGTAATAAAAGAAATGCTAAAAAGCTGAGTTCATATTTATAAAGCACATACGATGACTCCTTTGACGGCAATTTTTTATTCGCTGAATAAATATGAACCTAATGTTCTGTTATTTTTGTGGTGCGTGCTCTTTCTGTTGAAACTGCAGATAATAAGAAAAAAACTGTAGTGTAGTGCTAGTATTTTAATGAGATTAAGTTGGAAAATTTGCCAGTAGCGTTTTTTGTGATAATAAATATTTAAATGGAGAGTTGTCATACGACAAGTAAAATACGAATGTAGTCATAAAAATCTTGAATCCGGTCCTGAACGCATTAAGCAGGTGTTCGTTTGCAAGCGTGCGGCTCTCTGCGATGTAATTCTTAAGGGATGCCGCTTTGAATGTTATATTTTGGACACAACTTTACTTCAATGCAGAAAAAGTTAGTAATAAAAATATTCACATTTACAGATTTACCAGCATGTTGAAGTTACCCAAATTTTGGCAAATTTTTTATTGTTTCCTAAAAATAAAAAAAGACCCAAACATCTTGAAAATTTGGCTCAATTTTTTTTTTAGTTTGTGTATCATATAACTGTTGTTTCTAATCATTTAATAGTTAAAGAATTGTATTAAAAAAATATCCTTAAAAAATTGAATATGCAGCCTTTTTTGGATTTTTTTGGCTTTTTTTTTAGCTACTGTTCACGCCATATCTCTGCCTTCCTACATACCCCTGAGTTTTTTAGATGCTTTACCTTAGAAATTTTGCAAGAAATGAAAGAGCCTGCAAAATTCTGAAAAAATTCAGGGGTATGTAGGAATGGCATCAACCGCAGCTCGTTATAAATAGGCTTTGTAATGTCTTATACTGGTATCCTAAAAGAATGGAATTAAAATAAGTTGACAAAAGACGAATTATCTGTGTCTACTTGATTATTAAGTGAAATATTAGATTTTTTTGTCGTAACTATTAATTTCTAATCACAAATACCGTGCGATTTGCTTCTTTATTGGCTTTCAAGGACGTTTCCCTCCTAAGTTGATGCCTAAGAACTATTCTTAACATTCACTTTTTAAACATTTCTTACGCGACAACAGTTGCACGTGCGACTTTTTTGTAAGGGACTATTTTGTGTAGGATTTTGTGCTGTTCAGTTTTCACTTCAACATTTTTTTTTTATTTCGCGTGTTTTAAAAATATATATAAGTATTTTCAAATAACGAATTTTTAGGAGTTAAACGCTATTTGATTTTATGTTGCAGCCGCGTTGCCTTGACAACTTTTCATATGTTTCGACCAACGGAAAAAACGGATATACTTTTTAAGAAGTACTGGCCATATTAAATCTTTAATTCCAATTTCCGTTTTTTCAGGTTTCCTTTTTACTATGAAATCAAAATCGTGCTGGTCATATGGCTGCTATCCCCAGCGACCAAGGGATCCAGCATTTTATATAGGAAATTTGTACATCCTATGCTCAGTTCTAGGGAACAGGTAAAGACACTTAATCACTTTAAATAATTAAGTACCTCGTTAAAGAATTGAGTTATTCGTTTGCTGAAGAATGAGTTATTAATTTATTAAATAACTGTACGAAATGTTTTCAAAAAATAAAATATTGTTTTGTTTGTTGTTTGTAATATAATTATTCACGTTACTAGTCCGGAAAATAGTAGTTTACGAGATTGCCATCACGAGTCTGGTAAAATGCCACTTTACCAGACCTTTCCAGTAACCTGACAGCTTCTAGATTAAAACAGCACGGTTTAAAGTCATTTTCTGATTGGCCGCCAAGAGATTTAGTTACGTTCCAAAAATGTTCTTAAAAAAACATTAGCGGGCTGGTTATTCACGGAAAGCGAGTATAGACGTTTCTTGAGATCTACTCAGTTTATAAATTTGAAAATTGGGCTAAGGGGGTTTTGGATATGGCGGATCTAAAGAAAATATTTTTATGCCTGTGTTACTTCCGCTTACATCGGTTGTAGCACCTAACTTGTTATTTTAAATAGAACACCCTATATTTTATTTCATATTTCTTCGTTATTTTGTTATGAACTAATTTTTATAAAATGTACATGCAGAGTCAGCACTGTTTTTAGTAGCCAATACAAGTCACCTAACTTGTTTCTTTTTTATCACAAACGAGAATAATTATGTAGATAATTGATAATTATTTGTTTATTATCAAGATAATAACATCAAAAACCAGATCATTTTATATTATAGATTTATAACAAATACTTTGGAACAAAATTTACAAAATTAATGAACACATTGAATTTGAATATATAATGCAACAACTGTTCCAAATGCCCTCCACTTTACTGCTGACAAGCAGCAGGAATTTACGGCACTTACAGTGGCTCAGTGAATTTATTTGCTGAAATGCAGAACTTCTTCGGTAGTAGCCGGGGTGGCATATACAATGTTTTTGATATTACCTCAAAGGTAAAAGTCTAAGGGGATCAAATCAGGGGACCTTGCTGACCATCCATTTGATAATTCATGGAATTATAAATATTTAGAGGCTAATTATCAACAAAGGTGACAACTACTTTTAAATTCTACTAGTAGATATGATGCTTATACATGATGTTCTAATTGATAATCAAAGACCAGAAATAATCGTAAATACTAGTTTTTTTGAAAAAACAAAAAGCTTAAATTCGCGTTCTTTTTTTTCTAAACGCTTATATCTCGAGAAGAGTGAGGTTAGGTAAAAACTGTCAAGAGTCAAAAAATTCTTAGAACTGTCCAAAATATAAATTACAATGGATTTTTTTTTCTACTTAGAAGAAATTTATAGTGACGGGATATAGCGCACTTCTGTCCCACTTTACGGCCGAAAATCGAAAAAGCACCAGTTCTCATGACCCTGACTTTGTTCTTTACATCTTTAGAAACATTTTGCATACATAAAAATCAGATGGGGCGGAGTCTCATGTTCTGGTTTAGGCCTTTTTCTTGCTTCATTTCCTCGACTATTACAGAAATCTGTTCTAAGTGAACAAATACTACGTTCCTGTACTTTCGCAGCGACTCAACAACACTAACACGGTGTTTATATTGATCAAACAAAACATTCTGGAATTTTTCATTGCCTACTATATTTGTAGCTAAATGTACATTATGTAGTGCTTTGTATATCTACGTTTTACAAAACTTCATCCATAATAAAAAAAAAAACGAGAGAGATGGGTATAGGGAATGCCAATATTAATCGATGCAGAATTCAATACTCTATTAAATTCTGTGGAAATATACAGGGGGTTCCATTTGAAAAAAAACGGTAAAGGTGTTTACACAGAACTTCCCTCTTTATTTGTGCATGGCGGTCACTCAAAAAAATTAATAATTACGACATGACACTGAAAATAATAATCGGAATATAGTTATCACTGTTATTACAAAGAAAACCTGATAAGTTTTGGTCAAAAAAATATACAGAGTGCTCATCCAACAACAGAAGTTCAATACTAAATGACATGTGCCAAATATGGAAGGGTTGCGCAAATACCTTTACAAATGTCCATGACTGAATTATTTCTTGGGATGACCACCCTGTACATTTTTCAATAAAAGTATAATAGGTGCATATGCCAAATATTATTAGCATCTGTCACATTTTCAATTCCTCATTCACGTGGAGTGGAAGTATAGTGGTGGTTAAAAAATTTAATTTTTTTTTAATTTTTCAAAAATGTTGGCAAAAAAATTTTCATATTTTTTTTCTTCTGAAATATGTTTAGAATGTCATGAAACGTGGAAATTTTAAATTTGTGCAAAAATAAATTTTTTCCATCTATTCTACTGGTAAAATATTTTTCCAAGATGGTAAAAAAATGTTGCAATTTTTTTTCCGAAATAGGTTTGAAATGTCATGAAACGTGGAAATTTTAATTTTGATCAATAACAAATTTTTCGTCTATTCTATAGTAGTGATAAATAGATTAAAACTTCAAAAAAAATTTTAAATTTTTCAAATATTTCAAAAATATTTTTAAATTTGTTTTTGTTGAAATAGGTTTAGAATGCCATGGAAACGTAGAAATTTTAAATTTGAACAAAGAAAAAAAAGTTCCATCTATTTTAGTGGTAAAATTTTTTCAAAAATTGTAAAAAAAATTTCTAAATTTTTTTTTCTTAAATAGGTTTAGAACGCTATGAAACGTGAAAATTTTAAATTTGAAAAAAGAAAAAAATTTCCATCTATTTTAGTGGTAAAACTTTTTCAAAAATGTTGGTAATTTTTTTTTTTGTAATAGGTTTAGAATGCCATGAAATTAAATTTTAAATTTGAACAAAGAAAAAATTTTTTCATCTTGGTAAAAAAAAATTCATTTTTTTTTCTGAAATAGGTTTAGCGTGTCATGAAACGTGGAAATTTTAAATTTGAGCAAAAAAATTTTTTTTCATTATTTATTCCCTTTAGACGGTCCACCCTGTATATTTTCCAGTAAAATTTCAACCATTTCTTCGCTGACAGTAACGTCAACTACCTATCAAATTTGACTGCTCTCCGTCAAGTAGTTTTTTAGTTAAAAATCTCGGAGGGTGATTTTTTCTCGAATACAATACTTCCCTTCCGTATGTGAGGGAAGTAAAAATTGGCTTTTGGACCTTTGAACTAAAACAATGTTCGACTGTGAATATAAAGTACCCTGCGTGATATTGTGAAGATATAGTTAAATTATAGGGTACTTGTATGAGTTGGAAAAGAAAGTCTCTAATCTATTACATGATAAAAGATATCGATTTTTTTTTCGGAAGGGTAGGAAGCGTCAGAAATCTCCAAAAACATTAATTATCTCGAAAACTAGAAGGTTTAAGAGTATATTATGGTACATAAACCCAAGTTAAAATTTTATGAGGAATCCAAATACGAAATAAAATGTAGGGTGTTTCATTTAAACTAAAAAAGTTAGGTGCTACATCCGGTGTTAGCGGAAGTAACAAATGCATGAAAATATGTTTGTTATATCCGCCATTTCCAGAAACCCCCTTGGCCCTTTCAAATTTCTAAACTGAACAGATCCTAATAAACGTCTAAAACTCGCTTTCCGTAAATAACCCTGTATACTTCTCTGTTGTATATGCGGATTTCAAGTAAACAATATGCGACTTTTCGATACACGGGGTGATCCTGCCCGTAGAAATACTTTTTATGGGCGAATGGATTATTTTCAACTTTGAACTATTTATATGAGACAAAAAATGCACTTGTAACATAGGAATATTTGATTCAGTCGTACATTATCCT
Source organism: Stenurella melanura (assembly GCA_963583905.1). NCBI lineage: Eukaryota > Metazoa > Arthropoda > Insecta > Coleoptera > Cerambycidae > Stenurella > Stenurella melanura. Next base: position 101,178,477 of record OY757317.1, read on the forward strand.
TTCCCCGATCTTCCGAAATAATTGATCGCATATTCTTGACTTGAGGTTGGTTTTACTCATAAAAACAGTTACGCTAAAACAAATTTAATGGCAGTTCCAATCCCATTCTTATACTAAAATATGTTTTCTTATTTTTAACTAAATTTAGACTGTATTTTTTTCTACTTAGGAAATTGATGAGTACATCGCAAAAGCCAAAGAGCAGAGCTACAGGCAGGTCTTGGATCTCGGATCGAAAGGAGTTTCCGCTCTCATGCAAACTGCTATCAAGGTACGGTATTTTATTTGTATCACTCATGCGCTCTCTTTTTATTTTTCAATACTTTTTTTGTTACTAAAGCACAATGCAGCTTGAAATCAGAAAAAATTGTAAAACTATAAAACCGCTTAGCTTAACTTTTTATGTACAATGTGGGTGAAATTCTTATAGCGGGGGTGACGGTCTGTGCTGCGAATAAAATGATGTGCCGGAATAGATAACAGTAACGCTACTACAGATCAACTCATCAGCATCATCATCATCATCATCATCATCAAGCCATTGGTGACACTTTTCTTTCTTTTCTTCAGGTCTAACGCTTATGCCTTTATTTTAAATTTACTGTGATTTAGAATGTGCGGGAGTATCAAAATGTCGATTTCAAAACTACTTTCTATATCCCAGGCGGTGTAGCTAATTTTGTCTATAAATTTCAAACTTGTTCAGAGGCTGATGATTTATTTTTTTGAGTTCTATGGAGTGTAATTAATAAGATCATATAAAGTGTACATGATTTCCAGACCGGTAACATAAAAAAAAATCAAAAACTTTTTCTTCGGTGTATTTTCCAAATTTTTAACGTGAGTCGGTGTATGGAAAAATAAAAAATATTTTCATAAAGAGTAAGTATACATTTTTAAGCAAACAATGTCTACGAAATTTTTTATTAAAGTCGCAGAAAAGTAGTGGGGCAAGCGTGGTGCGTGTCTGCGTATAGATGTTATATACTTAAGATTACTGAAAAGAATTATAAAGGGTGTTCTGGAAATAGCTGAAAATATTTAGCAAGTAAGTTCTTTGACGAACATTGACAAGGATGCTTCGTATGAAAATGATTCCCCCTTGTCGACTTACACCCTTTCAAATTGGTGCACCAATAGCTAGTTTTATATTCTCGTCTCCAAAATGATGAAATAAATAGAATTTTATATACATGTTCTGTCCCTATCTCCCCGTAAGAAGGGGATGAAACAAAGTGGAATCATTTTATAATGATTTGGATCGATATTATGTTCCAAAATGACATAAACATAGCGAATAAGACATGTCCGTGAGGTTGTATGTGCAATGTGCATGCGTGCGATGACACTATAATAGGTCGGTGGTTTTAATGGTTCAACTGTGAAAACAGTAGCTTCGTCTAATATAAGTATAGACACCTATTAAAAATTATTAATATAATATGAGGATGCCACATAAGATGTAAATGTACTGTTGACTTTTCCACCCTTAATGTTATCGCTTTTTTTTATTAAACGATCCTAAACAGTAAGTTAGTTTTAGTGTTAGCTAGAGGAAGAACCCTATTATTATTCTTTAGTAGCAGATTCATGTTTTCTTCTACTAGGACTTTATTTTCTAGCTATAGTTTATATTTTTCTTCATTTTCTCTTAGTAGTTTCCTCAGAATTTCATTTCCATGCTTTACATTTTTTATTTCCAACTCTGTTTTGGATTCGTTTGGGAGAGCAGAGTTAAGTGTCGTCGTGAATAGACGTTTTTTAAGATGCTCTCTAAAAAGCGGTAAAAAAGTGGTAGAAATCCGGTTAAACTCGAACAAATTTCAGCCACCAGTAGATTAAGAAATTCTGCTTGAAATGAAGCGCCTCAATAGAAAAACAGAGTTCATATGGAATTAATAATTACAAGATTTTCTAATAATATTAAATCAAATAAAGCAAACAAGCTCAAGTGAAGTGCAGTGTCCCTACCTACGTACACCCTAGACGACCCAAGTGGTTCATGGGCAATAAATAATAGCATAGTCAGTGTCAAGATGGACAAGATGAGGCACATATGTTTACAAAGCAATATAGCTGTGTTGTGACCTAAAGTTATTGTATACAGTGGAAAGTTTTTAAATGGGACAATATTAACTCAACCCAAGAATGAAAAGGAAAGGAAATAAAATAAAACAGCAATCACAAGACGCTGCAGAAAGACAGATAAGCTATAAATTTATTTATTTTATCTTTAATTGATATTGTTCTATTTCATCTTTCTATCTGATCTTTACCATCTTAATTTTTATCAGCTCGATTTATTGATTGAAAACGTAATATTTTATTATTAATTTGGAAGACGGAAATTGAAACCGATTGTCTCAAAGAAGCGGCAATTGAAAAGATATTAAACATAATATATAAGTAATAAACATAATATATAGGTGATGAAATGGAAAAACTGCCCAAAATTGAAACCGATTGTTTCAAGGAAGCGACATATAGGGTAAGCAAGCTATCCCTTCGGACCTTTTTGCTCATAACGTGCAAAAAATAATAATAATGGTGATAATAATAATAATGTTACCGCGAGATAGGGACTTCCCCAGCAACTCCACCGTAGATGGTTATTTGCTTGTGGAGCGGTTAATAAATTAAAAAAAAAGAAAGAGAAAAAAGGGAAAAAAATACAAAAATAAAATAAAAAATAAAAGCGGCTAGATTCAGAGACACAAGAAGCAGAAAACTTAGAAGAAGCATGGAAACTGAAAAGAAGCATCTCGCAAACAACTGCACCACACCCCAGCCGATGATGACAAATGGAACCTTATTAAAAGCATGGAAACTTAAAAGAAGCATCTCTCAAACACCTACACTTCCCATCCTATAATCCCATAGGGAATATATATAAAACATCCGAGATTTGGTTCCGGCACACGGTTTTGCCGTCCGTTGGGCGTATTCGACGGACGACCAGGCTGCGTGTTGGAACGAACCTCCATGGATGCCCGGAATTGGTAGCAATGCCCACCATACGCTGGCAAATCAATCAATCAATCAACTCTGTTTGGATTCGTTTGAGGTTACATTGCAACATGTTATTCTTCCATCTAATTTTTCGGTCACTATGTTATGGTGATCTCTTTTGAGTCAAGACCTTTGGTAAATATTTCCACAGTCCACACAGATTACACTTGGACTTATATATAGTGTTGACAGTGGCGCCTACTATGTTAATATTTCTTATAATGGATTATATGGCCGATTGATAAAAGTGCGATTATCTGAAAATCGGTCAATTTATAAGGCAAGTACAAGTACATTTTTTCGGCATGTTGATTTAGAATTGCTTAATAAAACAAGCGATAGTACTACGGGTAAAGAAGTTAAGCGTGCATTTATATCTTAAACATTGGTTATGTGGCGCCCTCCAGGATTTACGCTAAGTTCAGTTGCATAAAGTAAATTTTAACAAAGTTTATGTGAAACTTGATTTTCGTTAATGGATCTAGCTACCAAATATTTGCACCTATTCTCAGAACACCTTGTATAATTTTTAGTAATCATTAACATTTTAAGTTTTTCTTCTTGATTTCTAGGCCAATCAAACTAAGCAGAAGGAGATCGTTTTTAGAAGTAGTTCCCAATTCCCAAACAAAAACTAGAATGATATTCAGTATATGTGAAATATCAATTTTCAAACTAGTGCATCCAAAACAAAGTTGCAGAAACAAAATGGCGGGCGTTTTAGGTACGAGAAAATGTGAACAAGTCGGTTTTTCTCGTTTATCTGTAAATTTAATTTTTTCGTCGAAAAAAAGTTTCAAACAATAGTAGGCAAGTGGCGCCCACTGAATGGAAATCCGATTGTTAGATTTCTCGGAAATTAACGAAAATCATAGAAAATTGCCATTTTTTAATTTTACAGTAACTTTTCAATAATTAATTTATGATATCAGGAGGAAATATGCATCATAATGCGCTTAAGAAGTAGCCGTACCTGAATTACGACAGATGAATAGTTTCCTAGAAATTCAATTGTTTATTAAAAAGTGATTTTAGTAACATTTGAATTCTCCAAAATGAGGCGGTCCGATTTCAATTTTGCAAAAAGTCAAATATTTCAATTACGTTGCTTAAAAGCGCCGTTGAAAATTATGCATATTTCTTCGGTATAAACAAATGTACTTAATTACTTTGTCAATGGGCCTTTTCAGCATATTTTTTTTATTGTGGAATCATAAATTTTATGAAAAATTAAAATACCCGTATTTTTTCAATTTCTATTTTGATGCAGATTAGAGCCAGAAAAAAATAATTAAAATCGCCTATTTACAAGTCCAATTTAAACGATTATCCGTAACGCGCCATTAATACGTCAGCAATCCCAAGCCAATAGTGTAAAAGGCGACTCGGCGACGTTGTACAAAATCAGCATTCAATTGACGTTTGTAGTGATGGGCGATATCGCGATTTTCCAATCACTCCTTAACGGCGACTTATATTTTTCACTTCCGGTGGTTTTAAACTAACGCCATCACAATCTGTAAGCTGATATGTTTACCGTTCGCCGTAATTTGTTTGTGTGAATGTATGGTTGCATTAAGCAGCAATGGACAAGTATGAATTGAAAGTAAAACCATGTAAATTACACTTTATATTAATATTTTATATAATCACGGTGATTTAATCACGGTGATATAATCACCGGCCGTGACATATCGCTCATGACTAGACGTTTGACAGCTTGTTGATGTTAACATTTTGGTTTTGAGTTTAGCGTAAATTGAAAGCTTCCGATTTCGATTAAAATGTCTAGCAAGCAGTGTTTTGTTCCATTCTGTGAAAATACGACCGAAAATGCCCCAGAAAAGACGACAGCTCAAATGAAAGTTTAAGGTTATCCGCTATCCGCATGCTAGGTGATAGCAGTGTTGCCGGTTTGCAAGTTCTTCTGTTGTGTCCTCGATGATGATTGGTGGGATTACGTGTGCAACCAAGGCGCGTGAAACTCAAGCGTTTGAAATACCCCGTGAAAGTTGGTGTATTTCGCTAATTTATTTCTCAGAGATTGCTGTTCTAAGACGCCTCATTTTTAGATACAAAATTATTTTATTTTCCCCAAATGACACCCACCATATTTAAATGTCAAAATTCGAATGCACTGTAAAGGCCCATTGTTTATGTATCGAAGTGTAAAGTGGATATTCGCGTAGCTGGCATTTTTGTACGAATAAAAAAAATGAACTACCTCCGATCTTCAGAACTCGAATTTTTTATTTTTTTTTCCAAAAAATTTCCGAGACCTAATTTTTTAACGTACAGTGCTGAGATTTGCAGGTATTGTACAATAGAATTTTTAGGTACACCAAAAACCAAGATATAAACGATTTTTCAAGCGCGAACGATTTTGAACGCGCGAGTCAACTTTTCGACGTGGAGAGATACCGCTGCTGCAAGCTCTCCCCCCACTTTCCAGCGCACGCTGGCTCGACTAGATAACGGTGAAGACGGTGAAACAATGGGCTTGTTCAGCATTTTTTTTTATTTCATAAATCGAAAGTGCAAGTATAAATTAATGGATCTGCAAAAAATTACAATCTTATTCGCACGTTTAGTATCTTAAAAACTATTACAAATCTCCATCTCGCGAAAATGGGGCGTGGCCAGGCGCTACGTCACTATACGCATAAACTCGGAGATCTCAATAGACTTGATGCTCCTTACTTGTTATAATTATAAGTGTTTTCAAAGTATTGTGTGTTTTGTTTACTACTTGACAGTAGGGGAGTACAATTTGGTGAAATGTCAAATAATGACAATTTTCTATCGCTCCTGCCGGGACGAATTTTCGATTTTGACCATGCAATTTACGGTTAGAATTGATCGCCGACCTTCTCGTTTCCTTAGAGGCATAGAACGAACTTTCACTCGACGTATTTATTTAGTTATCAGCGTTTAAAAATTCCATGTTTTTCGACTTTTCAGGTTAAATTTGAAAGGTCCCAGAAAGCCATTTTTCTTACGTCACTTACGTATAGTGACGTCACATATGAGTGCTCGGTTTTTGCAACTATTACCAATTTCAACTCCTTATATCTCGAGAACGGAAAAAGTTAATAATACAAAATTTCAAGTGTATAATGAGAATATCGAGTACTATATGAAAAAGTATAAAAACCATATAAAAAGAATATCATGGAACAAGCCCATTCCTTATATTTTTCTATCCAAAGTTGAAGTATTCAAGTGCAATAGAGTCGGGTACAATTTAAACTGACTTGGTCGCTAAAACGTCTGAACTAAGATTTTATTTGATGCATAAGAAATGCCAGTAGTTCTCAAACAGTTCTCAGCAATGATGTCGCTAAATAATTTTAAAAAAATAGGAAAGATATCATAAAATGTTAAGATTATTAATTTAGTAACTTCATAATTTTAGTGGAATTCTGATTATACAATGTCCATAAAGTTGGCTACATATGGGAAAAAATTGTATTTTCGACATTTCTAAAAAACTATTGGGGGTTCGTATATGCATGTCCAACAACAACAAAAATTACATTTTGACACATGTCATGTGATCACCGGTTTGGCAGGGCTGTAAAAAATAGTTGAACGTGGTACCGAAAAGTGGGTCAAATTGTTAAGATATCGGAAAATTTTATGAAGAAAAAGTGCATATAGAATCCAACAAGGACCCCATATATCAATTTTGAAGCAGATATGAGGAAAATGAAAAAATGCAAATTTTACCCCTACCATTAATTATCATAAACTCTTGTCTATTTCACAAATATTTGATTAGTTTCGACAAAAACCGACTATTTCACATTTTTTCGTACGTAAAACGTCCGTCATTTTGTTTCACAACTTTGTTTTGGATGTACTGGTTTGAAAATTGATATTTCACATGTACTGAATATGATCCTAGTGTTTCTTTCTAGTGGGAATTACATTTAGAAATTCTCCTACTTTGATCAGTATATTCTTACAATCCACCTGCATGGGAGTGAAGTATTGGAATTAGTACAAACAACTTTTTTCACGTTTTGGTACCTTCTTCGTATTTTTTCTGGTTTCAAGCATTTTTATTAATTTTATTAACACAATTTATTATTTTCACGCTTTTTAGTCCATTAATCCCTCCGCAATCGCATCCTCGTTATCAGACTCTGCCCTTTCCTCACGCTCACATGACACAACAGATGGCGTGAAAAGGTCACTCACCACCGATAACGTGTCAGCTTACAGTTTGTCCGACGACGAAGAATTGTTCGAACCGGGTCCCTCGAAAATCCTCGAAAAACCCGCCAAATCGAAACCACCTAAAAAATCCACGAGCAAAGCGAAGGCTTGCGGGACGAGGAAAAGCTCTAGACATTTGATTAAGGAGGTTAAGACTGAAAATATGAATGTTAGCGACTGAATTTTTGCACAACGTACAAGTTAACGTTTATTAAATAAACAAAATGGGATAACCTAAATATATTTTAGTCGAAATACTGTTTTAATGTTTCTTTTAAATCACATTGTGCCAAATATAGAAATGCAACCAGATTTCAAGTTATTGTGAAGTCCGCATTTGTTATTTTCTATGTGAGGGTTCACAATTATTTATAGTTGGAAAACCTACGCTGGACCTCAGAGGGGACGAATTTTTTATTTTACATTTAATTTGTGATAAACAATATATATAATTGAAAAAAGTATCAGTCAGATATTTTCGTTAGTATCAGTATATTTTTTTTACAAAGGAACGATCGGCTGGAGTTGGTCATGACTTTTCTAATCCGATGATAAGAACTTATTAAATATTCCATATAATTCGACTTGAGCTTTGGTCTCCATTTTGTAAAAATTGCGCTACTATGCGTTTGAGTGGAAACTACTAAAGTGGATAAATAATGGTCACAATGGGCCTCTACCAAGTTTTTCGTATGACCAACTAATCAACATGAAGTCTGTTTAAAGCAGCAAACGTGAATGTATCAGTATCTTGTCAGCTAATGCAATATTAACACATTCAGCGCCATGGCGGACACCGGTGTCTAATAAGCTACTAAGATCAGGCCATAGCGGACACCAGTGTCCGCCTCAACCGTTAGCATTGGCCAGCGGACACTCACATTCGAATAGTTTTTATCATGCCATGGGTTCTTAATAAAAAAGTGTATATAGATTTTGAAAGCTGTGTCCGCCATTGTGACCGCTGTGGCCTGCTGAGAATGACTTATAATTATTATATGTATTTTAGAGGCCAGGGCGGACATGTCAATCCGTATCGACAGCATAGCGCACTCGTGCCTCGGAAATTAGATGTTTGTAATAGGTCACTAGCAGAGTAGTTCTGAAAAATGTATCCTAAAGTGAAAGAATGGCCAACATTGCAAGTTTTACTGTGTTCTATCTGTCTCAGTTTTCTGGATATTTTAATTCGTTACCTTATCATTCTTACAATTGAGATTTTTTATGATTTTGAGCCATTTTTTGAGTTTCGAGAAAATTGCAATTTGCTAGAACAATTCTGATGTCATATTCGTATTCCACAGCTCAAAATACATGGGAATATCATGTTGTCATGTTTGCATATAATTTTTTTGTGGTGTTTTTTGCGTTATTTTATTATTGCATTATTGACTATGTAATTGAAAAAGGAACTAATTCGTTAAAGGTATTTTATTGTTTCATATATTCAATTAAACCCGAAAGATGATAATTCCACAGTGATATATGCCAATACCTAAATCCACTAAGAAAAAAATTATACACAGAAATTAAAAAAACAACAACAAAAAATTGAAATTTTTCGTTTTTCTTAAGTTTTTTTAAAATTTATTTTGTTGAAAAAATTGACTAAAAACGTATAGTTTCTGAGGTATAGTTAAAAAACTACAAAGTGGACAAATTTACTCTTCTCAAAAATCCAAGCCTAAATTTACTAGCACTTTGTGGATCTTTCGGGTACAATTAAATATATAAAACAATAAAATGGCTTTAAGGAATTAGTTCCTTATTCAATTACATAGTCAATATCCAAAAGGCCAACTTTATTAGCTCCTTTTACTTCTGTTTTTTAGACATAGTCAATAGCCTATAATCTACTTTTCACTAAATTTGGCGAAATATATTACATTTCCTTTAACCATTTAAAGCTGCCAATTTCCAATCTTCTTGCCCTTTTACATCCTGGAGGTCAGTTCCAGAATCAGCCTCTAGAACATTAGCATTCATAATCACGCGCTGGTAGCTTGAAAATACACTTTTTCGCAATGGTTTTAGTTACAAACGCGATTTATTCCTAATTTTACGCCGAATATCCAAAAATATTTCTTTTCAACTTGACGGTCAAAGCTCAAATCGGATTAGATAATAGTGAGTTGACTTAAAAGATGAAGAGTACAAACATTTAGCCTACAAAATTTTCCTGTTATCAGGTACATCTACGTTGTACTAAAGAATTATTTTTGAACATTATTAATTATTGTTTTATTACAAATAAAAATGTAAAATATAAGCCCTGAGTGTCCTGCGTCCAGGTTTGTAGTCAAGCCATCACTAGGGCGTTATTATAATTTGATTTATTGAACATAATGTAATCACAATCAGTCTAAAGTATTTAGAACCATAATAATTCTGGCATATATCTCCCAACTTAGGGATTTAGCCTGGTGTGATAGAAAAAATCCAGGCTATGACTTTCCTTAGTTGAAAGCTAGTTCCTGGAAGAAGTTGAACAATTTTTTACAAAATTTCCTTACCTTGCTACGGCCACACAATAGTAGCTTGTTTAAAGGATAGTTTTTGATTTGTAACCTTGGCATTCCTTAAATTTTTTGAAACGGCCTATAGAATAGATTGTGATATTTTTTTTCAACTTCACGTTCATTTGAGCTGTATATTTTATAATTTTAGACGTTTTACAATTATTATTAGTAAGTGAGCATTTTAAACACACCGTTACCAAACCTTGTGTGTCTATTGATCTTATTATATTTTATTATAATTATAGGTGTATAATTTTACTAAAGTGTGATTTTTTATAATTAAGATGTGTTTTAATGAATAAAGTGATGTCTTTTATTTTTTAGTTTTTATTTTTTTATCACAGATCCGTAGAGCACGAATAAGAGGCTTGCCAAAATTTGCCTTTTTTGAATTTAACACGAAATTAACAAAAAATAAACTAATTTTGACTAATACAATTCTGCTCAAAAAAATCCCTTCCTCTTTCCCAGCAATGTTGCACTGCATGGCTTTCTCATCATTTATATTTAGTAAAATGCACAGTAAGTATATAGTTCATTATCTTCAATTAAGTTTTGACTACAGTAGTGGTCTGGCCCGAGTGCTGGGATGGCGATCTCCACCTGGACTCTCATCTACTCAAAGGCCTCTAAGCCCTTCGCCTATCTTACAAATATGCTATTTTTATGAAATAAGTGGTTCCAACGCCGAAACAGTTGTATTGTCAATACATTACACGATCATTAAACTACCGAAGTCCTCAATAATCTACTTATCAAAGACGAAATAGAATTTGAACTTTGAAAAAACGAAATAAGTCCATTATCTATAGTAGTAGCTCCATAGAAAAAATTGAATATCTCATTTCTTATGTATCTTAAGAAATATTGATCGGGCAAAGAAACCTCTCATGATATTCTTTTTATAGGACGAATAGTTTTTCATTTTTTATATTTTCCCGTTTAAAATCATGTAATATATGTAAGCTTGTAAATATCATATTTTATGTAGTTTTAAGCAAACATTTTTGAAAAAATGTAGAAGTGTAAAAAGTCTGTCTTTGTTCAACTTTAATTTTCCTCATGAGCCTCTTCATTTTCTACTATTAAAGTTTATTCATTATCGGAGGTAGCATCCTCTATCGCGGTCTTTTCAAAATGAATTCAAGAAACATTAAGCTTTAAAAACTTTCACTTATACTTTCAAAACGTTTACAACAGTTCACTGAAACTTGAAAATTACTCAAACGTAGCAAAGCTAGTATAACGTTATTGTATTTTAAAGTGAACATTTTATATAATTCTCATGTGATGAACGCAAAAAAAAAATCTTGACATATGTAGATAGTATAATTGTTAATACAATTTTTTTTAAATAAGAAAGTTACACAATTTCTCCAAAGTCGCGTGCGCCAGGAGATGAACAAACTTGAACGAGGAAGATCAATCAATAGCCCCAACGCGCAATGTCATGGCAGACAGATGACATGTGTCGCTTTTTTAATTTTACCTGATTTTAAATCCATTGTACTTTTTTCAAGTCAGTACATTTAAAAAATTATATTTATTGTGAAGTTAAAAACCAAATAGCACTAAATAGTACATAGTGTTACCTTTATTTTGTATTTCTTTACTTTTTGTTAGGGTTAAATTTCGTGATATTACAGCTATTTTTTAATTGAAATTTTATGGAAACTGTAGAATTTCCCAAGTTTCAAAATGTTCTCTTTCGAAATCATTATAAGAAAAACTGTGTTATAGTATATATGATCTCAGTTGGGACAGCATAAAACGAAAACTCGGAGTAAAGTCGGCGTCTCCTTTATAGGACATAGGCGGCGGCGCCAGCGGTAGAAATGTAAAAATGTAATAATTATTTTTTAATTGTTAAAGAAAGCAATTTCTATAATACCTTTATTCAATAGAAGTGGTTAATGAAAAAATATGTTTATCACATTTGATAAGTCACATACATGATATATTAAGGCTATGTCTATTGTCTAGTGACCTATGTCTCGTTCTATCTTTTATCGGCAAAGTTATGTAATTTTAGGCGGGAGTTGCATAGACGGTATACATAATCCTCCCGAAGGGGCGTAAAGCAGCGACTGTCTTGTTTATTAAATGTTAGGCCATGATACTATGAATTTTCAGGTAACATGATGTTAGGCAAGTAGAAAATTTCCACTATTCTATAAAGGAGACTCGATAAAATTTTAAAGGGGAAACTCGTTTCCTGGCATCGGTAATTGGTCTCAGTAGCGGAAATAGGTCGACGTTACATAAACAAATTTCAAAAGAGCTTTGTCGATGACCTTTAAATAAATAATATTTCATTCGCCACTATCCGAGTTTTCAGAACTTGAATCGGTATTTACATTAATAATAATTTAATTAATAGGTGGTAATAGAGAATATTCATTTTCCTTTTTTATCGCATGAGATACACACTTCCTCCATATATCGCTTTTGCCTATTTCGTCTACTATTATCTTTATATTCTTTAAGACAGACTCACTTACTGTGCGGATTGATTATATTGACGTAGTCTTGTTTTTACATCAGCCCACACTATTTCAACAGGGTTGAAAACGCAATAATATGAAGGCAGACGTAAAATAAATGAAATAAATCCTGTGCTTCAAAAATTTTTTCAACGGCATATTCCTTTTTAAAATTTTGCTTTCCAATCAGTTCTAATAAAGTATTTTTTGTGTTTTTTTCTGGTATTTCCAAGACTTTACCTTTCATAAATTCAATGATGCGTTTTCTTGTGTTGGTGTTCGGAATGTTTGTGTGTTGCCGCGAATGGTATGACGCATTGTCCATAACAATTACGGAATTTGGTGGGATATTTAGTAACAATTGTTCCTTTGCCCACTTTTCAAATAATTCAGCTGTCACATCCTCATGGTAGTCGGGAGAGGATCGCTTGATATATTTAGCAGACAACAACGCATCTGAAATAAAACCGTTTTTACTTCCAGCATGTAGAATTATAATTCTTTTTCCCCTAGAACATGGAGCATTTAAATTACACTTTTTGGTGTTATCTACCCAACCGTATTGAACTACATCATGGGTGTCAAACCATGTTTCATCAAGATAAATTGTCTCTATTTGCATCTCGGTATTCTTTTATTTTACGCAGGTACCCGTGTCGATGATCAGCGATGCGTGCTGGATCCATAACTACCATTCGTTTGTCCAATTTTTTGTACCTAAAACCGCAATCGAGCAAAACGTTTCGCAAAGTATCTAATGATTTATAGTTATAATCTGGATAGTCGCGTAACTTATCCCTAATCATTTCAAATGTGGGCACCTTCTGTTCACTGTAAAAGTCATACACAAGTCGACGAATGACATCTTTGGACGCATTATCAAGTCTTTTAAGTTTTTGTCCAACTCTTTTCCGTTTAAGAGAATGATCATAAAACTAATAATTTGTTCAAATATCCACTAGAATTAAGTAATTTATAACGCTGCCTAGCTGTACTGCACTGCCTCGTACAGATCATACGATACAAATAGTTAATACGTATTTTTTGTTTTATATATTATGGCATGCAAAAACTCTGAACAAGGTAGGTGTTAACAAATCAAATTCGCTAAGCATCTAATCCCACCCATATTTCTATGTGACAGGCGGAGCAAATCCACATGGACTGTAGACGAGGAGTGGTGAATATAAATCTGTAAAATTATGTGCTCTCTATTCAATGTGAAGCGATATATTGACAATACCCCGTAAGATCCTTTAGTTCCGTGCTGTTCCAATTGACTTCCTAAATACTATAACTAAAATGCAATGAAAACCGCATGGTATTAAGAATGTAACCCAACGAAAAGAATTCATATTAATCCATTTAAGTAAAAATGTGTTTCTTAAATGGGCTTGTTCCATGATATTCTTTTTATACGGTTTTTATACTTTTTCATATAGTACTCGATATTCTCATTATACACTTAAAATTTCGTATTATTAACTTTTTCCGTTCTCGAGATATAAGGAGTTGAAATTAGTAGTAGTTGCAAAAACCGAGCGCTCATTTGTGACGTCACTATACGCAAGTGACGTAAGAAAAATGGCTTTCTGGGACCTTTCAAATTTAACCTGAAAAGTCGAAAAACATGGAATTTTTAAACGCTGGTAACTATAAATACGTCGAGTGGAAGTTCGTTCCATGTGTCTACGGAAAGGAGAAGGTCGGCGATGAATTTTAATCGTAAATTGCAGGGTCGAAATCGAAAATTCGTTCTGGCAGGAGCGAGAGAAAATTGTAATTTTTTGACATTTCAACAAATTAAACTCCCCTACTGTCAAGTAGTAAGCAAAACAAACAATACTTCGAAAACACTTATAATTATAACCAATAAGGAGCATCAAGTCTATTGAGATCGCCGAGTCTATGCGTATAGTGACGTAGCGCCTGGCCACGTCCCATTTTCGCGAGATGAAAATTTGTAATGGTTTTTAAGATACTAAACGTGCGAATAAGATTCTGATTTTTTGCAGATCCATTAATTTATACTTGCACTTTCGATTTATGAAATAAAAAAAAAATATATCGAACAAGCCCATTACAATACATTTTTAGACTTATAGATCAACTCTATTTGGGGTAAATTTTCATTTTTTATTGGTGAAAGAAGGTTACTAGATATGAAAAAATACAGTGTAAAAAATCGGTCTTACGTATTTCGTTCCCAATTCCGAGATCTAGACTAGGCCCACTATGCGTACTAAAATCGAAAAAATTAAATGTTTGAATTTCTTCAGATTTTTTCAAGCGATTTTTGAAAATTAGAATTTGTGGCACAAAAGCAAAAATTGGCGCCAAAAATTGTGAAATAATTTTTGAATTTCGAATTTTTGCGTTAGTGCCAAAAATTAAAATTTTCAAAATTCGCTAAAAAATTCTGAGAAAAATTAGCATGTCCCTTGTTGAAAACTAAAACTTGAACTCCTGAAGCTGGGTCCTAGAGTAATAAAATTACCAAAGTCGAGAAAATATTTAAGAATTTTTTTTTCTTTTATTTTTTCGACTTTGACAATTTTTTTCTTAAAATCAAAGCAGTCTAGGACCCTTAAATGTTTAAATTTTCAACGAGGAATATGTTCAAATTTCTCAAGCTATTTTTGAAACTTTTAATCTTTGGCGCAAACGCAAAAATTCGCGCCGAAAATTCGAAAAAAATTTACACATATTGTTAAAAAAAAAAAAATTGTAAGTCCTATGAAAATGGGTCCTAGAGTACGTTGACTCCGATATAATAATTGTCAAATTTGCGATTATCAAATATCTTTGACATGTAACTACGGTGGGGACCTTAAAAGAAATCGTCATTTTTTTTAAGAGAAAGATAATGGTGTAGTAAGATTTTAGAAGAATATCATTTAACCTTCTGTTTTCACTTTTAATCTTTTTTTTGTCGGAGTCCTCTTCGAGGAACCAAAAAGGTCCTTATTACAAATTTTTGCTCGGCATTCGAAACTAGAGTCCTTAACCTTTAATTTGAGCCCTCACATGTCTCGTTCGGTTGCGTCGATCTTTGAAACACAGTATAGATGTTCGTTAAAATGATTATCGATTTCTCACAATTTATAGGGCGGAGGCGGCATAGTAAACCAACTTAAAAAGAGCTACAGCCTCAGCGATCTGACCGACTCCACCCATGACGACGGCCAAGATGAAACTGACGTCTTGATAACCGACCCACGACTCGTGCGGCGGCGTCGCAGTCCTCACGTCGCTTCTTCTTCTACTTCGAGCATTTATTTTTCCGAAGTAGACGTAAGAGCAGACCGGATAGCCTCGATTCAGTCCGCCGAGGATATTTCATCTGGGTATTCTAGTGGGGAGGGGTTGTACGCCGGACAACCTCCCAAACTGCTTGCAAGAGAAGGGTTGCAAAGAACCGGCTCGCTCACCAGATCTCGCACAACTAGAGTTACCAGGTCTACGATCCTTAAGAAGAGTGGAGGAAGTGATGTAAGTATTGTGCTAACTATCAGCTAAGTTTATATTATAAAGGTTATAGTCCAGCCAATGAGTGCCCAGGAGACGGGGAGGGGGGGTTAGAGAACGTGGTCGGGAATTTTTTACTTTAGGGCTGTTTGAAGTAGTTGGAGTTTAACATACTAAAAGTGTTGTGTAATAATTGTTATATACAAACATATAATCCTTGAATAATAGAAAGTTAGGTTTTTTTTTTCGGAATCTCGAAATTTGACCAAAAATTACATTTGAAGATAAAATAACAAATAATAATTCATTTTAAAGGAACTTTAGTGGTCTACAACTTTTGCTGTCAGGACATTGCTGTAAAACTAAGGGCTGAGGCAAAGAAAGCATTTTTCGAAAATTTGCCATTTTCGCTAGTGGATATGTCGAAAGCTATTGGAAATAGAAAAAAATAATAATAATTTTGTAGGAAATCTTATCAGCTTTCATTTTGAATAGATTAATCTTTTCACTCCGATGCACTGTTTTCGAGATATAAGTAAAAAATCAAAAACAGTTACCTTGTACGTACCCCCCTACACCCCAATCAACTCGTAGGCCCAGTGACATTTAGTATGTTTACCTTCTAACTACTCCAACACAGCCCTCAAGTCAAAAATTCTGTTCCCCACCGTGTCATCTACACCCTTTTCCTGGACTATTTGCGTAAGAAAAGTAAAGAATAATCGGTGTAATTGTATGAAAGACTGCTCCAGATGGTACTTAAACTTTAATACTCGTTCACATATGGGTGCTATTAAAATATTTTATTTGTTAGCGGTTTTTGAGCCTTGACATCGTCTATATTTTTTTAAATGGCGAAAGTGAAGTAAAACTGTAGAGAGTAATAGTACAGAAGCAGGGTGGCTCTTTCGGCACGTCGTCGCTTTCTGCTCTTATTCATTTTATTTATTTTATTCATACACCATCTAACAGTACAAGACCATTTACAAGATGGGAAACAACACAAACATCGTACAAAAATGACTTAAATTTACTCACATACATTTCAGTAAAGATATACAACAATTAAACAACATAAATGTTAGAGAGAACAAAGTTGAATTTACTTACAATAAAGAGCGAAAAAAATACATACGTATATGATTTTAGATAAAATCTCCTATTTATTAAAGATGTCGATATCACGCTGGGTGTGGTTATAGCTAGAGCACACGCTGTAGATTGGTGAAAACTTTAAAGTATTAGTCCGGGCTATAACAAGGTAGAAAGTTTGATTTTGTCGGAATATGGAAAGTCTCTGAAGTGTCAATATCATATTGAATCCCTTTTTAAAAAAATATAAGTCGTTGCGTCTTTCAGATAGGTTACTCATAAAAAACATTTGAAGTCACTTTGTGAAAAACCAATTGGATATGCACATTTTCTAATTTAAGACTATGAATATTATAGCAGGGCTGCCAAACAAGAGACGCATACTCTAGTTTAAATCGCAAAAAAGAAAAAATATAATAGTTTTAACTTTGAGATATTTGAGAAGTCACGCCCATTGCGTATACTAAAATAAAGTGTTCTATTTGCGCGGCAAATTAACGTGTTTATATGATTGACAAAGCTGAGTTTTTTTTCAAAAATGACTCCAAAATTATTAAACGAGGAAGGCCAATCGTTTCCTAGAGAGTAGTTACATGTATAATTAATATCCTTCGTGGAATATGTCACTACGTTATATTTTTGTACGTTTAATGTGAGACTGCTCTCGACACACCAAGCGCTGAGTTTAGATACATTATTTTGTAATTTCATGCAGTCACTTATGTTAGAGATTCCTGCAGTAGCTTGATGCAGATGGCTACATTAAAAAGTGAACATCTAGCTCACATGCTATATCATTGATAAATATATTAAACAAGAGTGGTTCAAGATCAGACCCCTGAGGTTACACCGGAACAAGATAAGTAATCAGTAATCAACCGTTTCCGCTGGATGTCGTGTACTTTTAATTTGGAACAACTATCTTCATCTCTTTCGTCTTCTCTATCGGACAGTTCTCTTGTAATTGGCTACTCTTTGACTCAAGTTAGAAACCTCAGTTCCTACCATAACTACGCCGCGTTTTTGTATGACTACCTCAGCTTCTGATTTTACCACTGAAGGCTCTCATTCGTAATCCACCCTTGATAGCTCTTTGCAATATTGACGCCTAACCTCAATTATTTGATTCCATATGTCAGTTGTTAGCGTACATATAGAGTACTTAGTTAGTTAACAACGTGTTGGGTTAAGATTTGCTTGTAGTCATCGTTACTATTCGGAAAAAATCTTTTATGTTCTGATGAGTACGTTAAATAATAATGGCCACAAATTAGAGCCCTGTGGAACTCCCGAAATCAAGGTTATCTCAACAAATCGATAACATCATTGCACAAATAGTTTTCTGTCAATGAGACTCATAAAATTTTCAGTAAATGAATGTTTAGGCGTTCTCAACCTTTTGCCAATAAAGAGGTTTTTTTTAATGAATAATCCTTAAAAAATCTAAAAATTATACAATAAAATGTCATTCAGTTGTACGGTTAATTAGACCTTACTACCTCATAATGATATTGAGGTTGGTGTAAAAATAAAAATGAACAAATATCATCAAACTCATAAAAAGACATCCTTTAGTAGAGGTACATAGATTGTTCTTTACTTTTACCCACCCTTTCATATAGTTCACACTTTTGTAGAAGTATACCTCTTCTATTTCAAAACATTGTAGTTTGTAGCATGTTATTGTTCTTTTTTAAACAGGACAGTGACGAAAATGAAGTTTTCGACACCAACATCATCTTCCTCAACGACAAAGCAAAAAACATCGACAATCTCGTAGACGATAAAGCGGTTCCATCTTCAAGTGAGGACGAGTTTTTGGATACCTTAGATACTTTGCATGATAATAAAAAATTAGGTGAAAATTTAAATAATTTTAACAAAACTTCCGATACAAGTCCATTATTAACTGCATGCCTGGAAACCCAACAGGACTTGGATGTGGTAAAATATAGTTTAACAAAAAATTCTTCTTTCGCACCTTCTATTATTAACGAAACTATCGAAATTAAGGAAGATGTAGGAACCAATGAAGAAAAAATATTAAACACAGAAGATAATCTGAATATAGTAAATATAACAAAAGATGTAGATACGTTTTCGAATTTTTTACAAAATTTAATCGAGTCAAAGACTGAGAAAAATGAAACCGCAAACAATCAAGATGACGCCAAAAATAAAGATAACAGTATATTTGTACTTAAAGCTCCACACGAACCTACTACAAT
Source organism: Stenurella melanura (assembly GCA_963583905.1). Lineage (NCBI taxonomy): Eukaryota > Metazoa > Arthropoda > Insecta > Coleoptera > Cerambycidae > Stenurella > Stenurella melanura. Next base: position 101,197,497 of record OY757317.1, read on the forward strand.
AGAAGGGACTTATGATAAAGTGAAAGTAGAAGTTCATCCTCCTTCTGATAAAGACGTGAAAGAATCCCTTGCAGAAACAGAGAATCGTGGGGGAAAGTACAACAAAAGGGCCGCGCCTCCACCTCCAAAGGCAGACACAAACCCGACGGAACCACATAACACCCCTGCTTCTCCAATAAAGGCGACTTTGATCCTCAAACCTGGCGTAGTGAAGAATTTAGGTTCAAGAGAATCACTTTGTAAGGAGGTGTTTATACAATCGCCAAAATCGAAACGCAGAAATTCAGTGAATAGATCTCCTTCCTCTGTCTCTACTTCTTCTAATACATCTAAAGCCAAGCACTCCTTATCTAAACTAATGAGACTTCCTAAAAAGATTGGTTTTTGGAATAAAGATGACTTGTCAGTGTCCAAAGCAAAAGAGAAGAGGTCTTCCTGGCACTGCTCTTTTGACGAAGGTCTAAAGCCGCTGTCTGATTCCAAATTGCAATCAAAAAGTGATAACGACCTAGCTCAAACTGTTCCGTTGCATGGCTCTAACATGACTAGGAGCGGTAGTCAAGTTTCTATTAAAAGTTTAACAGAATCGCCTTTAGCGTACAGAAGATTGAAAATAATTAGAAGATACGTCGATGAGGATATTGACTAGAATGCAGGCATGAAGTTGTGATAGATTGAGAAAAATTAACAGCGTGTTGTGCCCAGTAGAACACTAACAATTTTTTTTTACTTTTTGCAGTGTTTTGAAGTTTTTCAGTGTTTGACATGAATTTTTGAAAGGTTGCGAAACAGAAAACGGTGTACTTGAAAATAACTTTTGGTTTCAAAATTGTGCCTCTGCAAGAGGTACACAAAAATTTTTTTTCCAAAGGAATGTATTATGTATTTTGACTTTCTGAATTTGAATTTTGCACCAAAAATATAGATTTTACTGTTCAGTTTTGCCCTAGCTACCGTAATAGTCCACAGTACAGCGCCGTTTTTTATTCATGCTTACTAATAGGCTGAATCTTCGTAAGTAACTTCATTTTGACGAGACGTCCAACTTCTCCATAGTGGTAGCTAATAAAGTGCGTAGGCGTAATAGTACAGGCAAATTAGCTATTTAGGGTAACAAAAATTAATAAAAGGATCATCTCTGGGATTTAAGTAGGTAATAACCTGGAGAATGAGATGATGCATTCTTTGCATTTTCAAGTTCCGGGAAAATTCAAAAAAATTTGGAAAAACTCTTTGATTTTCGGTTTTTTTACTCTAGCGGCCAAGATAATGAAAATAAAGAAAAAAATTTCAACAAAACCTGTAGCACGTCTCTTTCTCTACAAAAAAGTTCTTTACAAATTCTTGCCTTACTTAAGCTGTTTAGGAGATAAATCCAGTTTTCCACTTATACTTTTGAGTCGCTCCGAAATGCGCGGAAAATGAGAATTCTCCGGGAGTTTCGTACGACCGGGTTTATCGATTGATAATTTTTACTATTCAGAGCCCCTAAAAAAAATTAAAATGACACAAAATGTAGAGAAAAGTCTCAGCTTTAATGTGGAACTAATCACAAAATTCATAATAAAATTTGTCATGGAGAAAAAGTGTCAGAAGATGGCTTAGTAAACTGTGTACAGTTGATCCACAGATTTATTAATATCATTGTCGGGAATCATTAGAATGATAATTCGTTTTGTTTGTATATTCTTATATAATGATATTCAATTAATATTTTTTTGCAATTACTTTTGTTGGAAAAATATGCCTTGCGATCAAAGTAGAGGGTATATTTCTCATCGATCAATCACCTCCAAATGTTGGAGTTCAATTCGCTATATCTTAATTAATAATAATAGCTCAGTCTTAATTTTTGGATTATAAGTACAATAAAACATATTCTTTCGAACGACTTTGGAGTTTTTTTAAATGCGTGCAGTACTTTTTGAATTTGTCTACATTATTCATACACGTTCTGGAAATGCACAATTATACAGTAAAACATATACAACTTATTTGTTTTCTAACATTCTTCAATGAAATTTTCACAAAATATAGATTAAAGTAAGTGGAATCGAGGTCATGTAGTGAAAAAGCACCCATTGTTACTGGAGAAATAGGCAGGATGCATAAAACAACAAACAAGATATAAATAAATCAACTGATAAAGTTTACTAAGCCATCAACACTTATTTCTCTATGATGAAAATTTGTATGAATTTTGTGATTAATTCCACATTAAAGCCGAAACTTTTCTCTACATTTTATGTTATTTTCATTTTTCTAGCGGCTCTGAATAGTAAGAATTATCGATCTATGTGTCCGGTCGTACGAAACTCCCAGAGAATTCTCATTTTCCGCGCATTTCGGAGCGGCTCAAAACTGTAAGTGGAAAACTGGATCTATCTCCTAAACGGCTTAAGTAAGGCAAGAATTTGTAAAGAACTTTTTTGTAGAGAAAGAGACGAGCTACAAATTTTGTTAAAACTTTTTTCTGTATTTACATTATTTTAGCCGCTAGAGCAAAAAAACCGAAAATCAATTTTTTTTTTTTAATTTTCCCGGAACTTGGAAGTACAAAAAATGCATCATTCCATTCTACATGTTATTACCTACTTAAATCCCGGAGACGATCCTTTTGGTAATTTTTGCGAGGTTTTTACAAAATTTTGCCTTCATTGTCTGTTCTATAAAACATTTCGATTGGGTGATTGTCCAAATTTTATTCCTAACAGTTAAAGCCGGTTTTACAAACGCATGTTAACTTTCATGTTAGTTGACGTTTACTTGCAGGTTAACTATAACTTTACCGATACATGCGTTTTTCAATATAAAGTTAAGTGATGATTTGTAAACGAGAGGTTGTGAATAAAATTTATAATGTTGGTACTGGAAAAATGGGTAATATACATAAAATGTATGAATTTTGGTCCAAAGTCACGTCACCTGCCATCAAATATAAATGTCAGAAGCAATTTATGAGTTAGTGGTCTATTACTAAGTAAATAGGTAGTATTTAGTCTCGATCTATTTAAAAAATCTCTTCCATCGTATTCTTCGAAAAAGTTAGATCTATACAGGATTACCTTGGCTACTCATCACTGATATATGCGTTTACTTCGTACATATCCATTTTTAGGCACAATATCAAAAAATTATTTTGTGACAGTTATTTTATAGGTTATAAATTGCCAGTAAACTGCCAACTTCTAGTTTACCCACACCTTATCTGCTAGTAAAGTTAACTAATAGATAACTACCACATCGAAAATAACCAGCTATTGTAAAACCCAATTTCTATAATAACCTGAAAGTTAACTCTGACTGGAAGTTAACTAGCGATTGTAAAACCGGCTGTTAGTTTTTTAGTTATCTCGAGATAGATAATTTGATAAAAAGTCGAAATAACGTTTGTCCTACAAAATGGATGGTTTGACAGAAACATTCCCCACTCCCAACGTGTCCAAATAATGAGGTAATAATTTTTTATGACCTCGTTATTTGGACACGTTGGGAGTGGGGACGTTTCGGTCAAACCATCCATTTTGTGGGACAAACGATTTTTCGAGTTTTTTATCAAATTATCTCAAGATTTAAACTAAAATAGTAGCTGTTGGGAATAAAATTTGGACAATCACCCAATCGACATATTTTACGCCTACGCACTTTATTATCAAAAATTTTTGAAGGCAGAAGTTGGGCGTTTCGTCAAAACGAAGCTACTCATGAAGATTCAGCTTGTTAGTAATCATTGATAAAAAAACGGCGCTCTACTGTGGACTATAAGTAGTTGTAGCTTTAATGAATGACTTGTTGCGTTTAAAGATACCCTTATCTGGCTTCTTCCAATATCTCGATTTTCTTTCAAAAACTCTTTGGAGCATTTTGCAATGTTGTATTCAAACATTTTTTTCAACAAGACAAGATGAGACAAAGTCAGCTTTATCAACTCTAATAAATAATAATGTATGATGAAAATCCTAAATTTTTACTTTACAATGAACCTCATTTCGATCATAATAACTGGGTTTTTAATTATCCAGGGAATAAAAGAAACATTAGAAAGTGATTTTTAAGTTTAATTTGTTATGAACACATTTTACGCTAGGATTAAAAGATATCGAGATATCTTTTAATAATATGTCAGATATAAATATATAATTTGACAACTACAGGTTTAAGCCCCACTGTCATATTTCCGAAAATATTAATTGTACAAAAACAAAAAATGAAAAATATGCTTCACAAGCTTTATGTTTGTATTCTCCCACTTTTTCGATTAATGCAATAGTTTCTGAGTTCCCAGTAAAATTTCGAAACATTCCTTTAATTTAAAGTTTAATATTATAAGTGTTTTATAAGTACCAACAAATTAGAGCTTATTAGTAATATTGTATATTAACAAAAACTAATACGAATTATTTAGTTTTCTTTTTGCTGAAACGGCAATAAATCCTTAACTTTTCTTCAAAAATATTATAAAACTTCCATCATTGTCTCTATTGTGTCGAAGGAAAATCGCAATCTTCAAATCGTTATAATTTGCTAATATAATAATATAATAGTAAAAACTATCTATGAGACCTAACAGATAGTTTTTCTTTTTAGTTCCCATAGATTTTTTTCTGCTGCTTGCCAAATCCTATAAAGAATATGTTTTATTACAATTATAAGCAAACAAACATAAATAATTAACTTTTAAACTTGCAAATATAAGATTTTGTAAAAAAGTTTCGCTAAAAATTGTATACTGCCTTCCTTTCTTAGCATTTGAGTCTTTATCAGATTCAGTGGTTAATTTTTTATTATTTTGTCCACCTCTTCAAAGACTGACAATGGAAATTTACAGAAGGTTAGGTTAGGATTGTGTTTATCAGCAAAAACAAAATGTTTAAGGAGTATTTCGTGTTCGAGATGTTCAAATAAAATATTTCATTACCTGCCCAAAGTGGAAAATAGAAGATAATTGTGGTTTTAAACGGTAAATAGAGAAAATAAAGTACCTAAATCTTGGATCTTCTGCTGTGAAGACAGAAGCTGACGGACACTTCGTCACTTGTCAACTTGTAATAATTGCAGCATATATAACTTTTTTACAGTAACGTTATTGACACCCGCGTGTTTGAAATAAATATTTTTTCGTAAAATTAAGCAACATACGAAACCTAATAGCTCAAATTGTGTTCAAATGTTTAAACTTTCAAATAAAGAATTTACTTAGTTTCAGATTTGAGCAGTACTGAAAAGGCTCGTTGTGTGTTATGTAATTGCAACTGTTAGGTCTCCTTGAAAAGTAATTACATCGGCAGGATCTTCAACGTTAAACACATCAATTATTATCATTAAATCATGTCAGTGTCCAATTGGAAAGGACCAAGAGTTAATTTCTGGTACACCATTATATTTCGTGTATTTTTTACTTTAGGTAAACAAAATTAAAAAGAAACAACACATGTTTCTACTGGATGAAATCTTTCGAATCAATTAAGTTGGTAACCCACATTAGGCGAACGGATTGCCCCTGATTTCGTTCTAGTCTTGGAATGGCATTTGGGGATCGAGTCCTGCTTGTTGTAAAACTAAAGTATACCAAAAATTACTTGATTTGGTGTTCTACAGGGTGTTTTATAAGCAAGGTTGTAAAAATCATCATTAATAAAGTACCTTTTAAAATATGAAGAAATTCCACTAAGAAAAGTTATTTAGAATGCAATTTTACACTTTTGTACCAAATTTCAGGAATATAAAAGTAATTTTTTGAAACTTCCCATTTTGCGAATTAAGAATTGAATTCATATTTAAAGTTGTGTAGGAGCAAATGTTAATCATCTCAAAAAGTAGGCTATTGGTAAATAACAAATTGAATATACGAGATGTAAGAAGGTATAATGTTAATCCAACTAATTGTGAAACAAGAAACAATTACTAACAGAAAATTGGTTTAAAAATTATAACAAGTAATAAATGTCAAAAACATAATAGATTCACAAACAAATTAATTATTGACCAATACAAAACAATGTTTACAATTTTTTTATTATTCGACGTAACTACCACCCACATCCTCACACATTTCGATCCGTCGCCTGAAGTCCTTAAAACTGTTTCGAATATGATCTAACGGTATGGAGTTTACGGCATTTGTAATTCTCTGCTTCAATACTGCTACATCGTTAGTAAGTGGTTCAGTGCAAACCAACTGCTTGAGGCGACCCCATAAAAAGAAATCCAATATTGACAGGTTTGGGGATCTCGCCGGCCACTTGACCGGTCCATTCCTGGCAATCCAATTTTCTCCAAAATTTAAATTCAACCACCGATTAACCATTTCTGTGGAATGGCCGGGGCAACCATCATGTTGAAAATGAACTAAAGGCATATCTTTTAAAATATTTAAATGTTTTTCAGAAAATCTTTCAAGAAGCTGTAAATAAGTGTGCTGGTTTAACCTTCCCTCAATGAAATAAGGTCCAATAACTCCAACGTGATGAGAAACGGCACACCAAACATTCACTTATTTATAATATTGTCTTCTATAATGAATTCTAAAATTTGGATTTTCAGAAGCCCAAAACCGACAATTCTGAGATGAAACAACACCATTGGTTCTGAATGTGGATTCATCTAAGAAAATTATGAAATGATGAAAAAATTTCTCTTCCATGATTTTTTCTCCAATGGTCAAACAAAAATCCAACCTACGGCCGTCATCTCCCTCTTCAAGCATATGTTTATAATTTGCTTTATATGCTCTAATTTTCTTTGCCTTGTAAATTCTGTGTCTTGTGAGTTCAGACTTGCTAATATTAATAAGAGCTGACCTCTCTCTTAGTGACATCCTAGGATTTTCTATAACAGAGGCAGAGGCCCCAACATTGTCTTCAGCATATGCTTTTATTTTTCTTTTCATGTCAAGAACACTATCAGTGGCCAGAAACTTTTTAATTATTCTCATAGCCTGAGTACGTAACAAAGCAGTGTTTGGAAATTTCAAATTAAATTGGCTTACCACTTAGAGAGTACGCACTGTGAGTGAGTACCATTTTCACTTAATTTTTTATGCTTGGTTCATTAATTTGAAACAGAAATTACAGATGATATTGACTACGTTTGATAGATATGTGAATAATAAATGATAAATGTGTATCCACTGCTTTCCTCATAGCCTACTTTTAGCTTATACATAACTTTAAATATTAATTCCACAAAAATAATTTCTATGCACTTTTAATTGAATGGTTCAAAATAAAATACTAATTTATAAAAAAAAAAGTTTCAAAATAATAATTTTATATTCCTGAAATTTGGTATAGAGGTATAAAATTTCATTCTGAATTACTTTTCTTAGTGGAATTTTTTCATATTTTGAAATATAAAGGTACTTTATTAGTGGTGATTTTTACAACTTTGCTTATAAAACACCCTATAGACCAACAAATCAAGTCATTTTTGGTACACTTTAGTTTTACAACAAGCAGGATTTAATCACCAAATACCATTCCGAAATTTTTGGTCCATTACACCTCTTGTTACATCTATCCTGGAACACACTGTATACAGTATGTTTCACTTTTCATGACTCCCGTATCACAGCGCCCTTATTAATAATGCGATTTTTTTAAAGTTTTGGTGGAAGGTCCTTACCCATTAGGAGATTATCCCACGGTAAAACATTTAAAAATCCACCACTGGCGTTCGTCCTTATGAAGAAAAATTAACCTAATTTTCCAAAAAGAATATATTAGGCAAAGTTCTAACTGTAAAATAATCTCATAATCTTATTCGTTGTTATCTTCTTCTTCTTCGGGTGCCATCTCCGTGTCGAGAGTTGGCAATCATCAGGGCTACTTTGATTTTGGAAGCCGCTGTTTTGAAAAGATCGCATGAAGAACAGTCGAACCATTTTCTATTAGGTTTCGCAGCCACGATATTCTTCTTCTTCCTATATTCCTCTTTGTATTTTCCCCTGCATAATCAGTCGCAATAAGCCGTATTTTGCCTCTCTTGTTACGTGACCGAGATATTCTAGTTTTCAGCTTTTTATGTTTTCTATTAGTTCTTTTGTTTTACCCATTCTCCTTAATACTTCGGTATTGGTTACTCGATCTGTCGACGGTATTCTTAGGATTCTTCTATATACCCACATTTCAAATGCCTCTAGTTTTTAAGGGTAGCTGCGTTTAGGGTCCATGCGTCCATCCCATACAGAAGAGTGCTAGCATTTCACTAATCGAACCCTTAAATTTAAGTTCAGATCTCTGCTACGTTGTTATCAGAAACACACAAATACCGAATTTCAATAAGATAGTGTATTTGGTGTTCACGTAAAAAGAAAATCAGTTGTTCCTATAAAGCATCAATTATTATTAGTCGTAACTTTATTTAGGACGTAATGGAGAGTTAATGAAGCTGGGGGAAGACAGGCTTTCCATTTAGAATTAATCACGTGACGTCAGTCAGTTTACTTAATTCTAAATAAAAAATAATTGACTTGGAAATAAAAGAAAGTTCAGGGTTAAACGAATTTAACATTCTTAATGTAATAATAAGCACCATAAGTGCAACTTTAACGAGATTTGATCGATATCCAATTTCTTATATTTTCTAAAATCATACTGATATTATCAAAGCACATGTTCAGTGGGATTAAATTTCTATAACATTTACTTTTTAAACATAAGTTGGTCCTGATAATTATTGAGCAAACTGCGATTTAGTTACAATAATAATAAAAATAAACGCCTTTATTTCCAATAATATTTTACATACGAGAATCATAACATATGCTAAACAAATTTTTTTCTTTGGAAATGTCAAGTGGAAGTTCACAACAAGTGTCTATGTAAGTGTTATTATTTATTGAATTGTTCCTGAATGAATTCGTTTAAAATTGGTTTGATTTAGACTGTTCAGTAAACTGACTAGAGTCACATGATTAATTATAAATGGAAAGCCTGTCTTTCTCCAGCTTAACTCTTCATTGCGTCCGAAAACAAAATTATGACTATAATAATAATTGGTACGTTAAAAAGGGAGAAAGAACACCAAGTGCACTATCTTATTGAAATGCGATATTAGTGAGTTCTTGATAACAACGAATAAGATTATGAGATTGTTTCATAGTTAAAACTTTACCTTATATCAGGAAATTGATTGAGGAAGCCGTTACTCTGTGGTAATCCATGACAATAACGAAATTGAGTAAAACACTACTATGTTTTTTACCACTATATTTGCACAAAAACGTGACTGCAGTTTCGACCTGTTTTAGGTCATTTTCAAACAATGATTCAATTAAGAATGAAATACAAAAGATTTGGTCCCTATTTAAATATGTTTCTTATATAATTCTCTAATCTGTTTAAATCCAGAAACATATTTAAATAGGGACCAAATCTTTTGTATTTCATTCTTAATTGAATCATTGTTTGAAAATGACCTAAAACAGGTCGAAACTGCAGTCACGTTTTTGTGCAAATATAGTGGTAAAAAACATAGTAGTGTTTTACTCAATTTCGTTATTTACCTTATATCATTTTTTGGAAAAATTAGGTTCATTTTTCTTCATAAGGACGAACGCCACTGGTAGATTTTTAAATATTTTACCGTGAAACAATCTCCTGACGAGTAAACATCTTACACCCAATTTTTTGTAAAATCGCACTGTTAATAAGGGCGCTGTGATGTGGGAATCATAAAAAGTTAAGACATACAGTAGACAATTAACTTCCGATCAGAAAGTTAGGATATTTTTGCCTATAAGTCAAAAGAAGAAGACTGACGATTGTCATGTTTCAATATTTACTGTCATTTGCACAACTAATTAGCACACTCGTTTTCTAGAAAGTGGAAAAATTAATTTGATAAAGTATTCTTATACTTCAGAATTTTGTTTTAAATTTGAAAGCACTGATTTGAAAATGTTGAAATAATACTTATCTCATAATATAACAATACAAGAAGCATGTCATCATTGCTTTTAATGCTATAGTCGAAAATGTAAAAAATAGGCGATCCTCAGTATTCATCAAATTGACTTACTTGTCAGAATAGTTAACTTCTCGTATTGGAAGCTAAACATTCACCGTCAGTTGTAAGATATGAGCAATGAAAATGTCGAAAATACAAATTTTCCAAAAATATTTCGAATATATCACACTATCGCTTCGTGGGATTCCAACTTGTAGTGATTTTTTCCGTTTCAGAACCAAAAAGATGTTTTAATTGCCTGGCTCATCTTTGTTGCCTTCTAAGGTATCTCCAAAAGAGAAATAAGCTTTTCTTATTTTCACTGTAGTTTATAGTTGTTGTTTGTAACTAGTTTTATTTTTCTCTCTAAATTAAAATGATCTTATTGACTCTTTGTTTCTTTTTAGGAAAGTGCCACGCTGCCACGGGTTAAAAAGTCCTCAAAGAAAAAAACTCTATAAAGCATATTACAAGTATGTTTAGGAAATATTATAATTATAATTGTGATGAAAAAAGAGTGTTTTAATTTTAAACTATTTATTTTAAGTTATTGTTCTTACCGCTAAAGTTTTATATGATTAGTTTTTAAATAGGACTATATCGGACGTTAGTTTGAATGCTGATGAAGAAGTGCATGGGGTGATATTTCTGTCATATCTTTGTTATTTATTGTGCTATTGCAGGAATGCATGACGTGTTAATATATATGTATTTAATGTGTAAGTAGATCTTTGATTGCCAATTTTTTTGGTCGGAGGAGACTGTTTGAGAAATAAAGATTCTAAAATACGTTCTCAGTTGTAGTTTTATTTCAAAATTTAAATCATACGTGAGAGAAATACTATGTATCTAAAAATAAAGAAATTTAAGCTTGCCTCTGTGACAATATTAAGATTATCGGGTTACCACAAAAAGTCAGTATCAAAATTGTGTTCTCGCCTTTCCGCAATAACTATTTGCAGTGACTAATACGTCTTAAGGTACTTTCTACAAGCACCAAAACATTCGTAAGTATACTGTACTTCATGCCCGTTTCGTCGACCATGGTGACATCATTTGGGAAAAATTAAAACCAAAGTAAGACTAATGATATAATCATATATTTATAATAAAGTATGTCGTTATTGAACGAATTCAACTAATCTGGATATCCTTACTCCCTACCTGAACTCTGTCTTGCTCAACGCACCATAACCTACTCACTAATCAGGTGGGCTGTATGGAATAGACCTTTTGTCACTATAGACTGTCAAGAGCAGCCTGTTGTCTATTATTTGTTACGTTTTTAATTGACCTTATAGTCCAGGTGGAGGTTTTTTGACAAATTAAAAGTTATTTTTATTTGGTGGTGGCCTTATTTTTGTTTTGTGAAAGGAGTATTGATAACTTCATACGAAATGTAGTCAATAAAATCATATATGATATATTTTATTATAGATACATACTAAAAATAGTATATTGTTTTATTAAGAGTAAAAGTGATACTTTTGTGACGAGTCTGTAGGTTTGCCGGACGAACGAAGTGAGTTCGGCAGGCGTATTAAATAAAATACGCGTTGCTATGGATATATTGTACCATCGTACTTACTTTTTCTGCTCACAGCGTCAGAAAAAGTACTTTTACCTCCGCTGCTAATGGCAAAGCATAGCCGTTTAAATGTGAAACTTTAATATCAGTTACGAAATATCATGTTTTTCTGACGTTTGAAGAAAAAAAGATTTTTTATACGGCTAATACAAAAGAAATATTAATTTATACTTTGCCTTTTCCATGCTGTACTTCTCTCTGGAGTGGGAGGTCTGTAAGAGTCAGTTTCAGGCGTTGATGTTGTAAGGTTTATAGACCATTACATTTAGATAGAAAATATCATAAAGTTTTTGAGAAAATGCACGAGTGAAGATTTTTGCCCAAAATGGAGGGGGACATGGGTAGAGTCCAAAACCAAAAACTCGGGACTGTACTTGCTGGCTTCCGATCGCCATATTGGAAAACACGAATGACATTGTATCTCTGTTCCTGTTCATTTTTCGGAAAATTTATAAGAACTAAAGCTGTAGTAAATCATGTTATCTTTCATTTTTAATTTAATGTTTTTTTTTTGTAGGATTGATACTGTAAAAGTTACAGCTGTACAACTATAAAGAAAACATAATTACCTCTAATTTAAATGCCCGATGAAATTTCTACAGTCACAGAAACTTCATTGAGCATTTAAATTAGAGGTAATTTCTATGATGAGGTTTGAACACAGCTCCTTCTATTAAACCTATGTTCGGATATTCCCGAATGGCAAACTCAAGTATTATTTGGTTTTCACTACATCTCTCTAAACAACAATATCACAAGCGTTAAACATAGACCTGTGGTCTCTTTTGTCATTGCAAGCATGAGCCAACATTTTTCGAGAACGCTGCAACTCCTTTAATCGGGATTCTGGTTGGACTAAAAAGAAATCAAAATACGACAGTAGTCGTAAGAACCATATAATTTTTGCATTCTTATTCCTAATGGGACATTTCCCAGAGTTTGTGTCAAATTTTACATAGAGCGAATTCGATTATCAACCTTTAAGAACACATGACTACTGTCGTTATAACAATATTGTTTTTATTTTTTATATCTGAACTTATTTATTCAACAGAGGTAAATGTGACGATTTTTCTTAAAGAATTCTTTTCACTATCTGAAATTATTGACGGTAGTCTCAACCAATATTTGTTATTGATTTTATTGCATTTACTACCACGAGTATTATACATGATGTGTGACAATTGTCTGATAATAAGTGCATTAAAACGTTTTCTGACTTTTTTTAAATTATCTTATCAAAAATCAATACTAAGTACACATATAAGGTTTCTGCAAATATGTGTAAAATAATAATTAAACAAAAAAAACACATAGAGGTTAACACAATCAATGAAAATTGACAGTAACAATCTCAGCAGTTGCAGTTGTTTTATCACAGAAATGTCGAACACGAACCGACAAGAAATGCAATGAATGGGCAATATGGACTCGAATGCGCGCAGCGGTTGTGCATGTGAGACCTTAATTATGCGTAGGACTGACTTTACGGCTCTGTAACTTTAGAACTATTAGTCACAGAAATTTCGTTGAGCATTAAAGTTAAAGGTAATTACGTCTTCAATAAATTTTATTTATAGTTTTACACCCGAAAATGGTTGAAAAATTGACAAGAAAAACATTTTTTTTCAAACAGCTGTAACTTTTACAGTATCAATCCCACAAAAAAACAGTTAAATAGAGAATGAAAGATAAAATGATTTTATATAACTTTGGCCCTCATGAATTTTCCGAAAAAGCGAACAGGAAGGGAGATACAATGTCATTCGCGTTTTCCAAGATGGTGACCAGAAACCAGCAGGTACAGTCGCGAGATTTTGGTTTTAGACTACTCATGTCCCCCTTTCATTCTGGGCAAAAATCTCCAATCGTGCATTTTTCTCCAAAACTTTATTCTAAATGCATTAGACTACTATTTGTAGTGTGTTTGTTTCATTTTGGTCATCATAGTCAGAGACGTCTTCTTCATTCGCGTACCGTATTTCAAAACGTTCCATCAGTACATCCATCGGCTCATTTTGGTCTAGAGTACCCTCCGCAACGTCAGCATTAGTACAGAACTGGCCTCGACGCTGAACAATCGCAATCCCACCTTCCAACAGGTTGTTTTGCAACATTTGCAAGAGATTGTCATTAAAAGCTCTTGTGGAGCAGCGTCTCTCATAGTAGTAATAAGCACCAGGCCTTTCGAGACGCTTTTCCAACCCCATTCTTGCGGATTCTTGAGATGTCTACACCATTCTTGAATCTGAAGGTAGGTTCTCAAGGAATGCCGATGTGCTACTGCTTCTGTAGGAGGCAAGGCTGCGAAATTGCAAGCGATTGTAGAGATGGATTTTGCATAGTTGAGACCTACTGTCATTCGATGTTAAATCGTCGGAGGTCACTCCATATAGAGCTTTGATGAAAGATATTTCCGCTGCCTCGATCAAATCTGGAGAAGTATCTGGATCTTGGAATATTTTCACCGTTTTGCGTTCGAGTTGTTCCCCAGTAGGTTTATACAAAAAAATCCCTGTCTGAATAGGGCCGAAGCTGCGTCGCATCCGCTGTCGGCATGAATGAAAAGAATATGTTCTGAAATTTCTGGCTTCTTGAAGTCAGTAGAAAAGTAGACTCTTTCTGGAATACTTCCTCATTCAGGCTTTTTAAAAAATATATTGGACACTGTGCGCGCCAGACCTGTTAGCAATAAAAGTACGTCCACGTCCTCACCGACTACTATTACTTATTCACAATCAGGTGACTGATCAATGGAAGTATTAAGTATGTGAGCATCGGCATCGTCAGCAGCTTGCTTGACGATAAATCTGCTGTTGGATAAAAAATGAAAACGAAAAATTATACTCATTAAGGAACAGGGGTTACTAATGAGGACAGAGGGCTAAAACTCGAGGAAAACATTTCCTGTTGTCGATCTACAAACACCTAATTAGCTCCAAAAGCTTCTGTAATCGTTTTACCATACTTTCTCTGCTACAGTCTTTGTAACAATTCACACGATGAACACGAGAGAAAATGATTATTGTTTGACACTTATTGCCGCAACAGTGCACCGAATACAGCTTATTCTAACATCCCAGAAATCCTCAATAGATTTTATTAAACATTTTAATTTCCTTTCTCCAAAACTATAGACTTTAAGTGCCATGTTATATTAGATTTGTCTGGATGTTCCACGTATAAGTTACTCATGTGTATTAAAATGGAATATCTGTAAATAATAAAAACAATTTGCTCACTAAGCGCATGCACTGGAGCCAGCCAAACATCCACGATGGGAAACTCCGTGGCAATTGAGATGCTGGTTGAGGCAAAGTCAGGTAAGATTAAAAACAGTTAAAAAAGCAAACAAAAAATTATTTTGCAGTAGATCGAATTAAAACGTTTATAGGTATAAAGAAAAAAAACTTAAAATAAATTAATACAATGCAAAAGATGAACAGGGAGAAATTGATAGTCAAAAAGCCCTTTCCTGCAATGCGAGAGTGCATGATTAAATTATGCCGCATAATTTTCAGTTCAAAATGTTAAATTTTCCCAAAAATCTATGTTGATAATTCTAACCGTGCCAGTGAAGAAGAATTTAAAAGGACAAAACAACGAATAATACATTGTATACATTGGGTATGGAATAAATTAATTAATTCTGAATATAAAAATATTATGGCGAGAAACTCGAATAGGTCGATTTCTATTTTCAATTGCGCAACTTTTACTTTGGGTTTTTTAGCTATGACATCATGCTTCGGTTATGACGTAATTTCTTTTATTAATGGAACGCCCTGTATATTTTTTTATTTTCAGACTCTATGGAAATCTAGATTTAAAAACATATACTAGTTAGGATATAGAGTTTATAAGTATAAGGAGCTACAGACATTCGAAAATATTCCTTTTTGTTAAATAATTGTGATATTTTACAATAAAATAGCAAATGAACAGTAAATAATAACATAAGGAATTAACTAATCAAATGTTCAAATTGAAAACCTTCTTGTGCCTGGCAGTGATTTCTTGCTGAACTTTATTTAAAGTTTCTTGAGAAATGTTGTTACCTTCTAATCTAATTTTCTTTTTTAATTCTTGAATATTGTCAGGTATACATTCCTGCACTACGTTCTTTAGGTGACCCCAAAGTAAAACATCTAGCGAGGTAAGATCCGGTGACCATGGTGGCCATTCTACAGTACCACGTCTTCCAATCCACCTATTTGGAAATACTTGATCAAGATATCCTCGAACAACTAATGCATAATGCGGAGGTGCACCGTCTTGCTGATACCATAAGTTTTCGTTGGAAGTCGGAAATAAGGTCACTAAAGTAGGGATTAGATATCCTTGTGAAAATTGGAGATATCCTGGTTCATTTATGATGTCACCGAATAAGTACAGACCGATTTTCTAACTGTCACCGCCCACACATTTACTTTTTGTGGATACTGGGTGTGCTGTTTTCTCATCCATCGAGGATTTTCCTTTGCCCATAGTATCTACAATTTTTTTAAATTTTGTCGAAATTTTGGACTTCAAAAACAAAATTCAATACTTTTTAATATTGCTGAATTTTGGACTCTAGGTTTTTGGACAATTCTGAATAACTTTCATTAATAAAGTTTTCCGATAAAAAAAAAATCGGTAAAGGTATTTACACAGAACTTCCCTCGTTATTTGTGCATGGCGATCACTAAAAAAATATTAAATACGAAATGACATTGAGAATAATAATGGAAATATAGTTATTGTAATTATTACAAAGAAATCCTGATAACTTTTGGTCAAAAAAATAGTGCTCATCCAACAGCAAAAGTTCAATACTAAATAACAGGTCTCCCATAAATTATTTCTTGGGATGACCACCCTGTATATTTTCCAATAAAAGTATAATAGCATATGTCAAATAGTATTGCCATTAGACAGTTCCACATTCACGCAGTGAAGTGGAAGTATAGTGGTGGTTAAAAATTTAATATATATATTTTTTTAATTTTTCAAAACTGTTGGATAAAAATGTTCACTCCTTTTTCTTCTGCAGTAGGTTCAGAATGTCATGAAACATGGAAATTTTAAATTTGAGCAAAAAAAAAAAATTTCCATCTGTTTTAGTGGTTCAAAATTTTTCAAAAATGTGTGAAAAAATTTTTTTTTCTGAAATAGGTTTAGAATGTCATGAAACGTGAAAATTTTAAGTTTCAGCAAAAACAAATTTTTCCGTCTATCTAATGGTAATTTTTTTTCCAAAGTGGTAAAAAAAAATTCATCTATTCTATAGTAAGTAGTGAAATAGATTTTATCAATGTTTGTTATTTGTTTGAATAGGTTTAGAATGCTATGGAAACGTTGAAATTTTAAATTTGAACAAAGAAAAAAAAAAATTTTGAAATTTTTCCAAAATCTTGGTTAAAAAATTTTCAAAATTTTTTCTTCTGAAATAGGTTTAGAATGTCATGAAACGTGTATATTTTAAATTTGAGCAAAAAAATAATTTCCATCTATTCTAGTGGTAATTTTTTTTCCAAAATGGTAAAAAAAATGTTACAATTTTTTTTCTTCCGAAATAGGTTTGAAATGTCATGAAGCGTGGAAATTTTAAATTTGAGCAAACAAAATATTTTCTTCTATTCTATAGTAAGTACCTACTTATACCCCGAGAGCTAGCGTCACAGAAATTTGTACTATTTGTAAATGGACAGAATATGTCATAATAGGTTGTCGATGAGCCACTCAGTACCCGCCCATCAGTCTGCCGGGCTGGGAGCGCTGCGTTTGGCGGCGAGGGGCGGTTTAGGCAATGACCTGACAGCGGTACCGTTACAAATGTCAAAAAATCCGTTTTTGATTATCTCGTGCCGAGCCGAATTTCCGGTTTTGTCGTCGCAATTTACGACACCGACAAAATAACAATCTTTCTTTTTCCGTAGAGATATCACACGATCCTTCACCCGACGTATTTATTTAGTTCTTAACGTTTCAAAAATTGATGTTTCTGAAGTTTTGTCTTCTCCAAGATTATAGTCAATTTTAAGTTTGGAATCCGCCGTAGCCGAACGTGCTAAGCGGCGACTACTTCTAAGTGGATTCCCGACTTCGAATCCCGCCCAGGGCTACTTTTTTATTTATTTATTTTTATTTTTGGCACATATTTTTGATTCTATTATTGTTTTTGGCTTATTTCTATGCGACTAACGTGTTAAAATAATAAATTTTTGTCATTTTTTCTGATTTTTTGGTGATACATAGGGTACTAATCTTTAAATAATCTTTCTAGTCTTCCTTTTTTTTAGTAGGTTCGCTGGTGTACCGGCTAGAAGTCCAGATTCCCAAACAGGAGATCCGGGTTCGAACCTTGCGCCTGGAGATTTTTACATGAGTAATGTTTTTTATTTTCGTATTTGTTTAATTAAAGAGGGTTTCTTGGAGCTTCATTCAGTTTCAAAATAATTTTGTTGGAAATCGATACATAAAATTGTGCGAGAAAATTTATAATTCAAATTCGGATTTAATCAATCGATAGAAGCCGAATCTACAAAAACTTGATGCATTTTTGTTGATGAAAACACACAGGGTTCGTCAAAATGAAAAAAAGAAATTAAAACATTTGATCTTTATGATCGGATTCGACTGACATTTGGTATGTGAGGAGTATCGATGTCGCAGATTACAAATATAGGATCGAAACTTAAAAGTTCAAAATGACGGCGTCAACATGGCAGGACAAGTTTTATCATTTATCAAATGACTCGACTGAAAATCGGTATCTGAATGTAATCAAGGTCGCTGATTACAAATTTTCGATCGAAATATAACAATTCAAAATGGCGGCGTCAATATGGCTGACAAATTTTATCATTTTTCAAATTATGACCGGAAGTGTAAAAAAGGTAAAAAAAAAAATTCCGGGTGCGTGGTTTGAACCCGGATCTCCTGTTTGGAAATCAGGACTTCTTGCCGTTCACCAGCCAACCTACTGATAAATGGAAAACTAGAAACATTATTTAAAGATTATTTCCCTACGTATCGCCAAAAAATCAGAAAAAATGAAAATAATTTATAATTTTAACACGTTAGTCGCATAGAAATAAGCCAACAGCAATTATAGAATCAAAAATATGTGCAAACAATAAAAAAGAAATAAATAAAAAAGTAGACCTGGGCGGGATTCGAAGTCGGGAATCCACTTAAAAATAGTCGCCGCTTAGTACGTTCGGCTACGGTGGATCCCAAAGTTAAAATTGACTATAATGTCGGAGAAGGCAAAACTTCAAAAAAATCAATTTTTGAAACGTTAAGAACTAAATAAATACGTCGGGTGGAGGATCGTGTGATATCTCTACGGAAAAAGAAAGATTGGTATTTTGTCGGTGTCGTGAATTGCGAATGCAAAGCCGGAAATTCGGCTCGGCACGAGATAACCAAAAACGGCTTTTTTGACATTTGTAACAGTACCGCTGTCAGGTCATTGACTAAACCGCCCCTCGCCACCAAACGCAGCGCTCCCAGCCCGGCAGACTGATGGGCGGGTATTCAATGGATCATCGACAATCTATTAAGACATATGCTGTCCATTTACAAATAGTACATCCCTTGTGACGCTAGCTCTCGGTCTATTAGTGATGAATACATAAATTTTTCCAAGAAAATTTTTCGGAAAAATTTTTAAATTTGTTTTAATACGTTTAGAATGCCATGGAAATGTGGAAATTTTAAATTTGAACAAAAAAAAAATCCACCTATTTTGGTGGTAAAAAATTTTTCAAAAATGTTGGTAAAAAAATTTTCAAACATTTTTTTTTTTTGAAATACGTTTAGAATGCCACGAAACGTGAAAATTTTAAATTTGAAGAAAGAAAAAAATTCTCATATTTTAGTGGTAAAAATTTTTTCAAAAATGTTGGTGAAAAAAATTTTTTTTCTGAAATAGGTTTAGCGCGTCATGAAACGTGGAAATTTTAAATTTGAGCAAAAAAAAATTGTTTTCACCATGTAAAAATTTTTTCAAAAATGTTGCAAAAAAAATTTTCAAAAAATTTTTTTTTCTGAAATAGGTTTAGCGCGTCATGAAACGTGGAAATTTTAAATTTGAGCAAAAAATTTTTTTTCTGAAATAGGTTTAGCGCGTCATGAAACGTGGATATTTTAAATTTGAGCAAAAAAAAATTTTTTTCACTATTTATTCCGTTTAGACGGTCCACCCTGTATATTTTCCAGTGAAATTTCTACCATGTCTTCGCTGACAGTAGCGTCAACTATCTACCAAATTTGATTGCTATCCTTCAAGTAGTTTTTTAGTAAATGCACCAACAGACAGACAGACAGACAGACAGACAGACAGACATACAGACAGACAGACAGACAGACAGACTGACGGAATTGAAAAACCTATATTTTCGTAATCTACGTGTTCTGAAACGTCAGAATCCGAAAAAGTCTCGGAGGGTGATTTTTCTCGAATACAATACTTCCCTTCGGTATGCGAGGGAAGTAATAGCTAATATGATTTCTTTATTTTTGCTATTTATTTTGGTACCGTTGGTGGCTTTGCATTTGTAGGAGGCGAATGTTTTTTTGACCATAAGTAAATCCTAATTTGTTCTATATTTTGGTAAAATTTGGTTCAAGTCAGACAAAAACTAAAAAAGTTATAAAGGTGTTTCTATCTTAAATGGGTCACTCATGAATTTAACATGAGACAGTATCAAAGGCTTTCTGTCCATTCAAAAATACCAATATGGTACTCTTTCCGGACTTGCATTATATTTGTATGTCAAACTGAAGCCATTTATATATTTTATGTAGTATTCAGCTTTTAGAGAACTCAAATTAATATCTTATCATTATTTTCCATATTTCACGTAGGTGCGTTTATTGGTGCACCCTATATACAAAAAGTATGAGGTTTCCATTTGCTTAATAACGGAATGGCTATAAATTATAATAATTAGTTTCTCATTACGAACAATAAAAAAACAACGCTATAATTTGGCTCTTCTGTAACATTGTCTTTGACAAGATCCTTGACTATCTGGAAAGAAATAATTTCCATGCACCGATCGTGCACATCAAGCGCATTCCGTGAATTATCAATATTCAAGTACGAATTACAATTGAAAATGACAATGCACCGCGACAGATGGCAGATAACAATGCATAAAAATGCAGTCGCGCACATTTAACCGCAATAAAACGAACGTCCTCGTCCCAAATCCCCCGAAAAAGGCGACATTCTACACTTGTTTTATTACAACCTGCTAAGAAAGTAGGCGCTGGCATCTTCGATCAGCTCCAATAAAAACAAACTGAACTGCACCAGTTCAAGTTAAACCCACCCTTTAAATCAAGAGGTCCATGTGACACACTTTCAGCGTCCAAGATCAAACAATCCTTGAAACATCTGCACAGCGCTGGTGCGACGATATTGATTACACTCGGGCGTGAATTGTTATTCTATCGCGTTAGCCATGAGATCACGTCTAAAACGGCCGACGATCGCGGGAGTAAATTAACTTAATGCATCTAATCTAGTGTGTTTAGCTTCGAGAAAAATGACGTCCACGGAGAGTGTCGATAACCAGCTCACCCCTCAAACGCCGGTTTTGAGTGTCGCCTGCAGGATTCTCAGGTCCCCGAGCCACGAGAGTGTCACTACGGACTTGTCGTTATTTTCTGTGTCTTCGGTGGCTTCTGATGCACATGCCGGAAGACGCCTGTTAAGTTTTAGTAAATGTGATAACCAGTTTGTGAGGGGGCACAGCCCCAACCCCGAGAACAGGAATCAAAATAGGTATGATTTGATGTGGCTTGCTCAGTTGGCCGTGCGGAAAGTGGCGCATAAGGGCTCTGGGGTGAGGTTGTTTTAGAGTGTAAACAAAGCAAGTGAAGGTGCTGGAATTTGGAGCGTAGTAACGGCTGCTTTTGTTGTGGTTTTACTAACAAAACCTGCTTTAATTTAAGTATTGTCGTTTTTGTCGACCTTCGATTAAATTAAACCTAGTCTATCCTGCAATTTAACATAGGTTGTTTTTTAGGTCCTAACTGGTTTTTGTAGAACAAATTACTTAATTTTAAATAATTAGACCAAGGGAGGTACTGCATTAATTATTTTGGTAATTTAACTTTTTCTAAATTACAAAGAAACGTAACTCTAATATACCTAATCACGATGGTGTGTTAAATTTATCAAAAACATTTTAGATACCCAAAAAATCGTTGGGAGTATCTAAGATAACAACCAACGGTGAATTTCGGTGTGATACGCCTACTAGACTTTTGTCAATAAAGCAAAAATGATACGCATTAGGCAGACGACTACAAAAGTGGCCATATTTCTGTGTTGAAAAATGCACCACTGCAAAGATCCATGTTTCTGTTTCGTATTTTCAACATTAAAGTTAATAAAAAAATGTTGTTTTCAAAAACTGAACTGCTTACATTTTCCAAAGAATAAAATTCATCAAAATCTGAAGTAATTAGCTAAGTAAAACATTGTTCTGTATTCAACTAGGATGAACATACATAATGAAATTTAAAAAATGTTACTTAAGATAGGGTAGCCGCTATATCCTAAAAATCCCTAAATGATCGGGTAGTTTATGTACTTGACGTCATTTTTAAATTATATCTCAATAAATGTAAAAAAATATCGATTTTCGAGAAAATAATTAAAAAACCTTGTGAGTCCATCACTGTGTAATAGGGAATACACGATCCTTATATTCGCTCTCAGAAGGAAAAAATAATTTATTTAATAATCATCGAATTAAAACAAAATAAGAAACATTTTAAAGGGGAAGGTTTCAGCTTTTTAATTCATTTATTTCTTAACTCTTACCCTTGGTTTACATTATTGTTAATTTTATTTGAAAAACTCGTTTTGTGTTCATAGACTTCTTCAATTTACTCATAATACATATTGAGGAAAATGCACGAAAAGCAAATCTTCGTAGGATTAATTAGTTGATACACATATCTATTAAATGACATGCAGCAAATATCTTTTATATTTGACGGCATAAAATGACACGGTACTTATTTCTTTTTTTTTTAAGTGAATTATTTATTATTTGTTTGCTTATAGTAATGAAACATATTCTTTATCGGATTTTGCAAACAGCTGAAAAAAACTATCTATGAGAACTAAAAGAAAAACTATATATAAAAAATATTAATGAAATCTTTGCATACTTTCGATAACCTGACTTCTAGCAAATCAAGATTCTAAAATAAATATATCCAATTTCTTATTTGACATTCTCATTATAACACTAGCATCCAACATAGTCCCCTACGGCTAAGCAGAACAGCTAGTAACTAGTTGCAAAATCATATAAAGAATAAGGTTCATTACTATAAACAAACAAATGATAATTAATTCACTTTTAAACACGCATAGAGCATATAGGCTCCAATACTAGTTAGCTAATAGATAAGTGAAGATCTGTTGTTTTTTATCAGTCAATGTCAAATATAAATATTTCATACTTATTTATGGATATTACCTTGGCTTTGTATGAAACATCGTTATGAGTGGGTTTGTGCCTTTCTGATGTGCTCAGAATAAGGGCGAAAAACGTTTCAAGGACTAAGCATTTCCAAGAAACTGAATGGGAGATTTTATGAAAATGTAATCCATTAGAATGAAAAAATTTCTAAGACAAGGTAGGTAAATAAATTTCATTTTAGGCCTTTGTTCTCATTTTTAACTGAATCTTCATACCATAGGGGGTCATGTAGATACTAGTTTAATCTGCTTAGCCGTAGGGAACTATGTTGGATGCTAGTGTTATAATGGTAATGTCAAATAAGAAATTGGACAAATTTATTTTAGGATTTTGATTTGTTAGCATAACCAGAAGTCAGGTTATCGAAAGAATGCAAAGATTTCATTAATATTTTTTACATATAGTTTTTCTTTTAGTTCTCATAGATAGTGTTTTTCCGCTGTTTGCAAAATCCTATAAAGAATGTGTTTCATTACTATACGCAAACAAATAATAAATAATTCACTTTTAAATATGCATAGAGTATACAGGGTGTTTCAGTTAAAAGTCCCCAGGCCATTATCTCTAAAATTAATAAAGATATTTTATTTTTGTAAATGGCAGATGATTGATACCAAAGAAAGGTTTAAATAACGGTTATTAGAATTTTTCCTCAACAGCACACAGAGATGGCGCTGCGATGCAAAACTATTTTTTGATGGCTGGAACCTTGAAACATAAGTCATGTGATTAAACAATAATTTGTGAATAATTTTGATGGTATAGAGAATGTACAAAAAACAAGCCGTTTTGGAGTTACATGAGTTTCTTTCATTAGCCAGTACACGTGAATTTTGATAAATCCCTATAATTTATTTATTATTTATTATAGAATATTGGTTACCAAACACTTTTTTTTCAAGATAAGGAAAGTGATATAATACACTATCATAAAATTATGTTTACCACTTCCGGCCAAACCGGAACTAACATGATGAACCAATATCCATATGTTCCTACATATTACATTTTTTTTTCTAATAACGCTTCTAATAAAACGGCTCCCAAAACTTAAAGTAAGTATGACAACAAAGAAAATACACACTAATTTAGAATGGTAATGAAAAATCTACTTAAGAGATATTAGTAGGCTTTGATTTAATTTTAAGTTTGACAGTTATTAAACAAAGTTTGTAGTTGGTGCATTTCAATCATAGTTTCAAACAGAAATAGTGTACTTAGAAACAATTCAAAGCAAATTAATCCAAATAAGGCAATAAAAAAAAAAAATTTAAAAAATGGTTAGTTAGAAGATAAGTTAAATATGATTTTAATATACGGTGAATGCAAAAGAAATTCCCGACAAGCAAAACGATTGTTTTGTTTACGATTTCCAAATAGACCTACACCCGATAAAAAAACATTTATCATGCTGTTTAAAAATTTAAGAAACTGGGGTAGTTTTAAGAAAACTATTCGTAACAGAAATAGGCCAGTTAGAAACGATGAAAATACAGCCTTGGTGTTAAATAGTGTTGTCAACAATCCTCAATGTTCTCTCCGGAAATTGGCATCGGAAACTAATCTGTCGATATCTTTGTGCCATAGAATATTAAAATCAAATAAATACCATCCATACAAATTAAAATTGATCCATCATTTAAGGCCTGGCGATTATGAACGAAGATTACATTTTCTAGCTGAATTTTCAGTTCTTTCTGAAGAATGCCCAAATTTTTTAAAAAATGTGCTCTGGAGCGATGAAAGCCGGTTTCACAACAACGGAGTTGTGAGTAAGCATAACTGCCGATACTGGTCACAAAATAATCCTAGATGGATGAGAATGACCCGAAATCAGGTAACTTTTGGAGTTAACGTGTGGTGTGGAATATTAAATTCATATATTATTGGACCATATCTATTCCATGGGACTTTAAATGGAAGAAAATATGAGATATTTTTGAGAAATGTATTGCCAGGATTATTAGAGACCATCCCTCATAACCAGGAGAATATTTGGTTTCACCAAGATGGTGCACCACCCCATAACTCAGTACTAGTCAAAGATTGTCTTAATGAAATGTACCCTCAGAGATGGATTGGTACTAATGGAGTAGTCAGATGGCCAGCACGATCACCTGACTTGACTCCATTAGATTTTTACCTTTGGGGGTATTTAAAAAGTGTAGTGTACATTGAACCCATTGAGGATATGGCCGATTTGTATAATAAAATATATGCAAGTGTTGCTGCTATAAATAGACATACGTTACAAAAAGTTTGCAATGAAAAGTTACTGAAACGGTACAATATGTGTATTCATGAAGAAGGGAGAAATTTTGAACATTTAATATAATAAGTACCTACTAATAAGAAAGAAATTAGTTTAATTTCATTTTTAATAATATTTCGATAGTTTTTAAATGTTTGTTTATAAAACTTTTGTTTACGTTCTTTACTGAATTGTTAATATAAATTTAGCCCATTCTAAATTAGTGTGTATTTTCTTTGTTGTCTTACTTACTTTAAGTTTTGGGAGCCGTTTTATTAGAAGCGTTATTAGAAAAAAAAAATGTAATATGTAGGAACATATGGATATTGGTTCATCATGTTAGTTCCGGTTTGGCCGGAAGTGGTAAACATAATTTTATGATAGTGTATTATATCACTTTCCTTATCTTGAAAAAAAGTGTTTGGTAACCAATATTCTATAATAAATAATAAATAAATTATAGGGATTTATCAAAATTCACGTGTACTGGCATTAATGAAAGAAACTCATGTAACTCCAAAACGGCTTGTTTTTTGTAAATTCTCTATACCATCAAAATTATTCACAAATTATTGTTTAATCACATGACTTATGTTTCAAGGTTCCAGCCATCAAAAAATAGTTTTGCATCGCAGCGCCATCTCTGTGTGCTGTTGAGGAAAAATTCTAATCACCGTTATTTAAACCTTTCTTTGGTATCAACCATCTGCCATTTACAAAAATAAAATATCTTTATTAGTTTTAGAGATAATGGCCTGGGGACTTTTAAGTGAAACACCCTGTATAGGCTCTAATACTAGTTAGCTAATAGATAGGTGAAGATCTATTGTTTTTTATAAGCCAATGTCAAATATAAATATTTCATACTTATTCATGGATATTGCCTTGGTTTTGCATGAAACACCGTTATGAGCGGCTTTGTGCCTTTCTGATGAGCTCAGAATAAGGGCGAAAAACGTTTCAAAGGCTAAGCATTTCCAAGAAATTGAATGATACATTTTATAAAAATGTAATCCATTAGAATGAAAGAATTTTTAAGACAAAACGGGTAAATAAATTTCATTTTAGACCTTTGTTCTCATTTTTAACTGAATCTTTATACTGTAGTGGGTCATGTAGATATTAGTTTAATCTGCTTAGCCGTAGGGGACTATGTTGGATGCTAGTGTTATAATGAGAATGTCACGTTACCGAAAGAATGCAAAGATTTGATTAATATTTCTTACGTATAGTTTTTCTTTTAGTTCTCATAGATAGTTTTTTGTTCCGTTGTTTGCAAAATCCTATAAAGAATATGTTTCATTGTTTATTTTCCATTTTACAATTTCTTAATTTTTCAGTAATTACAATTTTAAGAATGCTGTAAAATATTCAAAAGTAAACATAAAAGAGAATTCAAATTAAAGGTTGAATGGTAAGCTTTTCGACATCATTATTTTATTTTAGAAAAAATTTGTTATTTTACCAGAAGTTGTGTCGAAACGAATGAGTCGAAAAACGGATGAGATATTGCAAAATTGACAAAACTGAGTCCTTCTTATCTTATGCCGTTAAATGTAAAAAGAGTTTACTACATGCTATTTCAAAAATATACAAGGTTATTCACGGAAAGCTGTTATTAGACGTTTCTTGAAATCTGCGAAGTTTAGAAATTTATAAATTGCTATAAATGGGTTTTTGGCTATGGCGCACAGTGACTCAAAAATGAATGCTTGTGGACAAAATTCGATCTACACCTGAGTTTTGCTTGAAATGAGTAAATTCTTTTTAAAGTATTCTCAAGACAATACTTTACAATGCCTAGCTGCCCAAATTGAAGCAAATTGGCTAAAAACCTTAATTTTAATTTAGTATATAAGAGATAAAATACACGTTACTAATTTTTTAAAAATTGATTTTTCCAGTCTTTAAGCACAAAAATTAGTGCAAATTCACAAAAATTACTTTGTTGGCGTTAAGTTTAACCTTCCAGATTTTTGTCACAGTATTCTCTGAAAATTTGAGCTGAATCAGTCAAGCAGTTTTTTAATTAAAATCAAACAAGCAAACAAACGTATATTGAAATTTTCTATATTAGCAAGGTTAATAAGATAATGGATTTTTTTAATTGACATTCAAAAAATGAATACTTTTTTATTAATCAATCAAAAAGGCTTAGAATACTATGATCATATTATAATTTAATAAATTATATAATAAGAACCTCGTAAAATTTTCAAAAACCCCCAAAAAATGGCCAATTTCTCAAAATGGGACCACTTTTGGGTAAAACGAATATCTATTCGTAATCAACAGCCCAAAAACATAACGTACAACCATTAAAAAGCCAGAGATTTTAAATGTAGGAAAGTCCTTGCCATTTCACTGTAAATATTCTATTTCTCAAAAAACGGGTCAAAAAACAAAACAAAAATAGACTGAATTTTGTCCACAAAAATTCATTTTTGAATCACTGTGTGGCGGATCTAACGAAAAGATTTTCATGTGTTACTTTCGCTAATACCGGGTGTATCACCTAACTTGTAGCGATAGCCAAGCGGCCCTCAAGGCCCTTGCATCGAATCGCACCAAGTCAAAACTGGTCCAAAACTGTAAACAGGCCCTCTGCGAACTTGGCTCATCAAACTGGGTCAGGCTTCTCTGGGTGCCTGGACACAGCAACATTGAGGGTAACGAGCGGGCCGACGCTCTGGCCAGAAGGGGCTCTCGTAAACTCTGCTCGGTCCGGAGCCGGCTCTCGGCTACCCTAGATCCCAAGCCAAGAGGTTAATAGATAACTGGACTCGCTCCCAGTTCATTGACCTCTGGGATTCCTATCCTGGACTCCGGCAAGCGAAGCTCCTAATCTCAGGACCCTTGCCGGAGAGAACAAAGCAATTTCTGCGTCTAAGCAGAAAGCAAATTAGAGCCGTAACAGGCCTCCTGACCGGACATGGCTCTTTTAGGAAACACCTACACACAATAGGGGTGGTTGACCACCCCGATTGCAGGTTCTGTGAGGACGAGGAGGAGACTTCCATCCACGTTCTCA
Organism: Stenurella melanura; assembly: GCA_963583905.1. NCBI lineage: Eukaryota > Metazoa > Arthropoda > Insecta > Coleoptera > Cerambycidae > Stenurella > Stenurella melanura. The sequence goes on from OY757317.1 coordinate 101,225,813, forward strand.
CTTCTTGCCCAGGACTGATGAACCTGAGGCACAAACACTTCGGCACTGGCTTTCCAATGCTGGAGGAAATAAGGAGTTCTCCCGTGGGAAGGATTTCAGCCTTTGGGCTGGAATCCGGTCTGTACGGGGTAGCTCCCTAATTTGTTAGCGGTAGCACAATGGGCCACAAGGCCTGAGTGCGGCGACCTCCAGGCGCCCCGCTAAAAGAAGAAGATCACCTAACTTTGTTATTTTAGGAACACTCTGTATTTTGTTTGGATTCCTTAAAAATTTTAGCTAGGGTTTGTGTACCAAAACATTCTCTTAAATCTACCAGTTCTCGAGATAAATAATATTGTTGGAGTTTCTTGACGGTTACTACCCTTTGAAAAGAAATCGATATCTTCTATCATGTAGCCGATTGAGTAATTTTCTTTTCAAACTCATACAAGTACCCTATGAACTAACTAAAAGTGGTCTTATGTTTTCACAATATTATACAGTGTATTTTATTTTCACAGTCGAACATTGTTCTAGTTCAAACGTCAAATAGTCAATATATGATGCTCTGTATATTAAACAGACCTTAATTATTTCGATCTGAGAAATAATTTTGTATTTGTAAATAAGTTTAATATATGGATCACGTGGCAGTTGCCAATTAGGTTTAATAATTAATAAGGATTAATAAACTAACAGAACTTATCTTTTTCGTCCGTGTGTATATTGGCAGCTTTAGTTTCCATTCTGTAGGATTCCCACACTACTTTTAATCGCTACACTCGGTGTTTCATCCTTCTTTCCCGAACCTTGTAAATTGTGGAAAAAATTGTTTTTTATTTCTCTAGTATTAATAGTTTCGAGATTAAACTTTTCTTAAAATTAAACCGACTCCAAAGCAAAGACACTGTCACAAAAAATTATGGAATAAAATTTCACCGAACATATCGATTTTGAACTTGGTAAAAATTCGTTACATTTTGTTGTTAATTTTTACACCGACCTCAGTATCGATATTACGTAATAAGGTTCAATTAACCGAACGACGCAACGGTGAAATTTTATTTCATAATTTTTGGTGACCATAATATTATTGTTTTTAAAGGCGGTTACATTTTATTCAAAAACATTATTTTCACCCCATTTGGTGACCCAATTCCAAGTAAATCTGCAAAAGTTATACAATTATGGCAGCCCTATTGGATTCGCTTTTTAATATTTCACTTTTCACATCACATTCTGCATCACCTACTCCGAAAATGCCTAATTACTTTAAACGCACTTGTAGCTCCGGCGCCTCCGCCACATTTTAAAATATTCTCGTGCAGGAAATGTAATTTTCATCTTTGCTTACCTTGTACTAGACACAGCTGGATTAAAAAAATATGAGACCACCGCCGACTCATACTCTACAGTTCGCGAAAGATTTTCCGGAAATCGCGTAGGCGGATTAATCGTTGAAAAAATATAAAAAATATACTTAGTTATTCGCTAAGGGGGTTTTTGGACATGGCGGATTTAACGAAAATATTTTCATGCATGTGTTACTTCCACTTACACCGGATGTTATTTTAAATGGAAGACCCTATATAGGGCGTCCCAATAAAAACTCTCAGGCGGAATATATTCTAAACGAATAGAGATATTTTAATTCTGTAAAAGCCAATTTGTAGAGCATAAATAGAGCTTCATTTTTGAATATAATTGTTTTTTTAATATATCAGCATATAGATGACGCTGTGCTCTAAAGAAATTTTTCGATGAGAGAAACTTTAAAATGGGGTTTATGTGAAAGAAAATGCATTTCTAAGCAGATTATGTTCTAAAAAAAATACCATAAAACTAACCGTTTTCGAGATATTTGAGCCCAAATGTTGGCATTTGCCAATATTGAATAATTGTAATCTCTTCAACATTTCAGTCCTTTAAGTGGGACAATCTGTATTTATAATTTACAAATTTTAGAAGAAAATAATTAAAGAATTTTTCATATCTTATGAATTAAATATATTTGAAGTAACCCTTGGAAAAAAAATATTATTTATCATATAATTCAAACATTTAAGCAATAAAAAAACAATTACGAACATAAAACAATTTTTACGAACTAATGAAATTAAAATAACTATTTTAATAGGTGATCAAAATTATTGCCATTTTCATTAACACACATCGTAAACCTATTAATTAATTCAGATCTACAAACTTTTAATAATGTATGCCGATTAATGGCGGCAACACTAGTATAAATTTTATTATAAAGATCTGTCATGTCTTCTATTGGTTCTTTGTACACTTCATTTTTTGAAAATCCCCGTAAATAAAAGTCTAGTAGAGTAATGTCAGGAAATCGAGCGGGCCATCTAAGTACTTCATTGGTACCAATCCATCTTCCTGGACATGTATGATTCAAATAATTAACACCATTGTGATGATTATGTGGGCCTGCTCCATCCTGATGAAACCACATATTATCCAACTGAGCGGGCAAATTCCTTAATAGTACTTGTAAATCATTTTGCAAAAATTGTAAATATTTTTCACCTGTTAAATTCTCATGGTAGAGGTATGGGCCAACAATGTGATCATTAACGATACCACACCAAACATTTACTCCAAAACAATTCTAGGATCTGGTATGTCTCATCCACCTAGGATTCTCTTGAGACCAGTAACGACAATTATGTGTTGTGATTACTCCATTGTTGTGGAATCGACTTTCATCACTCCACATAATTGTATCTAAAAGATTTGGATTTTCTTCTAAGAGAATTGAAAATTGCGCCAAAAAATCTAATCTCCGCTCATTGTCCCCTGAAATCAAATGAACTTTATATGGAAAAAAATTGTTTGTTTTAAGAATTCTGTGGCAAGTGGAACGTGCAATATTTGTTTCTTCCGTCAACTTGCGTACTGACATGTTTGGGTGATTTTCTACTTGATGTAATACCAATGCTATAATTTCATCAGTTACAGATCTTTTTCTTCTTGTTGTTTTCGGTTTCTTAAAACCTCCATAATTTTTCAAATTAGAACACAAACTTACAAAAGTTTTCCGATCTGGTAAAGGTCTGTCAGGAAAACGTATTTCATATAAACTTACAGCTCTTGAAGCATTTTTGCGACATTCCCCATAAATTAAAATCATGTTTAATTTATCTTCATTTGTATGAGAAACCATATTTAATAATAAATATTCACAAAGAAAACAATAATTAGGTACAATAATACAGTTCTATTGACATACCAATAAACAAAATGTGATTGGAATTGAGAAAAGTCAAAACTATTATTCGAAAGGTAACTTTAATTGTATTTAATTTATAAGGTATAAGGGTTATTATACTCACTAGATATCAAATATTTTTAATTATAATCTAAGCTAATAACAAAGCAATTATATGAAAAATTCTTTAAATGTTTTCTTCTAAAATTTGTAAATTGAATACAGGTTGTCTCACTTAATAGACTGAAATATTCAATATCGGCAAATGCCAACATTTGGACTTAAATATCTCGAAAACGGTTAGTTTTATGTTTTTTTTTAGAACATAATCTGCTTAGAAATGCATTTTCTTTCATATAAACCCCATTTCAAAGTTTCTCCCATCGAAATATTTCTTTGGAGCAGCGTCATCTATATACTGATATATTAAAAAAAACAATTATGTTCAAAAATCAACATCACCTACTCCGAAAATGCCTAATTGTTACTTTAAATCCACTTGTAGCTCCGGCGCATCCACCATATTTTAAAATATTCTCGCGCAGAAAATGTTTTTTCCATATTTGCTCGCCTTGTACTAGACATAGTTCGATGAAAAAAATATGAGACCATCGCTGAGTCCTACTCTACACTTCCAGAAAGATTCTATGGAAATCGCTTAAGCCAATCCAGATTAATCGTTGATCAGTGAAGTCGAGTGAAGAACCTCGTCCATTTTAAAAATTCTGTTAAAAACGGCTCGAGCGTTTATAACACGAAGTATTTTCTTTAAATGTTAAATATCTTGTTAACTGCGGCACTTACTTTATAGAAAGCGCGCCTAATGAATCACTTCTTCCATATCATTTTGAAAATTTTGAGAGTGTGGCCAATTCAACTAAAATAATTACAAGCACGTGGTATTTCCGGTTTTACCGGAAGTCGATACCAACTTGCTTATTTTAAATGGAGCACCCTGTACATTTTTGACTGTTTGAAATGACCATAAAAGTCTGAGTCGAAACATATAGCATATCCTATATCTAAACCCAGCAGTTTTGGAGATATTTGACGCATATAAAAAATTTGACCGGTGCCACGGTTTGCAAGAACCGTTATAACTTTCTTGTTCGAGCAGGAGATCCTTATTTGCTCCTTGGCATGTAAATAGAACACAAGATGAGCAACTATCCACAATAAAAATAAATTCCATAATAGTATGCTAAGTGTTCTATTGTTCTCGTTACATTTTATCAAATTTAAACTTCAAGAAGTTTTTTATTTCAAATGAAACACCCTGTATTTTTTTACATCAAATTATGTGAAATTAAATTCTCTCTTTTCTCATACCGGAATTGTAAAGGTTAAAGTTACAAGTTTTTGAAATATTGGCGATTTTCTTACATTTTCAAGATTTTTTTTAAAAACAATCATTGTCAGTCATTCTCTTAAGTCAAAAAATGCCAGTGCGTTTAAATTACACCCACGAAAACGTTTTCGATTTGTTTATTATTTATGAAGAATGTGATAAAGTAATATCACGAAAACACTTGCTACTCGATACCCACAAGAACAGAAACTATCCACCATACACTGTAAAACCGCATATTGGATAATATTAGAATATTTGGCTCTGTTAAGACAGACGCCAGACGGTGAAGTTTATTTGCCTGTTTAAAACACTTCTTTTAAAAAAGAATCCATCTGACTTATGGAAACCACCACTAAATTTAAGAGAGAAAAATTTCTGTATGTCTGTCTGTCGGTCTGTCTGTAACTTTTGTACACGTATGTATTATAACAAGATCTGGAACTGGATTGTTTTTTGAACATATCCGGTGAAAGGTTGGGGGGTTAATAGAGATAACTAATGAAAAATATGTAAAGCAAGATGGCGAGTACAAAATTTGGAATTTGTTGTATAATGGGTGACACAGGAGACATGTAACACCCCGTAGCAAGTTTAATTAAAAAGATATTATTTTGAAATTTGGTACACTTATATAATGCGCGATTGTCCTTTTTTAAGTAAATGAAATGAAATTAAATTCTGGTTCACTTCTGAATTGCCGTTCAACTCTTACAAAATAGTTATTTGGTGGATGAATTCTTTCGGGAAATCTTTCTTCATATAAGTCTATTGCTGTTTTTTTACATTCGCCATAGATTAGTAGCATATATACTTTTTCATTTCGTGAATAAATGGCAAAATAGAGTTAAAAACGTGATAACTTAGGTATAATTTAATGAAAAATACTTAAATTGCTGCCAAGTAAACAATTCTTAATTGTCAAATCAAAATGACGCGTCGTTTTACCTTCTTTTATTTCCACCGCCTGCTTAGTAAATATTTTTGTTGCAGTACAATATTCATCACTATGAAATAACATTCGATACTAATTTTAACGAAGAAAGCAAAATATGATAGGCACAGTAATTGTATTGGACAAAAATAAAAGATAAATAAGTATTTTTTAACTAGGTAAAGTAAAAAAATGGGGTCCCTATCTTGGTTTTTAAGATATCGCGGGTTGTTTAAAGATACTTCTTTTACATAAGTTAGATCTTATTAGTCTGTTCAGCTACTGGTTATTTCCAAAAAAATATGAGGCACAAAGTTGTATGCCAGAGGTCTTTCGATATCATGGCACACTACGCATCAATATCTGCCAAGGTTCATATCAGGGCCACCTAGACTTAACAAACTGAAATTGATATTAACTATCATTTTAAAAACAAATGCCATGTTCCGATACATGGTTGAAAAGAGAATCTAGGGACGAATCAGATAGGTAAAAAATTATACAGGGTGCCATTTAAAATAACAGAATAGATGTCACTTCCGGTGAAACCGGAAGTGGTGGACATAAATTTTTTGTACTTAAAAAAGGACAATCACGCATTATATAAGTGTACCAAATTTCAAAATAATATATTTTTAAATAAACATGCTACGGGGTGTTACATGTCTCCTGTGTCACGCGGTATACCAGAAGCGGAAGCCTCAGATATTTTTAACACATTTTTCAACCCACCACTCCATTATCAAAAGGGCTAATAATATTAAATTAAAATATTCACTTGAAATTTGGTACACGTATGTATTATAACGATATATGGAGCTAGATTATATTTTGAGATGATTCCGTTGAAGGGGTGCGGGGTAAGTAGAAGTAAATAGGGGAAAATGAGTAATACAAGCTGGTAAGAGTACAGAAACTTTGTTTTGGTGTATACCAGAAGCCAAAGCCTCAATTTTTTTATAGTATTTTCCATCCACCACCACCAGCCCCACTCCATTATTAAATGAGTTAATAAAATAAAATTAAGATATTCACTTGAAATTTGGTACATATTACAACGACTTTTGGAACTATATTATATTTTGGGATGACTCCGTTGAAGGGTAGGGGGTTAAATAGGGATAAATAAGGGAATAAAGCAAGCTGGTAAGAATCTAGAAACTTGGAATTTGGTAAGTATACTAGAAGCCAAATATTTTCCACCCCCCCACTACCCCCACTCCATTATTAAAGAGGTTGATAAAACAAAATTGAGATATTCACTTCAAATTTGGTACACGTATATATTATAACGACATATGGAACTAGATTATATTTTGAGATGATTTCGTTGAAGGGTGGGAGGTTTAATATGGGTATATAAGGGAAAATAAAATAAATCAATCTGGTAAGAGTCTGGAAACTTGTAATTTGGTGTATATACTACAAGCTCATCTAAAATAATTTACATTTCCATCAACCTGTGACCGGTTTTTTTACGCTCGGTGTTTTTTCTTTAAAAAAAATGATTACGTCAAAACTATATGAAACAGTGTTATGTTTCGTTCGTGTACAGGTTTTAATTTCATTTGAAGTTTAATGTCAGTGTGACATAATCCCAGACAATTAGAGTAATGGATTAATGTAATAATGATAATGGATCGATCCAATTATTTAATTAAAAACATATTACCTTTATTTATTAGTCGCGGTCGCTGTTGGTTTATATTCCATTACGTAAGTTTCTTGGAGAGAAGAGAACATACTAGTAATTTTGATAGTACTGTCACGTAGGGCGAAACGTGTTTTAACACTATTTGGTTGTTTATTTTAAAACGAATATGATAAGGCTGGAGTTATTGCTATATCAGATGGATAGTAAATGAGACAAATTGCACTGCGATATAACATTAACAAAAATTTAACATTTTAAAGATATGGGGAATAGACAGTTTAATTCATTCACCAGAAATATTATTAAAACATTGATTGAAGGAGTCGTTACTCTGTGGTAGTTAATCATTTTGCACAAATAACTAAATAAAACACACGACCAGGTTTTCTACCACTATGTATTTTTAAAAATTGTGACTGCAGTTTCGACTTACAAAGCCATTGTCAAGCAGTTAATCATTTTTCATTCACTGCTTGACAATGGCTTTGTAAGTCGAAACTGCAGTCGCAATTTTTATAAATATATTGAAGTACTAAGCACTGATTTTAAAAAGTGCTTGTAAGCACTATGCTCCCGAGCACCTGAACGAAGTACTAAACACTGTGCTTTGTTCTGTTACTTATTTATATTATATGTAAATCCATAGAAAAATCATTTCAGAAATGAAGATTTATCTTGAACTATTTATTTATTTCAGACCAGCTGATATACCAGAAATCTTATGGTTCGAGGAAGAGACTGAACTGATACGAAGCTGTGCGGCCTTATCTTCTGCTGTAGGACTACAGAAGAGTTTCAGCACTAGCGACATTAGCCAATTGCCCTCACCAGAAGATGGTCCCAGTATTCCAGGCCTTCGAAATGCAGTCTCCGAACTAGCTCTCAATTCATTGCAAAGGTCCGGGTTTCTGTTAGAAAATGCTAGACTAGATCAAACTTCAAGGTAGGTATTAAAGTAACTTGCTTACATGCTAATAATAATAATAATAATAATAATAATAATAATTTATTTCTCTATTAAAAGTATAGTGTTTACAAAAGGATAAACAGTACACAAGAAATACAGAACAAGTCAATATGTATATATGTATATCAGTATACGACACTACAAGAACCTACGCATAAACGAACTAACAGATTTTATACAAAAAATTCATTCACAGAATAACTGTTTCTATATATAAGATATTCTTTTAATCTTTTTTTAAAAATATGTATATTGCCTGAGGAAGTTATGCCATTGCTTAAAAGATTATACAGTTTGCAGCCATTGTAGCTAATACGCATAAATCGATAACCCTTATATAAATAGGTGGAGCTAAATACGAATATAGGTGCAATATGTCCAGTTGACTTTCGTCCATTGGCAGGTGTCGATTCAAAATACGACTATTTCCGAATCGTGACGATTAATCAGCCCTTGGTTTTCGTCGTTAAGTGTCTGAAAATCTCAATCTAGCTAGTCCTTCATAGTGGTATAGCACAATTGAGATGTCTCTTCCTCTGCAGAATCTGCATATTGCGTCCTCTGCCACACCCATTAGACTCATATACCTATTAAGCCGACAGTGCCCAGTTAGAAGAACACCATTATCCTTTCTATTTTGGCGTAATAAGTCTACCGTTTCAGTCGATCGTCCTTTAATGAACTCTTTGGCCTGTCTCTGTTGCTGGAAACTCATCCTGCTATGATCTTAGACACACTTTTCCTGGACAGTTTAGCGGCCGTTTCATTTCCCTTGTGGTTAGGTGTCTAGGTGACCGCACCACGATTACTTTATTCTGACTTAAGGTAGTCCTACAGTAGTTTCGAACGATCTATATGGAACTGATTGCTTTCCAATGAACAATTTTTTTCACTTGAAGTAATTGTTTTCATGTGGTTTATATTGGTTGTAAGTGCATTAAGGGTGATGGTGATGTTCAGAGTACCTTTACAAAACCAATTATCTGTTGGGTTTTGCCCCCTGTAATGCGGGCACTTCAGCTTGAGATTCTGTAGCGCATCTTTGTAGACTTATCGGAATTTTTATTTTGTCCAAATCCAACAAATTCCAACTCCGACTCCCTTTTCTGTCTTAGAGCTGTCGGTATAGCAAACTGTTGATGTCAATTGAAGGACCGTTCTTCCGATTTTCTCTGTCTGTTATTTTAATTTAAAATATTTTTTTCGAAGTAATATTTTAGGATTGAAGCATCCATGAGCATCCCTAGAATAGGATGCGCCTTCAGCTTTGAGTACAACTTTATGCTCTGCTCCATGTTGCTGCCTAAAATTACCGATCCTTTCTTTAGCTCGCTCACCACTGAATGAGCATTTTGGACAAATGTATGTGGTAATGACACATCTAGAAGAACTTCGAATACAGTTGCAGCGGCTTTTATGATCTTCGTGGCGTACAGGCAAGCCTTTGTATGGCACTCATTGCTTCCAATTGTTCACTACTTAGTCCATCATATCATTGATCCATAGTTTGTCATGTATCTTATTACCCTGTATATGAGCACAGAGTCCAAGACCACTTTGGGATTTAACCTCCATTTTTTTTACATATCTGTCTGCACCTTCCAGGTCAGTAAAAAATGATTCCTAGGTATCTTACGTCATTGGCAAATGGATTTTCACTCCATTGAATTCTAGGGATTTTAGTCTTACCGAGGCTCTACTTAATATAACCAAATGTTACCGAAAACTAAAATAACGTTGAAAAATATATTATTGTAATATTTCTACTTCAGGTCATGTTCGACTTGGGTAGCTGTTGGAGACATAGCTTCTACTTCACAATTGCCTTCTCCACATGGAGGTCACTCAACCACCAACACACAACAACCGGCTAGTACTCCTCCTCCACCAGCATTTACTGCTGCAGACTTCATTAGATCAGTTAATAAAAAGGTAAGAGGGGCCAAATCAGAACATCAGTAAGATAGTAAAGGCCTCAGTTAACGAAGTACCGTGTATAAATAAAAAGCTAGACAAAGACCTACAAATCAAGAAGTAGTGTAGTAGTAGTGCAAAAAAACTAATATTGTCGTAAGCGAGGTTAAAACAGGCTTTTTGTTACGGCGATTAACAGCTCATTATTGACTCTTGGTTATATAGTATAGATTCTATTAATTGAACTCTTCTTTCACTTCTTATTCACGATCTTGACACTTTTGTGATTCATATAATGTTCAAGATATTAGTGTATAAACAAAATTCCCCATGAGGCAACAATCAATAATTTCCAATCAGTCCAATTTTTGCTACATTATCTAAATTGCAAGAATGATTAGATTTTTTTATGTTCGTAGGTACGACAAAATTACATACGAAGAAGATTGATGACAACTTACAAAGCCTTAGAGCGTCTTTCCCAGAGCGAATTTAACCTAGATAGGCTAGAAGTAACCCCTTCCACGGCGACGGCCAGCATAAGCACTGAACCCACGCCGAATGTAGTAAATCCAGCTCCGTCCCGGCTCGTCGTCCCGGGTTCGAGTCCCACGCCCAGCAAATCTCCGACTACGTCAAGCAGCACAAACGCAGCTATGTTAAGGGTTGCGAAGCAGAGAGCGGGGAAGAATTTACCTCTTACCATAAGAGACGTCGAGAGGGAGAGAGGAAAGCCTCTTTCTAAATATGAGAGGAATATGATGATCTTTAACTGGTTGCATACTCTAGACGACACGGCTTTTGTGGAAGGCATTCAGTAGAACGAATAAGCAGTAAAACTTTGAGGTACCTTAATTTTGCTTAGTATTGAAATCGGTTGGGATATGAAGCTTGAGGTGATGGAAGAAGGAAGACAGAAATTCGTAAAGATGGATACGAAGAAATTGATAATTTGTTATGAAGCTCTGTTGCTGCTTTCACTGAAAGGATCTCTACATAATTAACAGAAAAGATGCTTTAGTCGATTCACGTTAAGAATGAAGCGTTTGTCTTAGATATTTATCAGCCCTTTTATTTTTAATAGTCAATTCCGTTTTTTCGATTTTTGAAAAAAATTTCTGTGATTTCTCTTCATTGAAATATTTTGTGAGCACCTATGCCCAAAGATATGTTTACTATTAACCCAGGCATACCCACTAGGGTATCTCAAAAAATCAAGTTCCAAACACTAAAAAATAATCTTCAAATTTGAGCAAAATTGGGTAACATTATCTCGTGCCTCTGATTCCATGGAGTATTCCATATTTTTGTTATGGTTAAAAGACATTTTTTCGTAAATTTGTGATAATTTCATTAACATGTAGACAAATAAATCTTGTGCACAAGACCCATCTTTAGAATTATCTAGAGAATACGAAATAAATACTTTACTTTTTAATTTAAATCCTCATCAAACACTCTTGTAGGACTCCAAAATGACCCCATGAAAGCATAAGTAGAGTATCGCGTTGGGGGTACTTGTTAATATTAACCAATTTGCTCAGATTTGGGGATCATTATTTTAGGATTTAGAACAAAATTGGGGGTGAAACAGAAGTAATATAATATCGAAATTCAATTTTCACAAGTATAAAGGAGGTGGGTGACCCCTTTAAAGATTTTACATGGAACCAGGGTGCGTGTCATAGCTCAACGGTCTTTAATTCTCTATCCAGCAATATGATTTTCTGAATGTGTCTAATTTCTTTATTGAAAAATATGACATTTTTAATGTTACTAAGTAAACAAAAAAAACATGAAACAGTTTAAATCAAATGTTCAAACTGGGCACCCGTTGCTTCTTGGCAATAATGGAGGCGACGCTGAAATCCTTCTAAAACATTTTGTGTCGTTTCCGAGGTGATTTGATTAATTTCTTGCCTTATTCTGTCTTTTAAATCATCGACGTCATTTGGTCTGTTGAAGTAGACTTTCGATTTTAAGTAACCCCATAAACAACAGTCAAGCGGGGTCAAATCGGGGGAATGGGCAGGCCACTGCGTCTACCGATCCACCTATTGAGGTAGACTCTTACTTCCAATACACACGGTGGTGTAGCTCCTTACTGCTGATGCCAAATATTTCTATCAATTTCATTAGGTTGTTATTATCTGGGAAAAGTAGCGCGCGCCAGTTAATGTGCTATCAAAGAAATATTGGTCCGATAATTTGAGAAGTTATAATTCCAGCCCAAACGTCCACCTTCTCCGGATATTGAGTATTGGCTTCCATCATCCAATGTGGACTTTTTGTACTACAATATCTAGAGTTCTGTTTATTGACGGTTCCATTTAAGACGAATGTTATCTCCTCAGAAAAAATAGTATTTTTTATAAATAACGGATCATCTTGGGATATATTTGCCATGATTTCACAAAATTCCAATCGGTGATCAAGGGTCATCGTTAAGTTTTTGAACCAAATGAATTTCATATGGGCGGTATATTTTATTTCTTAGAAGACGCAATATGGACGATTTACTAACATTGTTATCGGCGGCAACTTGTCCTGTGGGTTTATAAGGATTGTCTTCAATATCTAACAATATATCCAATTTCTTTTCATCGTCTAAAATGTGTTTTCTACCAGATTTAAGTATATCTGTGGCATCTCCAAATTCAGGAAATTTGTTTTCTACTCTACTAACTTAATAGATTTCGCATACCTGCTTCTGCGTTTTTGTTTTATCACCACATCCTAATAATATCAAAATTTCAATTCCTTGGGTAACCTAAAGACTCATTCTTAAAATAATGATCAATTTGACAATCAGAAGAAATTATAATTTTTTCTGATATTTAAACCTTTTTACTGCCACCTGCGTGTCAAAAAAAAACGATACATTTAAATTGAATGTTATGAAATGACACAAAATTAATTAGAAAAGTCATATCTGACAGATATTTGGTATATAGGCATAAATAGTTTAGGATACAATATTTCAAATACATTTTAAAATTTTCAAATTTAACTTTCTTGATGAAGATACATAAAATTCAAAAAATCTTACATTGCTGGATAAACAATTAAAAATCCCTTCAAATGAGCGTAACACGTAACCTCGTTTCATTTAAAATTTTTAAAGGGAGTTATAAAATTATGCTCAAAAAATGTCATTTTAGAATTAAAAATTGATGTGATTTAGGCCATTACTTTATCCATTACTTATGGACCTCAATGTATAATATCTGAAACATTGTTATTTAGCAATTTTTTTTTTTTTTTTTCGATAAGTTGTGCTCATAACACCATCGTAGTTTTTATATATGTTATTATTACAATAATAATGTGAAACAAATATAAAAAATTAAGCTGGTATTATGAAAGCCTCTTATTGAAAAAAAATCAAATTGTTGAAGAAAATCAAGTTTATTTCTTTATTACAAACCTTTTTTCTTATCGACTTTTGCATGAAATGCACATCTGCAAAGTTCTCTCGGAAAAACCTATAAAAATAGGAAAAACTTTGAGGGGGAAAATCATTGATAAAAAATATTTTTAAAAATTTGAAGAAAATCGGACAAGGAGAACAAACATTTTAATATCCTTATTGTGTTCCATGAAAATGTATATTTTCCGAGCTATAAGGATTTGATTTTCAAAAAAATCAGAAATTTTCAGATTTTTTCATAACAATTTTGATTTCTTCTTACCCCTTTTTGGAAAATTTCAAACATCTTTATCTCGGAAAATACGCGTTTCTTTTAAATTAACGAGAGTAAACAGTTGTTATTTTCCATCAAATTAAGTATAAATCTTTTTTTGACTTTGGCCGTTTAATACGTTAACAAATTACCAACAAAAACATTGTTTATAACAATTGCCGACCAATACCGCGCATCAAAAGTTATGGAAAATAATGTAGACAATAAAAGAAACTCATTTCAAAAGTTTTTGTGGAAATTCTTCTTTTTCCGAAAAAATCGTGGATTTAACCTTTTTATCGCCTAAATCGACCATAGTATAATCTCCTTAAATATATTTAACATACATTTAAATCCAGTTTAGTTTAAATTGTTGTTCCGAAGCAATCTGGTTTAATAATGAACGTTAGTAGGTACCTCTTCTTCAATAAGTACCTAATACATTTTCTTACATTTTCCTGAAGTATCAAATGTAGTGTTTAGAGCTATTAGGAAAGGGATACATGATACATTCTAGGCTATGATTTCAATAACAAGCAAAAAGTACCATTCTTCATTCCGCAATTCGCTGACAGGTTTGTCAGAGGAGCAACATTGACTGAACCTGTCCTATGCACTAATTTTGACCAAAAAAACAAACAAAATATATTGATGTTAACTTTTTAAAAGAAAAGTGTCAAATAAAGAAACAATTTACATGTAAATTAAACAAGAAATGTTTTATTGGTCAAAATATATGTCTTACTTTATACTATTTTATATTATAAGAATTCCAAAGTTTTTACATTATTAGATTTTTCACAAAAATCAAATTCAATATCTCTGTATAGTCACTCGCTGTTTTGGATGAAGATCTTTACAAGTTATTTTTTTTTTCAAGTGGATTCAGAACTGGTTGTAAGCCGACACGTCACTATCTAACATATACTAATATACAGTGTGTTTCACTTTTCATGACTCCCATATCACAGCTCTTTTATTAACAATGCGATTTATTTAAAATATGGTTGGAAGGTACTCATCAGGAGACGGTAAAATATTTAAAAATCCACCCATGGCGTTCGTCGTTATGAAAAAAAATGTACTTAATTTTCCAAAAAAAGATACTAGGCGAATTTTTAACTGTAAAACAATTTCATAATCTTATTCGTTGTTACCAAAATCTCACTAAAACCGAATTTTGATAAGATTGTGTACTTGGTGCTCACGTAATAGGAAAATAATAGTAGCGTGTGTGAGTCGGAAAAAACGAGAAAATTGTAAATATTTTGAGCCGGAACGAAATTACCTCCCCCCCCCCGTTTTCGAGGATGCTGAACACGATGGCGGTGTCAGAATTTCTCTTTGGGGTTGCACAACCCCTCAAACAGGCCAAAAACCACCCCCTAGAGGGGTTAAACGCAATTTAATAGGTTTCCCTTCAGAAAATAGTACTTTCCTCCCGTTTTCAAGGATGCTGAGCACGGTGGTGGTGTTCGTAATTGTGTCCGACCCCTACCAACCCCTCCACCGGCCAATACTCGCCCCCGAAAGGGGTGGATTTTTTTTTCTCGGATTATCAGCGGCAAATATATATTCCCCCCGTTTTCAAGGACGCTGAGCACGGTGGTGGTGTTCCCCATCACGTCCTGACCCCTACTAACCCCTCCACCGGGTTCACAATTATTTATATGTAAAAATAAAAGTATGTAACAATTATTCAACAGGCCTACTGGCGGTATTTGATGATATTTTTTCAGATGAACGGGAAACAAAGGACATTACAATCAAGAAAAGAAATAAGATTATTCTTCCCGTAAACAGCAACCTCGAAAACGGGGCGGGGAGGGAAATATATATTCCGAAAAAAAAAAAATTTAGGTACCCCTTTCGGGGGCGAGTATTGGCCGGTGGAGGAGTTGGTTCGGGTCGGACGCGATGGGGAACACCACCACCGTGCTCAGCATCCTTGAAAATGGGGGGGGGGGGAATATACATTTGCCGCTGATAATCCGAGAAAAAAAATTGCCCCTTTCGGGGGCGAGTATTGGCCGGTGGAGGGGTTGGTAGGGGTCGGACGCGATGGCGCACACCACCACCGTGCTCAGCATCCTTGAAACCGGGAGGAAAGTACCATTTTCTGAAGGGAAACCTATTAAATCGCGTTTAACCCCTCTAGGGGGTGGTTTCTGGCCTGTTTGAGGGGTTGTGCAACTCCAAAGAGAAATTCTGACACCACCATCGTGTTCAGCATCCTCGAAAACGGGGGGGGGGAGGTAATTTCATTCCGGCTCAAAATATTTACCATTCGTCCGACTCACACACGCCACTATGAGTTCCCCTTTTAAAGTGCCAATTATTACAATCAGAACTTTATTTTCGGACGTAATTAGGAGTTAATTAAGCTGGAGAAGACAGGCCTTCCATTTAGAATTATCATGTGACCTTAGTCAGTATACTTAACAGACAAAATCAAACAATAACTGACTTGGAAATAAAACAAAGTTCTCTTTCAGACAAATTTGATTTATGAACAATTTAATAAATAATAAAATTTACCTATAAAACTAAATCACAGTTTACAGTTATGACTAATAATTGGTACTATAAAAATGAAAATGATCTTATTGAAATTCGGTATTAGTGACTTTTTGATAACAACGAATGAGATTATGAGATTGTCTTACAGTTAAAGCATTGCCTAATACCTTTTTCGAAAAATTTGATTCATTTTTCTTCATAACGACGAATGCCCTGGTGGATTTTCAATATTTTACCGTGACAGTCTCCTGACGGGTAAGTACCTTCCACCCAAATAAAAAACATCGCTTTGTTAATAAACGAGCTGTGATATAGGAGTCATGAAGAGTGAGACATACTGTATACTTGATCTGATCTTTAACATTATTTAAATCGGACTGTTGTCCCAATACTTATTAAAAACTACTTAATTAAAAATATGACAGCTGTTCCATCATAAAAATAAATATGTAACAAATTTACTACTACAACGAATTATGGGCCCTACGTTTAATATTAAAAAAAGCCTGTGATGTGATGTAGGTCGTTGCAGGTATATCAAATACGTTCATTTTAAATTCACAATATTTCAGGACCTGTCTAATAGACAAAAATAATGAGACACCATAAACAATTTTTTTAACCTAACTTATAATTTAAATGCATGCAGTCTTTTAAAAAAATGATTAAAGTGGATGCCGTAAGCTTTGATATCAAATTTTGGTCGAAAGTGTATTAAATAAGACTTTCTACAAAGAATTATTAACAATAATGGAAGGTCAATCCCAGGTGAGTTATTCATATTTAAATGAAAGAAGATGGTGTCTATTTTTCATAAAATTATTTATTTTGTTGGCGACCAGTTTCGTGATCTATATAATTTTTCTTCACATCATCAGGCCAACGAGGCTATAATAACGATCATTTGTAAAGGTATATAAAATAAATAACAAATAAGGTGCCTGGAAATTTCTTCAAAGTACCCTTAGCTCCCTTAGGATGAGTTTCTATAGCTTCTTCATACTTGTGCAAAAATTATTATCATGTAAATTTAACGACATTAATTTCCGGGCACCCTGTATAACATGTTGTAAAATTGAAATATTTTGAAATTACAAATAATAAATTAAATTGAAAATTCTCTTTGGGAATATAAGCCAAGTGAATGTTAAAAATATGATACATAAATGACAGGAATGTGAATAAAAAAAATTTGCTTATTATAAATATATTTATTTTATTATAAGTTTACATTTTGCCATTGTTATGGTTTGGTTGGCCTGATGAGAAGAAAAACTGTATAGTTCATGAAACTAATCGCAAACAAATTAAAGAATTTATTGAGAAGTGGACACCATCTTCATTCAAATAATAATTAATAATTAAAGATTTTTTTTGTGAAAAATCTACTAAACCTAGATAATATCTATTATAAAATATGTATATTATATTTATTACAATTATGGAAAATATTAAATATATCGTCCATGTTTGGATGGTTATTATAACTGTAAACCATATCAATAAAGCTAATTTTGTTTTGATTGGGGTTTTACTCTTAAATTGTTTACTACGACTATTAAGTTCGGTTTGCAGCATTTTCTATGACTTTACTAAAATTAACACAATTGAATTACAATGAATCGTTCACCCATATAACCTGAACACATAAGTCAAGCCAGTAACTCTAAACCTAATATCTCATAAATTCTAAACCTATAAACCCTAAACCGATAAACCCACAAACCATAAATGTATAAATCCTAAACCCATAATAT
The DNA here is from genome assembly GCA_963583905.1 of Stenurella melanura. Classification (NCBI taxonomy): domain Eukaryota; kingdom Metazoa; phylum Arthropoda; class Insecta; order Coleoptera; family Cerambycidae; genus Stenurella; species Stenurella melanura. Next base: position 101,243,795 of record OY757317.1, read on the forward strand.
TTTAACCCATATACTCACGAACCTTAAATTCATAAACCCTAAAATCTTTAAAAAAAACCATAACTCCAATAAGAAAAATCGTAGATAGGTAATTAAAAACCCATTTTGAAGGAGAAATGTGGTACTAGACGATGGAATCAGCAGAAATTAGCTGAATTTTTTTTTATTTCCGATACAAAACCACTAATATAGCCAAAAGGCGCAATTTTTGGCCATTAAACTTCAAATATCTCAAAATCCTGACGTGATGGGTAAATTCTGAGGCAATATTCGGATTCTACGAGAAAAATTCTAAACTCTATTTTTTAAACACCTGAATCTTATAGATTTGTAAAAAAATTGATGGATTTAGGGGTTACTTACAACTAGGACAGAAAGTAATAAAGGGATTAAAGGATTATGAATTAAATATATTAAAGAGGGGTGTGTTATATAGGTCCAACTGGTCATTAAGTAATTACCTGCGGTTTTGTTTGATTTGAAAATTTCTAATGATTCTAATAAATTTAATGTAAAAACCTTTATTTTGTACGTGTAATATATCAAGAGCTTTTATATCTAGAAAATGATGATCTGATTTTAACAAATGGTTTGAAAAAGTGGAATCTATTTTTTGGAGTCTGAAAGAGCGTAGATGTTCGTTGTATCTTACTTCAAAGGACCGACCAGTTTGACCTATATAGAAGGCATACTGTATCTGTATCACTTGTAGGTGATCGGTACGTGCACAAGAGATACATTTTCTCATTCACCAACTCAATTAAGGTAAATTCAGCATGTATGTCGACACAAAATTCCCCAATTTCCTTAGTTTAATTGTGCTTTAGATTGGACTAAGGAGTGAAATGTTTGTATCAGTTGTTATCCAAATATGTATAGCTGTTCCAAAAATAGACAGAATATAATATTAGTCAAGAATCGCAAAACACCCTGTATCTCAAAAATAATTATCATTCAAGGATAAGGATGGGGGCGTTTTGAACTGAGCTAACTGTGCTCTACCTTCCACTACACCATGTCACTTTAAATCTGAGGCACCCTGTATAAACTTAAAACTAAAATATATTAAAGTGAGAATGTCTTTGTAAATGTGAAATTCTTCTTATAAATATATGAACTTAAACTAATGATCACTTGCCAGGGTATCAGTCACCACGTAATTTTATTAAATATTGGAAATCCCCAGTGTATATCATTTATTTTGAAGAATTCACAATTATCAAGAACTGTGCGGACGAGGTTGAGACCTCTTCGCTAGATAGTAAAAACGAGTTATCTTCATCGATATGGCGTTCAATCGGTAGCCATAATAAGTACATATTTTAATATTTAGGCATAATTCTGTAAAAGCCAAACTAGTTTTTATCATAGTGTGTAGTGCAGTGTATTTACAATGAAAAGTGATTTGTTCTCAAGGTTTCAGCTATGTTTTTACGTGGTTATAAGTAAGTTGTGTTCACTTCACGGTTATGACCCTAGTCGGACATTTTGATATGGTATTTTTAAATCTATATTTATAAACCAATCAAACTTTTTAGGCATTTTAAGTGTTCTTGAAACGACCACTGGTTCTTCTTCTCCTTACGAGCATGGAAATTTAACAAGACATCGAAGGCAGGCTAAAAGATGTGATGGGTAAGTGTAACTATTTAATATAAATAGGTTTTTTTCATTAGTTTTTACGTTAGCACTAGAGACATTTTTAGCAGAACTATTCAATATTACTTTTAAAATGTACTCAGTGAATCAAGGTCGATAACTAAATTAATGTTTGTTTGTAAACAGCATAGGCGTAGACATACGGGTTGCCAGTTTCGATGAATTTTCGCAAAATATGGAAATGGCGAAGAGAAAAATATTTGATTGAGCACTGTTTCAATATACAGGATGTCTCACGTAAAATTCCCGAAGCCATTTTGTCGACACTGTAAAAGGTATTCACTAAAATATACAAATGACTTCAGTTTTGAGTAAAGACTATCTTCAGATTGAGGTATAGATGGTGCTGCGATCCAATGAAAATTGTCAATCCCTGGAGCCTTAAAAAGCATAGGCGTAATTCGGGGGGGGGGGGTGTAGCAAGGATAGGCAACTGCTCACCCAATATTTTGAAAGAGCATCAAATTGTTTAAGGCAAATCTGACGAATTCCTAAATTTTCGGAAAAAATAATAAGTGTGACAATTATTCCAATCACGTCAAAGGTTTTCAATACAATTAGGCAGGGGCGGATTAATATTTAATCAAAATAATAAAATTCTAGTAAAGAGAAGCCCGATTTTTTATTGTTTACCATTCGTCGTTTATTAAATTTGGTGGAAAACTATTTTATTCACAATCATAAAGAAATAATCAAATTGTCTTACATGCCAAAAGTTGGAAAATATGACATTTCAACATCATTCGGCAATTGAATCTGAAATGTGACATTTCGGGTTGGGAAGCAAAATTTTGGGTTGGAAAGTGATATTGCAGGCTGGAAAGTGGCCACTTTCTTACCAGTATATGTTAAAAACGACGCGACGTCACTTTTACACTTGTCCTTTGACATTTTAAATGGTTTATTGGCTTTTTGTTCATTTTGTTCAGGATGATTGTGAATAAAATGGTATACAAGCCTTGGTGAAAACTTTCATTGCTGTCTCGAGAATTCTATCTTATCTCTCGACAACAATGAAACTCTTTCCATCTCGGTATGTAATATACTATTACAAGTAGAAGTACCTGTAAATGGTTAACAGTATTAATATAGCTTCAACTTAAATAAAAATTACTAATTTTAATTAAGCAAAATATTAAAAAAATTGTTAGTAGAAGCTAATCCCTAGTTATCTGACATTCTCCATTTACTACAGGCGGTAGAAAAGTAAGTTTTGAAATAAAAGTAGGTACCAAAGTGCATACTTCACAATGGTAGCAATATGAATTAATATAAGTGTAAATAAAATAAAAATTACTAACTTTAGTTAAGCAAAATACTATAAATGTTGTAGTAGAAGCCTAATCTATAGTTATGTAACAGTCATTATTTACTAAAGTTAGTAGAAAGTATATTTTACAGTAAAGAAACACTATATTTAAGTCCAAAAGTCAAAATTAAAAAATAATTGCTTAGGAATAACAATAATAGTCTAGGTGCCTGTGTACAAAAAATGAAATTATGCATATCCTCTGGTAACTTCTTGTACGGCTTAATTGCGCCTAATCTACAGCTTTTTTCTCCAGCGAAAAATTTTCCCCCTCCACTTCTTCCCAAAGATTTCCACGCGTCGTACTGGAAAATCGGGAAACCTGTTTTGTCGGACAATTAAAAAATTGGATTCTACATGTTACTATTAAGCAATCTTGAAAAAATCAGTTGGTTATCAATAGATTTGTAAAAGTTGTTAATCCGGAATTTTATAAAAAGTAGAGATATAGACGAAAATTGTCTTGCTGGTATTAACTATACGTGAATTTTTTTGGCACCAGTTCTCAAATTGATTAATTGTTTTAACTGAAGTTCTGAATCCTGCAACGGCGGGACCTTAAGTATTACCATCCGCGAATCGGAGGTCTGCATCGCATAACTCAGCGATAACAAGTTCGGTTATTAACTAAAGTAAGGAATTTTGGTAAACATTTGGCGGAGAGATTCCAGCCGTTTCCAGTAGCTGCCCATTTTTATCAATTATAGAATTTAAAAAATTCTCAATAATAAATATTAATGTATTTTCCGATCAAATAAGAAGTTGAACTAAAGGTCATAGCAGTTTAAGATGGGTGAATTTTCCCAGGCATGGATGGTGGTCATTTTTTTATTGGATTGTTATCAATACACAGATTCGGAAAATGCAGTTTAGGGTATAGGAATAACGATGTAATTGACCACGCCCCGCTAGTTCCATAAATCGTGAAAGCAGAGGCACACGATGAATTGAATTTAGTACGGCATGAATTAAGGATGGGTGCGGACGTAGGTAATAATGTCTAATACGAAACGAGACAATATCTCTTCGTCAAAAGCGAAGAAGTTATTTGTCACATTTTTGACAAATAATTTCTTCTATTGAAAACATTTCTGCAGTTTCTTTTTTAGCCGTAAATACTATGGGGAAAAATAATAATTCTTATTAAAACCGAAATGAAAATACACCATTAAAATAAAATTAAATAACTCGGAAACTAAAATCAACTAATAATTATCAAACAATAAATTAATGAAGTAAAGATTCAAACAAACCACCTTCTTGTGCCAAACAATAGTCAAACCGATTATACAATGAACCTCTCATATCACTGACTTGATTTGGAGTAATGCTTGCACAAAGTTGGATAAGTTTTTCCCGTAATTCAACTAAATTATTGGCTCGTTCAAACGCATGTTTGTATGCGGTTTCTTTTAAAAAGGCTCACAGAAAGAAATCATGGGGTGCTAGATCAGGTGACCTAGGGGCCACTTTATCATTCCCTTGTAGCTATTAAACGATCGGGAAATGTTCTTTCCAGAAAATTAATAACAGTTAAAGTATTGTGACTTGGGCAGCCGTCTTGTTGAAACCAAATGTCGTCAAAGTTGACAGGAAGATTTTGAACTGCAGGAATTATTTGGTTTTGTAAAAGCTCTAAATATTTATTGCCATTTAAATTGCCATCGATTAGCAGTGGGCCTATAATATGATTGTCTAAAATTCCCGTCCAAACGTTCAACTTTTGAGGATACTGAGTTCTCACAGCAAAACTCAAATGTTTATTTTTCCGAGACCAATATCGTACTAAGGATGGATTGCGTTTCCTATGTAATGAAAAGGATGATTCATCTGTAAACAATATATTTTTTATGAAGTTTTCATTCTCATTCACTTTATTTACCATGATTTCACAAAATTCCAGCCGTTTGAAACTGTCCTCGGGAAATATTTCTTGCGTTGTTTGAACTTTAAAACAACTGTACCCATTTCTTTTCAAAATATTTCTTACAGTTCTTTCCTTCATGTCAACTTCATCGGCAATTTGCCTACTAGAACAAGGTTCACTAGTTTCAACAAATGCACAGATATTAGTTTCGCGAATTTCACGTTCTTCGCTCATTTGTTCATGACGGGGTTTGGGTTGACATCATTTTTTACAATAATTCACGACACACCCGAAATTCTCAAATTTTTTAATAATGTATGAAATTATGTTAGCTGAGGGGATTGGTCTGTCTTGATATGCCACAGTAAATAAATTTATTGTGTCTTCAGTGGAATGGCCCCCGAAGTACCACTTCATAATTTGCACTTTTTCTGCAGTTGTATAAACACACGGCATTTTAATAACCAAATTGAGATTAATTTATTTTATTCCCACACGTCTAAACAGCTACGCTATTAAAAGCAGAATGGGTGCGCTGTTCTCAACTCGACGCGGTCAAGCGATGGCGCTATGTTTTATACCAATGCCCTGCATTGTTCTACGACAAGGCGTGGTTTATCTGCGCAGAAACAAGTTTACGTACCTTAAACTAAATTTGCTGAATCTGTATAAGAAGTTTTGGAAAATTTTAACTCTTAATATTAAACCATTTTCGAGTAAAAAGAATTGAAAATTTTGGAAAATAATTCTTATCTATTGAACGGCATACCGATTCAAATAAAATTTTAATTAATTATAGATACTACGAATAAACTGGAACAGAATCTGACGACTGACCTGCCGCCTGGACTTTAAATAACTAAAAGGAAATACCAAATTCTGGTTCCATGTATTATGTTAATCCTCATAAACTTAAACATTGTCAACTTTTCTTTCTAAGGATGTATACAAAGTTTTTTATTAAAAATAATATATTTTCAGATTCAAATGTACCACTATTGAAGAATGCATAGATGATGAGAAAAGATGCGACGGAATTGTCGATTGTAAAGATGGCAGTGACGAATTCAACGATTGTAAAAATCTGGAGTAAGTACTATTGGCCCAGTCGTCAGGGGTTTTAAGGCTTCACTAAATATTAAATGATTGAATTTTTCAGGACAGGTATAAAATACGATAAAAAAAAAGTTTACAGCTGTAAGGTGCCGGCGACCCCTAAAAAAATCGAAAATGTTCACCAGAATTCAGTTCTTGGCCAATAACTCGAAAAATAAAATATATATAAAAAAACTAACAGCAGTAGGCGATAGAGGGGCAAATTTCACATCAAAATTGTATATGAAGCTTTTTTGTACGATAAAAAATGTAGACTCCAGATTTTTTTGTTTAATTCACGAAAATGGAACGAAGCATGCGCGTTCTCGAACGCGCCACACTAAATTTGTTGTAACTTTTCATCTAATTAATGGAAATTGAGTTCAACAAAGCTTAAATGAAAGAAGAATCATGTGACTATTATATTCTCAAATATAAAAATGAATGTATGTAGAAATAGTATATACAGACTGTCTATTTTACGAGGGCCACACCAAATAAATTTGAAATCCATAGCCTACTTTATGAGATATATTACAAAAACCTGAAAAATAGGAAAACCACAAACGGTTATAGCTTCCTTATTTGAGGAGATACGAAAAAAGTTAAAGGAATGAAAGTTGACGGTAAAGACAATAAGAATAATAACGTGTAACAAAAAAATCGAAAAATGCAGTTGGCTTTGACATACGCTATTGTGCAAAAATGAAAAATACGTATCTCAAAGTAGGCCATGACGCCATTAATTCCGTTATTTTTTTCTCATTCGAACGATATAAAACATGTCACAGAAATTTTAACCGATAGTGTCAATATTTAATATTTTACGAATACCACAATTCATATAATTGAATCGTAACAATCAGCTGTGCCATAATAGTAAAAATTCACTTTATAATAATTATAATTCCGTAATTATTTATTATAATTTAATACAAACCAATAAATATCTCATAAATAAAAATACAAGTACAAAACGAACATCCAAAGAAAAAAAACGAAAAACTATGTATAACAGTACTGCCTACTACTATATTGAAAAGAAATTGTGTGTATTTATTTTTCTAACTACAAATGCTCAAATTGTGCACCATGCATTCTGACACATAAACGTGCTCTACGAGACACGTCACGCATTACATTTTGGAGCATTTCAGGAGTAATTGCCTCACATGCGTTTCGAATTCTGGTTTTGATGTCCTCAATATTTTCAGGGGCAGTTTGAAATACCTTGTCTTTAATGTAACCCCAGACGAAAAAATCCAAGGGAGTAATATCTGGTGATCGAGCTGGCCATAGAATGGGTCCATAGGTGCCTATCCAGCTATCTGGCATAACTTGATTTAAATAATTTGTACATATTACAGCAGTGTGAGGTGGAGCCCCATCTTGTTGAAAATATGAATAATTTAATCTTTCTGCCACTGTTAATTCATAAAGAAAATCTTGAAATTCGTTTTGCAGGAAATTAAGGTATCTACGAGCGGTTAATTTGCCATCATAAAAATAAGGTCCAATTACTTTAGTCCCTAAAAGACCCAACCAAACATTCGTAGAAAATCTTTCTTGGAAAGCAGTCTCTCTGCACCAATGTGTATTTTCTCGTGTCCACTTATAATGCATATTAGAAAAATTTGATTCGTCCGACCAAAGAATTTTGCTACATATCAGCGCGTCATTCCTTTTCTTATTTAATAACCATCTACAAAATCTTACTCTCCTTGGCTTATCTCCCTCATTTAAATGTTGAACTTTCCTCATTTTGTAGCATCGAAATCCGTTTTTTTTTCAATATTTTTCTTGCACTGTCTTTTTTTATGCGACAGTTTCTTTGAATTTGTCTCAAAGAGGTTTCCTCATTTTGGTTAACATAATTCATTACTCTATTCACTTTTCTTACATTATCCGCAACATGCGCTCGCCTTACTACTTTTTTTGAAAATGAACCGTGCGTTTTTAGATTTTGAACTAACTTCCTAAACATAGTTCGATTTGGCTGCGGAGCATCTGGAAATCTATCTCCGTAAACCGTGACTGCCATCTCAGCGTCAAAATTGCACTGACAATAAATGCTAATCATATCGAATTTGTTATTATTGGTGTACACCATAATTACTGATATAAAATTTGTCTTAGAACTCGACAACGCAACATACAACAGTGACAATCTGTCAAATTTATTAATAACTGTATACATTGTTTTTCACTAATTATGGCACAGCTGATTGTTACGATTCAATTATATGAATTGTGGTATTCGTAAAATATTAAATATTGACACTATCGGTTAAAATTTCTGTGACATGTTTTATATCGTTGGAATGAGAAAAAAGTAACGGAATTAATGGCGTCATGGCCTACTTTGAGACATGTATTTTTCATTTTTGCTCAATAGCGTATGTCAAAGCCAACTGCATTTTCGATTTTTTTGTTACACGTTATTATTCTTATTGTCTTTGCCGTCAACTTTCATTCCTTTAACTTTTTTCGTATCTCCTCAAATAAGGAAGCTATAACCGTTTGTGGTTTTCCTATTTTTCAGGTTTTTGTAATATATCTCATAAAGTAGGCTATGGATTTCAAATTTCTTTTTACTGAAATATAGCTCAAAAAAATGGGATAACTGTTTCTAAAACTTTATTCTTCTACAATAGATATTAAGCGAGATATTTGGTGTGGCCCTCGTAAAATAGACAGTCTGTATATTACATAGTAGGTATGCATATTTTCCTAGATATAATGGATTTAAAACTGGTATGGTCAAAATTTCCTAAAAGAGTAGCACATTTTTCAATCTAACTTAGCAGAACTTCAAAAGTGTTCAATGTCTATTATTTAAATTTCAGTGACTGATTTAGAATAGACTCATAATAAACACATAATTTTTTTCAACTTTTTCTGTTCGTATTTATGTATCGCCACGTTCCATTCTCGTGCGTTAAAAAAAATCTGAAGCCTACATTTTTGATCGTACAAAAAAATTTAATATACTTTTTTGATGTATCGCCTAGTGCTATTAGTTTTTTGATATATTTTTTCATTTTTCGAGTTATTGGCCAAAAACCGAATTTCGGCCAATATTTTCGATTTTTTTAGGGGTCGCCGGCATCTTACAGCTGTAAACTTTTTTTTATCGTATTCTACACCAACAAAACTACTTATTCTCAGAAATCCAGCCATACAACATTTAGTGACCGGTCTTTATCAATTTCTGTCTCTGACAGCTGGGCTATGTAGTAAGACTGCTATATTCAGCTTCTTTTAGTTGTCCAGGTTACCTATTCACCTGTGATTACGGGGCATGCATAGACGCCGATAAGAAATGTAATGGAAAAAAAGACTGCAGGGACAATTCCGATGAAGCAAACTGTGTTATTACCTCACATGAGAATTCAATTTCAAGTAATTGCAAGTAAGTTTTTACACTGTTACACATCCTTCTGACTCATGTACTGGGTTTCAGGAGATTGTGTTTTGTACTTCATTTTGTTTTAATCTGATCTGGTCACGCTCCGGTCGGCCCTTTGATTTCCACGGTGATTCGCACCGTGGATGTCTGGCTGGTTCCGGCGAGTGCTTGGGGAAGGCAATATGTTTTACGTAATTTAAAATAAATTCTGTTGGCAACATTGATTAAATAGTAATGTTTTTGAGGTTCGTTTCATCCGGTAGCTATTATAAGTTGGTAATAAATGTAAAGAGTTTTAAACTGTTTATAGTTCACTCCATATTTTTTATAAGGCATATAAAAAACTAAAAGCTACCGATCGAGCTAATATAATGGGAGACAGGGCACTCTTAATATCTCTAGACTATATTGAATAATAAATATAATGTATTAATTAATAGATAAAACATCATTAATTAAGAAGAAAACTATATTAGTTTTTGATTTTCACTTTATTTTTGTCAATATGACAATTGTTTCGCCACACATTGGCTTTTTCGGATGTTGAGTACTAGTATACTAATTTTACAATGCTAAAAAATAAAGTGAAATTATAATAATATAATATAATCTTCCCAATTACACGGGCAAAAGTTATTTGAACTGGACATATGAATAGACTTTAGTATTTTTTTCCGCTGCCTACGAATCTTAAGTCAGAATGGGGGGTTAATGCGCATATTGCAGAGAAAAACCCGAAAAACTGCCAAGAAATGCGTTTTTTATGTTTTTTTTTTGAGTGGTAAAATATGCATGTGGCGCGTTCGGCTACGCTGCATGTATTTTTCTTATGCTTTTTGCCCCACTGACCTCGAATCTATTGTTAGAACTCAGGGCTAATTGTCAAAATGTTGAGGAAAATAAAAATCCGTCAAGAATCGCGTTTTCACACACACCATGTTTTTTATGGATATCACGTTTTTTTCATGAATGCATAGCATATTGCGATGACCTGCGTACACCCTTTTTTGAGTAATTTTTCCCACTGATCACGAGTGTTGAGTCAAATTTGAAGGTCAGTGATGAAGATACTGAGAAATATTTAAAAAAACTGTCAAAAATCGTTTTTTTTTTCATGGATGTTGCGTTTTTCATGAACGCATAGCGTGTTCTAGTGGTGTGCATATACCTATATCGAGTAATTTTCCCCTGATCACGAATCTGTGATGAAAACACTGAGAAAAATTAAAAAATTGTTAAAAATCGTTTTTTCTTAGGATACCCAATCATTGTGCGTGATGTATAGTATTCCAATTTTATATGGGTTTTTGTTTTCCTCTTCAAACGACCTGTATAAGGGGTTTCTTCGTCGTTTTGTTCCTTTTGGTTTCACTTCTCTTTGTAGCATTCAACAGTAATCTGCTAACATGTTGACATGCCATTTATCCTGAAATCGACGTTCAAAGTCTGTTAAATCTTGGTGGAATCTTTCTTCTTGCTCTTTACTGAAGTCTCCGTTATTTTCTGGAAACTCATCCAGGTGTGAATCGAGAAAGTGCAATTTCAAACTCATCATACAACTTAACTTTTCGTAATTCTTTATCATTTTTTATGATGTTTCTGTAGTCTGGATCTTTGGTATAGCCGAGAAATTTTATGGATACGTCTTTCCGTGCCATACCGCCGTTCTACCTCAATCATAGAATCAACGAATTCTTGGTCGCTAAATAAAGTTTTAAACAAAGATGGTCAATGCTTTAAATATTTGAGTCATTAGTGGAGTCACAAATCTGATGTTAAATTGAAGGAAGATATCTTCGTTGGGCCTGAGATTCGAACTTTATTTAACGACCAAAAATTCGTTGATTCTACGAATGAAATAGAAAGGCGGCATGGTTAAGTTTTAAAGACGTGTCCACAAAATTTCTTGGTAATACCAAAGATCCAGACTACAGAAACATTGTATCAAAAATGATAAAGAATTACGAAAAGTTAGGTTGTATGATGAGTTTGAAATTGCACTTTCTCGATTCACACCTGGATGAGTTTCCAGAAAATACGGCGACTTCAACGAAGAGCAAGGAGAAAGATTCCAACAATAGAATGTCAATATGTTAGGAGATTACTGCTGGATGCTACAAAGAGAAGTGAATCCCCTTTATACATATCGTTTGAAGAAAGCGCTTTCGAAAACGAAAAATTGAAATACTATATGAACACTAACATTTCCAGTGTTAAAATGAATTACTATTAAGGGGGGATATAACCACCCCCAATTAAAGAATATACAGGGTGTTCCAGAAATTAGTTACCGGACGGGAACCTGTGATTCCTGCATTCATATTGGGCCCATATAACCCAACTTACCCTAGTCCACAAATGCTTCCCTGAGAAAGTACATCCTGTTAAAGTGAAGCAGAGAAAGAGATGTTTTTCCAATAATTTTCGTTACCTATATTGAAGATAAATTTTTTAAAATTTTCATGGTGTTCTTCGGTTTGGGTACTTCTGCCTGTATCTCCGCTCAGAGGCTTGAGAATTATACTTCATTTTTCCGTATATCAAATGCACATCAGCATATTTTTCATTACTAAATTGATCCATAATATAAAATTACAACCCAACTCATTGCTGGTAGATTGCCGAGATTAAACATTACTCTTTAAAACGCAATGGATATGTATCCATAGCAACTTTTGATTTTCTGGAAAAATCATGGGTTGTTTTTGAACGAGTTACAAGTAAATCTATTCATACCATCGGCACGCAAACTTAATATTCAAGAAAATTAATAAAAAATTTACTTTACTCTTTAAAACTCTTCTTTAATTGGGGGTGGTTATATCCCTTCATAAGTTTGGTTTATTTTTTTTGTGTTTTTTGCAATCAAGTGTCTTAAGATTTACTTAAGTAATATACAGAATGTGCCGAGAATGGTTGGACTTTATTTTTAATTATATCCATACGACAAATTTTTTTCTAGGCAATTTATTTTTTGTACTTTGACAAATTATTAGAAACCGTTTAACCCATTTTTGGGCTACTTTTAAACAATAAAAAAACTGGTGGGTGCAGGCACAATTCTGATGCCAGATTTGGATTTAGCGGCCCAAAATACATAAGGGTAGAGTGATCCGGTCAAAACATAAAAAAAAATAATTTGTGTACCTGTGTTATTATAATTATTCATAATCAAAAATTCTGAATTGGTCTCGTTTTAAGAGAATTGTCCGCTTTTGCCATGAAATCTATGTTATTAACAAAGAGATCTATAACTAGAGGAGACAAGCCGTTGATTTGACGGGAGACGCGAGTATCTTCGTCCTTGTCGCACACCTCGTACCCCCTCCACCAAACTCCATGAACTCTGTGAGAAGGATGAGAATACTCGCACCTCTCGCTGCTTATAGTAATAGATAGATAGATAGTTAGATAGATAGATAGACAGCTTTATTTGACTACATTTATGTAAATAAAAAGAACATTTGTAGTAAGTCAAGTACATAGCACAACAACAATTTTTTGTTTTTTATGTGTCCGTCCTGTTCTCTAAATGGATTATACTTGTTGAGCAGTGTATGCTAAATAAATATAAATAAATAAATAAATAAATATGTGTCCCAAAATTGAAAATAGCATTCCATGTATCCTGGGCAAATTAATAGGTAAATCTTCTTTTCAGGTCCGATCAATATCAATGTAAATCAGGCCAGTGCATATCGCTAGACGATAAATGCAACGGTATAACAGAGTGCAACGACAAGTCCGATGAAACTAAGGAGACTTGTCTCAACATGTATTGCCCAGGTTTCACCTTTAAGTGTGACTACGGTGCTTGCGTAGATGGAGACGCACAATGCAACGGAGTAAAAGACTGTGTTGATAACTCGGATGAGGAGGATTGTGCTCCAGTAGTTCCGGATCCTACGCCTGGTCCTACGCCGACACCCACTTCTCAACCACCGATCGGCGGGTGAGTAACATAACTTTTTAGAGTAAATTATAGGTCGATCAGTTAAAACTTGGAGGGTGTTGGACACTTTTTGAGAGATACTAGCGATCAGGTTTGTCCCACAAATATCCACAACAGCCGAATACTATAAATACATTTCGTCAATCGTGTTGGCATCATCTGGGTATAATTAAACCGTTTCAATGATCAGAGTTTTGATCAGATCCAGATGATGCAAACATTGCTAGCTAAACATGGATAAAGAATAGTATTCTAGTATTTTCCTGTTTGTAAGAATTATTTTACCGACATTGTACTTTAGAGAAGAGAGAGAAAAATGCTTTATTACAATGTCTGTCAAAAGTTTGTTTGTGGTCAGATTGACTATTAATTTTGAGTGTATGTCTTAAAACCATTTGGCGCACGTTTGAGCCCTTTGTTGCGGTCTGAGAACCCTTTGAAATGTAAGAAAATATACCCTAAATTGTCTTACGAAAAATATTGAAAAATAACTTTGATGAGTATTTTCTACGTCAACATTTACTGTTTTAGTGGACCATGTGAACTTCCCGAACACCCTAAATTTGGACAATGGTCCATCGTGGGTGGGACACTAGGATATCCAAAGAAAAAAGTACCACAAAACACCGTGTTACAGTTTGGTTGCAACGAGGGCTACAAATTGTCTTCAGAAAGTAAATACGTTCTATGTGAAGCAGCAGGTTGGTCCGTGAGGGAAATGCCGAGCTGTCTGCGTAAGTAAACATCAAATGCACACTTGGAATAATGTAAACGTTGCAGTAGGGAAGCCAATTGTTTTATAACTCAATTCTTACATTAAGCCAATTGAGTTCCGTACTGCAATGTTTATATTAAGCCAATTGAGTTATAACCCAATAGGCTTCCCTACTGTAATGTTTACTTTGTCGTTATAACCCAACTCAGTCCGACGAAAACTCTTATATAATACAGGGTGACCCAGAGTTAAACCGCCACACGTTCAGGATCGATTTTTCAAGTTAAAATAAGACTTTTTTCATCTATAAAGTTTTACCAAAAATGCTCTCCCTCCGAGCTAGAGCAAGAAGAAAAAAGAAGAGAAAAATGCTTGAAACGACTGCCACTTTTAATGCAAAGCTCACACCTACGGACGACAGATCGAGCAGGCTGCACGGCACTCTGATGCACAGTGGTTCCGCGCCAATATAATAGCGGTCATAATTAGTTAGTTTGATGATACAACTTTTAAACATTTATTTCTCCCTCCGAAACTTTTTCGAATTTTCATGTTTCAGATCATGGAGATTACGAAATATAGGATTTTTAATTTCATCAGTCTGTCTGTGTGTTTGTCTGTCTGTCTATCTGTCTGTTTGTCTATCTGTCTATCTGTCGGTGCATTAACTAAAAAAACTACTTGACGTAGAACAGTCAAATTTGGTAGATAGCTGACGCTTCTGCCACCGAAGAAATGGTTATACTTTCCCTGGAAAATATACAGGGTGGACTGTCTAAAGGGAATATATAATGAAAAAAGGAAAAATCCACTCAAATTTAAAATTTTCGCTTTTCGTGACATTCTAATTCCATTTCAAAAAAAAGTATTTTATTGTTGAAATTTTTTTAACCACTGCTATAGAATAGAAGTGTTCTATATACAGATCTTTCGTCGGACTGAGCAGGGTTATAACGACAAGAAAGAACATATTTAGTGAGGTCTCCTATCTTTATATTTTTTGTCGATTTATTGAAATTTTCATATGATTGATATTCTACAGTAAGCTGTTTCCAACATTTTGAAAATAGGTTCATTAGTTGTATACGAAAATAGTATATTTTTTCGACCATATCTGATAATTTCCTTGCCCCATGCTAGATATACTTTAGTCTTGTCAAGGACCAATACAGAGGGCCTAGTGTGGGTCCAGGAATCGGAAGCAAAATGGCGTATGGCCTGTATTTATTTAAAATTGAATTTTTCTATATCTGATAACCTTCTTGTACCAAGAAAAAAAATGAAACCTTATCTCAAGTAGTATTGCGTTATACACATGCAAGCAGTGTTTACGAGAGGGGGAAATTAAAAAATCGGAAAGTATAAAAAAAATAAGACAAAAACATATCTGGTAACTCATTCAACAACATTTTTCAACTTTAAACACGAATAAATACGTATACAAGAAAATATCTCGGAAGCGATCGATAATAATCACAGGCACACAAAACAAAAGTCGAGTACTAGAAGGCAAACCTATTAGTCAGAGAGCTGCCTATATGTTTTTGTGATAGGTAATGGGACTGTCTGCTGACCAAAAAATATCATTGTTGTTAGTGCTCCAAGTTGCCTAGTCAGGGTTTTCGAATTTTTACGTGGCAACTTCCCGGGGAGGGGGGCTTTGAAGTACAGTTGGTTTGTGACAAGTCCGGTAACTGTCTGCCGTTTTGATATATCGGTAGATATGATCCTGGACATACCTTCTGCAAAGTTTGACTCTCGCAAGTGGTTGCGATCCAGAGACATGCCCGAAAAAACACCTACAAGTATATCATAGCACAAGAAAGTTATCAGATATGGTCGAAGAAATGTATGGGCACTTGATACATTAAATATAATTATTATAATTTTAAATTTGATGAAATCAGAATCTCCAGAAAAAATCTTCAAATAGCGTAGCTTCCTCTCGAATCGTCTTTCACAAACTTCAACCGCTAGGAAAGCCACTGTAACATATTTTCTGTCATTTTGTAGAAAAGTGTCCACCTCTCTACACCACCGAAGTCACCAACATCAAGTGCCTAAAGGGGAACAATGAAATAAAATGTGACGAGGCTACCGATGGCACCTCCGCCACATTCACATGTGCTCCCTATTACGAGCCTCCTGACCGCAATTTAAACAGCAAGACAGTTAACCGCTGGTGCTGGAGAGGTAGCTGGAATTTGCCACCACCAGTCTGCCAACCAGGTCAGCCAATCATTTTTAATATCTATATTACAATACGTATTGACGGGAAATGTAATGACGCTGAAACGGAAAAAGATCGAGGCGCTGACTCTATCATTTTTCCTTCAGATTAATAAGTTAATAAAGTGTATTTCATATAAGAGCATTTTCTTTAAAAGAAATTCATACAGAGTAAACATACACCGGCGTGAAACCTAATTAAGAAATATATTTTGATAATGAATCAGGTCTATTCCAAAGAAAGCGGACAAATCGTTTATTTGCAACATTATTTAAAGAGTAGGTCCAATACGATCCTTCAGGAAGACAAGGTATGCCATCTAGTTCAAACAAGGATAGTTCTGTTTGTTTTTAGTTTAACAATAATTGGTTTTAACTTAAAGTGTAATAATTTGTGTTTTGTTTTATTTTGTTATATTTTTTTCAAAGAAATATATAAAGGGTGAACTATTAATAATAGGCCATAGTGCAGGGGTAGATTCTTTGGGCTAAAATATGAGGATATAACCAAATATACTTTGGTAAAATGTTGCTGTGGAAAAAGTGTCAAAATTCAAATTATTTTTTCGTTTTTTGGAAATAACTCAACAGCCTCGACTGATCTTCGCCAAATTTGCTAGAGGAACTTTTTTATTCTAAGAAACAATAATTTATTTATTACATCACGTTCGCTCATAGAGGGCGCCGCTGGACGTGTATCTGAATTTTTTTCATTTTTTTTTTTGGACGCACGTTATGGTACTTCTACAATAAGGGCTTAGGCAGGTAGATAATAATAAACTTAATTATGAATATTCAATTATGGGTCTGCCGGCTATAAATATAGGTGAATATATAAGATCTAATTGATCGTTTAACAAATTATAATCCTTGATATTATTGTGTTTATGAATTTCCAGAGATTCTAGAATGTTTAATTTAAAGCTTTTTGTTGAGAAATGTAAAATTTCAATGTCGTCTAATTCCGGAAAACTATGGTTGTTTTCGAGGCAGTGGTTCGCGAAAGATGAATCAGTTTTCTGTAACCTGTATGATCTAAGGTGTTCTTGATACCGTATTTTGAAATTTCTACCGCTTTGCCCTATATAGATACTATTACACTCTATACATTTTAACTTATAAACTCCAGATTTGTTTTATTTACGTGTTAGGTCTTTTGCATTGTATAATATGTTTGATAATTCACTCTATGATTTAAAAGCTATTTTTAGATTGTGTTTAGAGAGAACATTAGCTGTTTTCTCGGATAAATGGCCACAGTAGGTAATTGTTGTGTAAGGAAATTTTATAGTTTCTTTTATTTTTGGATATATTAATTAGAAATTCATAAACACAATAATATCAAGGATTATAATTTATTAAACGATCAATTAGATCTATTCACCTATATTTACAGCCGGTAGACCCATAATTGAATATTCGTAATTAAGTTCTATCCAACCAAAATTGTCTATAGATATAACATTTCTGTGTAATTGTAAGTCAGTCATTTTTGATTCACTGCTTGACAATGGCTTTGTAAGTCGAAACTGCAGTCGCAATTTTTATAAATACATAGTGGTAGAAAACATAGTAGTGTGTTTTATTTAGTTATTTGCGTAGAATAATTGTGTTTAGTCATTATTTATAGAACTGTTTTTCGCCTGAATTGGGGTTTTACATTTCTTGGACAGGATTAAAGGGTCAATTTCCCGGACACGCAAAATGACCGCAAGTTATATATTATGAAAGTCAGGATATTTTTTCCTAATTCAGTCACTGTTCACAATTTTAGCTCTAACAGCAGTCCAACTTAATAACACCACTATATTCCAGGATTGATCATCCATTAGCTTAGCATCGCATTAATATTCTTCAAAACTGCATTGGGAAAACACAACTCAGAAATTAGCAGGTGATTCAGGCTTGTAGCCAGAAATACATTGTGGGAATGTTAAGTGGATTTCAGGGGTTACTAATTTACGAACATATGCAAAATAGTTCCACTCAGTTGGAATTTCTTCAGAAGGTGCCCAAATATTCGCGGGGGTGCAAACACACCCTAGTATTCTCCTGGCTACAAGCCTGAGGTGGTTTAGAATAAGGAAAACAACAATTTTGTTTGATTAGGTTAGTGTATGTAAATTGCTTTGCTTTTATCATAATTTACTAAACATGTACCCAACTTCTACAACGTGTTAGTATTACATTTATTCTTTTAGTGATATTTGATAGTTGCACATATTAGTTTATTAATTTATTAATATTGTTATCAGAATCAACAATTTTACATTAGGTACTACAGTCGCTTTTCAAAATATCTCAGACATTTCTTAGATTTCTTGTGCTTTTGTATTTCCATACCAGCTCCAGTAAGATATGTTTCCTTGTTAAAGAGATAATACAAACAATTTGTTAGAAGGGGACGGTAGCTCAGTGGTTTAGCGCGTCTAGCTTGCATACTGGCATACCTAGCGAAGCAGCCACAATCCCTGCTAACCGCGAAATAATTTTAATTATAAAATAATTATCCCCAAGATGTGGTTCGGACTCCACTATAAACTGTAGGGCCTCGTTTCCCTTTACCTAACACAAAATCTTTCTGGATTTTCAAGGAGATACTTCGGTGACTTGAGAAGCGATAAGAAAACATTTAAATATTGAACCTAAAAATTCTCGAATCTGAAATCCTTTTTATACATTACAATTTTTTTTAGGTAAAAAATTGATAAATAACAACCCTCGAGTCTTTATAGATTGGAAGATACGGAACATGGTTTTTTATTGCAAAATAGAAAGAGGAACCCTGTTTTCTATTATTTTTTCCTAAATATCTCGTGATATAATAGACCAGTACCAAACCGGTTTTCAGTGGCCAAAAATCTGAAAAATTCTTAGCAGTGTATGAGTCGTGGGAAAATTTAGAATTAATGGTATATAAATGGAAAAAATCGATTGGACCTCAACAGAGAACCGGAAGTGGGGTGGGGGGTATGAGAAGGTGTGTCTTTAGGGGTAAAACGTGTTTTTTTACGATTTATGGCAAAAGGGAACATCCTATCGACAAAAGTTTAATATAGAAGTTGTAGATAGTTGAGAGATCTACAACTTTTACATGAACTATTTTTTTACATAACCTCAAAAATATTGAGAAAAACGCCAAAAACCAATTTGTTGGTTTTTTGGTTTTAGCTTCCACAAAAATAATTCGATTTTGATGAAATTCGGTGAAAATGTATATTTTTATGCTTCAAACGAGCTGTAATTTCTTTGAAGCGTAATATTCATTTTTTTATTTTTTTGGGAATTTAATTTGAAAAAAGGCCCAATGTTCAATCAAAAAAGTTGATTAACAAAGTTTTGATTTTTGAAAATTTCAGGACGGTTTTTTTCGTTGAAACCTCTACTTTAAGACGGTGTAAAAATCACATCGTTACTGTGGAAAAACATTGTCAAGAATGGAGAAAACTAAACGACACTTTTTTCAAGATCGATTTTTCCGTGAATGTCACTAATTCTTCATTTTTCATTTGAATGAAGTATTGAAAGTGGTGCAAAACGGTAAGTTTAATGTAATATGCAATAAGGTAACTTTAATTAACCGTTTAAGGTTCGGACTGCTGAGAACAAAAATGTTTAAACAATAACGATTACCTAAGAAATTGCTAAAAATTACCATTTTTAGGAAAAAAAAATGTTTTATGCCTTATGGGCACACCTACATTTAAAACAATTTTGTTTACCTACATCTTTCAAATTACTAAAATTTATCAAAGCTCACAGAAATTTTTTATCGGAGAAATGCAGACAAACAAACAATAGCCGAAAATGGGTAGAAGCTAATAGCGTCTATTTATAAATGTAAGAAAAGGATATATCACTGAACGAATTGAGGTTTGAAATGTATCAAACCGCTACGGTAAGGACTTCATTAAATTTAGAAAAACTACCCCTAACTGAGGGAGCAGCTGAACAACACTGCTACAGGGCTTATTTTCAAATTTAAACTTGGCTTGGTAACAAACTTACAGCTACGGATTGAGGATGGAAACACCATCTAACCAGAATAATGCCTAAATTGACAGAAAAGGAATTAATTCCTGAAAGTTTGCTGAAATCTATCTGCTGCAGCTGTGAAACTGGTTGTGATAGTAAAAGATGCGGCTGTCGAAATCATGGAGTAAAATGCTCCATTCTATGCTCGAATTGTCACGGAGTCGAAAACTGTTCTAACTCTGAAATACAACCATTAGAAGAAATCAGCGATTCGGAGGAGATGTATGACGAAGCAACAAGAAATGTTTAAAATAATATTGAAAATAAAGATCTTGATGAACTTGAGGACCTCGACAAAGTCGAAGACCTTATCGACGATCCTGAGGAGACCAAGCAATGTGTTGAGTCTGATGATGTAGAGCAGCTTCCCAAAAAAATGAGATTATTATAAATTTTGATTATGTATTTCTACTTTGTAAATTGATTTAATGTAAAATACGTAATAAACTTATATTTAATGTGAGAGAGCCCATGAAGAATAAAAAAATTTGTTACTTGGCCAAAAATGATTAATTTTAGCAATTTCTTAGTTAATATTATTATTTAAACATTTTGGTTTTCAGCAGTCCGAACCTTAAACGGTTAATTAAAGTTTCCTTATTACATAAAACGTTAAAATTACCGTTTTGCACCACTATCGACACTTCATTTAAATGAACAATGAAGAATTAGTGACATTCACGGAAAGATCGATCTTGAAAAAAGTGTCTTTTTACCTTTCTCCTTTCTTGACAATGTTTTTCCACAGAAACAATATGATTTTTTTTACACCGTCTTAAAGTAGAGGTTTCAACGAATAAAACACCGTCCTGAAATTTTGAAAAATCTACTTTTTAAATTTTTTCAAATTAAATTCGCAAAAAAATCAAAAAATGAATATTATACTATAAAAAAAATTACAGCTCTTTGCGGCATAAAAAAGTACATTTTCACCGAATTCCATCAAAATCGAATTATTTTTGTGGAAGATAAAAAAAAAGCCAAAAAATTGATTTTTGACGTTTTTCTCAACATATTTTATGTTATGTAAAAAAGTGGTTCAAATAAAAGATGTAGATCTCTCAATTGTCTACAACTTTTACATTAAACTTTTTTCGATAGTAGGTCTACTTTTGCCAGAAATCGTAAAAAACCACGTTTTACCCCTAAGAACAAACCTTTTCGCACCCCCACTCCATTTCCGGTTATCTGTTGCGGTCCAATCGGTTTTTCCCCATTTACATACCATTAATTTTAAATTTTCCCATCACCCATATACTGCTAAGAATTTTTTTCTCCAAAAATTGTTGGCACTGGTCTATAAGCCTCTAATCCACTGATCAAATTTTTTCCTAAGAAAATTTCCTTCAAGAATAGGCTATTGCAGACATTCGCAAAACTTGTTTACTATTGCAAAATTAGCAACTAAGGTGAAAAAAAGGAAAGATTTTCAAATTGCAACAACTAAAGTAATTGTCAACGAGACTCGATGAGACTTTGGGAGAGGATAGCCGTTGGGATGCTCCGTATCTTCGAATCTATAAAGACTCGAATGTTGTTATTTATGAATATTTTACCTATTTTTAAGCAAAAAATTGTAATGTTTAAAAGGATTTCAGATTCAAAATCTAATTCGCCCCGCCCATTTGGTCCATGAACAGTTCCTTGAAGTAATTGATTATACTTCAATAGACCACGACTCTTTTAGGTCAAAGTAAGGCTAGGCAGACCATGAGGATTGTACAGAACATATAATGAAATCGTCAGAAATTTCATCGTGGTATTTTGTGAGGCACCTTTTATAACACCTTATCGCTCCGAATTAATTTTTATTAAAAATGCCTGATCACAGTTTTCAAAAGTCTGCCACCAGTTCAATGTTTACGAGCATATTTCCTACCAAAAAATATACAAATTCTATGAGGTAGGTGTTACTGTGGTGGCCTCTTGGACTATTGGTTAATTAGAGGGGTTGCCACAATCATTATATGAAGTTTTTCGCAAAAATAACGTTGCTGCTGTGACCACCACGTTGATAAAATGATGGTCAAAATATGTTTGTCTCAATCATCTTCTTTCCTGTTAGTGCTACCCTAAAATTAGTTGCAATATTGGTAAAATTGTAGGGGACATGTAGCTCACACTACACAACGGTTAACTCATTTCACTGTGGTGGCACCAGCACTCTCGCTTGTATTAAAGAAAGAGTGTAAGTTTATAAAATCAACTTGATTTGGGAACTGCTCCACAGAAACTAATTTACTTGTGCTAAGCTTTTAAATATCAATTTGCTAATTTTTGTATCCCGTTACTCGCATATTTCATTTCAGTTTGTGGAGAGAAAAAAGTTACTGCAGTACCTCTAATTGTAAATGGAACGAAGGTAGAGAAAGGAGATTACCCATGGGTGGTTGCGATTTATAAGGTCACCCATGAATATTTGAATGAATGCGGAGGATCTATGCTAACCCAACGCGTTGTACTAACAGGTGAGTAGTCTTTTTAAGTCATCAAAATTAGGGATATATCTAACATAATACCAGTGGCGGAGCTACGGCATAGCACGGTTGTGGAATGCATAATGGCCCAAACCTGCAGGCCTGGAGGCCGTGTTTTCATATACAAACGACAAACTAATAAACTTGACTCTTGATTTACAAAGTAATAGGAGGTAATAGGAGTGAAATAATGCAGATGGCATTATTTCAACAGAAAAACACTGGATGTGGAAGTAATTCATTATATCCAAGTGGTGGGAGAGGGAGATAGTCAATAATAATTATTATTGACTATCTCCCATCACTTGGATATAATGAATTTTCTACTGAAACAATGCCATCTGCATTATTTCACTCCTATATTATTTATTATCGACTTTTTCCCAACCATTTGGATGTTATGAATTTTATTAATTGTTTTGCTTCTTAGCTGCACATTGCGTCGCCGATCAAAAGGGCACAGCCGTCGACAAGGAGAGTATAGAGATTGGAGTAGGAAAGTACTATAACAAATACCGAGATCCCAGAGACACTCAAGCTCAATATTCAAAGGTAAATATTCTCTATTTATAGTTTTTGACAAAAAAAAACTAACATTTTACATTTCAGCTGGATAAAATAATTATCCCCACTACTTACAAAGGTGAAGACCAACGCTACGCGTCAGATATAGCCCTCTTGATAACAAAAGATGTATTGCTGTTGTCAAAGGTCGTCCAACCAGTGTGTTTTCAAGATCTTCCCAGTATAAATCTTGAACTGGAGTCCAAAGGCGTGGTTAGTACTCCATCCAATCTCAGTTTGAAACGATATAAATAATCAAGAGCGCGGCATCTTTTGTAAACGGAGCTCGAAAGCATATGCCATCCAAAGACGCGCGTAAATTACCTTTATTTCATACTGTCCGGTAGATGACTATTTCCCATTTGCGGCCGGTAAATCGAATATTACAGTATCTGATACCGTAATGTAACACATTACAGTATCAGATGCTGTAATGTCTTACCTAGTAACACTATCGTATAATTGTTATTATAGTAATAGGCCAATAATTATAAAGATTTCCATAACAAAAAATGTTATCTCAGATTTTCTTTCAGTAACTGTTAGTGGAGAGATTATACATCACAAAACAACAAAAATCAGTTCTGGGCAGGCCTATCGAGAGGGTGGGGGGGGAGTAGGGGGTGTTTCCTCTCGGGCCCAGTGGTTCTTGAGGGGTCCCGGAGATTTTGAGGGGGCCCGGGGTTCCCCCGAAGTTGGAGATTTGGAGGTCAGCATTTGTATTAGGTAAAATGAGAGAAGTATACTTGTAAATGATTAGTGCGATGCAAATAATAACGAGTTTCTAATGACTTGTATTGTTTATAATGTGATAAATATGGAATTGTTAGGTAAAGGAATACCTTCGTTCTCGTTTTTTAAAATTTCTATCCTAATAAATATTTAGTCTTTGGGAAAATCCCCCCCTCCCTCCGCTTTTTAGAATTTTGATTGATATTACTTCCCACGCTGTCTAAAATTTAGATCGAGACAGATATTCAATTTTGAGGAATAAGCTGTTTAAAATGTCGACCGAAATAAATATTCAATTGTAAGGATTATTACCCTCCCCTACTCCTCAAAATTTCGATCGAGAAAAATATTCAATCCTAAGGAATGCTCCCCCGCGCTCTTCGAAATTTTGATAGAGATAAATAGTTTATTATTATGAATGCCACCCCCGCTCTTCGAAATTTATATTGAAAAATTGAAAATTGGTAGGAGTCGTAAGTTAGAACCCCCCGGGCCCCGATTTTCTCTCGACGGCCCTGGTTCTGGAGGTACCGCGCAACCCCCTCAAAAAACCACCCCTTCGGTGAAAAAAGTCTTATTTTACTGATAACTCGTTAACCGTTGAAGATATAAAAACATTGCCCATCAGAAAAAAGAAAGCTTGACTAATTCTCTAAAAAAAAGTCCTCTTGTAATTTTCTTGTATATGCCATGGTATAGAAAAATTTAATTGCTCGAAAACCAAACATGCTAGGAAGAAAAATCAAAATGGGTTTTAAAGGGGATATAAAATACTCTTTTGTGTTTCCATTTTTGATGGCTATTGATATCTATTGGTATATAAAAATAACAATATAATAGTGTTGCCTTTTGATTTTTTGCAGTTTTAACTATTTACAGGCCCATAAAAAATAACTGACTTTAATATAAGTTATAAATGCATTATCTTTTAGTTCAAGGTAGTACTTCAGTGCAGAAAAAGTTAGGAATAAAAATATTCACATTTACAAATTTACCAGCATGTTGAAGTTAGCCAAATTTTTGCCAATTTTTTATTGTTTCCTAAAAATAAAAAAAGACCCCTAACATCTTGAAAATTTTGCACAATTTTTTTTTACTATTTATATCATATGACTATTGTTTCTAATCATTTAATAGTTAAAATATCGTATTAAAAAAAACATCATCAAAAAATTGAATATGCAGTCTTATTGGATTTTTTAAACATTGGACATGTTTGTTTTCGTATGGGGTAGAGTTACCAGTTTTTGTTCAAGGTCAAAAGACAGCGATGTCGCGGTCGACTGAGACTATCGCATGCAATGGCTGATATACGCAAATGTAATATGGGTTGCATATATCACAGGGGGTCAAGTTACCAGTTTTCATTTAAGGTGGAAATACAGCGGTGTCGCGGTCGAGTGAGACTGCGTATATGCAACGGCTGATATACGCAAATGTAATATGGGTTGCATATATCACAGGGGGTCAAGTTACCAGTTTTCATTTAAGGTGGAAATACAGCGGTGTCGCGGTCGAGTGAGACTGCGTATATGCAACGGCTGATATACGCAAATGTAATATGGGTTGCATATATCACAGGGGGTCAAGTTACCAGTTTTCATTTAAGGTGGAAATACAGAGATGTAGTGGATCGTATATGAAAAAGTTGAAAAAGTTTATGTTTTATGTATGGTGTTATCATTTCCAATGTCCTGTTGATTGTAAGGATTGCGAAATCTGTGACTTTTGGCTAACTTTAACATGCTGCTAAATTTGTAAATGTGAATATATTTATTCCTAACTTTATCTGCATTGAAGTACTACCTTGAACTGAAAGATAATGCATTTATAACGTATATTATAGTCAGTTAGTTTTTATGGGCCTGTGAATAGTTAGATGTACAAAAAATCAAGAGATAACTATATTATTTTGTCAATTTTATATACTAATAAATATCAATAGCCCTCAAAAATGGCAACACAAGAGAGTATTTTATATCCCCTTTAAAACCCATTTTGATTTTTCTTCCTAGCTTGTTTGGTTTTCGAGCAATTCAATTTTTTCTATAGGCCGCGCGCAAAAAATTTCAAATAAACGAATATTTGCGCGCATTAAAAATACAAATTTTGCAATTTTTGTCAATATCGATTTTCTCGAAAACCATGGCACATACAAGAAAATTACAAGAGGGCTTTTTTTATGCAATTAATCAAACTTTCTTTTTCATGATAAGCAATTTTTTATAACTTAACGAGTTATCAATAAAATAAGGATTTTTTCACCGAAGGGGTGGTTTCTTTGGAGGGTTGCGAGGCACCCCCAGAACTGATTTTTGTGGTTTTGTGATGTCTAATCCTCGCACTAACAATTACGGAAGGTAAATCTCAGAAACATTTTTTGCGAGCTTCTGGTGTATTTGTATCGACTGGACTATAAGCAATTATTTTTTAGTTTTGACTTGACTTTTCACTTGAGAATACAAGAAATAAAATATTTAAATACACAGTTTTAGCAATTATTTAATAAATGTAAAGTTTATTTTCCTTCGAAATCTCCATAATACAAAACAATGCAAAAATTATGGTTTTATTTACTTGACAGTGACAAGTTAAAGACAATCATAATTAACTGAGAAACAATTGCTATAACATCGTTAAAGTGATGCGATTGCTAGATTACGAACCAATATTTTTTAAGTCTCAATAATTATAACTTCTTATTCATTTTAAAATAGTATATTAAAGTATGAGTGGATATTAAGGTCTTTAAAACACGCGCGATTTTTCGAGCACGACGGCGCAGCCGGAGTGCTCGAAATAGAGCAAGTGTTTTAAAGACCAGTTATCCACGAATACTTTACGCTATTTTTTTTTATTGGTACACAATACTACAAAAAATGGAAATAAGAATTAAGAATGTAAAATGTTTGAATTCGTGATGTGACATCAGGATACCTGTCAGTGTCAGATGAGGAATGCAAAAATTAATTTGCAATCTGTCACATAGGATTAATTATTGTTACTACAGTTGTTACTGATTGTATATTGCTTTAAAATGAGTTATAACATTGATTATTTAAATAGAAAAGCAGATTCGCGGTTAATACCACAAAATTCCTGTCGATCAATCATTAAAAAGTTGACATTTTGACTCGGGTTGTAGTTGTTGCCATGGTAACCTTTAAAACACGCGCGTTTTTTAAAGTTCGATTTAAACACTCTGAGGCGTACTTTAAATAAGCAAAATAGGGTACCAATAAAAAAAAGAATTATAAAGACAGTATGAAATAAAATCTTATACGATACACGACCGCCAATATTTTAAAGAACGACTAATAATTATGACTAAAAATGATGAAATAATAGGTCGGTATATGTATATAGTGTGTTCGCTGAGGTTTCTTATTAATTATACAGGCCCACAAAAAGGGGGAGGGGGGTGGAGTTGCTTTGATCAGAACTGTCTTATCTCATGTTTCTTGACATGCTGAAACCGATTCTGATATTAAAAAAGATCTACCTCATCAGTTTTTAACTATACCACCGCTATTATCTCCTAAAAAAGCTAAACAAATTTTCTTGTTCTAAGGTTCTGATTTGAGTAGTATTTTGACGCGCTGAAGGCAATTTTGGACCAAAAATATGTTTGCATGTACCATTAAAACATACTGTATATAAACGAAAATATATTTTCTTATCAAAATGTTGGTAACAAGATGCTATTTTTATTTGAAATTTAAGTAGATCAACTCACTTGTTTTCCTTACACATTTTTTGGAAAAAAATTAAATATTTGAACAATCAGTAAAGAAATCAGTAATGAAAGTTATACATTCAAGAAATTGTGACATCAAAAATAGGTTTTTATAAATAATAATGTCACGTTTATTCGCCTTTTTGGAAACACCCTGTGTGAATCCGTGGGTTCTAAATAATTTCAACAAGAGATAAACACTACTAACACTTTATTTAACAATTTACTGACTATACAATACTTCAAAATAAACTTTATTTACTTCTTATTTAACCTCACTTTTCACTTTTCAACTTGTTCACTTTTATAAACTGCTTTCTTAATAAAAATTCTTCTTCTGCGCTGGTAATCGCGCCTTATATACTCTGAAATTACCTCTAGATTGAACCAGAATCTTCTTCCACCACATTCTAGACAAGTCCATGGCTCTTTCTAGAGTCTTTCCAGTCACTATTAGTAGGCATAGGCGTATCATCTCCAGTTCCAAGGGGGTGTAATTCATAACAATGATAAATATAAATCACTTCTTTGACAAATTTCAATACGATAATTCATTTTTAATCCAGTCAGTAGGGACAAAAAAATGGCCTTTGCCTTACAAAAGGTGGAGTAAGTAGTATTACCTATTTCAATTCGGTATCTTTCGAGGTACTCGTACTCGTTACTCATTTTTAGAACAGTACTCTCCAAATTTTGCAAAAGTACTCGATATTTAGAGTACTTCAACGTCAAACTTTAAACTATTTACGCATATAAGTGTTCTTGGAAATACGTTTTTAGGATAACTAATAGATTACACACGCCCACAAAAATAAAGTCCTGATACAGAAAGGTGAAGTACCTTCTGGTACGTTTTTCGGTGTGCTAAAAACGAATCTCAGGTCCGAACTGACCCATCACCCTTAGATTTTACCCCCAGCACACCCTAGCACCCCCCCCTCCCCCAAATGGTCAAATTTTCACATCATATAAAAATTCAAAATAAATATCTCATTCTACGCTTTTCGGTGTGCTAAGAACGAATCTGGGGTCATGATTTACCCATGACCCTTAGATATCGTCCCAGCACCCCCTAGCACCCTCCCAAATGGTCAAATTTTTACATCATCATATAAAAATTCAAAATAAGTATCTCATTCTACGTTTTATAATGTAATTTAATAGTTTTAATTTTGCTATATCTCCCCACCCCCCTTCACCATATGGTTATATTTTGACCCTTGTAACGTTGTACCAGTATTAGGACATAACAATTTTTCATTTCCATGCGATGAAATCAGGCAACAGAATCATTCCTGGAAAAATATTCTTCTATATTAAAACACATATAAATAAATTTAAAATGCTTGGAAGATATACTGTATTATCGGTGTCAATATGCGACCGTAGGTAATTACCTACGGTCACATATTGACATTCACATCTCGCAAACGAAATGAGATATAGAGCTACGATTTACGCCATTCGATTTATCTCGCCTTCCTACAATTTTTTCCGGCACTTTCTTTTTTTTGCAAAATTTCTAAGGTAAAGCATCTAAAAAATTCAGAGATATGTAGGAAGATGAGAGAAATCGAATAGAGTAAACCGCAGCTCTCTCGTTTCGTCTTCGAGATATAGCCTCGGGAAACGATAAAAAAATTCGATTTTCACCTTCGGCTTCGCCTCGTCCGGAAACAGCTACGATCCACTCTCGATTGCGACACCGCTGTATTTCGACCTTAAATGAAAACTGGTAACTTGACCGTCTGTGATATGTGCAACCCATATTACATTTGCATATATCAGCCGTTGCATATACGATAGTATCACTCGACCGCAACACCGCTGTCTTTTGACCTTGAACGACAACTGGTAACTCGATCCCCATATACGAACACAAACATTTCCAATGTTAATAAAATATTAATAATAATAATAATAATAATAATAATAATAATAATCTTTATTGTCCATAATAAATAAATGACCACAAAGAAGTGATATAGGACTAGTCAAACAAGTCACATTTAAAAGAAAAACGGAAACTACTAAAACAACACATACAGAAAAAATATTTTAAAAACATGGGTCAGTTAATTATTCAGTCACATTATAAAAACACTTTTGTAAAAGAAATTGGCTAACTAACTATTTAAATAATTTTAAATTGACGACACCTTTAATTTCAACTGGAAGACGATTAAATAATTTTATTCCTATGTACCTGGGGCACTCCTCATATTTTGTCAAGTAATGTAATGGAATACGCAAGTTTTGACCATTTCTTGTATCGTAATTATGATGAAAATCGTTAGTTTTAAAGGAATCATGGTTAGATTTAACAGAATATATTATTTCTAATATATATATGTATATGCATGCCAAGGGTAAAATTTGTAATTCTTTAAATAAATTTCGACATGACGTGTTTCTTGCCGCTCCTACCATATTTCTAATAGCCCTTTTCTGTATTTTAAAGATTCTTTCAAAATTGTGAGAGGCGCCCCAGAACATTATGCCATACTTCGCTCTAGATACAAAGTTAGCATGATAGTAAGCTATTACAGTTGACATATTAGAAATGCTTTTTAACCGATACAATACAAAACAGATTGATGACAGCTTCTTTGACAACAGTTACATGTTCACTCACTCTAGAACAATTATTAAGGAAACGATGGATGAAAATAATATTTGGAATGTATTGTCAGAAATAAGACCAGATATACTTTTAGCATAATTCTATTATCAAGTTTCCACATTAAGATTTTGAGTTTAAACACTCACCCATTGTAATTTCCAAAAACTTATTTGAGAAAAACCATTTTTTTGCCATTACACTCACTTTCTTCCGAACAATAGTTGTTGGGTGGTGGCATCTAAATAAATAAATGACATGATTTTCAGATTACCGGATGGGGTTATACCGAGGCAACCGGCGCTCCCTCTGACGAACTTAAAGAGATACCTGTACCTTTCAAGCCATACTCTGTTTGTATACAAGAACTTCCCAGTGACTGGGCACAAAAATTCTACGCATACGACAAGATGTGTGCAGGACATTACAATAAAAGTAAGAAAATTTATTAATAGTTATTTACTTTTCGTTAAAGTAGTAGGTAAGAAATTTTCCTAAAACGAAAATGTTTCTTAGCGGAGCCACGACCCCCTGAGCATGGCGCCTAAAATAGGCTCGTTTAACATTTTTTTATTATTACATATTCTACATATCTGAGCGTTTTCGAACGTGCCGTGCCGACTTTAATCATTGTTTTGTACATGGAGGCTAAATTCTAAGTTTAGATATTACTACTATACTCATAGTAGCTATAACAAAAATTACAATTTTCTGACGCAGTCTTCATGTACAAAAAAAATTATTACAGGTGATAAGTTTTGTAATTTATGGTCTTAGTCGAGTCAATGCAGGTTTTTACGCCTTAGTCCTCAGGGACAGTTCCAATTTTGACGATTTTTTTTTAAATGTGTGTTTGTTAATATTATTCAAAATCAGAAACATCCTAAGTGGCGCAAATAATTATTTATATTGTTTCGGGGTGGATGTCACCCCTTCTTGGGGTGGAAATTAGTCAAATAACCACAGAAATCGATAGGGGGATGAATTCTAAGCAAAAAATGTTCTATGAAGTTCTTTTGATAAATCAATATTTTTCGAGTTATTCGCGATTGAAAATGTTGATTTTACATCCAAAAAATGCATGTTAGAGCGATTTTTCACAAGTAACTCGAGAACCTACCTACTTTTTATCCAAAAAAAACAATAGGATCAAAAATGAAGCTTATAAAATAACAAATCGATTCGTTTTTTCTTATTTCTGTAAATGCAATAAGAACCGATTTATGGCTCGTTGAAGGTGAAGGTGTTTGTTTGCCGAAAACTGAATATGAACCCATGGCCGTCGAGAGAAAAACGTGGCCCGGTAATAGGTAGTAGTAACATACGCCCCCACTCACCGCTCTTCGAGAGCGGGAGGTGGTATTCCTTTGTGTCACACAATTATCAATTTGTCATAAAATAGAATATGTATCTCGATAGAATATAAATATGATCGCTTATTAGGTGCTCGTTATATTAAACATCCTGGACAAAATATAATTTAATTTTTTCATTTCTTATTCTTACACACAAAGCTTATACAGGGTTGAGCAATAGTCCCGGAACGGCTCGATTACAGCCGAACGGGACCTCGTATCAACTTCGGGTTTTCTACATTGTATCCAGCGAAATTTTTAGAACTTTTTGACATGTATTTCAGGACCGTGACGTCATTACGTTCGGAGGTGTGACATAAGTGTCAATTTTTTTAAATGAAACACCCGGTATATTTTTCCATATTTGTATACTTTAAGGAGTCCCAAATTCAACGATGTAACGTTTGTATGGATTCTGTTATGTAATGTGGTCTCAATAAGGGAAAATTAGAAATTACAATCGTAATTAACAGAGAATAGTTTTATTTTATTAAATCTTCAAATTGGAATCCTTCCACTGCCTGACAATGTGCTAGCCTGTCCACAAATTCCCCCTGAACATTTTGGAGGGACTGAGGTGTAATATTATCAGCAACCGCTAGAATTCTTTCTTGAAGCTCTTGTACCTTGGCAGGTCTTGTGCGATACACCACAGACTTCAAATGACCCCAGAAAAAAATCAAGAGGGGTTAGGTCAGGTGACCTAGCTGACCATTCGATATGACCCCTTCTACCTATCCATCTCCGGGGAAAGGCAGTGTCCAAAAAATCTCTTACAATTCTGGCATAGTGTGGCGGAGCTCCGTCTTGCTGGAAGTACACGTCATTTGCGATCACCTGAGGATTTTCGCGGTTGGGAAATATCTGAATTACAGCGGGTATAACTCTTTCGCGTAATAAAGTTAAATAGGTATCAGCAGTTAAATTACCATTTAGAAAAAACGCCCTTTTACATGTGTTCCAATTATACCCGCCCAGACATTTACTTTTTGTGGATGTTGTGTGTGCATTTCTTCCATCCAATGTGGATTCTCAGCAGACCAATAGCGACAATTGTGACGATTGACAAATCCATTTAAACAAAATGTAGCCTCATCAGAAAACAAAATGCGATCTACAAACTGTGGTGTCTTGTCTAAGAAATTCATAATTTGTTGGCAAAACTGCATTCGACGATCAGGGTCATCTTCCGCAAGTTCCTTAAGTAAGCTGACTTTGTAGGGATGAATTTTATTTCTCCTGAGTATTCTTCGAATGGATCTTTCACTGTTACCAGTTTCTAATGAAAGTTTCGGAATTGAAGTTTTAGGCTGCTCCTGAATCGCTAACAGTACATCTAAAGCTCTGTCGTCGTTTGTCGCTGTTTTTGGGCGGCCAGTTTTTGGTAAATTCTTGACATTTCCCGTATGTTCAAAATTGTGCAAAATTCGACATGCTGTCGACTTGGAAATCGGGTTTCGCTCAGGAAAGGTATCGTTGAAGAGGTCACTTGCTTCCTGAAGGGATCGACGCCTCTCTCCGAATCCAATCATCATGAGTAAAGTTATCCATTCAGTGTCGTTCAGTTGAGCCATTTTAAAGACATGTTTTTAGAATCATAAATTAGTAGTACAAAAGTAATGTCACAGTGACGTTTATACCACGACTTACTAAGATAAACTAGTAAAATAATGAGAACAATTTAACTATGACCTGTGTTTTTATTAAACGACTACAAAAAAACTTGTTTACGTGGGTCTTAGTTTTGTAAAAAAAAAAATGGTAAGAAAAGAGTGTCTTTTTTGGATACAGCTGTTTGGATATCCACTGTTCTCTGTTAATTACGATTGTAATTTCTAATTTTCCCTTATTGAGACCACATTACATAACAGAATCCATACAAACGTTACATCGTTGAATTCGGGACTCCTTAAAGTATACAAATATGGAAAAATATACCGGGTGTTTCATTTAAAAAAATTGACACTTATGTCACACCTCCGAACGTAATGACGTCACGGTCCTGAAATACATGTCAAGAAGTTCTAAAAATTTCGCTGAATACAGTGCCGAAAACCCGAAGTTGATACGAGGTCCCGTTCGGCTGTAATCGAGCCGTTCCGGGACTATTGCCCAACCCTGTATATTACCTCTTACTATTTACATCATACTGATCATTTAGAAGTATGCCTCTCTTTAGCTAATGCAAATGTAATCAAAATTTGTATATGCATCTCCAACTTTTCCCAGATTTCAGAAATTCGGGTGGAAACCGGGCCCCTCAAAAATTCCGGGCCCGGGGGTACACACAACTTTACAAGCCCTTATAGCCCTTGAAGTTGAAAGGTTCGAATTCAGTTTGCGGCAAACAAACAGTCATCTTCAACGAGCCATATAACTCGGTTCGTACTGCATCTACAGAAATAAGAAAAAAAACCAATCGATATGGTATTTTATTAGCTTCATTTTTGCTCGTCATGTTTTTTTTTTCTCGAGTTATTCGTGAAAAATCACTCTAAAACATGCATTTTTTGGATGAAAAATCAACATTTTCATTCGCGAATAACTCGAAAAATATTGAATTATCGAAAAAACTTCATAGAACATTTTTTGCTTAGAATTCATCCCCTATCGATTTCTGTGGTTATTTGACTAATTTCACCCTGAGAAGGGGTGACATCCACCCCGAAACAATATAAATAATAATTATTTGCGCCACTTGGAATGTTTCTGATTTTGAATAATATTAACTTAAAAAAAATCATCAAAATCGGACCTGTCCCTAAGGACTAAGAAGTTTTGACGATTTTTAGACTTCATTATTGACTCGACTATCTGATTCGTCTGAAAATCGGTATCTGGGAATTTTCGAGGTCGCAGATTGTTTTTTTAAATCGAAATTAAAAAATTCAAAATGGCGGCTTCAAGATGACAAAGAGGCTTTGTCACTTATGTGTAGACAATTTTCTTAAGTGACATATCTGATTTATGTATTTGATCTGTGGTACTGCCTCCGTAGATACTTTAGGAAAAAGTTACAGAGGAAAAAAGTCTTGTATTTTAACAAAACATTCACCAGAATTTTTCTAGACTTTTTCTCGTCAATTTTTATCCTCACCCTCTCTTTTTTGAAAAATTCGAACCGCTGTATCTCGGAATATACGTATTTTTTTGAAAATTTTACAATGAAGCAAAAAAAGTGCCTCGAGTTGAGAAAACTTTCTAACAGATTGAAGTCGAATGAAACCTTTTTAATTATATTTTGTATGTCAAAAATACAAATACTGTATTATTAGAGGACCTAATTTTACCCTGAGAATTAATGGAATTTGGGAAATTGAAAACAAGTTTCGTAAAATACTCAATTTTCATATATTTTCCTTTTTGTATAAACTTTAAAATGCGACTAAATTGAATTGGAAGGTTACCTCTTTAATTATTTAAGAGTTTTCGGGGTCGCACTCTTTTGTGTTTCCATTTTTGATGACGATTGATATCTATTAGTATATAAAAATAACAATATAATATAGTTACCTCTTGATTTTTGCACTTTTAACTATTCACAGGCCCATAAAAAATAACTGACTTTAATATAAGTTATAAATGCATTCATTATCTTTAACTTCAAGGTAGTAATTCAATGCAGAAAAAGTTATGAATAAAAATATTCACATTTGCAAATTTACCAGCATGTTGAAGTTAGCCAAATTTTGGCCAATTTTTTATTGTTTCCTAAAAATTTAAAAAGACCCAAACATCTTGAAAATTTAGCTGAAAGAATTTTCTTTGAGTTTATATGTCATATAACTATTGTTTCTAATCATTTAATAGTTAAAAAATTGTATTAAAAAAATATTTTAAAAAAATAGAATATACAGCCTTTTTTAGATTTTTCTTTTGGCCAACTTTAACAAGCTGCTAAATTTGTAAATGTGAATATTTTTATTCCTAACTTTTTCTGCATTGACATACTACCTTGAACTAAAAGATAATGCATTTATAACTTATATCATAGTCAGTTATTTTTTAGGGGCCTGTGAATAGCTAGATGCACAAAAAATCAATAGATAACTATATTATATTGTTATTTTTATATACATACTAATAAATATCAATAGCAAAAATGGCAACACAAGAGAATATTTTATATCCCCTTTAAAACCCATTTTGATTTTTCTTCCTAACTTGTTTGGTTTTCGAGCATTTCAATTTTTTCTATAGGCCGCGCCCAAAAAATTTCAAATAAACGAAAATTCGCGCGCATTAAAAATACAAAATTTGCAATTTTTGTCAATATCGATTTTCTCGAAAACCATCGCATATACAAGAAAATTACAAGAGGACTTTTTATATCTTCAACGGTTAACGAATTATCAGTAAAATAGGGTTTTTTTTTCACCGAAGGAGTTTTATTTTTGGGGGGTTGCGCGGCACCCCCAAAACTGATTTTTATGGTTTTGTGATGTTTAATCCTCGCACTAACGGTTACGGAAGGAAAATCTCAGATAACATTTTTTGCGAGCCTCTGGTGTATTTTTTACTTACAAACTGGACTAAAATTTTATAACAATATTTGTTTTCAGGTATAGCGGTTTGTCAAGGTGACAGCGGTGGAGGTTTAGTATTTAAAAACAAAAACGACCAACGATATTATGTTCATGGAATTGTAAGCCTTGCCCGTGCAGTAAGAGGTGGTTGTGATATAGAAGTTAGTTCGTTGTATACAAAAGTAAGTGTTCACTACGACTGGTTGGAAAAAGAAGTATCACAATATCTTAAAGTATAATTTTGATTCGACTCGGTTTCTTATATTGAATAGATTTTTTACCACAGATTTCGTTGTTTAATTTTATTACCTGTTTACTGAAAAACATAAACACTATGTATGTTTTTATTTTTACATGGAGCTTATTCTGCCGGATGATTTTTTGAAAACGAGCCACCCATAATAACTCGAGAACCGTTAAAGATTTTTTTTGCAGTAAATGGCATTTTTTGAATGTCAAGGGGGACACATTTTAACGAGCGAAGGTGTGATCCAAAACTGACCTCACCTCCAGCCACCCCAAGTTTATAATTTCAAATGGCACCCCTAATTTTTTTTCATCAATTTCTAATAGCAGAATTTTTTTGGAATGCATTCGTAAAAAACAGTATGACCTTGAACAGGAAAATTTTTGAGAAATGCAAAAAAGTGTTTTTAAAATATTATTATACCGGGGGTAACAGGATCATGATAATCCAAATACTATTTATTATCTGTGGCCTGCGACAAGATCTAAGATCTTGATCTCAGTACCGTGGTACCATTTATTAGTACTATTATTAATACAGAATTTATTCACATGTCGTATTAAAATGTGCGATAAATACAAACAAAATTACAGCTAAAACAAAATAAAAAAATAAAACTTTGTTCTAATTAAATGTTAAGAAGTAACTTAGGTGGCTTTGAAAACAATGAAATATTTAGCTTGTCAAACATTTGTTCGTTTAACGGTGTTTTTATTGTGTCTTTAAAAATTGTTTAAAATTCTTGTTAATGGTGTTCAAAATGCCGCAAATGTATACAAGAGATGAAAAAGTGGACATGTTAATTATTTATGGAGAAAGTAAAAAAAATGCAATTGCAGCTATGGAGCTTTATGGCCGACAATATTCTGACAGACAATGTCCAGCGAAAAATTATTTTAAACGTGTTGAAAACCAATTCCGAAGGGAGCCCAACAATGATCCCGAAGAAAACTTCATTATTGACGAAGGAACGGAAATTAAGGTTTTGGCTCGAATAGAAGTTGATAAGACTGTTTCTTTAAGGCAAGTTGGGTTTGAATTGAACATCAGTCACCAAACAGTAAGCCGAATTTTGCACAAATACCACTATAAATCTTTTAAATACCAATTGCACCAGCATTTGTACAAAAGTTATTATGAACGTAGGACGGGATATTGCAATTGGATTGTGTGTAATAACGTCCAGCTAAGGGGCGCCATTTGAAATTATAAACTTAGGGTGGCCGGGGTGAGGTGAGGTTTGGATCATATCTTTTTTGTTAAAATGTGTCCTCCTTGACATATTCAAGAAAATGCCGTTTACTGCAAAAAGAAATCTTTAACGGTTCTCGATTATTAAGGGCGGCTCGTTTTCAAGAAATCACCCGATATAATCAAGGGAAAGTGTTTGTAATTTGTAATTGTAATTTAGATTCTGTTTGGCTTGGATTCGGCTTCAAGAGCAGTGACAGCTTGTCCCATGAGATAGGTTAGGCAATGCCTCACGAGAAAATTTGCAGTAAATCTGCACCTAACTCGTAATTTTATGAACCATATTATTACAAATGAAAAATCTGCCCTTAAAAAAATACAAAGGATGTATAAAAAATCTCCTAAATGCAGGAGCATTTTATACCTTGAACGAATTTCTAAACAGTGACATAAAACTTATAAATGTATGAGAGATCTTAACAACAACAGTCTATTTTATTATGTAATGTTTTTTAAATACCTAAGCTAAGTTTATTTTGTCTTTGTCTATATACATTATATTATATTTTCTTTATCTCATACTTTTAAATATTGACATGTGTAAACATTTTTTTAATGTGGTAACATGAATAAATAATATGAATATGAATTATACTCTTCTCAAGTACAAAACGAAGAGTATATTGCATTCTATCGGCACATTTCTAAAACCGGTAATATTGCTCGTAGAAAAAAAAATTATATCACCGTGTTGGTGATCGAATTCTGAACAACTTTCAAAATGTCCGTCCGTCTGACTGTCCGTCACGTTTCTTGTAAGCACGATAACTTAATAAAGAAAAATCCGATGTGTTAGCTAGAGGAAGAACCCCATTGTTTTTTAACAATATCGATCAATAAATAAAAAAGTTATTAATTATTTAAATTTGAAAAAAAATTGTATATTGTGTAATTAAATACAAAATGTCTAAAACTAATAGTATTTACAAAAAAAGCTGCGACGAGTATCCTATAGAATGTGCAACAATTATATAAACAGTGCAGTAAATCGGCGAAGAATATAATGGCTAGCTTGTTTTTTTTAACAATTTATATAACTTTGAATACTTCTAAACCATATCTGAGAAAATGAACCTTAGTGAAATGACGTAGGTTAGACTACTTGTAATGATTAAGTCGTTTTAATTCCATTTATATTTGAAATTCACCAATCATCAAAAATGTAAATGTTTGTTCGCTTTTGTTGGCTTGAATTTACGATCCAGCCCGTGTAATTTACAATGTTGTCAAAGTGCCAATTTCGGTATTTCGAAATCGATATCATAAAGCATTCCGATTTTTGGTCACGTGTTCGAAAAGATTCAGTCATTTTAAAATAGCATGTTTTACTGCTTATCAAATTTTGACAATCAAACATTAAATGATTGAGGCTACCGGTTTCATACTTGTAGTTGTAGACTATGATAGCGTGCTACCAGAGAAAATCAGCCTCGATAAAGTGACGTAGGTTACGACGTTGCTGACTCTACGTCTATTGCTGGATTACTTCACTTTTTATACTTATTGCATTTTTACATTTAATAAACAAATATTTTTTTTAATTCGACTTTTTCTTTGACTACTTAATATAAGACTGACGTGCGATTCTGTGGCGCAAATCGGCAACTGAATTTTACGGATCGACTTCTATCATGGCACGTCTTTATCAGTGCCCCGATTGCTCACAGAATCCATCAAAGGTTATTAACTCGAATAAGTGTCTCTAAGGTGCTAATTATACGACGATCTGAGCAGAAAGTGCATCGCTAGTCTACAGGATACGACGGAAGGCATATAGTAATAATCACGGTAAGTAAATTTTGTCTTATTCGTCTTTCACCGGCCTTCGCAAAAACGCTTTTTACCCAGTTTATTCCATTTTGTACGTTATGCACGTACTCAAATGACCCAAAATCAACACAGATTTGTTGGAATTTCAATTGCGAAGGTTTTTGATTTTTTGTTTGTCCCGATCGTACCTCTACAACCGGTGATATTCACCTTTTTACCTAAAGAAAACGGTGTTCAAAAAACAAAACTGTTCATAAAAAAAATCGCAATAGGCTTTGGAAGTCCAAAACTCAGATATAGACTGCTGGTGATACCCTATATAGAAGGTATGAAATCAATTTTGCTATTACAAAACTACACATCAATGTCCTTTTTTTACTGCACTAGAGTATGGGATGAGATATACGTTCATACTAATCCATTTAAAAGCAAATTTTTGGGGCAGGGTATAAAAACTATAAACTAAAAAATAGTTTTATTAAAACAAATATTTTAAAATATTACACTTTATAACATTTTTACACATTTTATAAAATAAGTAACATACCTTTACGCTAGATAAGAAAATTATTCCTAACCCACTATACGTATATATTTTGTATAAAATAGTCTACTCTAGTAAAATGCTTAGGTGGAGGAATGCAAAATTGTTTCGCAGTTTCATATGGAGACGGTGCTATTCCAAAAGAAATCGAGCATCATTTTGCAGTTTTTAAGTACAAGGCACCAAGCTGTTGCCAAGACTGTAACTTAGATCTTATAAAAAGATCTAAGTAGTTAAACTTAGCTTGAATATTTTTTTTTATCAACAATAAATGACAAATAACTAGTTATACATTTTTTATTAGCTATTAACTGTAATAGAGTAAAATCTCAGAGCCGCCAGACATACGTCATTTTAGCAAAGTTAATATTTTGACAATAAATAGTGTGATAT
This sequence comes from Stenurella melanura, assembly GCA_963583905.1. Taxonomy (NCBI): domain Eukaryota; kingdom Metazoa; phylum Arthropoda; class Insecta; order Coleoptera; family Cerambycidae; genus Stenurella; species Stenurella melanura. The sequence continues at coordinate 101,284,280 of OY757317.1, forward strand.
GTAGTTAAGAACGTATGCATATTTGCTAGCTTGAAAGTAGGGCCCGTTTACAGACAACAGGTAGAAAAGGTAAAAACCTTACTAACCTACATTAAAGTATAATAGCTGATTTTCATATATGTTTAACAGAATATTGTTAAAAGCCAACACTCATTATTGCCAGACACTTTCCGTGGGTCCTAACTTCAGCAAGATGCCTTAAAGCTTGAAAAAACCCAACCTAACCTGACATAATAAATGTTTTTTACATAGTTGGTAGTAGATATGATTCCACAATTATGTTAGGTTAGGTTGGGTTTTTTTCGAGCTTTAAAGCGTCTGGCGGAAATTAGGGCCCTTGGAAAGTGTCTGGCAATAATTAATGCTCTTTAACAGTATTCTGTCAAATATATAACTTAGGTTAGTAAGGTTTATTTGTATTTATTATCTGTAACATATTTGCATATTTGCTAGCTTTTAAATTAGCAAATATCCATATGTTCTTAACTGCATATCACACTATTTATTGCCAAAATATTAGCTTTGCCAAAATGACATAGGTCTGGCGGCTCTGGAATCTTGGTCTATAAATAATGATTAGTAAAAACTTTCAAATGACACTTGATTCCCTTTGGAATAACGCTATCCATCGTTATCATAGAAAAACCATATTTCCAGTTTTAAGAGTATAGAGTATTTTGAACTGAGTTCTCAAGGTCTAAGAGAAATAAAACGAGCAATATAACTTCGCCAACGAGCCACTTTTATCAACTCATCAAAAGAAAACCAACATATTGAGTATTGTCCCTAAGCCCATCTACTCTAAACTCTTTTTCTCATCCTTGTCAGATTTACTCGAATAACTGTCACTATCACGTCTGCTGAAGTCCGTACCGGGACCATCTGAATTGTTACGACATGAAGTACTCGCCTTAGCAGCACTGTTATAGCCATATACGGTATTTTTGGCGGTATGTTTTACAAAACCTTTGGGCGTTATGATCCTAGCGTTATGGCTTATTGTGTAGACGTTGCCCACAGTGGTTAGTGTATCACCTGCAAGCGTACCGGCAGGTTGGCCATACCTAAAAATATTAATGCTGCTTACTACTCTACCTTGAAACATGTCAATGGGGTAATTACCAGGAGTGTGAGGGGGTCTATAGTAGATATTATTTTTTAATACTGGTAATTTTGTTGCGTAATGCCCGTCCAAAATGCTGCATTTTGTTTTATTGAAAATACAGTTTATTTCATGTTTTATTTAAAAAATGATAACTGAAGTATTGTAATGGGAGTAAGATATATATGCATAAAAGAACTCAGATATGTTTTCTTCGTGCATTACCAAAACATACACACTTATAGATACTCCGTTTGCTGCAAAAAAGACCGGTCTGGACTTCTTGCTTGTTTCTTGTCAGTAGGTGCAGGGGAAGAGGGTGAACAAGGCTTACTATGTCCAGGCGGTGGAAGCGGTCATGTGACCTGGTAAATTCAAATTGAAATGTCACATTGATTCTTTGTTGAGACTTTTTGCTTGACATGTAATATATGTTTCCAGATGTCGAGAACAGTCCAAAAATACCCCTGCTAGCTTTTTCGGTCTTCAGGTTTGGCACTAGGTTCAGCCGTTAGCTGTTTTTCTGTGATATCCGGAAGTTGGGCCTAGGGCCAACTTGACGACAGAAAATGCTGGCAGTATTTTTGAATTATTACATATATGAAAAGACAAATAAAAATTTAACAAATCTTGTAACTGATGCTCTTACACTGCCATCAGACAATGTGGTGAAAGTAGAAGAACACGTTCTATTTAATAAAGAATATTGATGAAGGTAACAAGTTCTAATAGACACAACAAAATAAATAAACAAAATCCCCTAAATACGACAACAACGCCAGTCAGTTCGTATGTTGTCAACATTTCCGAAACACAGAAAAAACATTCTCTCAAAAAAGGACAATAAGTTTGTTATCATTTTTAAAATAGTTTCAAAAACAAGTTTCTTTAAGGGCAAAGTATGTTTCAGCAATTCGAACTGTATAAATTTGATTTGATTGGTACATTAGACGTCAGTTTCTTTTATAAAGCATGATTAGGGTTTCTAAAACACACGAAGAATTGTTTCTGTGGCCATTTTTTGGTTTTAAAGTATTGGCGTTAATGTAATTTGCAATTTAGCGGCTATTATGAACAATGATTCTTTTTAAATAAAACATTGTTTTAGTAAAGGCTTAAATATCGATATAAATTATGAAAAAGAAAGATTATTTGATGTTTGGATACATTTCTAATTATCATTAAAATATTCGCAATGTTTTTTATTTTAAAGAATATAAATTGGAAATTGTCATATTTGTAAGGCGCATTTAAAATATTGAAGTATTATCAGAAAACAATACTTAATGTTACTGTCGCCTACATTTTTTCTGGTCAGACATCTACTAATAATAATTAGATGCATAAGTTTTCACATTTTAAACATATTATTTATTATTTTAGACCTGTTTTCACACTCAAATAATAACACATATTTTTTATTATAAAACATGAAAAAAAAATCCAAATTGACTATACACATTTCATTCTCAACAGTAATAATTATAAAAATCTTATTTTCCAACCAAGAAATGTGTAGTACCACCAAAATAGAAACCACATACTCTACAGACAAGAAGTTATATGTGTCGAAAATGTATCAAAACTTATTACAAACAACTCCCATTTTATACACAGGAACAGGCACACTCATTAGAAACATTTGTCAAAACCTTCCTTAAAATTCAATTTGATGGAAATATTTATTTTCCCATTATCAATCTACTGATACCGAATGTGGCACAAAAGCTTCTGAAGTCCTTTTACCATACTTATTATCCAGCTATATGTATATTTTTTAATTGGACCCCCCTTCCTTCAAATAATATACAATGTAGACAACTGGCTTGATCTACGTGTTGCCTATATTTAATATATAGTCCGAATGTTGCATTGCAGGTTTGGTTGAAATTAGACTTGCTCTCGTATTGCAACATAACTTCCCATGCAATATTCGGATTATTACTTAGGCAACACTCTATACACTATATACTTACTTGTGTTCAACAATTTTGACAGTGTTTTCTTTAAGACTGCTACCAAGTATAGTGGCAGATGTTTCCAATCCTCGATAGACAGTAGAGAAACCCTCTACAGCACCTGCAGCTACTGTCAGAACTCCTGTCATCTTGTCGGAAGCTTCTTGTTCCGACATTTTAAAGCCTGTTGCGAGAAGTCTTGTGCCCTGTTTGTGAATGTGTGGGGCTAGAAACTGGCCCAGGCGCATAGTTGCTGTGCCTATTTTATCAGCTAAAATGAATTTGAAAAACTCAGGTGGCTTCTTACATAGATTGAAACTAACTACTGTAGTCGCCAAATAGGAAGAAGTCGCCTGGTGCAGATTAAGTCTCACCCGTTCTTTCCAAGACTCTATGTCACTGCGCTACTGACCAAAATGGATATGTAATACCTATATGCGCAAACATTTGGTTTCTACGTAGCCACCCACGTTTGCTACAATTGGTGTTTCTATATGTTTAGAAGGGGTACGGCTAGAACTTGTCTTTCGGTCAGCCTCATCCTATGTGGCGACTACAGTATTCACTAATTCAAATCAGTCGAATGGTCTAACTGTACTTCTATGGTGAAATTGCCCCCTATAGCAACCTATAAAGTTGTTTATGCCATAATGTAGATGGGGTTACTAGTAGAGTAGTATTACTACGAGAAGATGATAGCAAATGCGCAGAAACGAGTGAGTCCGTTATTCTAAGCTAATGAGTGTGAATTGTGTCATATTTGACATCGAATCCAGTGGCACCGTCAACCTGCAGTCACACTTGTTGTATTTGTCTGATTGAATTAAGTGATATAACCTTACTCTCAGTGAAAAATGTCTTCATCCTAAATACCAGAGTGTGACGAGTTTTAATCTATTGCATTACACAGCTCCTCAACCTCGAAAATTTGACTATAATTATTATATAAACTTCCACCCTAGATGACATTGTCACTGGTAAAAATATTCGCGTACGTTAGCTCCGTCTCAAGCATCTTCTCATAATAATACTACTCTAACTTACGTATATAGATATTTCTGCTCCATCTTTGTGTCATGGAGATAATGGAAGAAAACAGTCTGAGGTCGACTTTTTTCAAATCGATATATTTACTAAACTACAAATTTCCAAGGAACAGAATGATAGATTTCATGAAAATATAATCCATTAGAATGATAAATTTTTAAGACAAGGTAGGTAAATAAATTCATTTTAGGCCATTGTTCTTATTTTTAGCTGAATCTTCATGACTGTAGGGGGTTATATAGATACTAGTTTAATCTGCATGGCCGGAGGGGACTGTGTAGATGCTAGTGTTAGAATGAGAATTTTCAAATAAGAAATTAGACAAATTCATTTTAGGATTTTAATTTGCTAGCATAACCAGAATTCAGGTTATCGAAAGAATGCAAAGATTTCATTAATGTTTTTAAACACAGTTTTTCTTTTAGTTCTCACAGTTTTTTCTGCTGTTTGCAAAATCCTATATAGAATATGTTTCAATACAATAATTATAAGCAAACAAATAATAATTTACTTTTAATCATTAGATTGTTTACATGCATTTTAATATTGTTTGTACTGAAAATTAGCTAAAGAAAGTTCATTAACCTCCTTTACTTTATGGTATAGACAATGTCATGGGTTCTTATTGCGGCACAATTCCTCCTTGGAACAGCTAGACCTTTTAATCGGCATATAATATGACTATTAACTTACCAACAAATCCTGTAACTCTGGCTGCTTTATTTGTTGCTGTCTCAGCAATCTGCATACTTTTCGACAATGGTTTAGGTATATTCGCAGGTTCATCATTTCCCTCTAGGTTATTTATTATCTTAGGAGTACTGCTATTAAAAAATTCAGTCGCCTTTTCGGCACCTCTTACAAGCCCCTGCGATACATACCATGCACCTAAACAAACAATTTTACTTAAGGTACCAAATTAGAGCAATAAAATTACCATCAACAATTTTGTTTGAAATCCTAGAACTGAGATCTTCAGCTTGTTGCCTGCGTTCCCTTTCTGCTTGAATCTCTTCTTCTGTAGCCTGACTAATAATGCCATGCAAAATATTTTCCAATAATTCAAACACGTCTTTGTCGGCATCCGACGGCAAAATGATACCAACAGACGATCCTTAAAAATACATTATGTTAATAATTTTCAACGCAAACATCATCTGGACACACCTGGAACATCTGCATGTACATTAGGGAGAATAAAAGCACCATAGTCCGTACGATAACAAGGCGATACTCCGGGAACCAATGGATAAACCCAAGAGCCGATCTGCAGAATAGCTTTTGGTGTATTAGGTTCATCTCCTAAAAATGAATAATAACACCTAATAAATTTAATACTAATAAATAACTACTTGCCTTGAACGAGTGATATTCTAAGAGTCTGCGGTTCTTGAGTAGATATAACCTCCCCATTAGGGGATATAAAGTAAAGCCGAACACCGTCATGAGTATAAATAATTTCCTCGGATACATTCTGATTGGGATCAATGCTTAAATCATTTAAAGCAGTTGCTAAATCTTTGTATGTCATTGGAATTTCATTGTCCGAAGATACTGACGAAGCCATGGCTTCTTCATAAGAAGGAGGATCCTCTGGAGGTACATCAGGAATAAAACCTGGAGTTCTTTGTATGGAGCTGACGCGAGTTATAACTTCTGCCCTTGCCTTTTTGATTTTTTGTATCATAACACATGCTTTTTCCCATGTTATGTCTGGATTTTTTGGACACTGTACTTGAACAGCGAGAGCCTCGTCTATTAATTTTATTCCTTCTTTATATTTCTCAATGGCCTGAATAAAGATATGGGTAGTAAAGTATACATTTTTTTGTTCATTATTAATACAAACCTCATTTGGTTTCTCTCGCTCTTCTAATGATATAGCTTGATCGATCGTTAAAAACGCTTCATCGTGTTTATTTTTTATCTCACTATAGGTTTTATGCCAATGAAGATCCGAAGAATTTGCAGTACCCATTTCTTTCGAAGCATTCATTTGGAATTTGGGAAAATTTTAGGTTATGCTATGATGTTTTTACATGTACAATTTGCACAGAAAACCCTAATTTATACTCGAATTACCTCTGTATGGGTTCTTACTACATAGTATACTTATAAGATTTCAAAGGTTACTTCTTGCGTATTTGATTACCTTGATTCATCAACACTTTCAAGTGGAAAATATTGTTCATTTTATCATTTTATGACACGTTGAGGTTGTCGAGAGACAAATGAAAGTAAAATTCTTGTATCAATTTCACACTAAAATTTGACATCATTACTGCACTGATGAATATAATTATTATTACTTATTGGTCGTCTATGTCCTGCAATTATTCTTGAACTTTCCAGAAAGGTAATTTCAATTTTACCGCAAAATTGTAAATTCTAGAAAATCATTTGATTGGGCAACTTGAGCGCCACCAAACGACCATTCTCGAAAGGTGTCAGTTCGATAGCGGGTCTCTCTCTTTTCCGCATTAGAAATTCCGCACGTGAAATCGAATGAACTATTTTTTAATAGTTTCCTGAAAATCGCGTAAAAATGTTGTCAGCTGCACGAGCCCTAAGTAGAAAAGCCCTCGACTGTACCAAAAGTAACTTTGATTTCACAGGAAGAAGAAATTTCTGCCATTTATTAAATAACGTAAGTTTGACATGCATTAAATTTTATTTAGTTTTTGCCTATTCACGTTTCAAGTAATGAATACTAAGCTTATGCAATTCTCTTCTGACGAAGTAAAACACGTTTTTGAAGTAATATCTTTTATTAGAAATGTATATCGGTCTTTGTATGACTGATCATTAGGAAGTGTGGTTAGGATACCCGGTCTTGCCCTTGATAAGGTTGCACAATAGTTCACTGCGATGGTATCAGAAACTATAATTCGAATTTGATATTTTTTACAGAATTCAACTCCCTTGTATGCCCTAAGCCCTAAATATGACAGCCAGTTGCGAAATAAGTGAGTTAACCTGTCGTCTTGGCTCCAAATGCCTTTTTTCTACATTTTATTTTATTTCTAGATCAGAGGGTGTCAAAGGAGCAGTTATTGGTATCGATTTGGGTACCACAAATTCTTGTGTTGCTGTTATGGAGGGTAAACAAGCTAAAGTGATAGAAAATGCCGAAGGGTCTCGAACGACTCCATCAGTAGTAGCATTTACTAAAGATGGAGAACGATTAGTAGGCATGCCTGCTAAACGTCAAGCAGTCACAAACTCCGCAAACACCTTTTACGCCACAAAAAGATTGATTGGTAGGAGATTTGAGGATCCCGAAGTTAAAAAAGACATGTAAGATAGGGTAATATAATTTTGATACCTTATTGATATATTTTTGTTATAGGAATAATGTTTCGTATAAGATCGTAAGAGCCTCCAATGGAGACGCTTGGGTGCAAGGAACCGACGGAAAAATGTATTCTCCTAGCCAAATTGGGGCGTTTGTTTTGGTTAAAATGAAGGAGACTGCTGAAGCTTATTTGGGCACCAAAGCAAAAAATGCAGTTATAACTGTCCCAGCCTATTTCAACGATTCACAACGTCAAGCCACCAAAGATGCCGGTCAGATTGCTGGCTTGAACGTTTTGAGGGTTATTAATGAACCTACAGCTGCTGCCTTAGCTTACGGAATGGACAAAACTGAAGACAAAATGTGAGTACATTGTTTTTAATAAAAAAAATACATATATGATTTAATGTACTTAAATATTTTCATTATCAGTTTCGTGCAAATTATTTTTCAATACATCTAGATGTTTTCTTTCATTGCAGTATTGCTGTTTATGACTTAGGAGGAGGTACTTTTGATATCTCCATCTTGGAAATACAAAAGGGTGTGTTTGAAGTAAAATCTACCAATGGTGACACTTTCTTGGGTGGTGAGGACTTTGATAATGTCTTAGTGAACCATCTTGTGTCCGAATTTAAAAAGGATCAAGGAATTGACATCACCAAAGACGCAATGGCCATGCAACGTCTCAAAGAAGCCGCTGAAAAAGCCAAATGTGAACTGTCATCTTCTCTGCAAACTGACATAAACTTGCCATACTTAACGATGGATACCTCAGGCCCAAAACACATGAATCTCAAATTGTCCAGATCCAAATTCGAAAGCTTAGTTGGTGATCTCATTAAAAGGACCATTCAACCTTGTCAGAAAGCCTTGAAAGATGCCGAAGTCTCCAAGGCTGAAGTTGGGGAAATTTTATTAGTTGGGGGTATGTCTAGGATGCCTAAGGTGCAGAGTACCGTACAGGACATATTTGGAAAACAACCAAGTCGTGCTGTAAATCCTGATGAAGCTGTAGCCGTGGGAGCAGCTGTGCAGGGAGGTGTCTTAGCTGGTGACGTGACAGACGTGCTTTTACTGGATGTAACACCTTTGTCTCTTGGTATCGAAACTTTGGGTGGAGTATTCACAAGGCTGATTAACAGGAACACTACTATTCCCACTAAGAAGAGCCAAGTTTTCTCCACTGCTGCTGATGGACAGACCCAGGTCGAAATTAAAGTACATCAAGGTGAACGTGAGATGGCGGGCGATAATAAATTGCTTGGTCAGTTCTCGCTTATTGGAATCCCTCCCGCACCTCGTGGGGTGCCTCAAATCGAAGTAACTTTCGACATTGATGCCAACGGTATCGTACATGTATCGGCTAGAGATAAGGGTACAGGAAAGGAACAACAGATCATCATCCAATCATCCGGCGGTTTGAGCAAAGATGAGATCGAAAACATGGTCAAGAACGCTGAACAATATGCACAACAAGATAAAATTAAGAAAGAGCGAGTGGAAGCCATCAACCAAGCCGAAGGAATCGTACACGACACAGAATCCAAGATGGAGGAGTATAAGGACCAGTTGCCTAAGGAAGAGTGTGACAAACTTAGGGAAGAGATTGCTAAAGTTAGGGAATTTTTAACGAAGAAAGACGAATCAGATCCTGAAGACATCCGTAAAGCCACAACCACATTACAACAGTCCTCGCTCAAATTATTCGAAATGGCATACAAAAAGGTAAGGAGCTTGTTTTTATTTATTTTACAAATCGCAATACACCAACTAGTTTACATTCGTCAATGAAAACAGTAGTGAAGATAAAGTATAACAATTTAAAGCTGATTAAATGAATTGCTAGATTAGAACAATATAATTAAACTACAGTTTAATATACGTATACAAAAAAAAAAAATAAAATTAATCAATATTAAAATGATCACAATTGAAAACTTCACTCGGTGAATAGAATGGCATTTCAGTAAGATCATTTTTAATTTTTGTTTTGTATTGATTTGGAGGTCTTTAATGTGGTTTGGAATTTTGTCAAATAATTTAGGTGCATAATCATTTGTAAAGAACTTGCTTTTATTTACTCGATAAAACTTTGTTGCAATCGGTGAGTTATTCCTCTTGTCATGTTGGTGTATCTCATTATGACATGAGAATAGAGTAACATTGTCTCATCCAGAGTATATATTTTAGGACATACATAGAAGTAAATGTAAGGATTTTGGTCTTATATCATCATGATACCCTGACCCAGTTGCAGCTCTAATTGCACGTCGTTGTAGTTTACTTATTTGCTCTGCATGGGATGAATGCCCCCAAGCAAATATGCCAAAAAATGATACCGGTGGTGTGTTGTCGAAATCACAATGCTTTAATGTAAATGTACATTTCATGAAGTGATGGGTCGCTCACCTATTTTTACTGAGCCCGCTCAGTTCGTTCAGCTCACCGAGGTGAGTCGTTGATCGAGAGTCGTTCATTTGAACGACGCGCGATGTTCCGTTGTACGGCGGCACTTCGTTCATTCTCTTACAAAGATAATACATATGTATCGTATCAAGTGCATGCACTCCTTATTATGGGCACGAGCTATATAAGAACGTCACATATTATGTATAAATCAACCACGAACTTGTGTTCTGTTTATAATCTTTTTATTTTATTTAGTTTATTTATTTTTTGTTCTTTATGGTTGTAGAATGTTTTAAATTTGTTTTATTATAAATAAAAAGTGAAAAAAAAGATTTATTAACTCTATACATTTATCTTTGTTATAATTTTGCGAATAGCATGGCAAACTGAGTCGAGTTTGTGGAAGAAATGTATGAGGTAACCTACACTTGCGTCATTTGTGAACGACTGAACGATAACGATACGGCAATCTCGTGATCCATTCAAAACTCCCTCAGCTCAGGCTTACCATTCACCACATAATCTGTGCCGTGTGCTACTCAGGCGCTAGCGCTCACTGAACTGCAGTGCGGTACGAATGGTACGGAGTCGTAATGGCGTATTGAACGAGTTGTATTTTAAATATGAGTCGTTCGTTCACAGTTCACTGAAGTGAGTCGTTCACTTTGAACGACTCGTTCATGAACGACCCATCACTAATTTCATGATTTTACTGTCATTAAGGTGATGATGATTTGTTGTAATGTTCATCCAAAGTAGTTGTGTCATCTGCATATAAAGCTAGATCATTAGAGGCAGTCAATTATATCATTTGTATAGATGATGAATAATAAGGGTCCCAGTATTAACCCGTGCGGCACTCCATATTTAATTAAAATTAAGTTGGCGTTTATGTTATTATAATAAACTAGTTGTTTGTTAGATAGATGTGTGTGTGTATAATTTTGGTGCTCACAGGGCTAAATCCATAATAATTTGTTTTATAATTAACGTCTCATGTGCTACACAATCAAAAGCCTTGCTAAGGTCATAAAAAGTCCCATTTATGTATGTGGCTTCATTAAAACCATTGAATATTCTGGTTACCAGAATTAAAATTGCTATTGCAGTATTACATTTTTATCGAAAACCAAATTGTTCATTTATAAATAAACTATATTTTCAAAATACTCCGAAATTTGTTTGGGTAAAAGCCACTCTACTATTTTAGCAATGATAGGTATTAAGGTGGCCATTCCCTAGAAAGAGACTTCCGATAGGGAAATATTTATTATTTTTGCCCATAACTTTTTTTTTCTTAGTACCTATATTTAAAAAAATATATGAGAGTACCTAAGTAGAACTATAACAAGACTATTACTATGAATTTTCACTCAATAATTACAATGGTTTGCAAAATGACTCGATTTAAAACTACAAAATAGGAAGATTGACACAATTTTTAAATTTAAATCGAGCTATTTTGCAAACCACTAAAATTATTGAGTGAAAATTCATAGTAGTAGTCTTGTTATGGTTCTACTTAGGTAGGTACTCTTATAGTTTTTTTAAATATACGTACTAAGAAAAAAAAGTTATAGCTAAAAATAACAAATATTTCCCTATCGGATGTCTCTTTTTGAAGTTTGGGATTACTTTTAAAATTTTTAGAGCATCTAGAAATTCCCTGTCAGAATGGATAGATTTCTTATTTAAATGTTGTTTCATCATTAGTTGTGAACGAAATTAAAATTTGAAACTAGGCCAGTTAGAATAGATTACAGGTGGGTTGTTAAGGCTTGACCTAAGATCTTTTATGAGTAGTAACTTATATATACTGATCCAAATATAGGTCTCTAAAGAATTTTATCTTTCCCTCTTGACCAGTTTTTCAGTTCTACAAAAAGTATGGTTTTGAAAATTTTATGGTTGCCAGTTTTTTACTACACGTTTAAATTCAACTGTTATTCTTGACCAACAGATTTTAACGTGACTTTTTAGGCGAGCCATTGTTTTATGCTCATCAGATATTTCTATTGTTTTATTGTTGATAATAATTCATAAAGTTAACTTCTAAACGTCAAGTAGGTCATGAATTGTCAAAGTTGTAAAAAAAAATAAGTTATAGCATGTGATCGTTACAAGATTTTTTAAAATTGAAAATATTTATTTAAACATTTTGAACACAGAATAGTAGTCAGAAAGAAACTCCTGTTAGTTAATTAGCCAGAAAGAAAGATGTTCTCTTTAGAAGAAATTCGTATTGTATACAGTGCGATCAAGAAAGAATGAAGGTGACGTCACACAGAAAAGTTACTAAAATTGTCAAAATTGATTTCTAATCTACGTACATTATTAAAACTGATTTCCTGATATTAGACTAGGGAAAACTGAAATACAAATGGCCGCCACATTGTGATCAGCCGATAGACTTTAATACATACGCCAATGTATTTCTGGATATTACACATAACATATATTGTAATTACATGATTTTTGAAAGGAGTGTATTAATTAAAAGGTATTCAAAAGTCGAAGCTTGCAAAGTTGGCGTGTTCCAACCTCAACTTTCCCTAGTTGAAAAATCGAGGTAATTTAATAAAAACTGTCATCATTTCGTATCGCCACGCTTCCACAATTAAAAATTGGCATTTTGTGTGATATGTCCACAAAAGTACTAATATAATGAAATGTTCGGTCAGAAAGTTATTATTACAAACAAAACCACTTAACCTCAACTGTAGAGGGATTTAACATTTCCCAAATATTTTGCACAGTGGAGATATTACAAATCCCCATAAAATATTTTAAAATGGTACACTAGCACTTCACACGAAAAATTTTGTTACTATCACTTTCGAATCCTCCTTTTGAATCATTTAAGAATATTTATAAGTATTTAAGAAGCAAGATTTGAAGAAACTTAAAAACAAAATTCTGTGATGAGTAACAAAATATAAACCATTTCTTTGTTTTTGCAGATGGCAGCAGAACGTGAAGGTGCCAGCAATGCCAGCAGCCAAGATCAGCAGCAAGAACAACAACAAACGAGCGATGAGTCAAAAGAAAAGAGAGAGGGCAAAAATTAAGTTGTGTGAATCCAAAGCTGTACAAACATTCTAGTGTAACATATGTGATGATATTATGTCTCGATGGTGCAGTTTTAAAGTTGTTGCTACCTTTCTGGATATAATAAATAATGTACAGTTGTTTTCCATTTAAAAGTGCAACTTTGTGTTTATTTGTATGCAATTTTTATTTGGAAAAATTAAACTTACCAGAATAGACTGCGAATGCGTGAGGAATGAGTGAAAGTGTATGGAAAATATATTAGTTCGTGTTGTTTTTTTTTATAGTTATAATTAACTATTTTTATCTGATACGTTATGATTTTCTGTTAAATTAGTACAATACATTTCATATAAAATTTTATTGGTGTTATTTCATCCCTGCTGCCCAAAGTATTTAATAAAAAAATTAGAGGTGCCTCAAGGCTCAGTAGCGGGGCCAGTTGTTAGTTATTATGAGTATTTTCTGAGGGAACAAGCCTTAAGTTCGCCAAAAGAAATTCTGATTATTATATATGGTCAATTAACATGACTAATTGAATTGAAATATCAAAGTTAACTATTGGACACAAGAATTGATAATACATTAAGTACTTGTTTCCTATCTTCTTGGCCTAACCTGAAACTACATCTTGCTATAAACCTGGTGTCCTGGAAGTATGGGGCAATTCTTTAGGAGCGTATAGTTTGGGTCAATCAATAAATCAAAACAAATTTATTTTAAATTAGTAGGGTAGGCAACTGCCCACCCAATATTTTGAAAGATCATTAAATTGTTGAAGGCAAATCAGGCGAATTCCGATTCCGAAATTCTGGGAAAAATAATAAGTATGACAATCATGCCAATGAAGTCAAAGGTTTTTAATACAATTATGCAGGACCTCTGGCTAAATTTTGAGTAGGGCCTTCTTGTAATTCTAGTAAAACCACAGACAGGCAAACCTCAGATACCAGGGGGAAAACGAGTTCAATACTCATAAACCGCAGACAGGCGACTTAAACACCAGATGCCGAACAGATAGCGAGTTCAATACTTGTAAAATCATAGGCAGGTGAGGCACGGATCCAGCATTTTGTTTGGGGGGAGGGCGATCATTATTTAATGGGTAAAAAATAAAATGTATTAAAATACATTTATTTTTATAACAGGTTTTCTTATCTAAACTTTGCTCCAGGGGGAGGGGGGGCGACACTCCCTTTGCCTCCCCCCTGAATCCGCGCCTGCATATAGTATACTTTAAGGTGTAGTGGGTTTAGGGTTTCTTTTATAGGCAAACGGTTTGCTTGGGGTGTTTTACTACTTTTTATACCAGTTTCTAAAACCTGGTTTAAATTTATATGTTTAGCAAAATCGTCCCATGAAACCTATTTTTTAATAATAATTTTATAAACAAAATCATAAATAACACGATTTTCGATTCCAAAACACTTCTATCATAATGTGGGTTAATACAAGAAAAAAAGTTTTATATATGTTAATAACATATAAGACTTCCGACAAAACATAATGTTATCTCGGAAAAATTTATTGTTTAAAAGTTGTTAACTTTTAAACATTGAAAAAATGAGATTTTTAGTCTTTTGACTTTTAAGAACTTTTGAATGGCAAGCCATTTTTAGATTCTAGAAAATAATCAGAAACTTCGACTTCCAAATGCCGAAAAATTTATAAAAATTACATCAATGGTTCCAAAGTTATAGCATGCTATGATTACTATACTTAGGTTGCATGCTGTCAGAGACATGGTCTGTAACCGCAAAAGCATGGCGCACTGCGCCGGAAACTCAAAATTTTTAAATCCGTGCAACTTTTATGTTGATGAAATTTTTATAATTCCTTAGGTGTTTTGAAGTTAAAGCCTTGCACTTTCAAGATATTTTTTCAGAATCTAAAAATTTCTTTCCGTTCCAAAGTTATTAAACGTAAAAAGACTAAAAAACGCATTTTTTTCAATGTTTATACGTTAACTTTTTAAACTTAAACCTTTTCGACATAACATACATGACTTTTTTCATGTTTAGACTCCTACTTTACGATAGATCTAAAATCGTATTATTTATGATTTGGTGATAACATTGCAAAGTGTGCTCGAGGAGTTATCGCAAAAAATTCAAATTGTACACACCAGCGAGTGCTCGCCAACATATCAGCAAACGCTTGCGAACGACAATCATCTGGGGAACATTCGCACGACTGTTCGGTGCACGAGCCTTATTTACCAAATGGTTTTTTCACACCACTCGCTTTCCCTCAATTGAAGTGAAAAACTCGCTTTTCCTTGGTCATTTACCAGCTTAATTGCGATTTCTTGAATTTGTATGTAAGTAAGTAAGTAAGTATTTATTGATGCATTATACAAAAAGTATTTACACAAGTCAAAAATACAGGGTGTTAAGGAGAGTAAATGTACGAAGAGTAGTAAAAAAAAAGGCATTGCAAAATGTAGATGCTATATAATGTTGGAATTTTGAGTTTTTTAAAATATTCCTTGCACTCCTCCCTCCAACTCAACCCCGCAATCACCCTTACTGCTTTTCTTTGGACCGCGAAAGCAGTTGCGGCATGTGGGGAATGACCCCAAACCAAAATCGCGTAGATTAGTACCGAGTGTATTAAACCGAAATATGCAGTTATTAAAGTCGTCTGTGAGACACAATTCACAAGATTACGCAATAAGTAAATATTTTTGGATATTTTGCCACATATGGCATGTACATGCTTTTCCCAAGTTAATTTACTATCCAGATAAACACCTAAGAATTTAACGCAATTCGTGGATATCATGTTATCTGGTGTATGTTGTTTTAAAGTGAAAATCATTGTTTTAGTTTTATTTTCATTTAGTTTCAAATTGTTTGACAGGAACCAGTCGTGGGTAGTGGATTGTGTTTCGTTTACCATTGATAGCAATCTAGTGATGTCCTTGTTGTTGTGTATTAGTGTGGTGTCGTCCGCAAAAAGAACAGATCTTGCTGCAGCGGTGTTGTATGGCAAGTCATTTATAAAGATGAGAAAAAGAATTGGGCCCAATACCGAGCCCTGAGGTACACCATATTTTACATTTATCCGTTGGGAATTTTTGTTTTTATAGTTGACAAACTGAGATCTATCTTGGAGGTATGAAGACAATAATTTCTGGCTGGTAATAGAAAATTTATAAAAGGCTAACTTTTTTATCAAAATATCATGTGAAACGCAGTCGAATGCCTTGCTTAAATCTAAAAACTGAGCGTATATAATTTCGCTGCTTTCAAATCCCCTATATTTACGATATCCGTTAGTGTACTTATAGCTGTGGTAGTGGACATTTTAGCTCTAAACCCGAACTGGTGATTGTTAAACAAATTAAAATTCTCAAAATAAGATGAAATTTGCAATTTTAGCACGGTTTCAAAGATTTTTGCAAGAAAAGGTATTATGGAGATTGGTCTATAGTTGGCAAGATCATCAATGTTACCTTGTTTGTGGATTGGAATGACTTTTGCTATTTTGAGGATTTCCGGAAATACATTGTTTTTAATACATTGATTTATAAGTTTGGTTAATGGAATATATATAATGTGCTTAATGGAATTAAGGATCTTCAGGTTGATATCGTAAGCATCTTTACTGTCGGTTTTTTTAAGGTTATTTAGTATGTCAAGAATCTGTACGTAAGAAACTTCGGTGAAACTAAATTCAGTGCTATGTCCATCTATGTTTGTGTTAATTAAGTAGTCTTCAAAAGTTTTATTTGAGGGTGGTAACATATTTATTGTCTTTTCAGCAATCGTTCCAAAGTAGTTGTTTAGGTCCTCGGAATTTATGACAGCAGAATCTGTGTGTGTATTAATTCTTTGCGGTTTGTTATTTTTTATGACATTCCACATCGCTTTGTTTCGGTTTTTACTTTGGGAAATGTACTTGTCATGGGCATTAACTTTAGCTTTCCTTAACTCTGATTTATAGTGTGCTTTTTTTATATTTATGGTAAAGATTTTAAATTTGGTGTTGGATTTAATTTGTAGAGATCTTGCAGGAAATGTAATGTCGCTCCTGTTTGCATTAAATGGTCAGAAAACCAATTTACAGCAGTTCTTCTGTTGCTGGATACAATTTTTGATTTTTCTGGCAAGTTGAGTTCTATCGCGCTTGTAATTATGTTTAGAAAGACTTCAAATTTGTTATTTAGGTCTAGTGATGGATTATTTACAAAACTCCAGTCTATTAATTTTAAGTGTTGATTTAAGCGTAAAAGGCCCATTTCGGTAACAGGTCTATAGTTAATTCTCTTTGACGAAATTAGAGGTTTGAAATCTTGTACATTTAAGCTAATACCAAGATGGTCAGATAGCTTTGGATTCACGGTAACAGTTTTGCAGATATTTTGCGTGACGTTTGCGAATATGTTATCAAGACAATTGAGATGTCGTGTGGGGGATTTATTTAAATCGTAAAGACCAAACGAAGCAAATAGGTTTAGGAGTAGTGATACATGTTTATCTGGTTTGTGGAAATGTACATTAAAGTCTCCAGTCACAATGATTTTTATGTTTTTTTGTACGAGAATATCAAGAGCACGGGAAAGTTGTTCCAAAAATATATCAAAGTCACCATTGGGTGATCTGTATATGGTTAGAATCTGGAAGTTATTCTCACAGACGACAGCTGCCAGTTCACAATGAACTTCTATTGATAGTTTGTTTATATTTGGCAAGGGAGAACAAGTATATTTATTTAGACAAAGTATTGCAACGCCCCCATGCAATATGCTGCGTCTACAATACGAGGATACTAAGTTATAATCGGTGATATTTACACAATCAATCTCATCGGTTAAAAGCCAATGTTCGTTTATACATAAAATGTCAAAGTCATTTTCCGCCAAAAAAACATTCAATTCACTAACCTTGTTTCTTAAGCATTGTATGTTATAATGTAGAATGCTGAAATTTCCACTTACATAATTTTTACTTAAGTCCATTTTTTGGTTTGGCAATTCATATATGCCGTCGTCACATGAGGTTCTTTTTACTCGAGAAGTATTTGGGAAATTCGTGGGTATAAAAAAACTGTGGGTACAGAAGTTTCGTTTCCGTTCTCTACTGCATGATCAGGAGACTCCGGGTCCTGTCCTTTGTGGGTGTTGGTGCGTGGAGCAGGTAGCTCGCTGGTTGCGTCACTTTTTTTGAAATTTATTGCTTTGTGTACATTATTTGCAATTAAACGACTATTTAACTTTGTTGAATGTGTTATTAATTTCTATGTATTCAATGTTTCCTTCCGTATACTTATTGAATTTAGAAAGAAAGTCATTCAGTTTTGAGTTGTACTTATAAATGTGTTCATTTTTAAATGAGTCACTACGGTGATATGGCACCGACACAAACAAGACATTTGTGTGTGTGATTTGCTTAAGTTTATTACAGATAAAGCGAAATGATGGTGTTCTTTTTGCATTTATGTCATTGGAACCTCCAATTATAATAACGTAGTCTTCTAGAGTAAAATTTTTCGTCATGTTTTCGGCATTCTCCATTACATTGTGTAAAAATGCCCCAGGTTTCTTCAGTGATGTGATGTTATATAAAGTTAGATCGAATTTTTTCCTCATTTCCCAGAGGACGTTAATATCATCTGTTAATAGAAGGATTTGTTTTTTTATGTTTGTTTTATTCTTCGTTTGTAATTTCGTGTTTCTATCTTTGATAGATTTGTCCTTTTTATTGCCACTGTGTATATGCTGATGTGCTTCAGTATCTTGTTTTTTTTGCCCTTTATCAGTTATATTTTTTGCGTGAATTTTATCGGTTGTTTTTAGAGCATCTGAACTCTGGAGTGAGTCAGTGGATGTAGATGCCGTTTTTTTTAACCTTAGGTGTGTTTGTGTACTTCTGGTTTTTTTTTGTTTGAATTGTAGACTTATTTTTATCTTTTATTGATTTTATATACTCCTTCATTTCTTGTATGGTTTTTCTTGCTGTTTGATTAATTCACACATTTCGTCTTCCCTTTTGAGTGCTTCCTGTACAAATGCTTCTGAATCCGATTTAATTTTAGTTATATACTTACGTTATATACTTATTTTTTATTTTGCTGATGATACATTATGAGCTGTGTGTGATGATATAGATAATGCTGTCAATAAAATAAATTTGGAACTTTCCAAAGTTGAGAAGTATTTTAAGGTCAATAAACTCAAATTAAATCCAAGTAAAACAAGAGCAATGGTGATTACAAAAAGGCCTAGAAGTAGTAACATTAATTGTAATAATATTAATCTGTCCATAGATAATTCACCAATTGAAGTAGTCAAACAAATTAAATATTTGGGTATAATTTTAGATAACATCTTATCATTTAAACATCATTTTGATTATACAAAAAAGAAAATTAGAAAAAAATTGTTTTACTTCTCAAGAATAGCAATTAACTTTGATATGAAAACTAGAATCGCTGTAACAAAGGTATAATTCTACCACACTTTGATTTCTGCGCTACTGTTTTGTATTTACTTGATCAAAGTAGTATTAATGAACTACGAACATTGCAAAATAGGGCGATGAGAATAATTCTCAGATGCAATAGATATACACCGATTTTAACCATGTTAAGGGTTTTGGAGTGAATGCCTGTATCTGTTAGAATTACCTACTTTAGGTTGGTTAGGGCTTACTACCTGAGTATTTGAATAGGTTTATTACATTTAACAATGAAATTCACTCATATAATACCAGATCTCATACTGATATTCATATTAGTCGAACTCGCTACTGCAGAGCAATGAATAACATATTTTTTAAAGGAGTTCGATTTTACAATAATTTACCTAAGAAAATTAAAGACAGCAAGTCCCTAAACACTTTTAAACATGAATTAAAATTGCATTTAATTAAGTGGTGATTGATTTATATTTTCAAACATATTACTTTAATATTTGGCATATCCTGGGGAAATTATTTGTAATTTTATAACATGTCTTTTATTTTGTGTATTATATTTGTATATTTGACTGATCTTATGTTTTTGATCTTATTTTTATATTTTATATTCTTAACAATTGTAATTTTATGTTTTTCATCCTGTGTATGTGTTATATTGGTATATTTATGTATTAGGATTTACCTATTTACAATAAAGTTATTATTATTACAATTTCCGCGGCGTCGTTTAATTAAAGGAGATAATAAAACAGCATTAGTAAAAAAACATATAAAAGTACCACCATACACTGGAATCTAATGTTGACAGTAAAAAATAATTTTTTAAAATGCATACATCTGGAAACCAAAAGCTTTGGGGACGGTCATATAGCACTATTGCATAGTTACTTTGCTCAATTGGCCGCCCCCAAAGCTTTTGGTTTAGACGTGTATGAATTAAATTTTTTTTTTTTTTAATAAAAGCTTTTTCTTAGAAACAACTTTTTCGACATAAGCGCACTTTACTCTTGAACGATTTTCATATTTTTTGCCCTAACCTGTATACTATTTAACGAAGCCATTCTAAGTGCACCTGAAATGGGCATCGGACATGCAATAACTTTTGGCGGTATTTAAACTTTGGTTGTGCAACTAAAAAAAATCGACTTTAATCGACCACACTGTATATCCTAGGTGTAGAATCAGGTAATGCCTATCATAAAAATGCAGTCATCGAAACTGAATCAAAGTGTAAAATTTCAACTCCATAAGATAAGAGGAAGTGGTTCTAATTCAGCTTGCAAGATTTGACCCAAACAAACTAACACACCAACATTGCAAAAGCTTTTAAAAAACTTTCATTTTATTGGAAAAAATGTTTTATGTTGCCATCAGTTAATTGGGTTTTTATATTTAATGATTATATGTTTTTGTTAGAACCATTTTACAGTTTTTAGGTTAAATTTACCAAAAATACATTGTAGCTGGCAACAATGAATACTTCTCCACTTCACCGTTTTTCTGATTGTTTCAGTGTTTGCTATACAATATTTTGTCTATATCCCATACAGCACAAGGACATATCCTCAGAACATACTGGGGACAACTTTTCAGGACATATGGGATATCCTGGGAAGATCCCATTATCACCTTAGGATGTCCGTAGGATATCCAAATGGGACAGTTCGGGCTTTGCCGATGACATCCTCAGGACATCAGTTCGGGTGTGTACAGGACATCATCAGCTCTTATATGGGTTATGCCTGGGCTTTACTATGAACAACCTAAGGACATTGCTTGGACTTTATGTAGGACATCCCCAGTTCTTTTAGGGTTGATTGGATATTTCTAAAGACAGCAAAAATACATGTTATTTTATAAGATCATTACTTTTAAGCCAATAAGCAAAGACAAAGGAATACAAGTTTATATAATGGCAGAGGTAAAATGGCTAATAAAAATGTGATACATATATGTACAACTCCATACACATATTTGTATCTATCAATTGGTTTATATCACTCACTTTAAAAGTAAATCTACCAAATTAATAGAGGTTATATACAGGGTGATTCACGTAGGCCATTCATTAGAAGTATTTCAACTTGCAGTTGGATTAGAAACTTGAAATTTGGTATGCAGCCATAATCGATCATGCCCGTTCTATCTAAAATATTTTCAGTCCTCCAACTGTACAGGGTGTGCCAAAAATTGGTACCAACTTTCTTATTTTAAATGGAAACCTATATTTTTCTTTACATGGTTCGATTGGTCTTCTAATTCTGAGTTTAGAGAACCTAAGTTATGTTAACTTATCTATTACAATGTTTGACATATGTCCTAAGTTATGTTAACTTATCTATTACAATGTTTGACATATGTCCAATTTTTTGAAAAAAATTGCTGCTGTAGTAGTTTACGAACAAATTTGTATCTCGCAAACCTTTCAAAATTGTGATACCAAATTTGTGAAGCAGTTAGCTGGAAGTCCAGGCTAACTTTCGATGTCCCATCGGTGGTCCCATTTTGTACCATATGGGCGCAGTCGATTTTCAAATGTCGCAATCAAAAATTGTGAAAAAGTCAATTTTTTCAAATGGCACCTACTATTTTTTTTTCACACCATTCGAAAGAAAATTGAATTTTAGGGTTAGTTACTTAAGCATTCCCTATACCTAACTTCACCCCATATCGAGTTATTCAATAAAAATCAAGAAATACCTTATCTTGCCGAGAGATTCCTTACTTCATCAAGTATGCCATGGAAACAAAAGACGGTTGTAATAATTTTTAAAGAAAAATATGGATTCTTATTTAATTACACACAACACCAACAAATTATTATTAACGAACAAGAACAATGTTGACGAAATTCTGACGTAAATGTTCAATGTGACCACCATACTTTTGTTCAAATATTCTATTATTCTACTTTCAACAGATTGCGTAGCACATCTTTGCGCCTACCATTTCTGACGCCAGAAATCAATGCAAAATTGAATTTTAGGGCCACTTTTATTAACATTGTGTATGTCTATCTACAGTCGTTTTTCAGTTATTGGCATTTTTTGAAAAAATATTGTTTTTTTTCTTCTCAAGGGTAGTAGGCTTTGGAAACAATAATTTCGTTTTAATTTCTATTCAAAAATCGTATTGCAATAATAAATAATAACAACAAATAAACAGATTAACAAAATAATTATTTCAATACAAATGCTCAATGTGTGCATCATTTTCACTGACAGAATTTCGTCAACATTGTTCTTGTTCGTTAATAATAATTTGTTGGGTGTTGTGTGTAATTAAATAAGAATCCATATTTTTCTTTAAAAACTATTTTGTTTCCATGGCATACTTGATGAAGTAAGGAATCTCTCGGCAAGATAAGGTATTTCTTGATTTTTATTGAATAACTCAATATGGGGTGAAGTTAGGTATAGGGAATGCTTAAGTAACTCACCCTAAAATTCAATTTTCTTTCGAATGGTGTGAAAAAAAATAGTAGGTGCCATTTGAAAAAATTGACTTTTTGACAATTTTTGATTGCGACATTTGAAAATCGACTGCGCCCATATGGTACAAAATGGGACCACCGTTGGATCATCAAAAGTTAGCCTGGACTTCCAGCTAACTGCTTCACAAATTTGGTTTCATAATTTTGAAAGGTTTGCGAGATACAAATTTGTTCGTAAACTACTACAGCGGCAATTTTTTTCAAAAAATTGGACATATGTCAAACATTGTAATAGATAAGTTAACATAACTTAGGTTCTCTAAACTCAGAATTAGAAGACCAATCGAACCATGTAAAGAAAAATATAGGTTTCCATTTAAACTAAGAAAGTTGGTACCAATTTTTGGCACACCCTGTATAGTTGGAGGACTGAAAATAATTTAGATAGAACGGGCATGATAGATTATAGCTGCATACCAAATTTCAAGTTTCTAATCCAACTGCAAGTTGAAAAACTTCTAATGAATGGCCTACGTGAATCACCCTGTATAGTCCAATGAAATAGGTTGACAAATCAAAATTTTAAGGTAAATATTTGAATTTTTGATATGTTACTTTAAAGTATTTGAACACGATTAATGAAAGAAATTTTGGGGTGAGAAAAAATATGTTTTTTTTCTTCAAAATTACTCAAAATGTGTAAAAGATAGTAAAATAAGTTTCAAATAAAAATTGTAAAAGCACGAAATATTACATAAAAATGATCTCTTGCCTTTTTTTGGTATTATTAAAACCAACAGAGTTTAGGGTGGTTAGAAGTTATAAGGGATGATATGTACAACTTTAAAAAATCATAGTGTGCTGAAAAGTTATAATGAATTTAAAAAAAATTCTATTCACTCAGAAAAATATAAAGAATTACGTATCTGACAATAACATATGCGGACAATAACCAATAACATTTTTCCCTTTTAGACAATATAATAAATACAAAGATATAACATAGCAGCATTATATTTATGAAATATTTAATGTAATCTTATTTGTCGAAAGAACTTTAAAATGAACGTGGAACAGATATCGATGCCGGGCGGATTTCTTAGAACTTTCGACTTGTCACAAAAAGGCGGCTAATTCAAAACATAGTAAATGTATTAAAACCAAATTATAAATAATTGCTATTTAAATAAGATATACATTTTTAATGAATTATTTGTACTGGAGGGGATTATCAAATAGAACAAACAAATAAGTTTTTACAAGCCAATTTTACAAACCAATAAAAGACACTATTAATAAATAGCCTCAAAATAATATATATACTTTTCATTATTTTTGTTGTTGAAATCTCCTAAATAATAATACCTATAATAGGACGACTCTAGGACTTGCCCAGGATATTCCCACAGTGGATATTTTGTTAGTCTTTTAATATCTTTGCAGGATATTACTAGGACATCCTGTCAGGATTTGTCTAGGATATCCCAATTTGGGATATTCTCAGGTTGTATATTGTATTTTATTGGGATATCCTAAGGATATCCTGAGGAATTTTGTCCTCAATTTGGATATATGGGACTAAATGAGGATATCCTAGGGATGCCATGTGCTGTGTGGGATGAGAGCCGTCTCTGGTGCCGATATAAAACTCCCAAGCCTTGATGATGATACAACAATTAGAAATGGGTGAAATTCGGTTCCTTAGAATTTATTACTTACCTAGTTACAGGTAGACCTAATAAAAGAGTATTAAAAAAATAAGGAGAAATTAAACAAATGACTAGTTCCAATTTATATTACACGCAAAAATATAAATAAATCCAAATAATAAATGCAAACAAATATATTAAATACTACACTTACAATATGTACATCATTTTTAATTTATATAAGGATAAATCATTATTAGTACCTTTTCATATCCAACTAAAAAATCATGATAGATGAAAAGTACAGTCACTCACTTAATAGTAAAAAACATTCATACACATTTTTTTAGGATAGGTTTATCACAAAAGCTTTCATAAGTATTCCAGTTAATCTAAATGTATTTGTTTAAACTACATTTGGCAGAAACTGTTTAAAACTCACAACAAATCGTACAAAAAAATTACATAAAATAAAGAATTAGAACCGGTCTCTTTGCACGATTCGTTGCCCAAAAATTTCTCTACCTAAAATACTGACAATACTATAGAATTGCAAAAAGCAACGCCTACTTGATGTAACTTGATTCAACACTATTAGATTTCTTACCCGCCAAGAAAACATACATAAAACAAAAATTTATAAAACGGCGTCGACCTAAGCCAGTTAGGCAGACGGAGAACTCAATTCTTTGGGAGGTAAAAAAAATAAACTTTAACACTTATTTCACGATTTATAAACAATAATTTAACAAATAGGTACGAGGGGTGTATTTCTTCTTAAACTAAATAAGATATATATCAGATCTAACATAGCAACGGCACGGAAACAGTTTGTAGTGCGCCTGCCTGTATTTTTTATTGCACTTAAAAACATCGCATAATTTATATAAAAACCTTCAGAATGTAGCATTATCAACAATTAACGAAGGAATTACAAAAATAAAAATTACCCTAAAAATATATTATATTAGGTATAAGCTTACGCGGGGTCAGATAAATTTTACAACCAAACCTGAGGTCAAGTCAACTTTTTCTTTTAAGAAGCAAGCTCAGTGCAAGCTGTTTCACTTTACCTTAATTTATTAAATCACTAAAACAACAATATCAGAGTGCCTCACAGTTCACACCATAAGAATAACGGAAACTATCCTAACCGTCAAAACATTTTGTCTGTTTTTGCACATTTAATAATTTAACTTAATCAAAGTCCTGCTGCGATGACTATCCTTTGTTTTGAAATGTTTCCCTATGACCTTGGAAAAATTCAAAATGGCGGTCTAGGTAGAGCACAGCACACTTGAAATGAAACATTGTGAAATAAATTTGCTGCACTTTATATTTGCTTCATGTTCCGAGATTATTTGCTTTTTAAAGCTATTTTTAATACATCCACAGAAATCGAATCCAAAATGGCCGCAAGTAATTTCCATTGTTTTATTTTCATTTACTCTTGGCAGCAGGACTTTTGATTTTCGCCTAGAACTAGTTGCCACACTTCGAAATCGGGGTGTACATCGATTACTTTCAGATATTCTTTAAAAATGTGAATTCTAAACACTCTGTTTATATATTATATATCTCTATCCTTCCCACATCTATATAAGTGCAGACATTTTTTTAAAATTTACAATTATAATAAAAACATGATGCTTAATTTTTTTTTTGTCATGGAAAACAGTGTGGATTAGGGGTGTTATAGGAGTCGTTCACATCCATCACAAAAATAAGTCGTTTTTGCTCTTAAAAATACCAACCGTCTGAACAAAGGCAAGTGTGGATTATCGATGATTGGTACTTCCAAAGGCATCCTCTAAATAAAATCTATAATCGTTCAGGAACATCCATGGGATGCAGATCTGGGGTTATATACGTATATATACATATACTTATATATAGTTTATTTGTCTGTACAACCATAGTCAATTTTTTTCTGTTTCACTCAAAAGTTGAAAATGCTGCAAGAAACAAACAATACTCAACGTACTTTCCAAAAAAAAAATGGAACATCTAGGGGAATAAGTCGGACTTACGTGATGGAGATCTGGTGACGGCATTTGTCGACGAACTGCTCTTCGCCTCTGGTATCGAGTTCAAGAAATCCCATATGAGTATCGTGTCATCGTGGGAGCTGCTCACGATTTGGAACTCGTCGAATTGTAATCTAAAAACGCGTCCGGTATGTTCCTGCAACAGTTTTTGAGACATTTTTATAATTTTTCAGTAGTTCACTTCGACAAAATGGCTAACTAGTGGAATAAAATTAACAGTAAATTTCTGACATAAAGGGAAAACATGGAACATCGATGGAAATTTAAGAAAATGGTAATTTTTGCTTCCTCTTTTGACGTTGAACTTCAAGCTGAAAGTAGAACTGGTTTGATTTTATATTTTAAATATCTCGTAAAGTAATAGTACATCAGGAGCCCTCGACCAAGATTTTTAGCCTCATCGCGACAGGGGAATTCCAAACTTTTTCGGACAGTTTATACCTGAATCAAGAGAAAAGTCCTTTCTGGTGAAAATTTTCAAGGCTGCTAAACGATCGAAAAACAATAATGAAAAACATGTTAAAAAATGGGCTAAAATTGTTATCCCGACACATCCGTTTTCTGGTTTTTGTGTTGAAGTGTAACGGTCATGTTTTGTAAGAACATTCAGTACCTTAAATTAGATAAAGCGCGCGACTATTCTATTCATTATTTTAAATTTAAATTGTAAGATACTGGTCTGAGCATTATACGCATTTAAATTTTATCGGTTAGTCATGACAAATGCTTCACCAATAGCGTAGTAGCTTGTACCACCAAGTTTAGACAATAGTAGATGATATGTGCGGGGACTCTGGCTAACAGGAGACGCTGAAAAGATGGCATAAAGGCGGTTGACCGTGTAGGGCCTTAAGAATTAAAAGCTGCCATATATTTGTAAATATCGTATATAGTGATTAATAACTGCGAATAGAATCAGTAGTTATTTTAGTTTATGTTCTGTGCTATTGTATACCATTGCCCATAGCTACAGCAAGGCAATGTTTTCGTCGAACTAGCTGTAAGTACAGTCTTTTATATTATGTATGCCTCTCGTGATACAAATGTTTCTGTTTGAAGCCGATTGCGAAAACGCAGAATTATTAACGGCTTCAATACCTCATTTCACGTTTGGCCAGTAATATTCTTTATTGTATCCAGTGCTTCCGTCCGGTAAAGACTTCTCTTACCCCATGAGAAGACTATAGTGGGCGAATAATTTCATGTGAACGTTATGTTTGCGTAACTATATCGCCCCGTTTTTAGACATTTTCTGTGCGTTTTGGGCATAAAAACATAGTGTACGACTACCGAACCAGTCTATATCGAAAGTATTAATTGTCGGGCCATTTTTTGTTATCAATTTTACGTACAGACTTAGTATTTCCTTTTGTGTGTTTTCATGTAATTTAATTGAGCTTGTTTATGTTAACGATAAAGAATTCTTTTTTACTGCTCTGGCCAGATCGTGCTTAGTTTAGTTTAATTATTTACTGTATCCGGATCTTAATTGAGTACCATTTTGCTATATGTCAGAAGGACTTTTAATGATTTGTTTACATGATTATTCTGACGAAAGTTTTTGTAAAGTTTACTCACAACCCTGTTGTCAATTGCTCTGCCTTTGTGTATTTTTTTAATTAAATCATTAAAGTAAGTTAAATTCAATGATTCGTTTTATTTCCACTTAAGAAATTATAACGTTTCAGAAATAGGATATACGGGACTCTATAAAAATTTGAACGGATATTTTCCAACTTGTGCAAGCGCCAAGAGAAGAGAAAATTGGAAAATTTCCCAATAAATTTTAAAGTGAAAAATTTTTCCACTGAGACACATCCGTTTTCTATGTAATTTGGGAATTCTCGTGAGAAAGCATCTAACTTTACTTAGTTTCTAGGACCTACCATTTTCGAGTAAATCATAAAAAAACGTATGTGTGAAAGGGGTGCCAGGAATGTCGAAATTTCATATACAATAACCTCAGTAAACTAAATTGTAGAGAATTTTATAAGTTTTAAAAGAGTATGCACAATTATTTCGATAAAAGTAGTATTTTTCAAGATAATTTTTAAAAACTTGTTTATTCCCACTCCCTCCCTAAAAAAGTTCAGCTGTTTAGCTTATCGGCTTTCAAAAGAGGATGCAAACATTAACATTTGCCAAAATTTTCATTTATCCTTGATTTTTCTCCTTTATATTATTTTATTTAACTGGGCTTAATACAAAATTAACCAGATGAAAAAAAGCTTCGTCACCCGCTAAGATTCTGAAGCTGAAACTCCTGGTGGGATGGTAAACTTCTAAAAACAACTTACCACTAATGTCCTTAAACACAACGAGCTAGTGGGAGCCCGGGGATCTAGAGCGGCCAGTAAGTCCCAAACTTTAATTTTGCCATCGTAAGCCCCGCTTACGATACGCTTCGAGTCGAACCTTATACACCTAACTAATTCTTCATGGCCTTCTAGAACCCGTAGACAGGCACCACACTCTATGTCCCATAATCTATGAAAAACATCATATATTAATTTTATCTTAAACAAGAGTATTTAAATTGCCACAATATTTGTAGCACAAAAATTTTAATTTTCAAAACGGTAATTCGTAAAATAACAAGCTAAAAAAACTACATTTTGATATGCTTTTTATCCCTCTTGGGATGATTCAGTACATTTTCAGCAGAGGGTCGCAACATGACTCCGTACATTTTGACATGTTTTATTTTTCTTTTCTTTTTTTCTTTTTGCATTGACTAAGGTAAAGGCTAAAGGCATTTGAAACACAGAAAGGGCATCAGTTCTATTTTTATTTAGTAAATGAAAATAAGGAAATGAATGATGATATTTTAAATATACATTACATTATTTTTTTGCACCAATATTGCACGAAGAATTTATCAATTTGTAATATTTTTTAAAATAATTCTATGGAATGCATTTTCGTAGATTACTCGTTTATTTTAAATTTTTCGAAAAAACTCTATTTTAGATTTTTTGTCCAAAGAGGTCCGTGCCTTATACTGGTTATAGAGATTGATCGACGGAATACTTACTTTTCTATTTTTATTAGGAAACTGTTCGGAATTTGTAGAATTTATCAAAAAAATCAAGTTTTCCAGGATTTGTAGATTCGCTTTTGATTTATCAAATTTCTCACAAACGTCAACTAATAGACCTAATCGTGCCATACAATTGCCATTTTTGAAAATCAAAATC
The DNA here is from genome assembly GCA_963583905.1 of Stenurella melanura. NCBI lineage: Eukaryota > Metazoa > Arthropoda > Insecta > Coleoptera > Cerambycidae > Stenurella > Stenurella melanura. The sequence continues at coordinate 101,313,891 of OY757317.1, forward strand.
GGACCTTCGATTTGGGAGTTACTAATTTCTTTGAAAAATCATACTCGGCCCTGGAAAAAATACTTGCGGTCAACGGATTCGGGCCGCTAGCAACAGGCTTCATTTGTGGCCGTGTACCTTTGATCCCACCAAGTTTCATCGAAATCGATCAATATCCTGGACAGTTATCGTGCTTCCTAGCCCAATTTTGAGAAGACCAGTTTTTTGCAAAAAAATTCAATTTTCATTTGTTTCTCAACATAGCGTCTGGTATACTTGTTTCTAGAGCTTTGCCAGCGGCACCATTTCTTTTTTGAAATATCTCGATCCGACTGCCCGTTATCGAGTTATTCAATTTCTCCCGAAAAACTCGAAACGTCTATATCGGGTACTTCCGGTTTCCGAACGGAGCCGAGCTTCCGGCGTTATGGTGTTATAAAGACCTCCTATTGACCACCCAAGTTTCATCGAAATCCGAAAACGGATTAGGGGGGCTAGGCGTGACAGACAGACAGACAGACCGACGGACGGAATTTCCTAATTTCGCTCTCGAGTCGATAGATATGACTTTTATTTCGATCCGACGTTTTTTTCGGGTTTCGATGGTCCACCGGAAAAATTCAAAACCTATACTACATTTTTTTTTCAGAATATAAGAACAGGTATTATACATAATTCCTAAAAATTCCCTTAGGACTTATGCATTTTACACAACTCCTTAAAATTAAGTTTCTCCCATCTTGGCATAATGGTTAATGGTGAATTTGGAAAAGATACTGCATCATTACAAAACTATTCACTCTAAAAATTTTAAGAGAAATGGCTGTACAATTTATATTGATAGGAGCATCGATTAAACAATTTCCAATTCTAAGCCTATCGGGAGCAAGCTGCATTTACTTCATATAAACCATAAATTTTTTTAAATCTAAATACCGATTGTACGTTAAAACTGTAAAAACGGTAATTGTATGGTGGAAAATTATAGCCCGTACTTTGAATAGTAAATTTGATAAATGCAATTTAAGTCAAAATTGAGACTCTGGATGTAAAGCAACATGCAATGGTAGACATATCTTGCGCCATTATTACCGTCCCATGATGTTGCAAATCTGCAATGTGCAGTCATGACTCAGTAAGCGTCTAACACCTGCTGATTGGGGTTGGGTTAGTAGCGGCACCTCTTTGGAAACCGTGCCTACTCTTTAATAAACTACTCCATAGTTTATTGCACATATTAAGCTGTGACTACAGGGAAGGATGCTTGGTAGCAGTGCGAGTGCAGAAAAGCAGGTTTGTTCTGCTCTTCAATGTGTTGCTTTTGTAATGACATTTCTTGGTTCAATAGAAAGCAAATTATTCGAGATGAAATTTATCTGGAAGACGATGCAGTTTAGTCCCATTGTTTCAATTGTTTTTATTCAAAAGTTTTTAAGTTAACATGTATAATGAGTTACCAGGATCATATTTAAAGGATGTAACTAAATAATGTTTCATAAATTTGTTTAACAATGTATTATATTTACTACTTAATTTTTACACAAATAGGGACTATAACTTTCCATTACACAATAATACTTTTTATGTACCGAATATTGTCCATTTTAAATTATATATATTCACTAACGTGGTTTACGTTCAGCTATATGCAGCATGCTTTTTGGTGATTTTAGGTTTAGAACTAGATTAACCGATTTCTGTACCTCCTATCAAGATCAGTCATAGAATCTCTTTCGTGTGTTTAATTATTGTAATGTTGTATTCAAATTATACAACTATACATTTCACTATTTCTTTGTTAAAAATCCCAGAATGGAAAATATTGGAAACATCATAGTTTTCAGTAGCTTTATTGTATTGAAAAAACAAAATGTAGAGTTTACCTTAACATATGGTTCCTCATGTGATGGAAGTGTAGAAATTTTTTTATTTAATATCTATTAAATAAAATTGGTGATTAATATATGCAATGGAAAGGTAAAAATGTATGTAAAAATGCTTTTAATATAACTGTAATTCTACTGTGTTTTACTTCTAAGTTCTTAAACGACAAATGACAAAAAGAAAATGGCATTTTAAAGATGTTTTAGTTTTCGTTGTTTCATAAAATTAAAATTTTATTTTATTTTATTAAAGTATCTATTTTAATTCAATATTTAATTCCTTTTGGCTTTTATATTTATCCAGAAATTGTACTCCATGAAATTTGTTCACATCAGGTTTAGATTTGATATAATTTTGTATGAAATAATTGTATGTTGATTCAACACTGATTAGAAACTTATCAGACAGAACCTATATAATTCTTATATAACTGATAGCAGCATCCCTCAAGGTTCAACATTCGTCCTGCTAATATTAAACCTCATTTTTAACAACCTGCAAATTTTGTTACATAGGAAGTTAAATGAAACCTTAATAAAAACTTTTACCTTATAGTATTGTCAGAACTGCCGCTAACAACTAATCTATCCCTATATTGCAAACAGGCAATTCCCCGTTTATGTCCATTTAACGTACGCACAAACTCACACGTTGACGTGTTCCACACTTTAATAGTCCTATCGCCCGACGCGGAGACAATATATTTCTCGTCAAAGTCCACTACATTCACAGCCGCTCTATGCCCTACTAGCACACGTCGCAGAGTTATCTCAGTTGGCATCGTCATATCCCACACAGCTATAGATCGATCCTGGAAAGAAAAGACATTAAATACAGATGACAAACCCACAAGAAATTACCTGTTTTCACTATATGCAAATTTGTTTTTGCATATGAAAAAGAAGTATGTACGTGAAATTTTAAAGAATCTCCTAAGATTTCTATCGTCTATCAAATTAAAATTGCAGAAAATAAATAACATTAAATTTAAATAATTAAACGGGTATTAAAAACACGTAATTGGAATGACATCATCGGGTACATTAATAACTGAAAACACGTTTAGAAAGCAGTAAACACACTATGTTATTGGCTATATTTGACGAATTTTTCAACACGTGAGGGGCTCTAAAGCTGCAATGCAAGTAATTTATTTTTTTCCATTTGTGTTTATCTAGTACTACTTTGTGGGACACTGACTTCTATATATTGAAGAAGAATATTGTATATAGTTATTCAATATAATATTATACATACAAGTTCGATACAACATAAACACACCCTAAACAGTGTTTCTTTTGTCAATTACAAGTAGGTTTATTTTTAGGTATTAATCGACTAGTGAAAATCCAAATATTTTTAACCATAATTAAGTATTATTTCCACTGCCAAAGAGAATTTAAAACTTGTGAAAACGCCGTTGTATTTGAAAAATAATTAAGATTTACCTTAGAACAAGTGACCATCATTCCATTGTTAAACCTAAGATGAAGGACGGCTTCGCAGTGATGTATCAGCGTGTTGACCATGTCTCCTGTGTTCACATTCCATACCCGCACCGTCGAGTCACTCGAACCGCTAATAATCACCTTGTCGTCATACTGCAAACACAGCACAGAGCCAGTATGGCCTATCAGAACCTTAGTGCACTGTAATGTACTCCTATCCCATATTTTAATGGTGTTGTCCCGTAGACCGGACACGATTTTTTGATCATCGTACTGGAGACAATAGACACCCTTGCTATTCTCCGATCGGCAGTTGATGCGCTGGAGGATGTGCTTGCCGTTGCGCCAGTTAGACTCTATGCTGTCGATGTCGCGGATGATCTTGGGGTAGAGTGAACGATAGAAGCCATGCGGGCGGTGGTTTTCGCCAGGCCTCGGTTTGAATAGATATTGAATCCTAAGGAATAGATACTGTGGGTTAATTTAAATTCCAGAATTCCTCCATATAGGATGCATTTTGCGACGCATGTAATGATGATACAGTACATCTACTTTTAATATCGGCATCTTTGTGAAAGACAGACATAGCGAAAGAGTAACACGTAGTTCCATCTTCTCGATATCAGTCTTCATCGAATGGTATAGTGCTCTCCCTTACGATATGTCTGTTTCTTACACAAAGCTATTGAAAAAAACATAGATGTACTGTATATAGATCACTGGTTGCAACTTTCAAATATCGAAGTGTTGATACAAGTGTCGTAACGTACACCAAATATAATATATTTTAATATTAAGGTTATTGTTGTTATTTTGATTTAATCATGATAAAAGCTCTTTAAAGTACACGACTGAAACAAGAAAGTTTGGAAATAAACACGGACATTTTTTTACACACGATAATATCACCACGGGGAGCATTTTTCTGAAAACACGTAAAAATTATAACATCTCTGAAGCAAATGACCTTTGGACAATACATATTTGGGTTAAAATATAGTAAATTGTATGTACTATCGCGTGATTAAAGGAATACGTCGAATCACCAGTAACCCTGCATAAAATTAAAACGGAAAGCAGAAATAACTGTTTCTTTGTTTGTAAATTGACAAATTTAAATGTACATAAACTCCGTATTGGTACAAATAATCATAAAACTCGATCTTTTAGATTAAAAAGCTTTACATTCCACATACAACAAACTCAAAAATGAAGATGACAGAGACTGTTTTGATCAATATAAAGCTATATATTATACATGTAAACGTTTCTTATGACATTCATCCAGATTAACACATCGAATGGTATCTGGCTAATGGAGAAATCCAATGCAAAAAAAAAAAACATCGAATAAGATTTTTAAGTATACTTACCACAGACGTCTCTCCGCCAATCCTCTCCAAAGTGAATCCGTCCTGACTTTTCTTTCTATCAATTTCTTCCACAACATACCTTCTGAGATCACTCGGAACCATTCCTTACAAACTAATTCTGCATTTCTCAGGCTGTCTGCGTCCAAATACGACAATATATTCTCAGCCACGTGGTCAAGACCTTTCTCTAAGAAAGAAACAATTCTTTAAAAAACTGAACTAGATATTCTCACTAAAATTATAAAAACTGAAAAGGAGGCAAGTGGTACTAAGGAACCTCCCTTCCAGCTTAGTGATTAGATTGGAATTGGGGGCATATTTATGATGTTGCAACAACACCAATAATAATACGTTTATTTAGCACAAATCTCAAATGGCTAACAAGCGAAGTCTGTCTCCTTATACATTTATATGAAATATCTCTTTTGCAACAATTATATTTAAGTTACTTATAATATAGGGCGCTAGGTGTCCCAAGGTTCTATACTGGGACCTACGTTATTCATTATATATACAAATGACTTACTTACATTTCGAATTACATCATTCCTATATGTTTAATTAACAATATTTAAACAAACATTATTAAATATTCTCGTTTATAGTGGACCTAAATTTATTTATTATTTCCTTTTGAAATTATATTTAAATGTTGCAGTGCTACACTATTTCGATTCAGGGTTCTACGAAACTCTAATATCCTATAAGTTCATCTTGAATAGTCTCGCATGAGAAATACTTCTAGTGACGTAGAATCGCGGATACGGTATGGTATCTTATTACGGAGAATGTCACCACATAAAGAGAAAGTGTTGTTGGTACAAAAAAAGAATAACGAGATGGACTTTAGTAAATGAGAACTTCGAGTATTCAATTTCAAACTAAACCCTAAAAACTCGCAAGTAATGCTAACTCATTATTCAAATCCAAGTCAGCGAAACAGGCGATTTTTGTGGTCACTCTTCATTTTTTAACTAAGTGCATCATTATTCCCTAGAATTTTCTTTCACCGCTCATGAGTTTGATAAATTTCAAGTATGACGCCGAGCATTTCACCAGTTATAGACTGTACCAAACTTATAGCAATTTAAGTCGTAAAACAGAGAAGCGCTTGATTTAATAAAGACATGACATTCGTCTGCTCGACAAGAATGATAGATTTCATGAAAATGTAATCCATTGGAATGAACAATTTTTTAAGACAAGGTAGATAAATAAATTCATTTTAGGTCTTTGTTCTCATTTTTAACTGAATCTTCATAATCGTAGGGGGTTATGTGGATACTAGTTTAATCTGCATGGCCGTAGGGGACTGTGTGGATGCTAGTGTTAGAATGAGAATTGTCAAATAAGAAATTAGACAAATTCATTTTAGGATTTCAATTTGCTAGCATAACCAGAATTCAGGTTATCGAAAGAATGCAAAGATTTCATTAATATTTCTACACAAAGTTTTTCTTTTAGTTATAGATAGTTATTTTTTCTGCTGTTTGCAAAATCCTATAAAGAATGTTTCAATAAGAACTTAAAATATTAGAATTTTGCTTTTTCACCAATACTGCAAATAATTGGGGACACATAAGTAAATTCTCTTGCTGATTAAACTGGATGGGCTGAAGTCTTATTGAATACTCCTTGTTAGTTAAATCTTATTGACAACAGGCATGTACACCTGCTTGCAAACAAAATAGTAAATTATTAATATTATTATCTAAATTGCCGGCTACTGTGAAAAAAAAAACAAGAGTAAATTGGACACCGGAACTTTTGACACGAAACGCTGCCAATATCGTTAGAGTTATGAAAAAAATGGACATAGACAATTTTATCGAGAATTAAATTTTCTATAAAAAAGTCAGGGATGGCATAATAATTTCCAATACTTTAGGCGTGAGAGTGATTGAAAGTTGAATACAAAATTTACAATTGTCCAGTAAACGACTTCAACCATCTTATCGCCAAAATTATTTAAAATAGACATAGGCCACCACTGACATATTTATAGAAAATTTAATTTTCTACAAAATTTTTTACGTCCATTTTCTTTGTAACTCTAACGGATTTTACGGCATTTCAAGTTAAACGTGCAGGTGTTTAGTCACTGAAGAAACCATGGTGGAAAGACAATTCTTCCAAAAGCGCAAGCCAAACATTCAACAGTGTTATACGTCTCTATCTTCGTTGTATAGCTGCATTAAAATGAAATGAAAGGAGGTACACAGATTAATGACAAACGTCGTAGTAATTGCCCGCATGCCGACTGTAAAAGAAAGAGATTCACTTGTTGACGTCATTTCGTAGCTTGGTTGGACACTTTTACAACTCAGAATGCTATAAGTTTGATATAGTGTATACCTAATTGTCCAAACAAATTTTTGAACAGAAAGAATTTTTCTGTGATCATTTATTCCCTTCGATAGAAAACGGGAATTAACTGAACTGTTGTAAAATACGTCAAAGAAATACAGTTCAAGATTTAATCGTGTGAAAGCAAAACCTATAAATCTACCACCTTCTTCTATGCGCCAGATAATCAAAATTTCACCGAACGAGGGTCATATACTTAAGGACATGAAGTAAGATATCACTGATGGATTATTTAATTAACTATGCCAAGCGTTAAAGGTTAAATATTTATATAAATATTTATAAGTATTTCAAATTCACTCTCAGCGGCGGGATTTTTTATGATAGACAGCTAACAACATTTACATAGGTCGGCGGCACTTATCTGGCGTATTTTTAGGTATATCATTTCTTCTTAGGATTATACTGGACGTAGTAAAAAGGGAAATGTAGGTCGTTAAAAGACTTGTCTTAATATGGCCACCATTACTCAACTAGTCAATATACTATTCTTACCACTATCTGGACTGAGAATAACGTATTTTTAGAAAACACGATAATGCAAAAATGTATCCGTATACACCAGACACCTTGTGCAACATACGATTATTATTATTATTACTGCGGTATGTTTCAACACTTTACGCTGACTCGTTTATGATAATGCACATCATTCTGCGCCTAAAATTTTTATTTTAATTGACTAACTTGGTAATAAAGAAATAAAGTCCCTCTGCAACATTGGTTTTAGATACGAGTTGATGTGGCCGTGCTGGTAGTGACACATCCTGGCAAGTAGATTTTCCACGAATTCCACTTGGTCCGTTTCGCTCCATTTTTCGAAATATTTCAGACATGCTTCTCTCTCCGTGTTGAATGTCGCCGACGGCTCTTTCTTTCGGGCAGTGTCGTATGGCGGTAGGATCGTCATAGGGTACTGGAAAAAAAGAAAGTATTATTATGAAAATGTTATATATTTGTCATTTAGATATTGTCACGAGTCTTAACTAATAACTGTGATGTATAATTTTATCTTAGACTTATTCTGAGTATAAAAAATGTCGGCGCCTTAGACAGTGCGGTAAGGAACAAAGAGCCCGACATTTTTTATACTGACAATAAATTTGGGATAAAGTACAATAAAATTGAACACTTGTAGATTAGAATATCTCAACATAAACAAATCTTTTAGAGTATACATGTTCAAACTTCATAAGAGACACAGAACTAATGCTTTTAATAATCTACCTATAAACTAACCAGAAAGGTGCTTCAATATTGTTCAAGTGGATTCATCAGAATCGATTCAATGCTATTAAAGTTATGTGAGGACGAGTCCCAAGCCAAATAATACAATTCGTTCACTGAATGGTTTCAGTTGTTGAAAATTGCAGGGTGTTTATTGTTTTTTCAGTATTCTTTCCATGGGCTATCCAGGCTATGTCGTCTGCAAACTGAAGTAGGTAAGACTCTGCTTTGTGTCTAACTTTAATTTTTGTGACATCAATTAGTTGTCAAAATTCATTGCAGGTGCCAAAACTAATATGCTCCATATAAACGATTTAGTTAAAGCTGGAGTTTTTGCTAAAGCAGAAGATGAATGGTCAATGAGACAAATTGCACTGCGTTATAATATTAAAAAAAATTCTGTGTTTAACATTTAAAAAAGTGGAAAATAAACGGTACGATTAGTAGAAATCCCGGATCAGGATGACGAAGGATATCAACTCAACAGCAAGATTTGCAATTGGTAAATAAATTAGTAGAAAATCCATTTCACTCAGTAATTCACGCTGCTGATGAAACGAATTTTCTTGGATCGAGTAGTACTGGTCCCCGGCGAGTAAGAGAATCGGAGCTACGCTGTCATCCAGCAGCACAGAAATACCTACTTAAAGCTGAACATAAAGAAGCTCGAGTGGGATTTGCGCTTGAATTTTTAGTGCATGATGTACATTTTTGGAACAATGTAATCTTTACAGATCAAAAAACTTTCCAGTCTACACACATCAGTCGTATTCGTGTTTACCAACCTTCGAATACTCGATTCGATGAAAAGTATATATCTAACAATGACAAAAGTGGTAGACACAAACTACCCACACTATAGACGCTCAACATAAATTACCGCAAGTTGGCCCGGTCACGTGGTACTTGGAAGTTGTGCTTCCAACCGAGAGATGTCGCAAACTCTAGAGAATTTTATGAGTAAAGTTGGCAGCGCTGTGTTATTGGTATGACGTTATTGGCAAATGGTGCTGTCAATCTGTCATATGGCAAATTGTCAATTTTTACAAGTGTCTTCCTGGATTATTTATAGTGGTGTTTCCTTGTGGTATTTTTTATAACGTGCCGAAATGAGCACTTTTCAGTTTATTTTTAGGTCAGAAAATCGCATTTTATCAGACCGAGCCAGGAAATGATTGTGACAGTCCTGTAAATGCTTTCATAGGACTCATTTCTCATTATATGGCTGAGTCTAATAAATGCGATTTTCTGACCTGAAAATAAATTGGAAAGTGCTACTTTCTGGCCAGTTTCTTAAAAAAATAAATAAGAAAAGTGTATTCTCAAGCTTATGTAAATTTTTTCGCTAGAAAACTACCGCTTGTTAACCAATCTACTGTTTGTGGCTTTAGTATGTAGAAAATACTTATTTCAAGTAAATATTGATACTATGATATAAATACAAATGAAATTAAACCCAAGCTATATTTGCTTCTACAGCATATCAGCATAATTTCAGTGTCTTGAAAACTGTGCTAGTCATATTATAATATCAAATATGGCATAGCACTGTTTAAAAGACATGTGTTTTTAAATCATGTATATTAATTTGACAGTCAAAATAGTTTAAAGTTCCCTCCAATCCTTTACTACCGCTTCCAACCACCAGAGGCGCGTCAATTTTAGTCCCATTCGAATGTACGGTCGTTGAGCGTCTATAGTGTGGGTGGTTTGTGGTGGTAGATTTTCCGTGAACATGTGGGCTTGGGTATCGGCACGTGGCCCTGGTGTTTTGTGGCATATTGAGGAACGATTTAATAGTGAAACGTATATTAGCATTTTAGACAATATTATGCTCTCTTCTGTGTCACAATTATTTCCTAATAATGAATTCATGTTTCAACAAGACAATTGTTCAGTTCATACTGCTCATACCGTGACTAACTAGTTTCAAGATAACAACATTAATATTCTTAACTGGCCCAGTCATAGTCCAGATCTCAACCCTGTGGAAGACGTACGGGGACTACTTGTAAGTATCCAAAAACGAAATGTGAGACCACGGAATGCCCAGGAACTACTAAAACTAGTGAAGAAAACCACACCGTGTATTAATTTAAAAAATTTATTTCCGCTTCTATTAATCCAAATTTACGTAATTCTGAAATTCTGTATAATTCGACACGCGATTAAATATCACCCGGTACGTACCTAATAATATTTTACCCAATTTTCAAGCTAGAACATAAATGTGTTAGAATTTGTTTGATTCGTATAGTTTTAAATATTTTTAAGTCTACCTAAAACGTACAAAACTTGATGTAAAGGCCAGTTGAAATTTTACGATGTTAATCTAAACAAAGATAAGGCATAGGCACAGATGGCTCGGTTTTCCGTGAGAACGGTACCAAAAACTACGCAGTTTTGTGTGTAACGTCATCGCTCTTTCGGGTATAAATACCCGCGAGAAGTTTGTACAAGGGTCACTTCTTTGAGACCGCTACTACGAATGATAATTAATCCTCTAATACGAGTCTGATAATTATCAATGCTTTACTTGCTGACCACCATTCTGAATGATAATTAATCCTCGGAAACGAGTCTGATAATTATCCATATACTAGCTGACCGCCATACACTGGTCAAGCCGATTCCGAAGCCTGCCCTTACTTCAATAAGCAGAGTGATAATTAATCCTCAGTCTCTTTGAGTTTGAGTGGGATAATTAATCCTCTCACTACGAATTGACCGCTGCTGACCACTGGTCAAGTAACTTGCTAGAAAGCCGTACTATTATTGTATTGCTGGAGTCATATCAGATTAGTACGACTCAAGGGGACGATGTCCAGAGCTAATAAGACACCGCCGTCCAGCTACGACTCGCTGGACATGAGCGAGCCGCGTGATAACACCCCTAATGACACCGGTCATTTAGCGGTCTATCAAGTACCAGGTAAATCAATATGATTATTTCGGTTTTTCGGTATTTACATTTAGTTACGTGAACTTAATAATTTCAAGCCGGGATTATTTTGATTCATTTTACCTTTAAATAATTGACGAACTGATTCTATATTTTGGATACTCGGAATCGCGAGGGGATCTTTTTATTGTGGCACTTTGACTGGTTAGAATTTTATTATTTAGAAATTTTCTATAATGTTAATTCTATTTGCAGCACATTTAGCTGGTTTGTTGAATTTCAGACTATGTTCAATCCTGTCTCATTTAAAATAGTAACTTTTAAAATTATTTACTTTTCAGCAGCGGCAGATTTTGTTGGTAAACAATTCCTGTTACGTTACGTTTTGTCGTGTGGTCAATGAACTTCTGCAATATTTGATTGCCGAAGGGTTTTACAGCTGTTCGGACCTGCCGGTTTATTTATGTCCTACTTGTAGGGATGCGGTCACTGGACTTTAGTGGGTCATCCACTGATAAGGCCTGTGATTTGCCCCCTGCTAGTTTGACATAAATATCATTTTAAATATTATTACATGTTAAACTTTGTACTGGGTGTTTTGACTTGTATTCATTCACGATGACACATTTATGTCATGGGCGAGTTGAAATTGATACAAATTGCTTGTTCATTCAATTGTTTGAACAATTACAATCTTCGCACTACAAAAACCTATTGGTGGCCAATTGGCTGGTTCTGTATCAAGTTTATTGATCAGATACCATAATTCTACGCTTCGAAATCAAACTATGTTTGAATAGGCAATTACTTGAGATTTCAACTTGCCGTGCATTCAATTAAATAAACTATTGCGAGTTTTCGCCACCCAAGTATGAACTTTACATGTTCCGAATTCAATATTTTTACTTCAGTTTTGAACGAGGATTCTCGTTATAATCATTATTATTTTTAGTGATTATTGGAGTTGTTATTTGACCATTCGATAAACTTACACGTGACTGTTGTCCCAACGAAATCTGTTGCCGTAATATAAATTTGTGATTACTCACATTTTGATTTATATGTAAGCAACTATTTTCTGGCCATTGCCACATCAATATTTTTATAACTGATACTTTCTGACAATTGTCTGATTATACGTATAATAACGTTACTTGTTTTTAATTATTTTACCTTTACCCGAAATTGAAAATAAAGTGCATTATAACAACTAAAAGTGAACAAGTAAATATAAGATTTCCTTGGGCTTAAATAAAACGAATATTTAAAATAATATAAGTAAACATAAGGTTTACTTGAGCATTTCAATAGTGAATAAAAATGAAATCTAAAATATGGTAAAGCCTTAACCAAAAAGTTAACCTAAGAGATAAAATAAATAATTCAGTAAGTTAAATAAAAAGGAATAATTTGAGTTTGAACTTTATACAGGGCGTTATAAAAATACTTAATTATTTTATCAATTCAATAAACAAGTGCCAAAACAATATTCAGTGCTTAATTTGAACAATTAAATAAAGAACTATAATTAGAACTTTGCCAAACAAATTAATAGCAATATTTAGAGTAAAGAACGAATCATTAAATATCATAATAAATTGTTAATTATCAAATCAATAAATAAATAGAAACAGTAATATCAAACCTAGAAAAAGAACTATGGTAACAAGTACTACATAATCACAAACGTAAATTTGAGTCCTACCACTAAACTAGACGATCACACAGCCAAATCAGTTTAATTGTTTTATAATTAGACATTGAGGGGAAAGGGGAGGGTAATTGGTAATTAATCAAACCAGAATTTAACAACCAAATAATAGGGGTGGGGGGGGGGTGCGTCTCACTAGTAAAAATGCATGAGAAAGTATTATTACTAATGATTATTGTATAAGTTTATTTAATTCTGTGCGAAACAGACTTATAGAAGTTAGAAACAGAAATGGTGCAATAACAAAATATTAATAGTTAGTTTCTTGTTAAGTTGGATATCCCTTGCTGCCCTGATCCAGGATTTCTACTAATCGTACTGTTTATTCACCACATTTTTAAAATGGTAAACATAGAATGTTTGTTAATGTTATAACGCAGTGCAATATGTCTCACTGACAATCCATCTTCTGCTTTAGCAATAACTACAGCATTACAATAAAAAATATAATAAAAATGTTTTATTTCTGCTACTCATTACATATTCAAATAAAGACAGATTTACATTAGAAAAAAACAGTTTTTCTATTTTTTTTGTTTGTTCACGACGGTACATGTCGTTAGCATAAAAACTTACGGCGTTATGATGAAAATTTCACACGTCTCCTTTTTTAGTCAATCAGAAGTTTGTTTTTGTGTCGTTACCAAGGCAACCCAAAATATTTCCGGAAATTTTCAACCTCCAGGGTACCCTGAACGAAATTAATACGTGGAAATTTGTCTGTCAAATTATTGACATATGAACATATTTGACATTTGCTATTACATAAAAATGGAATTTTATTTTTCAAATTAAACGAGATAATTATAAAAAAATCATTGAGCTTTGTGAAACATTTCATGTTTAATGTACACGGTCAGTATGGTCGGTTGCTAAAAGCGTGTGTGAAAGTGAACATCGTGTTCATAAAAAAGATTAAAATAAAGAAAGTGTTGCATATCAGTGTTATTTTCATAATTGTAAAAAAAAAACAAAACGGACAGTGAAGCCAGACCTTCTGGTTTAAATACAAAAAGAATGAGACTTTCAAAACATCAACACCCTCGTCCACTAAAGGAAGAATGTTTTTTCAAGTTCCATCAGCCATAAAATAAAGTACACCTATAGGTGTAATCGGCATTGCTAATGAAATTTTCAATAAAGTGGCCGGCTACACCTATAGGCGTATTTTTTTTAATAACGATGTTTCTTATTATTTTTATTATTTTCAATAAAGACATACCTAACATTACATATTTTACTTAAAACAACCTCTCCAATGAAAATTTTGCTCACAGGCCTTACAGAAGCACCATTAATATTAGGTCGGCAATGAACGTGTTAATACCTAATTATGATAGTGAATAACTTCCCATTTTGATTTTTCTCCATATTACACTTCTAGTTCTCATCGGGTATGATAAGTATTTCAATTTTGAATGGCTTTTTTAACTTCACAAAGTTCTTCGCAATATGCGCATATTTTATATTATGGTCTTTTTCCATACTCTATAATATTATTCTTTTAACAGCTCGCCAATAACTTAAATTAGTTAAATAATCATAAATAACTAATGACGTTTCAAAGCCATCTTCGTCAAGTTATACTGTGCTGAAACTACTGTGCTATGCTATGTGTATAAAACATGAACATATATAAAGAAAACAATATTCCACCTATTTTAGTGAATAAAACTTATTCCATAACACACAATAGTCGCGGCACAATCTGTAAACAATAGGCCTAACCTAGACATTTTAGGTACCGAGCTGAATTTTTCAGAATATGTAGTTCTTGATACGTATAATAACATACTAAAAGTCCCGAAGAATCCGAGTTGAGCGTTAGCCACCATATTAAAAATATGGCTTGCTCGCGCCGCTGAAGAAAACATTTTTTTCTTGCCTTATCTATTAACCGATTTTAATATTTTAAAAATCGAATTGAAGCCAAAGAATGTGAGTTTGATACGAATTTAAGAAACTATAATACATTGTTTATTAGTACTGTAACAATTAGATAATAGCAAAAATTACTTTTTGAGGATTTGTATTTTTTCATTTAAAAAAATACTCGCCCAGCCTATAAAAATATTTTTTAAATAAATGTTGTAGGTCGTTAAAAGACAAACAATACTTTTTTTGAAATTTTTCTTTAGCTTAAAAAATAGCTGAGATATGAAATTTGTAATATTTAGGGACACGCGGAAAGAGAGTGAAAGCTGTAAATATGTTTACAGAAATGTTCATATAAAAAGTCGGCACCAAAATATAAAAAGCATATTGGCGGTTTCTTATCTACAAAGAATAAAAAGGATGCCGACAAGGGCAAAGGGTGCCGAAATGCTCCTTATATTTTGAACACAAGTATACCTATCGACTACCACACGCTCTGTATATGTATTAGATATTATATTTCTAACACTCTGCACGTACATTTGCGCTGCATTGTTATTAATATAAATAAGTTGCTAAGTTGGATTATCTCAAATCGAGTTTAGAATATACAACATTTTTAAATCTATTTAGTAGTCTCATAGGTTTTTTCCAGGATATTGTTTTATTTTATTTTCATATCGAATTTATGTTTTCTTTTTGATTTCGTTATTCTTTTACGAATTGTTTGATTTTTTTAATTAGTATTTTGTTCTGTACAAGGATTGTTTTACGTTTATTATTGTTTAGGTTTAGGTTTATTGTTTAAGGTTAATCAAGCCATTTTATTTTCACATTTTACCCGTTATTATGGAAGGTAATTGTATTTTTTGTCAAATTCCATTATCCGGGGAAGAAACGGTAGTCGTGAAAAGAGGATTAGACACGATAATTTCAAAAAGTATACAACTTAATGATGATATTCATAAAAAAAATATTTCTGAAGAACTAACAGTTCACAAAAAATGTAGAAAAAATTACACTCGTAATAAAACCAAAACAACCGACTCTACTAGTAAAAATGATTTCACAGCAAGAAAGATAAGGACACACAGTAAATCATTTGACTTTAACAAAAATTTTATTATTTGTGGAGAAATAGCCGATGTAAATAATGAAAACAAAAAAACAAAAAATTTACGACGCCGTATTCAGTTAGTGCAAACTGTTGAATTTAAAGAATCTCTGATTTCTCGTTGCCGAGAGTGTAATGATATTATCTCTGAAAATGTTTTAGAGAGAATTATAAATGTAATTGATTTGGTTGCAGCTGAAGCAAGGTATCACAAGAATTGTCTAACCAAGTTTTACTTGAAGAACTTGGAAAAAACTAAACAGACTGATACGCAAAAGTGCGATGAATTTCAGCAACTTATCGAATTTTTAAATTCAAACAGCGAGTGCCAGTATATGTTAGCAGAATTAGAAGACAAATTAGAAAGGTTTGGTGACCTAAAGTTTAGTAGAAAACATTTAAAAAGAAAGCTTGAAGATCATTACAAAACCAAGATTCTCTTTACGTCAAGAACAGGTCATAGTGATACTGTTACACTAAAATTGTACCCGACAATATATTAAAACTTCTATATTGCAACTGTAAAAATGACTGCAATAAAAATTGTCTTTGCAATTACACAAAGTGTTCTGACATGTGCAGTAATTGCCGTGGCATAAGTTGTGTTCATTCAAACACTCTAATTATAACCGATAGCGATATTGAAGATGAAAATTAATTATTAATTTTTTTATTTTACCTCCTTATTGTTATTATTATTATTATTATTATTTATTATCATTATTATTATTATAAACCATCCAATTCTGAAAACTGAGCTTAGTAATCATTTTTGTTCGGGGTTAATTGTGCCGTGACGAAAAGTGCACATTGTAACTTTTCAATTTTGATTTTGCTATGTTAACAAATACGGTTTTATAATAATTAAAATGTTCTATCTCCGTTATTTTTAAAGCTATAAAGGGGATTAAAAAAACGTTCTGTTCGTTTACCGATGGCCTACAACTTTTACTTAAAATATATTTTCATAAACCCTACAATTTTCTTTTTAATCATATAAATAGAATTTGCCAAAATTTTAATTTTCAGTTTAAGTCAGTTTTTTACTACACGGACAAAGTTTAGTAAAATGTGTAAAATATATGTTAAAGCCACATTCTTTGGCTATAATTATCTGTTTAGAATATTAAAAACGGATAATAAATAAGGCAAGGAAAAAATGTTTTCTCCGTCTACGCGCGCGTGCCATTTTTTCAACATGGCGGCTAACGCTCAATTCGGATTCTTCGGGACTTTCAGTATGTTATTGTACGTATCATAGGCTACATATTCTGAAAAAGTCAGCTCGGTACCTAAAATGTCTAGGTCCAAACAGATTGTGCCGCAACTAACAAATAGAGTTGTCCTAAACAATTTTCAGTAATTTCCTGAAACTAAAATGGGTGGAAGAGATATATTTATCTATTATACGTATTCCATGTTAAAATAACTCTTATAATTTTAACTTTTGACACAAAAACACTACTTACTAATCCCGATGCGTTTCTGTCACTTTGTCAACAAGACCCATTCATGGCCTACTAATCTAATCTTATTCCTTGTTGTGTCTTAGAATAATCTAAATGTCAGTTGAAATTAGAGTTTATTTAATTTATTTTCGAGTGAAATTTTCTTACCGAATCCCCCGCGTACTTGAATTAATTGCAGGAAATTTTTCTCGTACATGAATTTTTTAAGAAACTACCCTCGTCGTTACGCGACTCGGGATAATTTTCAAAAAATCCATGTACCTCGAAAAATTTCCGGCAATAATTCAAGCACTTGGGAGATTACAAGTGAAAATAAAATGGTTGTATCGTTTTTTCGGAGGAAAAATTAGCAATGAAGCCAATGGCTTAACTTCGTTAATTTTTAAGATATCCAATCGCTCCAAAAATCATTTTGTAGGTAATTTCAAGGGCTACAAGGCCTGTAAAGTTGAACTTCCTTCAACCACTCGTTTTTGAGACTTTTCAGTTTAAAGGGCTCGGGGAAGGTGGTTCTCGCACTCAAATGCGAACTTAAAACTATGATATTTTCATCCCAGAGAAAAGAAAAGCATCAGTTTTTGCAAGAAAAAAAGATACATTTTTGTACTCTTGCATTTTTTACGTATCTCCTTTTGTTTTCGAGTTATTATATTGTGAAAAAAAGAAAATGTTTCCAAAAATTTCAAAAATCATTTCAAAATCTAATCAAACTTTTTTTCAAATCTAGGCATTCTAAACCATTCAAACTTCTAGAACATATTGTTAGTACATAATTAAAGCAAATTGTATATGGATTACGTTCAATTTCAATTCTTGCGGTTAAGCCGTTGGTTCATTGCTGATTTTTCCTCCGAAAAAACGAGACAGCCATTTTATTTGCATCATAACTCCATAAGTTTTATTGCTAACGACTTTAACTAAAGCTCATTTTGTAAAGGTCTCTTCGAGTACTTTAAAAAAGACCTGAAAATTTTTCCTCCAAATAGTTCGTATTTCCTTTATTTAACGTTGAAAGGTTCGAATTCAGTTTTCAGCGAACAAACAGTCACCTTCAACGAGCCATAAACTCGGTTCGCATTGAATCTACAGAAATTAAAAAAAAAACACAATCGATTTGTTATTTTATAACCTTCATTTTTGTTCCTGGTGGTTTTTTTGATAAAACGTTAAGTTTTCGAGTTATTCCTGAGAAATCGGTGTACCTAAAACATGCATTTTTTTAGTTTAAAAATCAACATTTTTAATCGCGAATAACTCGAAAAATATTGATTTATCGATAAAACTTCATAGAAAGTTTTTTGCTTAGAATTCATCATTCCATCGATTTTTGCTTGAATTTGAGTGTATTAATTTCCACCCCCCTGAGAAGGGTGACATCCACCCCCAGGGTAAAAGCGCATATCGGCACGATATATCTTTTGTTCCTTGAGCCATTCACTATTAATTGTCCAAATTTCACGTCAATCGGTGTTATCCGAAAAAATTCTGAGGTAATAACCTATAATTACCGTCAAGTATTGGAATATTAGTTTGTTTACAAACTCTAGTTCTTGAGAACTTTTCGAGCTTTAAGAGTTTGTTAAGTACCACTAAAAACACTGTCGAATATTCCTCCAAATATTCGCAATACTGATGTGTTATAAACGATAGCTACTATTAGTAACGTCATGGCTTGAAAGCTACCGACACAAAATGACTAGAAGAACATTTCTTCCGGCTTCCGTTAGCTGTGTATCCCGCCGTCTTTAAATTCACGTAATCCTAGGTCAAAGAACAGTCAGTTCAAAAATAAAATGTGCAATGTCATCGCGTGCAAAAATACGGTATACAAGCTTATCTAATAGCTAATATCATGAGCAACATGACAAAAATGTACCGCAACCTACGCGTTTTCGATTACATTGATAGCGCCTGTAGCGCTGATTGCAACGATCATCACCGCATTTTTATCTTCTACTAACAAATAAAGCATCTAGAGATAAGATACAGGTTTATCAGAAAAAACATGTAATCATTGGGGAACACCTAAAATGAACAATTCCATTTGCAAAACCACGAAATCACCATTAAAAGTAAAAAAAGTTTCTAGTTCACACATCATTTGTATTTTTGGGAAACTTGAATAGACACCTTTAGAGGTACATTACAGCCTTTTCTAAATAGCATAATTTAAAAATGTTTGAAATATACAGAGTGATCTTACTGTGGCATACCGGCAAAGAAACTTAAAATTCAGTTTGTGTCTAAATTTGACTACAAATCTCTTGTTCTCGCTAGTGTTTTGAGATTTGACGAAATCGGGCATTTTATACCGGGTGATTAGGGAACGTCCAATCTACTACCTAATTTTTTTTCAAAAAGAACGCCCTGTATGCTATGACATAAAACGATAGCTCTTTGGAAGACGTCTCTGCTGATATAAGGGCGTCTATGGCACATGAGTGTCAAAATATTTTATGACAAAGTAGCCCATTTCGAGATCTATTAAAAAATGGAGATCAATTATCCATTGTTTTATGGAGGTTCGGTAAAATTTGATTTCAGATTTATCAAATTCAAGAATACAATTTTTTTCGCTAAAACCATTATTTTTAAGAAATTTAAAAATATTTTAATTATGGCCTCTTCTACACCAAAAAAAGTTTCTCTAGTTTCATCTATACTTTTCATTGATCCTCATTTTTCGCTTTTGTGGTAAAACATTTTTAAAACCGGTAATATCGGTCGTACAGAAAAATTTTTTATATCACTGTGTTGGCGATCGAATTCTAAACAACTTTCAAAATGTCCATCCGTCTGTCTGTCCGTCCGTCACGTTTCTTTGTGAGCACGATAACTTTATCAGTGGAAAGCTCTCTCAAAAGACTATCCGTTCGTACCATAGCACACAGGGTGTCCTATTAAAAAAAAAAGAAAACTGATGTTTTCTGACTCATCCGGTATAAATATTTAGATAATAATAATAATAATAATAAGCTTTATTCAATAAAAAACATACAAGTCATAGAATACGTCAATAAAAGATAAAAAGATGCTGTGTACTTTGCTCAGTTACACTGCAGTACATAATGTAAAGACACTTTAAAAAACCTTAAATCTAATAATTGAACATACAGGAATAAAAGACGGAAAAAGCTAACCATCACACATTACAAAATTAAAATTCAGAGTCAGAGAAATACTCGTCCACCTCCCGTCCACAATAACATTTTTTAACTAGAATATGTTTAAATTTTTTTTTAAATTTGCATAAAGGCAACTTTCTCAGTATCTCTGGTACATGGTTGTAGACCTTAATTATTGAGGTTGTTACACCTTTCTGTACTTGTGTGAGATTTGTACAGTATGGGACTAGTAAATCTTTATGTCGGGTTTCATAAGGATGTGTTTGTTCGTATTCTTCAAAAAATGTATAGTTTTTCTTATAAAAAACTGCACACTCAAAGATGTAGAGTGACGTCAATGTAAGTACATTATTTTCTTTAAAATACAATTTACAGGAATCTGTCTTTTTTAGATTAAATATGTTGCGAATACATCTTTTTTGCAAAACTTGTATTCTATTAGCGTCCACTGAGTTTCCCCAAAAAATAATTCCATATTTTACAATTGAATGGAAATAGGAATGATATACATTTAAATACATGTCAATGCTAACGTTATTTCTTAGAGTACGAACTTGGTAGCACAAAGAACTTAGTTTTGGAGCTAATTTTTTAATGTGTTCCTGCCAAGTTAATCTAGGGTCTAGATGTAGGCCAAGGAATTTTACTGTTTTCACGTCTCTTAATACCATCTTATTAACCTCTATATTGATGTCCTCTTCCACTAGATACGATGAGTGAAACTGCATAATTTCAGTTTTTTCCAAATTCAAGGTGAGTAAATTTTTATCATACCAGTCACTTAATATGTTGACAGAGTGTAATATTTTAGTTTTCAGGTCCTCAATATTTTTTGCAGATATGATAGCAGAGTTATCATCAGCAAATGCTATTACTGTTTCTGGAAGGATGTCAGGTAAGTCATTTACATAAATTATGAATAACAGCGGCCCCAATACTGAGCCCTGAGGTACACCTCGATGCACAGATCTCCATTCAGAACTAAGCTTTTGACCATTTGATTCAACAGCTTCAATTTTTTGCTGCCTGTCACTTAAATAGGATTTTATAAGATTGTAAGCTGTACCTCTTACACCTAGCCTCTCTAATTTAACTAATAATCGGCTGTGGTCTATAACATCAAATGCCTTTGACAAATCTAAAAAAATTCCCTCGGTTTTGTTTTTTTCGCCAAGTGATTTTAAGATTTTATCTATTGCCTGGAAAACAGCTCGTTCTGTTGATCGTTCTTTTAAGTAGGCGTTTTGATTTAATGAAAATAATTTGTATTTGTTGAAAAATGCAATAATCCTTTTTGCTAATAGCTTCTCAAAAATTTTCGAAATGTTGTTTAAGATCGCAATTGGTCTATAGTTTTTTATTTCGCTTTTTTGTCCTTTTTTGAATATTGGCCTAATGATAGATCTTTTAAGTCTTTCAGGAAATACATGATTTTGTAGCATTAAATTGGCTATGTGAATTAGAGGTGCGGCAATGTATATTTTTAGAGACTTCAAAAGCTTTATAGGCATGTTGTCTTCTCCTACAGCATTACTATTTTTTAGATTGCTTATTATTTCTATGATTTCAGACTCACACGTTTCCGATAAAAATATAGAATCCATTAACGTCCCAATGTCAACATGCATATTAGTTTTATCTGTTTTACAAATTTTTATATAATAGTCATTGATTCTATTCAAAGCTTGTATGTTAGTTTCCCGTTCATTTCTAATGTCATTAATATTAAAATTTTCTATTCTCTTGTTTTTGTTTATTATATTATTTATAATTTTCCAGCTACTTTTGTTTTTATTTGAAGATTTTTTTATAAAGTTGTCATTTTGCATAATTTTAGCTTTTCTTATAACTCTTTTTAATACGTTTGCGTATTTGTAATAATATTCTTTTGTCACAAATCCTTCTTTATATTGACCATATAAGAATTTTTTGTGTTCGCATGAAGTCCTTATTCCTATGGTTACCCACGGCTTTTTTTTGCATTTAGTATTGAGTATTCTTACTGGAAAATATTTGTCTTGTAAATATTGTAGAATATTTAGTAAATTATTATATGCTCTATTGACATCATGACAGTTGTAGATTTCATGCCATTCATAATTTTTTACTTCATTTATACAATTTCCTATGTTTTCCTCGGAAAAAAATCGTTTTTTGTATTTAAACTCCGTATGAGTGTTTATCTCAGAATCATAGTCTACTGTGATAGTTTGAGCTAGGTGGTCTGACAGAGAATTTGAAACATTTGTTGCATGCAATAAATTTACTTTGTTATTTATTATTATATTGTCAATAAGAGAATTTTCCCTGGTGGGATCAGTAATTGTAAAATTATAGTCAAAGTTTTTTATTAAATCAGTAAATTTATTTGCATTTGGACTTAAATCTAAAAGATTGATGTTAAAATCTCCGCAAATGAAAACTTTATATTTTTGTTTACTTACTAAAAAATCTAATATGCTTTCCATTATGTTTAAAAAATTTTCAATATCACCTGATGGAGATCTGTACACCGAGATAATGATTATACCGAGTTCTTCCACCAGAGTCGCTGAGCATTCACAATCTAATTCCTGACTTTTTTGTTTTAGAATATCCAGTTCTACAAACTTGTATTCCTTTTTGATGAAAATGCAGGATCCACCATGACTCAGCTGGGATCTTGAGTAGCATGTCGCATTTGTATAACCTTCAATATGAATAGATTTAAATTCTTCAGATTTAAGCCAATGTTCTGTAAAGATAAGAGCATCATATGGGACTTCATTTATTTCCAAAAATGTTTCAACTTCTAATACTTTATTTCGTAAACTTTGAATGTTTTGATGTAATATGTTTATATTTCTTTTTGGTGTAATTTTGACCTCATCTCCTATAATTATATTAGGGATAAATTTATTTCCTACATAGGTTATCGAGTCAGAGACACTGGGGGATCCTTTTGAAAATTTTTAAATCTATTTGGATCATAAGGTCGAACAATAGTCTTTTTTGGCCATATTTGGCCACAGAGTACCTTATCTTCATCAGCTTTATTAACACCAAGTTTAAATGCAGCTATTTCATTTGAGAATGTCTTGAGTTTAAGGCACTGTGAGATTTTGATATTATAGTATTTTATATACGATACAAAACAGCTGCTTCGTATATCAACAATACTAAAATCTTCATTTATTTTTAAGTAATCAATGTTATAAAACCTGTGACAGGTAAGTATTATTTTTGGGCCACTTCAGTCCAAGACAATTTTCCATATTTTTTCATCTTTGACACTCATTTATCTAAGTGTCCCGTATCATAGATATGGTTGAAAGTGATAAAACAAAAGTGCCTTGTCTATTACCTCACTACACTATACAATCTACTATTTTTATCAAAAAAATCTATTTTTTATCAAATGTGCGTCATGCTTACCAAATTAAGAATCAACCTTTTTGAAAAACAAAAAACAAGTAATTTATCAATGTGAACAGCCGCAGTTTCAACTTCGATTAATAAAATCATACCTTGTCAATATGATGAAGACAACGCTTGGTGGAATATATACAACACAGCACTTAAGCAAAACATTCTGTGTGATATACAACATGGCTTTCGTGAAGACAGATCGACTCAATTATCCATTCTTAATTTTGTTGATAAATTATATGAAAAATAATAAAGAATGTTTTGGAATATTTATGGATCTCAGCAAAGCATTCGATCTTGTTGATCATGATATATTGATAAGTAAATTATGGTTTCAGAGGCAAATGTGGCGATTGGTTGAAGTCTTCTCTATCCGATCGAAAGCAACAAGATGCAATAAATGGTCACCTCTTTAATATAATGAACATGTGTCGAGGAATACCTCAAAGATCAGTACTAGGGCCACTCTGGTTTGCATTGTTTGGAAATGATCTGTCAGAAATTCTAGGTGGTAATAATCTACTCGCTGGTACAACTTATTTAAGTGTGAATACTGATATTGTAAACCTAAGGGAGACAGCACAAACTATATTAAATAAGCATACAGCGTGGTTTTACAACAATAAAT
This sequence comes from Stenurella melanura, assembly GCA_963583905.1. Classification (NCBI taxonomy): domain Eukaryota; kingdom Metazoa; phylum Arthropoda; class Insecta; order Coleoptera; family Cerambycidae; genus Stenurella; species Stenurella melanura. Next base: position 101,338,401 of record OY757317.1, read on the forward strand.
TACTAGTAAACAAGGACAAAATAGTATTTATACATTTTGCACCTAGAATAATGCAATATAATGAAAGCAGTTAAATAGCAGTTAAAGCAGCAAAATAACGCGCACATAGGAAAACACGACCAAGTGTATGAAGATAAGAATTTCATTGGAAAAACCTTACTCCACACATGGTCAAAGGAGAATAGAAGAGCTCGCTAAAAACATGGCACATCTCTTTGATCTGATAATAAGTAACGCATGGAGCAAGAGCCAAATCTCTCTTGATACGTGGAGCACTGAAAATTTTAACTCTCAAATAGACCATATCCTGGTGAAAAATAAGGGGGAGCAACAAAATTCAACGCAGACCATAAAACGCTATATGACACCTATTCAGAGATAAAGAAATAGGAAATAAGTAAAGTATACGACAAAACACCAAATAACATTTTGGAACACCTCCCCATAAAAAAGTAGATAACCAATTTTTACCTATATTTGTTGCTATTATTGTAAAAACTTTTTTACCTCAAAAAATAATGGAGTACATACCTCAGAATAGGCATGGTATTTTAAAACAAAATCCAATGTCTATCATAGAAATTTGTAAAGATTATCAAATATTCAAAATAATTGGCCTATCAAAATTATCCTGTGTATTTGGCCTGGAAAATGGTACAAAATGACATCCTGTATTAAACGTACTGATGTAATTTGTAGAAACCCCATAAGAAATTGGATTGTTTTGTAAACTGCAGAGTGAAACTAACAACTCTGCCGTGTCGCAATTTTCTGGCCTTAACACTCGGTGAACACCGTTTATATAAACAATTAAAAAGGTTTCAGTTTCTTCAAATATTGCAAAACTAATGCAATAGTCATTGTTTACAAGGAGGTATGTTTATAAATTTATAATAATTGAAAACATAATGACGATGCGTCTACAGTAAACACGCTTCACTTAGTTGATTATGTAAAGTCTTTGAAATACAGGTTGGTGATTTCATTTTGGAGATGGAAAAAAACATTTTAAAATTGCTTTGATATTGAATTTTCAATTACTTTCTGAATAAAACTATTAACACCTAGCTTGAGCCAATTCTCTTGAATTGAATTACTAAAACAGTTTTAAAATACAATTGTGCATAAACTGAAATATCGGATAGTAATGGATGGCATGACAAATATCTATGAAATTATAGATGTGATCTACTCTCCAATAAAGGTTATATCTTTTCAAGGGTGTAGATGTAGATGTAAATATTCACTAAATGTTACTTGTGGCATTCTTAAAACTGTGTATTTAATATACACAGCACATAAGAGCAATTGTACTTAGACAAAAAAATACGTTAATTGGATATCGATTGGATCTAAATAGTCCAGTCAACAAAGTAAACAATACACCAGAAGCTCGCAAAAAATGTTATCTGAGATTTTCCTTCAGTAACTGTTAGTGGGAAGATTAGAAATTACAAAACCACAAAAATCAGTTCTGGGGGTGCCACGCAACCCCCCAAAACACCGCCCCTTCGGTGAGAAGAGCCTTATTTTACTGATAACTCGTTAACCGTTGAAGATATAAAAAAATTGCTCATCATAAAAAAGATAGCTTGACTAATTGCCTAAAAAGAAGTCCCTTTGTAATTTTCTTGTATATGCTATGGTTCTCGAGAAAATCGATATTGACACAAATTGCAAAATTTGTATTTTAGAAGCGCGCGAATTTTCGTTTATTTGAAATTTCTTGTGCGCGGCCTATAGAAAAAATGGAATTGCTCGAAAACCAAACAAGCTAGGAAGAAAAATCAAAATGGGTTTTAAAGGGGAGATAAAATACTCCCTTGTGTGCAATTTTTGATGGCTGTTGATAGTTATTAGTATATAAAAATAATAATATAATATAGTTCTCTTGATTTTTTTGTGCATCTAACTATTCACAGGCCCATAAAGAATAACTGACTTTAATATAAGTTATAAATGCATGAGCTTTTAGTTCAAGTACTTCAATGCAGAAAATGTTAGGAATAAAAAATATTTACATTTACAAATTTACAATAGTTATATAAGTAAGCTCAAAAAAAATTTTTGAACTAATTTTCAAGATGTGTGGGTCTTTTTTTATTTTTAGGAAACAATAAAAAAATGGCCAAAATTTGGCTAACTTCAACATGCTGGTAAATTTGTGAATGTGAATATTTTTATTCCTAACTTTTTCTGCATTGAAGTACTACCTTGAACTAAAAGATATAATGCATTTATAACTTATATTAAAGTCAGTTATTTTTTATGGGCCTGTGGATAGTTAAAAGCTCAAAAAATCAAATTATATTGTTATTTTTATATACTAATAAATATCAGTAGCCATAAAAAATGGAAACACAAGAGAGTATTTTATGTCCCCTTTAAAACCCATTTTGATTTTTCTTCCTAGCTTGTTTGGTTTTCGAGCAATTCAACTTTTTCTATAGGCCGCGCGCAAAAAATTTCAAATAAACGAAAATTCGCAATTTTTTTTCAATATCGATTTTCTCGAAAATCGTGGCATATATAAGAAAATTACAAAAGGAAATTAGTCCAGCTTTCTTATTTATAGTAAGCAATTTTTTTATATCTTCAACGGTTAACGAGTTATCAGTAAAATAAGGCTATTTTCACCGAAGGGGTGGTTCTTTGGGGGGGGGGGGGTTGCGCGGCACACCCTGATTTTTGTGGTTTTGTGATGTATAATCCCTCCACTAACAGTTACTGAAGGAAAATCTCATTTTTTGTTATGGAAATTTTTATAATTATTGGTCGAAAACAGACTTGTCTAGAAACTTTTTTAATAGCTTTTTTTAGAACTTCAAAAAACTCGCTTTTAATCCGGGGAAGTTAGCGTCAGAAATCACGATTTCTAGGAAGTTTTGGGACTAGCTAAAAATTGGCCTATCCCCTACAGAATATCCACGGGAATCCGAAAAAATAGTGTTGACAACACAAAATGGAGGCTTCAATTGTTATTTAACTTAAAAAAAAAAACAATAATTTTGCAACTTAGTTTTGTGCTTATATCTTCGCTTGTAAAGGTCGTAGAAAGACGTTTGACCCGTCAATTTCTTCCTCTTGAACTCCCCTATAAGATACATATACGCAATGAACGCAATTTCAATTGTTAATAACATTTTATGGCAAATACTGACAACTGCAAAAATTGAATTTTTCGGTCCTCGAACTTTGAAGTAATGTAGAAGCAAATGTAAGATCCATATGCTAACGATAATACAAGAAATAGTACGTCTTTTTACCCTTAAAAAATGTGATTTGTTTCGTTGCAAAATATTAATTACTTTTTTTGCAACCCATTTTTTCAAAAATAGATTGAAACTGTTATAACAAAAGATCAAATTAATATTTTACAATTTTGCTTAAGTTCATACATTCCATTTGACGCATATTTTCATAATCAAAAAGAATATTGGAAAAAAATTAAAATTTTCGACTTTTTTACGCAAAAAAACAATTTTGCAACTTAGACAAATGTAAATATCCCGGTGGATTTTGCCTAAAATTTATTGCAACTAACGGCATTATAATCGTCATAAAATAACACGAATTAAATGGAAAAAGTTTGTTCTACGATACTCCGAAGCCGAGATATGAACAATTTACGTTTTTCGCGATTACGGCAAAAATTTAAAACATTTTGATTTGAAAATTTAGCTGAATATTCTTCAGAGTGTGTGTTATCACTTACAAAAGGTGCCATATCTATACCTAAAAACGGATCATGGAAAAAAATTAAAGAAAATTGCATATTTTGCGCTCGCGCTGACGATGATGACAATGATTGTCTGTAAGCAGAAGTGCGAGATGAAACAGACAGCGAATCCGATACAGGAAATCAACCTAAATAGAAAAAAAATGAGAACAGAAAAATAAACTGTGCCTTATATATTCAATAAATTAATTTTTAAATAAAGAACGTACATATTTTTTATTAGCAATAAGAGTAAACAATATTCACCCATCAACTTATTTTCAAATAAATTGTATATAATTTTTAAATATTCATTGTATAAAGCCGCGTAATTAAATAAATGAAAAATAATCGAAGAATCATATCGAGAAAAAAAACCAACGTAAATTAAAAACAAAAACATCAATCTAGCTGCTCCTGAAGCTGAGAAATATAGCTACCGCCCCGGACAAACTGTCCAAGTACGTCGCTTGAAGTGGGGGGGGATCTGGCGACTGGCGTCAGCACGAGCGCAAAAGATGCAATTTTCTTTTTCTATGATCCGTTTATAGGTACATAGATATGGCACTTTTTGTAAGTAATAACACACACTCTGAAGAATATTCAGCAAAATTTTTAAGTAAAAATGTTTTCAATTTTCGCCGTAATTGCGAAAAAAATAAATTGTTCATATCTCGGCTTCAGACTATCGTAGAACAAACTTTTTTAATTCGTGTTTTTATGACGATTAAAATGCCGTTGGTTGCAATAAATTTTATGCAAAATCCACTGAGATATCTACATTTGTTTAAGTTGCAAAATTGGTTTTTACATTTTACATTTACTTCTACATTACTTCAATGTTCGAGGATCGAAAAATTAAATTTTTTTAGTTATTTGCCATAAAGTGTTATTAACAATTGAAATATCAGTGATTGCGTAGACGTACCTTATAGGGAAGCTCCAGATCCTGGGTAATGGGTAAGTATAACTAACCCTTTATCTGTTTCAGCCAGTGGCGGCTCGTGATATTGTCTGCAGAGGAGGCTTGATATTCTGAAAGACAACTGATGTGCAATATGACTACAATTTGTACATTTCCCCACCACCCCTGAGGTAACGGCGCGTTACATTTTTTTGCCGTGGGTTGTTCGCCAGGATACCGATTCACGACTTGAGAGAATAGAACTAATAAAAGAATAGAATGAAAGGGAAATAGAAAATATGATGAGATGAAAAAATCATTCTCATAAAATTCTCGTTCCTACGACTTGAGTATCGGTATCCAAAGGAGCCCTACTATCCCACTTGTAATTAAATTATATAACTTTTAACAAAAATAAAAATAGTTTTGGTAAAAAAATTAAAGTGTTTTATTCTACAAACAAGAAATAGTATTCAATATCACTGCCAGGAGTGTAAAATTATAACGTTTATTAAAAATTAAAATAGTTTTGAGAAAGAAGTTATATGAAAAAAATATAACCATGGAACTCTATATTATGGAGAATTAAAAAATATTTCCTAAAAAATAAATAACACGAATAAATATTTTTTTCTAAAATAACAACTACCTGTATTAATCTCTGCTTTAAAGCCTAAATATTTTTATAAATGAGTGGTAACCTGCGATTTTCGAAACTAGCAAAATGGTTGATTACTTCATCATAAAATGAATCGCGTTTCTTCAATTCTGACAAAAGACGTTTTTCTATTGAAATAAGCGATACATTTGAGAGGCGGTCATGACTCATTTTGTTTCTAGTAAAAATGTTTTTATGCGTTTAAGTGCTGAAAATGATCATTCTACAGAAGCTGAGATTACCGGAATTGTCTCAAAAAATAGTGGCGTTATTCAAAAAGTTCTCTAATTTTGGGTCATAAGTTTTAAAAAAATCTAACAGCTCTCGTTTTTCGTCATGTCCTCGGAAAGAATTTTTTGTGAAGATAAATATATAACGGCATCTAGTAACCTCTTTAATATTTCCCTATTCTCACGGACCTTTTCGTTAAAATTTTCTATTTCTCTCTTATGTGCAGAATCCAAGAATTTTACAATATTTTGTTTACCAAACATTTCGAATTTAATGCAAGATGAAATATGCTGCTGGGATTTTTCGTGCCTTTCTAAACGTCGCGACAAATTTTGCAAATTATTAAACCCGGCCCTGCCCCAAATTGAGGATCGATCATTAGTAAATAATAAACCTCTCCAACAATATAATTTGTTTCTAACTGTTGATGCCATTAACCACTCGACTTTTTTATAATTGTTATCACAAAACCCTCTGTTTTGTTTACCACTTTTAAAAACTAACGAAGGCATTGCTGGTGTAGGCCTAGCATTTCTTTTAATTCTTACCTTTTCGTCATAAGTAAGAGTAGTAAATCCATTTAATAACAAATAATCCACCACGTCTGGACAACAAGACATATTTTCACCTAGAGCACTTATTTTTAGCCCGCCTATCAAATGTTTTATGTATTTTTACGTCAACTTAACCGGCTAAAACGCAACTAAACAGTTCGTTTTCTTTGTGAACCACCAGAACGAGCTGTGCACAATGTGCACATGCGCTGTAAAGAACTGACGTCGGAGGCTGGCTTCCTTTGGCTATTCGAAGTGCTCTGCTATTTTACACAGCGCAAAGAAATTCAAGGTCATTCATGTTATAAATAAATGCATTAAAGTTGGAAGCTATTTCGTATTAGCCTCCAGCGAACCGCAGTGTTCGTTCAGTAAAAGACCGGCCGACCGGGAAATATGCATACAAAGACTATCCGGACTGTAACGTTATAGGTATGTTTGCGGAAAGGAAATGCAAAACTTTTATATATACACTGAAAATTAATTAATGAATTATAAACAATAAAAAATATTGAAAATTGAGATATACCTAATTGAAATTTCTTAAGATAGACTTTTGAAGATATGGTGGTTCTTCTAAGGGGAGGCTCAGCCTCCCCTGACGAGCCGCCACTGGTTTCAGCCCGATCTGCAAGCCACACCGCAAGGAGACAATGACCAAAAACATCCAATTACCCGATCCCGGGGGTACCAAGCAAACAACCAGCTCGGTATCCTTACCCTAGCCCGTGCCGGCCTCTGATGCTAAGAACGCGTCTCTGGCCGAACACAAGCCCGAACTACACAGTTCACACTTCCTTCCGATGAAATCGGAGCACATGATGCCAATTGGCACCCTGGGCTTCCGACTAGTCAACACCCCCAAATCTCTTTCAAACTCCGAGAGGGCTCGGAACAACCGTTCCCTCTCACGGCAGACGAAAGACGCTCCCGGCAGCCTATAAATGCCAGCGAAGAAAGAAGACCAAGACAGAAGGCGCCAGAAGAAACGACCCAGCTGGCAGGGCCCAACAGCCAGGACCAGGGGAGGTTTGCTAACATCGCCAATACCGTTCGCATTTGCGGGGGGGGGGGTAGGCGAAAAAGCAGGCCCACCCCTTACGAGGCCGGTCCAGGTCTACAGCGTTGATTGGGACCGTCATCTTTAGTGAAAAAATTGACGGGTCAAACGTCTTTCTACGGCCTTTACAAGCGATGACATAAGCAAAAAACTAAGTTGTCAATTTTTTTTTAAGTTAAATAACAATTGAAATCGCCATTTTGAGTGGTCAACACTTTTTTTCGAATTCCTGAGGAAATTTTGTAGGGGATAGACCAATTTTTAGCTACTCCCAAGACTTTCCGTAACATTTTCCTAATTTCCCCGGACTATTTTTTTATGAAAAATTATTCTGAAAATGATCTAACTGGAAACGTTATTTTTGGGACAAAACACATAGAAAGTGGACTATATTTTTATACAATATCGTTATTTTATCTCCACATCACAGCGTTTTCACCATAGGTAGCCGACATAATTTGCCGGGCATTGAAAAATCATTACTTTTTATTATAGCCTTAATTAGTGATCGACAAATTGAGCCGGTAAGCGGAAAACAATCATAAAGCAAATCCTGCACATCCGCGTACGTACGAATCCTGCCAAGGATAAGAACCTGCGAAGGTCCGAAATTGCGAATGCAATTACCTTTTATGTATTGTTTCACAATAAGTGAATTCTCCACAGCGTGCAGCGCGAAATCGCGGGCCTTGAGCGACGACAATGACCTGACAAAAATGATTTATAAGAAAATATCATTGAATAGCCGTAGAAAAGTGGGGAAGCTCTTCGCGGCGGCGGTTTATGGACGAAGCCTTTTAAAAAAGTCGTTTCCTGACTACAAATTATCTAATCATCATACATTATAGTGACGATTAATTTAGTTCCATGAAACAATGTATTGATTATATTATTAGTTCAGTCAACACATCGTACAGCGTGCCCAGATTTCGAATCCACCGTCCAAAATTCTGACGCTTCATACCTATGCACTGCTTGGATGTAGACCAGTCCCCAGGAGGTATTGAGCTAGGGTAGTGCTGCCAAACTACTTTTGAAAAAGCAGGGTTGGTAAAAATCACGATTTAAAAAAAAATCAAAAATCACAATTTAAAAAAAATTAAAAAATCATAATTTTTGATTTTTTTTTATATATATATAAACATCCTAATAATTGACATTAACAATGTATTAGTACCTATATTAACAAATATGGTTTTTGTTTAAACTTACAAATGGAATAAATTGTGTACCTTGTATCTATAATTGTAAAATAAGCTAGAACGCATATGCTGATTCGGAAAATGCAGTTTAGGGTATAGGAATAACGATGTAATTGACCACGCCCCGCTAGTTCCATAAATCGTGAAAGCAGAGGCACACGATGAATAGAATTTAGCACGGCATGAATTAAGGATGGGTGCGGACGTATTATTTTATACTGTATGCAACTCGTATGTAATGTGTCCCTTTCACTGATGGGATTGTCGCACTCTCCTAAGGCCGGTGAGACAAAATTCCAATTCATGAAAAAAGTATCACTTTTCACACTTGTAGCATAAATAGCTATTTTAAATACTCCAAGTTCAGGGTGCTAGGCCTCACATTTTCGCTTATATTAACGAGCACGCGTTTTGAAGAACTATTGCATCGCTAACAACAATGTCACTATTGTTTATCACAAATCAAATGGTTCTACATTTTTAAAATTAGGACGCTAACCTCACGCACATTACATTCTGTATATTTTATCGCCCATCAGACAGCCCACATTTTGAACGAAGTTCTGTTACTCTCTTTCTCTCTCAATAAGAAACAGACTATAGTGTGTTTTTTTTCACCTTAAAAACCCTATTTTAAATGAATCATCATAGGATGCAAGTGAAAGGAGACAAGCAGTCACGGGCAGTTACTAAAAAAAAAATCTGTTATTTATTAATAATACAATGAGCATGAGCACCTTTAACACAACTCAGTAAGCAATAATTGTTTTTCTCAGAAAAAAGCCGTCTGAATTTACCGTACCTAGATCAACTTCATATCGAGGACATTTTTTTCTTCACATATAAATTTAGAGGAATTATCGAGGACAAGCAAATACTCGAACCATTATTCTACTTCTTGCTGGTCCGGTATTCCACATGTAGCTTTTTTTCGGTCGTAAAATTTGATGATACACCGCTTTTCGTGTCCGATTATCGTTATGGGGAATAATAACCAAAGCATTGTGCCCGAAAACCGCCTAGAACGATATGCAGGACCAGTTTCTTGTCATCAGATAACCATCTTAAATGTCGTAACCTGCTAGTATAATTTTTAGTGAAGGAAAGAGGTGAATTTTGAAGAGATTTATTTAGGTACGGTACAGATACAGGGTGGTCTCGGTCCAACACTGTTAGATTATATAAAAACGTGACTATGAAGCGTCGAATTTATGTGTGAAAAAATCGACCTAAAATTCAAATATTTCAATAATTTCGAAAACGCAACCTTATGTTTTCGACAGATTATTTATCATATTTGTGAGATAATTAGTCGTGTTTCTATAAATATAGGAATATAGGTATAGTAGCCTAATATAATTATTAAATTCATGATTTAGTTTTCGTATTATCAGTATTATTACACATTATTATATTAATCTAATAATTTGGTTTATTTGCGATTATTCATGTTAACAACATAACCTTAAAAGAAAGCAGAATTAATATTAGTCTGTCACTTTTCTCGAATAATTGGTTATAATAATTCTATACAGGGTGAGTAAAATTGATGCTCATCATTGGGATCTCGGAAACCGTAAGAGATGGAGAGTCGGTTAAATGGGGGCAAAGGTATGCAATATAGTACTGAATAATATGGCATAATGAAATCAGAAATATTTTGTTTATTTTATTGCACTTATAACAAATCCAAGAATACTTTCTTAGAGCACTTTACGATTTTCTACACGCCTACAGTATGAGTTTTTTTTAGCGACGTTACGTTGCCTTAGGACCATCCTCAACTTAAAGTTTTAAATACGGACCTGGAGTTTTTACATCATTCTCGGACAGCATTTTGTAATACGAAATCAGTGAGATGTCGCTCTTAAATATTTTCCAACATTTAAGGTAGTTATATCGCGAGAGGTTCGACATCTGTTAGCGAATCGATATATTTGACACGCGTGAGGGGGGAGAGAGTTGGGAAAGATTTAGCAACACGGCATATAATTTCTGACGCCAGCTGATCGACTTGTCACTAATGTCAATATATTTTTACTTTTTTTAATAAATTATTGGAAAATATATTATTATACATAGGTACAATAAATAAAATCGGAATGGAAATTTGTAAATTTTCTACCTTCTTATAACTGCATTTAAAATAAACGCAAAGTATTTTCAAATATCCGCGCCAAGTACTTGAAATAGTGCGACGTTGCCACGTCTACTACTTATGTTCTCCATTCAATAATTTCAATAATTTTCGGGTATCTGTCATTACGTTATTTTACGGTGAATCATATCGATATTTATACCTACACATGTTTCGACAGTAATTAAGTTAAATTTACCTCGTTTTTGAGATCATTCTTAAGTGCAAAATGTTAAATGTCGATAAAAACTGCGAACTTTGAGCGAATGAATCTCGAAAACGGAACGGTAAATGGAGTTCAAATTTGATCAGAATGTTTATTGATATGTGAATTAAATTTGCAGCAAGTTTCATGACTTTCTTGTATAACGTGCGCCAATAATCTTGACTAAAGATGATGGTCCCGGATGATTAGGGGTCGAGCTTGAGCTCTTTGCCCCAATCATCGCTATAGACCTTGACCGGCCTCGTAAGGAGTGGGCCTACTTTTTCGCCTACCCCACCCGCATATGCGGACGGTGTAGGTTATGTTAGCAGACCTCTCCAGGTCCTGGATATTGAATAACGTGAATTGCGATATAACCACCTTAATTGGAATAAAACAACTAATCAATCAATCAATTACATCTTCTGTAACTTGTTACGCTTCGTTTTCTTCTAAATTACCTTTTAAAAAATTGTATCCATAAAAATCTATTAAAAAAACTGTAGTTCAGATTTTTTTCATTGTTTTCGTCTAACGCCTCAACCTCCTTAAGGCTTGTGGTATTTATTTAATTCCAATCTAAATTTCCTTTAAAATTATTTAAAAACATTTTTTGCCGAAGAATTGTTTCAGCTATAACATAAGTATACCATTAGTGTTTTATATTTTTCGACTTAAAAAAAGTGCACACATCCTTTTCTTGACGCGTCAATATGACTCAATTTATATATTTTTATACAAATAAATTACATACTTTAATGAGTCATTACTAATTTAAATGCACATTTATTTATTTTTAAGCGATTAGAAATGTATTTGTACTAATTTGTTTAAACAAATTATAACTTTATTTATATACGGATATTCTAACACAAACGACCCATTAGTTTCTTAGGATTATTAAATATGTACAACGTACATTTCGGACAACTGATAAGAATGACAGGCACGCCACCTTTGACCAGCCAGTATAAAATTATCCGTTATTTCCATCCAGTCCACTTCGGAATAATTAATTATCACAATTAACTGAGCAAAATTGATTAACATCGATACAGGTCAACAAATTATCTGCATTATTGTTGTCAACAACAGTAAGTCTTTAGAAAACACCAGACCTTTATCAAATGTGTGTTTATTTTATTATTCGTCATAGCAACGATTATATTCTTCATCATTGTAAAATTATCGAGGTTAAATTCCAAGTTTATTCAACTTTTGTGGCTTTTTCCCCTTATAATGCATTAGAGGTGTTTCAGAATCTCATGAGCCGCGAAATGCGCAAAAGGCAAAGTTTAATCTGAGTTATATGTATGTTTTTAAAGACACTGGAGGCTGCCTTGCTGTATACATAAACAAGAGCTCGGGATAAATTATAAACAATAAACATAATATTTTTAAGAAGTGTAACTTAGTCAACAGGACGGATTATGTCTCTGCGCATATGAAGGTCACAGCTCATGAGGTTTTAAAACACCTATAATTTCGAGTTAATTGACTTTTTCGCGGTTCGAGAGGAAAAGTACAAAATAATTTATTAGACTAGCGAAACAAACGCCACATCTAGAAATGCTGGGATTAGCTGCCATTCATTTATTTATTGGTACTCCACGACCTACATAAAAGTGCACAAGAAAACATTTGAATTTTAGTTAGTTAATGGATTAAAAGAATGTAGAAAATAATATTACTTTCCTCCATCGTTTCTATATTAATCATTTTTTTCGGATAACCCTGTATACTTTTATCAAAGATTAGAGAACTAACAAGATAGGACAGTCAGACGGACAAGACGAAATAAACGAAGACAGCTGTGAACTCCAATTTAAAGGGAAGTGTGTTTTATAGTACAATTAAATGAAGCTTTAATAAAACTACTATACCGGGTGAGTCACGAATTGCGCTCGCCCCGATATTTCCTAAAATATTTGGAATAGAAAATTGAAATTTGGAGACCTTATTACACGACTAAAATGCCATCTTTTCAATAAAAAACCAAGTTTGGTGCACATCCGGTTTGACCGGAAATGCCCACAACTTTCGATTTTCAAATGAAACACCCTATATATTTTTACATTTTTGGAATCTAGAGGAAATTTTGAATACAATACATCTATTTTGGTCACTTTTTGATAAACATTAAAAATTTTATTAAAAAATCTATTTCTGAATCGAGAGTGCTGTGGTGCCCAAAATATATTTTAGTTTGTTTGCTACGTTACTATAAAAATAAAAAAAGCAATATGATTGCATTACTTAATTCTCTAGAGGCGTTTAAAATTTTTAAATGTGATTTTTACCCACTAACTCGGTTTTTTAAATGGGAATTTAATTGTTCACCAACATTTTTAAATACCTCATTTTCATACGAATCTAATGATACCAAAATTTTGAAAATCCGCTCAGAAATATTTGAGATTTCAGCCAAAATACAATGCAACCTAGCTCTTAGAAACATGCGGCTAATAGATAATAGATTAGTGGGCTTTGGAAACTAAAATGGCACATTTCTGTGTAAATCTGGTAACCTAATAACATTGGAAAAATCATAGCAGCCATTGAATGTAATAAAACAATATCAGCTGTCAGACAGATACAAAATAAAGCGTTGCGGAAATCTCTTTGAGTGAAAATTAAAAAAAATGAATAATTTTAGTAGAAATGAAAAGGTCGATATGTTACTGATATATGGAAAGCGTCTCAAAAATTCAACTGCAGTTGCAGAACTGTATCAGCAACGATATCCCAACAGACGTCATCCAAGCAGACACTTGTTTGCCAGAGTGGAACAAGAATTAAGAAACGAACCCAATCAACAAGATGACCATCAAACATTTATTGTAAGTGAGGACAAAGAAATTGATGTATTAGGATTTGTGATGGTACACCCAACAACATCAACAAGGGAATTGTCAATGGAATGTGACATTAGTCAGTCTTCGGTTTGCAGAATTTTAAAGAAACATAAGTTTCGGTCTTATAAATACCAAATACACCAACATCTTTATGGAGATGATAACGACAGGAGGCTAGTATATTGCAACTGGTTCTTAAATGCAGTACAACAAAACCCAGGTTTTCCTTTTCATATTCAGATGAAAGTAGATTTACGAACCAGGATATGTTTAACAGAAATAATACTAGGTACTGGGCTCAAGAAAATCCGAGGTTGGTAGGGCGGGGGAATATTCAGGAAAGATTTGGGTTTAACTGTTGGCTTGGAGTACTTGGAGATCGAATAATTGGACCCACATTTTTTGATGGAACACTTACTGGCGAACGATATTTATTCTTTTTACAAAACCAGACAGCAGAATTTCTTGACTTACTTCCTCTTGCCTATTTACAAAATCTGTTTTTCCAACAAGATGGTGCTCCCCCACATAATTCCAGAAGAGTGATGGAATATTTAAACAACTTGCATGGTGAACGCCTTATCGCAAATCAAGGTCATATCAGGTGGCCTCCTAGGTCACCTGACTTAACACCCCTCGACTATTATGTATGGGGCACTCTCAAAAATAAAGTTTATAAAACTTCTTCAAATACCCGTGAAGAGCTGCAAAATAAATTTGTACGGGCTCTTAATGAAATAACGCCGGCTGAATTGCGTAGAGCCATTCAAGCAACCGTACGTAGAGCCGAATTGTGTATAGAAAAAAATGGTGGACATTTTGAACAATATCTATAAATGTCAATTTATGGTTTAATTATATTAATTATTTTAAAGATACCTACTGTTATCTAGTTTAAGTTTAATTGTTCAAACGGAATTGATTTTTATTTATTTATAGGCCCGATATTTATGTTCATTTAAATAAAACTCTGAAAACCGAACTGATATCGCATTCTATTCCAAATGTCCTTGTGGATGTAATTGTATTTACCTCCACATACCTATGCTAAACTTAATTGTAACGTTCTTTGCGCTCACAATTATTAAATGTTTGATAGCTCAAGATTGCCTATAACTACACGAGTCTGTCTGACAGCTGATATTGTTTTATTACATTCAATGGCTACTATGATTTTTCCAATGTTATTAGGTTACCAGATTTACACAGAAATGTGCCATTTTAGTTTCCAAAGCCCACTAATCTATTATCTATTAGCCGCATGTTTCTAAAAGCTTGGTTGCATTGTATTTTGGCTGAAATCTCAAATATTTCTGAGCGGATTTTCAAAATTTTGGTATCATTAGATTCGTATGAAAATGTATATTCGTATTTAAAAATGTTGGTGAACGATTAAATTCCCATTTAAAAAAACCGAGTTAGCCGGTAAAAATCACATTTAAAAATTTTAAACGCCTCTAGAGAATTAAGTAATAAAGTAATGCAATCATATTGCTCTTTTTATTTTTATAGTAACGTAGCACACAAACTAAAATATATTTTGGGCACCACAGCACTCTGGATTCAGAAATAGATTTTTTAATAAAATTTTTAATGTTTATCAAAAAATGACCAAAATGGATGTATTGTATTCAAAATTTCCTCTAGATTCCAAAAATGTAAAAATATATAGGGTGTTCCATTTAAAAATCGAAAGTTGTGGGTATTTCCGGCCAAACCGGATGTGCACCAAACTTGATTTTTCATTGAAAAGATGGCATTTTAGTCGTGTAATAAGGCCTCCAAATTTCAATTTTCTATTCCAAATATTTTAGGAAATATCGGGGCGAGCGCAATTCGTGACTCACCCGGTATAATGATGGTACTAAATTTTCATAAGGCTTCTGGAAATGTTTGTATAATTATTCTGTAATGGTACCAATAGGTGTTACAAAATATCAACAGCGACTGAAATATTTTATAAGATGGTGCCAATTTTGCATTTATAGCTGCTGTGAAAACGTTATGAAAGTGTTTTTGAGAGTAATATTATTTTACAAAATTTGTGTCAGGAACATTCCTACAACTTTTATAAAATATCAAATTGCTAGTTGGGTATAGTCTATCTAGTGTAAATTTGAAAATCATAAAGGAATAGTTCATAATACCAGCGATGCCATAAGCGTCAATCGACAATTTTTAGAAACACTTTTTAATTATTGTAAGTATTCTATTACTTTATAATAACCGATAGGCATGCTGTAAATTATTTATTTATATTCATTATTTATTTACAATAATTAATGTTAGTTTAATGAACAACTCCATAAATGATTTAATAAAAGTAAATAAATATCATTTAACCTACGACTATGCTACCGGCAATGTTAAGAATGAACCAAGAGCAGGTAACGGACTTGTAATGGTGAGCCAGGTAAACAATCAACTACTTTCGATTGTGGAAAGCGCATAACACATCTGGTTAACGATATTCATATATAGACTAAACCCGGAACTAATTTGGAACAAGCCGATTTCTTCGGAATTGTATTCTATGACTATCCAGGAGTCTCTGAATGAACATCCCAATAAATCCGCCGTGCAGAAATATAAACAAAATGCGGCGCCATCTTGATATTAGACACTTTTCTCCTTAGATCTATAATAGCCAACATGGATGACTGTTTAGGAAAAAAAAATTAAAGAGGCAACATTTTGAGAGAAAGAATTAAGCTTCAATATGGTTAATTCAGAAGAATTGGATCCATATTCATAACGTTATTTTCTTAGAATCCCGTCTTCTTTCATATATCAAAATTTATTATCAAGTTTGTAAATCTCCCTGTACAAGAAAGTCCAAATGCAATATTAGGTTCGTTTCAGATTCTAACGTTGGACTTTAACCTCTCAAAATGAGAATACTACACAAAATGTCAATATCGTGCCGACAGAATATCAAATTATTAGTCATTGTGTTGAGATATAATTATAAAACGTCACAATGAACACGCAAAAATGCTTTGTATTAAACTTTCCACCAAAAAGGGACTATTGACTACAATGGAATGTTTTATTGAATGCATAAGTCCTAGAAGTCAAATTTTCAAAAAACGTGTATGCCTTTTATCTTCTTATCGACAGTTTATCCAGTATCTTGGTTCCTATTACTGTATAATGATAGTTCACCTTATATTTTCTCCGATAATACAAGATAGCGAGCTGACTAGAGCACGATATATTATGAAGTTATCTTTAAACAAGTAGCTTATGTTTGGAGAGCATCTGTAAATATCTTAACCTGGACAACTCATATTTCTTGTAGAAAGGAATGACTGATGATTAAGCCCACAATTGCGCACTTCTCTTTATCTACAATATTATCAAACACTAATAATTGAAAAAGTTCAACAGACTTGATGTTAAAATTTACAAATAATTATTAAATGTTTAGTATTTACTCGTGTCATAAATATATCAAGCCAAATAAATAGTTCTATAAATTAATCTATCAAACAAGACCACATTCCTGAAAATTATGTCAATACTGGGAATAATTATTTGGAATTTACAATCGACTACCGAAAAAAAGGCGTTCTCAATTCAAGTTTGTCCTTGGATAACTCTCAAATGAGATAAATCATATTTAGTATTTTCTACGTCTTTTTACTAGGTTATCCGCTATTTCAATCATTCAGAAAAGGGAGTTGCTACATGGACGCCGCGGCGGATATATACCATTTCTTAGCTGTCCGCCGCGCATGCGCATTCGCTTTTGCACGACTTATTGAACCGCCGCACAGAGAAATTGGAATGTTTTTATGCAATTTTCTGAAAAAGAAGGCGGGGGGACACCCCCCGCACCCCCCGTTTTTGTCTGCGACGCTAATACTGCCTGCGGCGCTGATAATTTATTAACAATTATTTAGCAAAATAAAAATCAACCTAACTAACCCAACTAGGTACCATCACATGAAAGAGATAAACTATTACATGAAAAAAAAAGAACATTTCTGTCGTCAAATCCAACCAGAATTTATGAAAAAGGATATCAATCGTTACAAAATATATAAAAAAAAAGTCCAGTGGGCAGTATTTGAACCCGAGACCTGTCGCTCCACAACGCGACAACGTTACGCATAGGCCAGCGATCCACGTGTGAAACATCGCTATAGCACGGAATAAATAGTGTCTAACCAAACCAATTGCCGCGGCGGACAGCTAAGAAATAATAGATGTCCGCCGCGGCGTCCTTGTAGACAGTCCCTTCAGAAAATCGTTCTCTGAATCATTATAAACATTTGGTTAAATACCATTTTGCATATTCACGAGCTTCTAGCAACCACGGCACGTGTGTGAAGAAAAGTCATGTAATTGGCGGAAGCACATTCTCGCCGAAGCAGAAAACGTATCGAGGGGCAAATATAGTAAATTTACGTTATAAGTCCGTTAGGTGACTTATTACAATACGAGTACCATTTTTATAAAACATGGGTAGGTGTTTATGCGCCATATTGTTTTCTCATTTACAGTAGTCTTTTACAGGACCGCTCCCCAAAGCTTTGAGTTTCCAGATGTATGAATTAAAAATATACATATTTTCTTTTTTGTACATTTTCAATTTTCCTTTTTTTACTAAATTTTTCTGAATAAAAGCTTTTTTATCATTTCTTTTTTAACTTTTTAGTGCTTAGCTCTGCACATTTTGTACCAACCAGGTTGCGCAGATGTGTGTTACACATATTGTATTCTACTCGTCAAACCGTTTCTTTTGATGGACATACCCAGGGGGTTCTCAAGAAAAAAGTAATCCGCCATCATGGGGCGTCTGCCATGTTGGATTTAGAATGACGTCACATAGTTTATCGTATTCGACACATGTGTAATATATCAAAGCTCTAGTTCAATTAGAACTAGTCGAAATTTTTATTGCAAGATTAGTTTACATTGTTACAAATTAAGCTAAATAAAAGCTTTTAAAATAGTAACATATATGAAAGTATAGAGGAATATATTATATAATTACTACTTGCATTTTATTTATTTCATACTGACTATTGTTTTTTGACGGGAACTCCTTGTAGTTGATTAAAAGGCAATATTGGTCAAAATTATTCGGAACAAAATATTAGTGGAAATTACCTTTGCGTTTTGTAATACGCCCCTGTCTAATTACACTAAAATTGATACATAATAATTCTTCTGAAAATATATTTGTTCTATAAGCGTTTTCATAGTTATAAATATGATTTATATAGGATGGACGCCACAATGTTGTTTATGTTTGAATTATTCGTATAGTGGCCATTTTGAACTTTAAAATAAAAATAGTTGCAAAAAAAAAGAATTATGGTGATATAACCATTTTAGCAATAATCGATTATTGTGAAATATGTCATCTGCGAAACACAGTTGGTGCTATACCACAAAAAGATTGAATACAAAAATTTTATTTTAACTATACAGGGTGATTCACGTAGGCCATTCATTAGAAGTTTTTCAACTTGCAGTTGGATTAGAAACTTGAAATTTGGTATGCAGCCATAATCGATCATGCCCATTCTATCTAAAATATTTTCAGTCCTCCAACTATACAGGGTGTGCCAAAAATTGGTACCAACTTTCTTATTTTAAATGGAAACCTATATTTTTCTTTACATGGTTCGATTGGTCTTCTAATTCTGAGTTTAGAGAACCTAAGTTATGTTAACTTATCTATTACAATTTTTGACATATGTCCAATTTATTGAAAAAAATTGCCGCTGTAGTAGTTTACGAACAAATTTGTATCTCGCAAACCTTTCAAAATTATGAAACCAAATTTGTGAAGCAGTAAGCTGGAAGTCCAGGCTAATTTTTGATGTTCCATCGGTGGTCCCATTTTGTACCATATGGGCGCAGTCGATTTTCAAATGTCGCAATAAAAAATTGTCAAAAAGTCAATTTTTTCAAATGGCACTTACTATTTTTTTTCACACCATTCGAAGGAAAATTGAATTTTAGGGTGAGTTACTTAAGTATTCCCTATACCTAACTTCACCCCATATCGAGTTATTCAATAAAAATCAAGAAATACTTTATCTTTCCGAGAGATTCCTTACTTCATCAAGTATACCATGGAAACAAAAGACAGTTGTAATAATTTTTGAAGAAAAATATGGATTCTTATTTAATTACACACAACACCAACAAATTATTATTAACGAACAAGAACAATGTTGACGAAATTCTGACGTAAATGTTCAATGTGACCACCATATATTTTTGTTCAAATATTCTCTTATTCATTCTACTTTCAACAGATTGCGTACCTAGCACATCTTTGCCACTACCATTTCTGACGCCAGAAATCAATGCAAAATTGAATTTTAGGGCCACTTTTATTAACATTGTGTATGTTTATCTCGTTTTTGAGTTATTGGCATTTTTTGAAAAAAATTTTGTTTTTTTTTCTCAAGGGTAGCGGCTTTGGAAACAATCTTTTTTTTTTTTTTTTAATCACTTATTTAACGTCGGCCTATTTCCGCTACCAAGGCCAATCACCGACGCCAGGAGACGAGCTACCCCCAACCTGGAAATTTTGCCGAACCTCTTCTCTATCGAAGAGTAGGGATCTTTTACTTGCCTAACATTTAATAGACAAGGGACCGACTGCTTTACATCCCCTCCGAAGGATGGTATATCCACTATGTAACCCCCGCCTAAAGTTACATACCTTCTACGCATGCGCTGATATACAAGCCGTTAGAAGACGGAGCGAGAACGCTGTTTCCCTGGAGAGGCTCACCCATCCAAGTACTAACCGCGCCCGACGTTGCTGCATTTGCGTATCGAAATACGAGTATATGCAGACGTCTCTACGCTCGCTCCTTGGAAACAATCATTTCATTTTAATTTTTATTCAAAAATCGTATTGAAATAATACATAATAACAACAAATAAACAGATTAACAAAATAATTATTTCAATACAAATGCTCAATGTGTGCACCGTTTTCACTGACAGAATTTCGTCAACATTGTTCTTGTTCGTTAATAATAATTTGTTGGTGTTGTGTGTAATTAAATAAGAATCTATAATTTTCTTTAAAAATTATTACAACTGTCTTTTGTTTCCATGGCATACTTGATGAGGTAAGGAATCTCTCGGCAAGATAAGGTATTTCTTGATTTTTATTGAATAACTCGATATAGGGTGAAGTTAGGTATAGGGAATGCTTAAGTAACTCACCCTAAAATTCAATTTTCTTTCGAATGGCGTGAAAAAAAATAGTAGGTGCCATTTGAAAAAATTGACTTCTTGACAATTTTTGATTGCGACATTTGAAAATCGACTGCGCCCATATGGTACAAAATGGGACCACCAATGGGACATCAAAAGTTAGCCTGGACTTCCAGCTAACTGTTTCACAAATTTGGTTTCATAATTTTGAAATGTTTGCGAGATACAAATTTGTTCGTAAACTACTACAGCGGCAATTTTTTTCAATAAATTGGACATATGTCAAAAATTGTAATAGATAAGTTAACATAACTTAGGTTCTCTAAACTCAGAATTAGAAGACCAATCGAAACATGTAAAGAAAAATATAGGTTTCCATTTAAAATAAGAAAGTTGGTACCAATTTTTGGCACACCCTGTATAGTTGGAGGACTGAAAATATTTTAGATAGAACGGGAATGATCGATTATTGCTGCATATCAAGTTTCAAGTTTCTAATCCAACTGCAAGTTGAAAAACTTCTAATGAATGGCCTACGTGAATCACCCTGTATATTTTTAATTTTGATAAATATTCGTTATTTTTAGAGATAGATATTCAATTTTGAGGAAGAATATTACTTCTCTTTTTTATTGTAGGGAATATAGCCCCCCCGTTCTTTGAAATTCATACTGAAGATTGGAGGAAGTCGTTACTACCCCCCGGGCCCCGATTTTCTCTTGACGGTCCTGCCTAAAAGTGCTAAAAAGGCCATTTCTGCCTGTATTCGTACCCTAGTAACTAGATAACGATACGAGATAGAGTAAAGCGGACCAGGCAATCTCATTCAGCTGTCCAAAATCTTCAAAAATCTATAGTAACAATAAAAAAAAATAGATGGCGCACAAGTAAATCAGACCTAAATACCTAGTTCCATAGGATCTTGACACGCTGAACATAATACCGTTACCCGTTTGCTTTGCGAGGTCAGGATTTTGAGAAAACAACCTCAAAATGGATAAAATAATATTTTTATAACATGCAAAACGGGTAGCGGCATTTTATTCAGCGAGTTAAAATCCTATTTTTTAACAAAATCGATCAATAAATAAAAAAGTTATAAATTGTTTAAATAAAAAAAAATAATTTTTTAATGTTTTGTAAATAAACAAATAATATCTAAAACCAATATTATTTACAAAAAAAGACTGCGAAGAGTATCCTTTAGAATGTGCAACAATTATATAAAAAGTGCAGTAAATCGGCGAAGAGCATAATGGTTAGCTTGTATACAGGGTGTAATCAGTTTCATGTCATTAAAAAAAACTGGTAATGGGGACCGACTAGACAAACAAAAAACCTTTATGACTTTTCCCTCTAGGGGCGCTTTGAAAAACACTGATCTAGGTTAACATATTTAATATTATGGTAGACAACTATTGAGAACCACTGCTTTTCTTGGTCGATGGACTTGTACTTCCCAATTATACAACTTTTAAATTGTCATAAAAAAGTGATGGCCGGCACACGCGGTGTCAAAGGATCATAGACCGCATTTGATGTACCGCCTCAACTGAACTGAGGCAAGTATAAAGAGGTAAATAATTCGTTCTCTCTTCGTGCACAATTGCAAGCAAATAATGGCCATAGAGGTTTAAACAGGGCATTTCTTTACATGTGTGTTTTTTAATTTGGAACAAAATATTGGATTGTTTATAATTTAGAAAACTTAAATGTTGTTTATTAACATTTGTAACGTAAATGAGTGTCCTTGGTTAAAAGCTCCTACCTACCTAAATGATTCAAAATCTGCATCTGTATCAATACACAGTTCGGTACGTCGAATTAAGTACATACGCACTTCGTTCAACACTAAACACTAAACTATCAACTAACGTTGTCAATAAAGAAAAATAAAATAATAACTTTGTACAAAAGCCAAAAGGAATACAAAAAGAACGAATAAGTAAGTTGTGTCTGTACGTAATCAAGAATTTGATAACTTGAACGGTAAGTCAATAAAATAAATCTTAACTATAAATACACAATGACGCGAAATTCAAAAATAACAAAAACAACGAACGTGTGTACATAACGAAACACCGACACGGCAGTAACTAAAATATTGCACAAGGGAGAGTTAGAGTATAGTTTTCTTCAGATCAGATCTAGACCTAAACCTACCTCAATATTCCAGCAGTTCTCAAAAAAATTTATTGAAAATTTTCGAAATTTTTGTTTATTTTTTTTCTCCAAAACTATGAGCTTTAGACCCCTTATATAAGGTTTTTTTGTTTGTCTTGTCGTTCCCTACCACCAGTTTTTTTTTAATGACATGAAACTAATTACACCTTGTATAATTGAGAAGCTTCGGTTATGATTATCAAGGTGAAAACATTCTAACAAGCGCGTCTGAGTATGCCCCTCATAAATTGTGAAATGGCTCTTTGACATCGAACCCTAGCAATTAAAGAAAGAAGTCGGAGCGTAAAAATTACAGAACATTTTAAACCATTTACACACACACGCACTTAAAATCAGATAAACCAATAGTTCTATCATACGATGGTTTCTTTAACGACCACACCTTGTGGATACCCCCTCCTCCCCACACGGATAAGTCCAAGTTTACGTGAGAGCCAACACAAAATTATGACAAAACCAAATTGACCATGACTTATTTTTTAATGAGCATAAACATAAACAGCGGCTATGATTTCCGCTGGCAGATATGTCTAATGCCAATTACATCTATATTTATTGTTATTATCATAATTATTATTCAGAACGTATAACAAAATGTTGTATATTTATGTGTTGCAAGCAGCCTATACGGAGTGTGAACACGCGGGCCGGGTGAAAGCAGTCTTGGTTAATTTATACTTTTTACTTTTATTTAAAATTAACTAAGAAAAGAAAGTTTTTATTATTGATGTAATCTCGAATAAAGATCGTAGGCATACCAATTATTGTACTTACTTGAAATTATTGTACAATACGAATTATTATTTAATTAAATCCTAGAAGAAATATGACTACCTACAGGTTGCACAAATACTTGTGAATAATAAATTTTGAGTTTTTTTCGTTTGCCCCCTAAATATTTTCGGAGCACAAAACTTATGGAAATTGGGTTTTAGTAGGATCGTCCCAATGGGCTTGTTCAGCATTTTTTTTTTTATTTCACAAATCGAAAGTGCAAGTATAAATTAATGGATCTGCAAAATATCAGAATCTTATTCGCACGTTTAGTATCTTAAAAACCATTACAAATTTCCATCTCGCGAAAATGGGGCGTGGCCAGGCGCTACGTCACTATACGCATAGACTCGGCGATCTCAATAGACTTGATGCTCCTTATTGGTTATAATTATAAGTGTTTTCGAAGTATTGTTTGTTTTGCTTACTACTTGACAGTAGGGGAGTACAATTTGGTGAAATGTCAAAAAATTACAATTTTCTCTCGCTCCTGCCAGAACGAATTTTCGATTTCGACCCTGCAATTTACGATTATAATTCATCGCCGACCTTCTCCTTTCCGTAGACACATAGAACGAACTTCCACTCGACGTATTTATTTAGTTACCAGCGTTTAAAAATTCCATGTTCTTCGACTTTTCAGGTTAAATTTGAAAGGTCCCAGAAAGCCATTTTTCTTACGTCACTTGCGTATAGTGACGTCACAAATGAGCGCTCGGTTTTTGCAACTATTACTAAATTCAACTCTTTATATCTCGAGAACGGAAAAAGTTAATAATACGAAATTTTAAGTGTATAATGAGAATATCGAGTACTATATGAAAAAGTATAAAAACCATATAAAAAGAATATCATGGAACAAGCCCATTCTTGGTTGAATTCAGTAACCTCATAAACACAAAGTTATACATTGATTTTTACTTTTTTTATAGTTCTTTACTAATCGACAGATGATTGACAGCCTCCAACTGTCAATATCATTTATTTGACATTAAATTTGCTGTAGAGTCGTGAAATAAAAATTGCAAACGAGTCCTCTTCAGAAATGTCCAAAGAATATGAATTAATTAATATTGCTTTAAAACAATTGGAAAAATAGAACAATATTAACACAAACTAGAATGCAACTAATAACAAAAATCGCAAATGAATTGAACAATAATAAACGTAAAAAATAAGCGATGCTCTACTTTTGCCCCCTTAGGGTGGTTGGTGTCATAAAAGGGGCTCATGAAGCTTTGGTTTAAAAAAGAATTACTACCTCCAGACAATTCTGGTAAGGGATTAGGTATACGGACGTACGAATGTTATTTTACTCCATTTTGCCGATTCTATTGCAAATTTAGAAAAAAATGTCTCTAACATAAGAAATACATAATCTGAATTTTTATTTAATCAAAATTATTGTAGGTACGATTAGATATATCAAAATTTTACAAGAATAATTTTCTGTTAATGGGATTCTGCTTATCTTGATGTACCTATTATATCATTCATGATGCTTAATTATATGATGAAAATGATTATTACTTCCACATCAACGTAGTGGAGTGGAAAGCATAATAATTTTCAAATTTTTGTTGTAATAGATTTAGAATGCCGTGAAACGTCGAGATTTCAAATTTGAGCTGAAAAAAATTTTCTATCGATCGGTCTAACTTTTTTCTTGCACGTTTTCTTGCGAATGGTTTAAGATATTGACTTGAAATTTGGTACACGTATATATTATAACGAGATCTAGAACTAGATTTTATTTTGAGCTTACTCCGGTGAAGGGTTGGGGGTAAATAGGGGTAAAGGAGGGGAGAATAAGTAAAGCAAGCTGGTAAGAGTTCATTCAGATTCTTGGGATTTGATGTATATATATCTACTAGAAACCAAGGCCTCAATTTTTTTTAAACGTTTGCCAGCCCCCACACCATCACCCCCACTCCATCACTAAAGGGGTAGTTAAAGTAAAATTGAGATATTCTCTTGAAATTTGGTACACGTATGTATTATAACGACATATGGAACTGGATTATATTTTGAGATTCCGTTGAAGGGTTACAGGTGAAATAGGGGTAAATAAGTAAAGCAAGATAGTAAGAGTCCAGAATCTTGGGATTTTGTGCATACCGGGTGTAACAGGACCATGGTATACCCCCTTTTTTCCTCTTCAGTTTTCAAGACATTTTTCAAACAAATTTAGGATATACTACATACATAATAAGCGGCACTTTTTACATACAATTGATTTTTCTTCACTTCCGGTATCGCCGGAAATGACACTAACTTTCGATTTTTAAATGGAACACCCTATATATTATTGCATTTTTTAATTCTGCATAATTTTCTGAATCCAACGATGCCAAATAAGTGACATTTCAAACATCACATTTTTTTTATAATATGATTTACTTCCACATCCACGTAGTGGATTGGAAGTATAGTAATCGCAAAAAAATTTTCAAAAATTTTTATTCGTGAAATAGGTTTAGAATGTCATGAAACGTCGAGATTTTAAATTTGAGCGAAAAAAATTTTCTGTCTGTCTGTCGGTCTGTCTGTCTAACTTTTTTTTTGTCCGCACGCTTTCTCCGGAACGGTTTAAGATATTGACCTGAAATTTTGTACACGTATATATTATAACGAGATCTGGAACTGGATTGTTTTTTGAGGAAATCCGGTGAAGGGTTGGGGGTTAAATAGGGGTAAATATGGGGAAATAAGTAAAGCAAGCTTGTAAGAGTACAGAAACTTGAAATTCGGTGTATGTACTAGAAGCCAAAGCGTCAGATTTTTTAATAATATTTTTCAACCCCCACCACCCCTACTGCAATTTGAAAAGGGTTGATAAAATAAAATTGAGATATTCATTTGAAATTTTCTACACGTATGTATTATAACGACATCTGGAACTAGATTATATTTTGAGATAATTCCGTTGAAGGGTTGGGGGTTAAATAGGGGTAAATAGGGGAAAATAAATAAAGCAAGCTGGTAAGACTACAGAAACTTCAAATTCGGTGTATGTACTAGAAGCCAAGGTCTCAGATTATTTCTAATATTTTCTAATTCTAATTTTCTAATATTTTTCAACCCCCACCACCCCTACTTCATTATTAAAAGGGTTGATAAAATAAAATCGAGATATTCATTTGAAATTTGGTACACGTATGAATTATAACGACATCTGGAACTAGATTATACTTTGAGATGATTCCGTTGAAGGGTTGGGGGTTATTTAGGGGTCAATAGGGGGAAATAAGTAAAGCAAGCTGGTATGAGTACAGAAACTTGAAATTCGGATGTACAAGAAGTTAAGGCCTCAGATTTTTTTTATAATATTTTTCAACCCCCCCACCACCTCTACCCCATTAATGGGGTTGACAAAATAAAGTTGAGATATTCATTTGAAATTTCGTACACGTATGTATTATAACGACGTCTGGAATTAGTTTATATTTTGAGATGATTCCGTTGAAGGGTTGGGGGTTAATTTGGGGTAAATAGAGGAATATAAGTAAAACGTTGGTAAGACTACAGAAACTTGAAATTCGGTGTATGTACTAGAAGCCACAGCGTCAGATTTTCTTATAATATTTTTCAACCCAACCACCCCTACTCCAATATGAAAAGGGTTGATAAAATAAAATTGAGATATTCATTTGAAATTTGGTACACGTATGTATTATAACGACGTCTGAAACTAGATCATAATTTGAGATGAT
Source organism: Stenurella melanura (assembly GCA_963583905.1). Taxonomy (NCBI): domain Eukaryota; kingdom Metazoa; phylum Arthropoda; class Insecta; order Coleoptera; family Cerambycidae; genus Stenurella; species Stenurella melanura. Next base: position 101,365,793 of record OY757317.1, read on the forward strand.
GCCGTTGAAGGGTTGGGGGTTAAATAGGGGAAAATAAGTAAAGCAAGCTGGTAAGACTACAGAAATTTGGGATTCGGTGTATATACTAGAAACCAAGGCCTCAGATTTCTTTCTAATATTTTTCAAACTCTACCACCTCCGCTTCATTATTAATGGGATTGATAACATCAAATTGAGATATTCACTTGAAAGTTAGTACACGTATGTATTGTAGTGACATCTGATTGAGATGACTCCATTGAGGTGGTAGGTTGTAAATAGTGGAAAATAAGTACGGTAAACTAGAAACTTCATTTTTAACGTATATGGTAGAAACCAACTCCTCAAACTTTTCTATGACATCTACCCCAAATATTATTAAAATTCTATGTCCAATAATTTCCACATACTAGAGTGCAAATATAGTCAAGATGTTTCCTTTAAAGTGACTTGGACGAATAATCTGGATGTGGAAGTAGTGATTCCTTAGGCAGCGGTTTTTTAGTTTTCCATTTAAGTGTGCCATGACGGTTCCGAGTTTTACACATGGTTCTGATTTATTCTAAATGACCCGATTAATGCTACAAAAATCGAAATCCCGTTAAAAACACTAAATTACGTGATTTATGAGCAAATAAAATTCACCAAATTGATTTTGGGGCAAAACTCATTTTTTTCAAATGGAACCATATCGGTACTGTGGTACCATTTATTAGTACTATTAATAGGGAATTTATTCATATGTCGAATTAAAATGTACTATAAATACAAACAAAATTACAGCTAAAAGAAAATAAGAAAACACAATTTTGTTCTAATTAAATAATGTTGAGAAGTAACTAAGGTGGCTTAGAAAACAATGAAATACCTATTTAGCTTGTCAAACATTTGTTGGTTTAACAGTGTTTTTATTGTGTTTTTAAAAATTGTATAAAGTTCTTGTTAATTGTGTTTAAAATGCCGCAAATTTATATAAGAGATTAAAAAGTGGACATGTTAATTATTTATGAGGAAAAATAAAAAGATGCAATTGCAGCTATGGACCTTTATGGCCGACGATATCCTAATCCTAGCGAAAAATTATTTTAAACGCGTTGAAAACCAATTCCGAAGAGAGCCCAACAATGATCCCGAAGAAAACTTCTTTATTGACGAAGGAACGGAAATTAATGTTTTGTCTCGAATAGAAGTTGATAAGACTGTTTCTTTAAGGCAAGTTGGGTTTGAATTGAACTTCAGTCACCAAACAGTAAGCCGAATTTTGCACAAATACCACTATAAATCAACTGCACCAGCATTTGTACAAAAGTGATTACGGACGTAGGATGGAATATTGCAATTGGATTTTGTATAATAACGTGCAGCCAAACAATGATTTTCTGGGACTGATTTTATTTTCGGACGAGTCGAGGTTTACAAATTTGGGATTATTTAACCGACAAAATACAAAATATTAGTCACAAGAAAATCAAAATTTATTATGGGAGGGTAACTTTCAAGTGCGGTTCGGTTTCAATGTTTGGCTTGGAATAATCGGTAGTAGAATCATTGGTCCAATAATATTTGAAGGACCTCTGACTGGTGTCAGATAGTTGAGATTCCTGGAAAATGAGATTAAGGGCATTTTAGATGAGTTACCTTTAGATTTAGGACAGGGAATGTATTTCCAACAAGATGGCACTCCTCCCCATAATTCAAGGAGGATAGTAATTGATTACCTTCAACGGAGATTCGGAGGAAACGTAATTTCGTCGAATAGTCCTGTGAAGTGGCGTCCAAAGTCACCTGATTTAACGCCCCTTGATTTCTTTGTTTGGGGTCATTTAAAAAATATTGTCTATGCAACCGCTGTTACAACCCATGAAGGCCTGGAGCTACGAGTAAGACGAGCAATTAATAGCATAACGGTCCAGCAATTGGCAAACGTTCTTCGAGAAACAGCTATGCGAGTTCAGAAGTGCATTGCCGTTAATGGACATCATTTTGAACAACTATTGTATGTTTTGTGTTAATTTTTTGTATTCCAAAACCACCTTATGTGTAACAAGGTAATTAGAACAAAATTGTATTTTCTTATTTTCAAATACTACGATTGAACACGATTTACGTTTTATTTTTATAATTTTTATAGTTTCTTAATGACTGCACAAAAAAATATTGCGTGCAACATGTTCGATAAGTGTTTTATGTACTTGCTTCATAAACAGCTTTTAATGTCTCAATTAAAAGTTAGGAATGAACTAATAGGTAGAGCTCTTTAATGATATGTTACCTAAACATAATAATCAAAAGTACCTACTTATAAAAGGTTTTCATTTGATTAAAACTCGTAGCCACATTATATTTCTCTAATAAAACCAGGTACCTAGTGAAAGTAATATCAAATTCCATAACGAATACTTATATCTTTGATGATACCCTTAATAGGCCGGGAAGTAGTGACACAAATGTCCAAGTAATTTTTTACCAGTATGGAACTCTTTCAGAGATCGAATTTCATAATGAAACGAAAGTGATAGCCTGATCGATGGACGTCGCAGTCTGAAATTAACGAGTTGTCATCTTGAAAACTCTAGCCTCCGCTTAATTTTTTATCAAATTGGATGGAATTTGGCGCAAAATGTTCGAGAAAGCGGGTACTTTATTCTCCTTGAACGGCGAGAACATTAAATGGCACGATACCGTCAAGTACCTTGGCGTTATCATGGATCGAAGCCTGACGTGGATACAAAACACGGAAGCGATAATACAGAAAGCGAGGACGAGGAGAAGTCTACTTTACCCTATGATAGGTAGACAGAGCCAACTCAAACCTGAGGAACAAGCTCACGCTTATCAGGACCCTCATTGCACCTATTCTGACCTACGCCTCCGTTGCCTGGGGATACCAAGCAGCCACCCATCTGAAGAGCATACAAGCCGTGGAAAACGTTGCACTTCGGTGCGCCGTGGATGCACCATGGTTTGTCAGAAACGCCGACATCTTCAGAGACCTGGACTACACCCCGGTAACTGAAGTCATCCGGGACAGAGCGAAGAACCTATACGCCCGTGCATCAGAGCATGGGAATCCGCTGGTCAGACAGGCGACTGACTATGATCCCAACGACGCTCCGAGGCACAAGAGGTCGAAGCTCCAGATCCTGGATAATGGGTAAGTATAACTAACCCTTTATCTGTTTCAGCCCGATCTGTAAGCCACACCGCAGGGAGACAATGACCAAAAACATCCAATTGCCCGATCCCGGGGGTACCAAGCAAATAACCAGCTCGGTACCCTTACCCTAGCCCGTGCCGGCCTCTGACGCTAAGAAAGCGTCTCTGGCCGAACACAATCCTGAACTACACAGTTCACACTTCCTTCCGACGAAATCGAAGCACATGATGCCAATTGGCACCCTGGGCTTCCGACTAGTCAACAGCCCCAAATCCCTTTTAAACTCCGAGAGGGCTCGGTAACAACCGTTCCCACTCACGACAGACGAAAGACGCTCCCGGGAGCAGGCCCACCCCTTACGAGGCCGGTCCAGGTCTACAGCGATGATTGGGGCAAAGAGCTCAAGCTCGACCCCTAATCATCCGAGACCGTCATCATTAGTCAAGAATATTGGCGGGTACTTTGTAAGGTAACTGCTGGTTTCACAATTAAGGTATTATATGCCAACTGACAGCTACCAGAACACCGCGAAAGTTTAAAAAATGTTAAAATTAGTTTAGTCTAAGTTTTTGTTTAACGGATTTTTATGACTTTAATGAATGTTGCTTGGAACGCCGATTACGAATTCAATATTTATTTTGGCCAAAAGTGGTCCAAGTGATTTACTCTTAGTGGCTCTAGTGAATTTATTTCTGATAAAAACTATTTATATCAATGAAATGTACAGGGTTTTATGGTTGTTTGGTAGCAGATTATTAATGTAATGGCCATTTGGGTCAAAAGTGGTCCAAATTCAAGATATTGGCCGTTAAAAAAAATTGACAGCTGTCAATTGGTATATAACCTTAATTGTAAAACCAGCAGTTGCCTCATAAAATACCAGCTTTCTCGAACATTTTGCGCCTAATTTCATCCAGTTTAATCAAAAATTGAGTGGGGGCTAGAATTTTGAAAATGACAACTCATTAATTTGACACTGTGCGTCGGGGCGTAATTGCAGGATAATCAATCAAGTTGTCGGAAAAAATACTTACGGATTTCAATCGATTTTTTACATAGAGATGCTTGTATGTTGTGGTAGTCAATAAAAAAGAATTCACAGATTTCGCAATTCACCATACATAAAATGATGCACTCTCGATTGCGACACCGCTGTATTTCGACCTTAAATGAAAATTGGTAACTTGACCCCCTGTGATATATGCAACCCATATTACATTTGCATATATCAGCAGTTGCAAATACGACAGTCTCACTCGAGCGCGACACCGCTGTCTTTTGACCTTGAACGAAAACTGATAACTCGACCTCCATATACGAACATAAACATTTCCAATGTTAAAAACTCGGCGAAAGCGAATTGCCATACCGATCGAGTAGGGCTAATATCCCGCCATGCTAATTAAAACAGGTTAATTTTTAAAAAATCACCATGCCATACCGCTTCAACGGTTCTAAATAGTCGTCATACTGCCGTAAAGAAGCAGATTTTTGGGACCAGTACAAAACGAACAAAATCGGTTTCGAGTCAACGAAGTCAGCACTTTTTCTCTTTAATAAATGGACTATAAACAGCGCATATTGGATAAAATCACTTGCAGGAGTGTAAACCTTTGATTTTCCAGCGATTAAGTATATACGTACATAACATTTTAGCAGAGTTGGCCATGGAAAACAAGAGTTTCAGTTATTCAAATGAAAACAATAGTTTTTCTATTAAATTAATTTTATTAATTAAACATATTTCATTAAGTAGGTAATAAATCTTTAACGATTGAAGTATCACAAATATAATAGTGTTCAAATTGTCTACCATTTTGGTCGATGCACAATTGATATCTCTTCTTTACTGATTTCTCGGCATTTAAGAGTTGTAAAGGTGTTATCCCAGCGATTGTATTTCTCATTCGTTGCTCTAAATCTTGACGCGTTTCTGGTATGGTTTTAAATATCTGGTCTATGACGAAACCCCAAATAAAAAAGTCCAAAGGACTTAGGTCCGGAGATCTTGCAGGCCATGGTATGGGCCTCCTTGTTCCCATCCACCGATCCTCGAACATTTGATTTAGTTTGTTCCTTATAACCGCCGCGTTATGGGCTGGTGCACCATCTTGTTGATAAAACTTTCGTACCAAATCGGCAAGGGGCAAGTCTTCTAAATATGGTTCAACAATGTTTTCCAAAATATTAACGTACCGTTGGGCGTTAAGGTTTTCGATGGGTGTGAAATTATCCACATCCACATTTTAAGGTAGGACTATAATCGATAAAGTCGTGGGCTTAGAGATTATTTTTTAAATTCGAAAACAGGTTTTTAAAATGCCACCATTTTAAATGTTAGACAGTTTCGAAATAGAAATATATATATAGGAAAACATATCAATACATTGTCAGCCCGCCTGGAAGGGTGAAATGGCGGTTGAAACACTTTAAAAATCAACAATTTTTTTAGCCGCGGTAGAATTCTAATTCCAACGTAGATTAATTAAGAACAAAAAAACGCACCAGAAAAATGCGTCGAAATTTTTTGTCAGCCCGTCTAGCAGGGTAAAATGGGGGTTGAAACACATTAAAAAATCAGCTATTTTCTTAGCCAAGGTAGAATTGTAATTCTAACGTAGATTAATTAACAACAAAGAAATGCATCAGAAAAATGCATTGAAATCATTTGTCAGCCCGTCTAGCAGGGTGAAATCGGGGCTGAAAGGTATTAAAAAATCAAATATTTTTTTTTAGCCACGATAGAATTGTAATTCTAACGTAGATTAATTAAGAACAAAGAAATGCATCAGAAAAATGCATTGAAATCATTTGTCAGCCCGTCTAGCAGGGTGAAATGGGGGTTGAAAAGTATTAAAATATCAAATATTTTTTTAGCCACGGTAGAATTGTAATTCTAACGTAGATTAATTAAGAACAAAGAAATGCATCAGAAAAATGCATTGAAATCATTTGTCAGCCCGTCTAGCAGGGTGAAATCGGGGCTGAAAGGTATTAAAAAATCAAATATTTTTTTAGCCACGGTAGAATTGTAATTCTAACGTAGATTAATTAAGAACAAAGAAATGCATCAGAAAAATGCATTGAAATCATTTGTCAGCCCGTCTAGCAGGGTGAAATGGGGGTTGAAAGGTATTAAAAATCAGCTATTTTTTTAGCCACAGTAGAATTTTAGTTTTAACGTAGATTAATTAAGAACAAAGAAACACATCAGAAAAATGCATTGAAATCATTTGTCAGCCCGTCTAGCAGCATATAGTGGGGGTTGAAATGCATTAAAAAATCAACTATTTTTTTTAGCCCTGGTAGAATTTTAATTTTAACGTGGTTTCATTAAGAACAAAGAAACGCATCAGAAAAATTCATTGAAATCATTTGTTAGCCCGTAATGCAGGGTAAAATGGAGGTTGAAATACATTAAAATATCAACCATTTTTCTAGCCATGATAGAATTTTAATGTTAACGTATATTAATTAAGAACAAAGAAATGCGGTCTGCAGAATAATGAAAATTGTGAAGAAGTTATTGTTCCTACACATTGTAGATCACCTGTATCCATATCCAGTTCAGATAAGTCAATTGGAACATGCCAGTAATCAGAAATCCGATCAACTTTCCATGATTATTGTTAAGTTGACTGATTTAATATATTGGAGGGATATGAAATGGGATATGAATTTTTTAGGAAAAGTCACGAATATAATAATTTTATTTGCAAATACCATGCATTATGTACTGAATTGAAATTGATGATTTTGTAAATCTTCAGGCACACAGTGACTGACGTATTTCATAGTTAACTGTAGTTTACAAGTTGTCATCCAGACCATTGCATTGGTAACAAGAAATATAAATTAATTGCTGTAAAAAAGTCAAATAAGGTAAATAATTTAAAACATACATTCTTTTAAGGTTTTCCAATTTACACGATTAATGGTATTTTGACAACACCGTTACATATTAACAGAAATGCGTCATAAATTTTAAAATCTAAAATTAAATGTGACACACATATGAGAAAAAGTATTGTGGACGGTCCGATTGCAAAATGTGGCTCATGTACAATCACCCTATTATACTTGGGCTATAAAATATCTCATTTTTAATATTTTGTATGAATGTCAAAACTACAACGTATCGTATCGGGTTCCGGATCTTAATAAGCAGTAGACGAAGTCTTCGCTTATAAATAATAATTTTAGTTTTTATTTATTAAGTATTTACATATTTTTTCATGTAAAGTAAGGAGGAGGATCCTTAAGGCCGGGTTTTCACCCCCTTCAATTTTTGGCGAGAATAAGTGAATTCGATTTTTTTAGACTTTGTGAATAAAAATAGGTCATTTTTCAGGTGAAACGAAAATTGTTAACGTCCCGCACCCCATTTTTTAGAAAGACCAGTACAGGATACTAATATGCCTTCATCGGGTTAAAATAGGTATATTAGATATGTATTAAAAATGTCAGAGACAAGAGCTGCTCTTATAAAAAACAGTCCTTTACTTGATAATGGAACAGACGATAATAAAAAATTCCAAATAGAACAGATAATTACTACGTCTATACCGTTATTCCCGATTGAAGCTGACTAGGATTACTAACTTTCATGTTTACTTGCTGCAAATGTTTATTTGTGAAGTATATATTAGTTAACGCATATTATATAAATATACACATTGAATGGATGTTTCTTAATTAAAGCACAGAGTGAAGATTTATAGAAAAGGTATAGGGACGGGGGTAAAGAGGGGTGAGAGGGTAAAAACTTTTCGTTTCACCTGGAAATGACCTATTTTTGTTCAAAAAGCCAAAGAAAGTCAAATTCGCTTAATTTTGTGAAAAATTGAAGGGGGCCGAAAACAGACCTTAGGGACCCTCCTTCTTTTAAAAGGAAACAGTATTTTAACGGCACTATGTAAAAACATATCTACATGGATGTGCCTTGAGAAAACTACATTAAATATAATTTTACATAATAGTAAAATAATTGTTTTACAACTGAGACACCTATTATATTAACAAAAGCGGACTAACAAAAACCAAGAAAGTATGACGAAATACACTATGAAATATATGATATATATATGAGTGCTTTTACCAAAATATGTGTTTAAAATTAATTCTAAAATATGCCAATATTTGGAACTGGTCTTCAATGAAATTCAGTTTTTTGACAAACTCAGTAGAGTTTAGACTTTTGTCTTACCACAGTGAATGTCACACAAACTGCAAGAGTCGTTATTTAAGGTAGTGCAATGTTTGTGAAATATTCGTTTACACAGTTTGCATTTTTGTGACGAAGTTTCGTTAGTGTTTCCACAAACCAAACAGACATCAGAGACACTGTCAGATGCTTTTAACAAAAACATTATAATTTCATTTCTGTATTCACCAATGTCAAATGGTGTTAAAAATGATTTCTGATTGATGTACTGGGCTGTAAAATATATTATATACACCCCACAATTAAAAGTATCTGTTTGTTTAATGTGTTGTTTAAATTGTATTCTTAATTAATCTACGTTAAAATTAAAATTCTACCGTGGCTAAAAAAATATTTGATTTTTTAATACCTTTCAACCCCCATTTCACCCCGCTAGACGGGCTGACAAATGATTTCAATGCATTTTTCTGATGCATCTCTTTGTTCTTAATTAATCTACGTTAAAATTAAAATTCTACCGTGGCTAAAAAAATATTTGATTTTTTAATACCTTTCAACCCCCATTTCACCCCGCTAGACGGGCTGACAAATGATTTCAATGCATTTTTCTGATGCGTTTCTTTGTTCTTAATGAAACCACGTTAAAATTAAAATTCTACCATGGCTAAAAAAAATTGTTGATTTTTTAATGTATTTCAACCCCCACTATACGCTGCTAGACGGGCTGACAAATGATTTCAATGCATTTTTCTGATGTGTTTCTTTGTTCTTAATTAATCTACGTTAAAACTAAAATTCTACTGTGGCTAAAAAAATAGCTGATTTTTAATACCTTTCAACCCCCATTTCACCCTGCTAGACGGGCTGACAAATGATTTCAATGCATTTTTCTGATGCGTTTCTTTGTTCTTAATGAAACCACGTTAAAATTAAAATTCTACCATGGCTAAAAAAAATTGTTGATTTTTTAATGTATTTCAACCCCCACTATACGCTGCTAGACGGGCTGACAAATGATTTCAATGCATTTTTCTGATGTGTTTCTTTGTTCTTAATTAATCTACGTTAAATATAAAATTCTACTGTGGCTGAAAAAATAGCTGATTTTTAATACCTTTCAACCCCCATTTCACCCTGCTAGACGGGCTGACAAATGATTTCAATGCATTTTTCTGATGTGTTTCTTTGTTCTTAATTAATCTACGTTAAAATTAAAATTCTACCGTGGCTAAAAAAATATTTGATTTTTTAATACCTTTCAACCCCCATTTCACCCTGCTAGACGGGCTGACAAATGATTTCAATGCATTTTTCTGATGCGTTTCTTTGTTCTTAATGAAACCACGTTAAAATTAAAATTCTACCATGGCTAAAAAAAATTGTTGATTTTTTAATGTATTTCAACCCCCACTATACGCTGCTAGACGGGCTGACAAATGATTTCAATGCATTTTTCTGATGTGTTTCTTTGTTCTTAATTAATCTACGTTAAAACTAAAATTCTACCGTGGCTAAAAAAATATTTGATTTTTTAATACCTTTCAACCCCCATTTCACCCTGCTAGACGGGCTGACAAATGATTTCAATGCATTTTTCTGATGTGTTTCTTTGTTCTTAATTAATCTACGTTAAAATTAAAATTCTACCGTGGCTAAAAAAATATTTGATTTTTTAATACCTTTCAACCCCCATTTCACCTCGCTAGACGGGCTGACAAATGATTTCAATGAATTTTTCTGATGCGTTTCTTTGTTCTTAATGAAACCACGTTAAAATTAAAATTCTACCATGGCTAAAAAAAATTGTTGATTTTTTAATGTATTTCAACCCCCACTATACGCTGCTAGACGGGCTGACAAATGATTTCAATGCATTTTTCTGATGTGTTTCTTTGTTCTTAATTAATCTACGTTAAAACTAAAATTCTACTGTGGCTAAAAAAATAGCTGATTTTTAATACCTTTCAACCCCCATTTCACCCTGCTAGACGGGCTGACAAATGATTTCAATGCATTTTTCTGATGCATCTCTTTGTTCTTAACTAATCTACGTTAAAATTAAAATTCTACCGTGGCTAAAAAAATATTTGATTTTTTAATACCTTTCAACCCCCATTTCACCCCGCTAGACGGGCTGACAAATGATCTCAATGCATTTTTCTGATGTGTTTCTTTGTTCTTAATTAATCTACGTTAAAACTAAAATTCTACTGTGACTAAAAAAATAGATGATTTTTAATACCTTTCAACCCCCATTTCACCCTGCTAGACGGGCTGACAAATGATTTCAATGCATTTTTCTGATGCGTTTCTTTGTTCTTAATGAAACCACGTTAAAATTAAAATTCTACCATGGCTAAAAAAAATTGTTGATTTTTTAATGTATTTCAACCCCCACTATACGCTGCTAGACGGGCTGACAAATGATTTCAATGCATTTTTCTGATGTGTTTCTTTGTTCTTAATTAATCTACGTTAAAAATAAAATTCTACTGTGGCTAAAAAAATAGCTGATTTTTAATACCTTTCAACCCCCATTTCACCCTGCTAGACGGGCTGACAAATGATTTCAATGCATTTTTCTGATGCATCTCTTTGTTCTTAACTAATCTACGTTAAAATTAAAATTCTACCGTGGCTAAAAAAATATTTGATTTTTTAATACCTTTCAACCCCATTTCACCCCGCTAGACGGGCTGACAAATGATTTCAATGCATTTTTCTGATGCGTTTCTTTGTTCTTAATGAAACCACGTTAAAATTAAAATTCTACCATGGCTAAAAAAAATTGTTGATTTTTTAATGTATTTCAACCCCCACTATACGCTGCTAGACGGGCTGACAAATGATTTCAATGCATTTTTCTGATGTGTTTCTTTGTTCTTAATTAATCTACGTTAAAACTAAAATTCTACTGTGGCTAAAAAAATAGCTGATTTTTAATACCTTTCAACCCCCATTTCACCCTGCTAGACGGGCTGACAAATGATTTCAATGCATTTTTCTGATGCGTTTCTTTGTTCCTAATGAAACCACGTTAAAGTTAAAATTCTACCGTGGCTAAAAAAATATTTGATTTTTTAATACCTTTCAACCCCCATTTCACCCCGCTAGACGGGCTGACAAATGATCTCAATGCATTTTTCTGATGTGTTTCTTTGTTCTTAATTAATCTACGTTAAAACTAAAATTCTACTGTGGCTAAAAAAATAGCTGATTTTTAATACCTTTCAACCCCCATTTCACCCTGCTAGACGGGCTGACAAATGATTTCAATGCATTTTTCTGATGCGTTTCTTTGTTCTTAATGAAACCACGTTAAAATTAAAATTCTACCATGGCTAAAAAAAATTGTTGATTTTTTAATGTATTTCAACCCCCACTATACGCTGCTAGACGGGCTGACAAATGATTTCAATGCATTTTTCTGATGTGTTTCTTTGTTCTTAATTAATCTACGTTAAAACTAAAATTCTACTGTGGCTAAAAAAATAGCTGATTTTTAATACCTTTCAACCCCCATTTCACCCTGCTAGACGGGCTGACAAATGATTTCAATGCATTTTTCTGATGCATCTCTTTGTTCTTAACTAATCTACGTTAAAATTAAAATTCTACCGTGGCTAAAAAAATATTTGATTTTTTAATACCTTTCAACCCCCATTTCACCCCGCTAGACGGGCTGACAAATGATCTCAATGCATTTTTCTGATGCGTTTCTTTGTTCTTAATTAATCTACGTTACTGAACGTTGGAATTAAAATTCTACTGTGGCTAAAAAAATTGCTGATTTTTAAATGCCTTTCAACCCCCATTTCACCCTGCTAGACGGGCTGACAAAAAATTTCGATGCATTTTTCTGATGCGTTTTTTTGTGCTTAATTAATCTACGTTGGAATTAGAATTCTACCGTGGCTAAAAAAATTGTTGATTTTTAAAGTGTTTCAACCCCCATTTCACCCTTCCAGGCGGGCTGACAATGTATTGATGTGTTTTCCTATGTATATGTTTCTATTTCGAAACTGTCTAACATTTAAAATGATGGCATTTTAAAAGACCTGTTTTCGAATTTACAAAATAATCTCTAAGCCGACGACTTTATCGATTATAGTCCTACCTTAAAATGTGGATGTGGATAATTTCACACCCATAGGTTTTCGTCATAAATAAAAGGTCCAATCATTCGTTGCCCCGCTATTCCAATCCAAATATTGAAACAAAATCGTCCTTGCATATTTCTAGGTTGGAAAACATGCTCATTATGGTCCGACCAACGATGCCGATTATGTCGATTAAATATTCCGTTGCTGGTTACTCTTGCTTCGTCGGTCCAAATGACATTTCGGTGAACATTTTCAATTTCATTGCATTTTCTGATGAACCAGTTGCAGAAATTAATTCTGCGTTTTTGATCACCAGGGAATATTTGATGAGTGAGCCTGATTTTATAAGGTTTATATTTATATTTCTTGAGAATTCTTTGGCTACGGCTTTTGCTCACACCCTTAGTTACAGTTATTTCTCTGGTAGAAATTTCAGGATTTTCTAAAATCGCTCCAATTACTTCTGCCTCCACCTCGTCTCTACCTTCAATAGCATACTGTTTAGGTCTGGGCTTGACAAATGATCCATAATTCATCAAAGCATTTTCCAATATAGGAAATATTTGTTCGCTTGGCTGCTGGCGTTCAGGGTAACGTTCGAAATATAGATTTAATGCATCTTCAGAATTTCGGCCTGATTCAATATAGCATATAAACATCTGGCATTTTTCAAAGTTTTCATACATTTTGGAATAATGCAGAGAGATTATAACAGATGTCAACTTTAACACTTATTTTATTTACTGTCAAACTAACTTTTAGATATGCAAAGCAACTGTTTTTGTGTGGCCAACTGGGTTAAAATGTTAAATGTTAAAACAATTTCATTTTTAAAGAGAAATGTGTTATATTTTCAGCAACGATGACTAGATATCTTGACATATATATTTTTGGAAAGCTTATTTTTTTCCCTATTTTCTAAAGTCAAAGCCAACTATGGTTTCCATTTGAAATAACAAAGTTAGCTTTGATATCGAACAATTGAAAAGCGATATTTTTTTTTGACAGATGCATCTTATTCTACGTCAAAAAGTGCCTATAGAAAGTTTTTATCGTTTGAAAAAATATCCACAAATAAAAAAATTATGACAGTTTTTCGGAATCTGCCAAATGTCAATTTTTGCCGATATCTCGGAAACGGTTAGAGATATCGAAATGCAGTTTTCACCAATCGGCGTATCACAAAAATCGAGCTCTAGACTCATACGTCAGTTTTTCTCTACCTCTAATTTGGGGCACTACTATAGAGATACAGTTCCCATCAAAATTCGAAAATTTTATCTTCAATATAACTGAAATTATTGGAAAACAAATTTTCTGCCGGACTTTAAAAGGCTGTACTTCCTCAGGGCCCAATATGAACTCAGGAATCACCAGGTTTTCGTCCAGGAACTTAATTCTGGGACACCCTGTATATGGATGGAAGGTAACTTATTTTCCATCTAATAACTAGACAAAAGTTTAAAGAATGTTTTAAACTGAACCCCGGCATCAAAATGTTACTAACTTTTGTTAGGTATATTTCTCAAAAATATGAATATCTCGGATTTTACTGGTCGGATTCAAAAAATCCGAAACGTGAATTATTTTGTTGAAATATATTCTTTATAGGATTTTGCAAACAGCAGAAAAAATAACTATCTATAACTAAAAGAAAAACTATGTGTAAAAATATTAATGAAATCTTTCCATTCTTTCGACAACCTGAATTCTGGTTATGCTAGCAAATTAAAATCCTAAAATGAATTTGTCTAATTTCTTATTTGACAATTCTCATTCTAACACTAGCATCCACACTGTCCCCTACGGTCATGCAGATTAAACTAGTATCTACATAACCCCCTACGATCATGAAGATTCAGTTAAAAATGAGAACAAAGGCCTAAAATGAATTTATTTTTGTTTAAACGTGAATTATTTGTTTCAATGAAATTTATAATCTAAAAATATGAAAATTTCAAAGTGAAAAACGAGGGTTAATTTTTCCCCCAAAATATTTCCCCTGAATATTTCGAAAGTAGAAATAAAAACCTACAATTTGAGCCTAAGAACAACCACATTGGTGCTCGATTTAAAAAATTATACCGATTTTTCCCATTTTCACTTTTTTGAGGTTAAGTCGTGCAAGAAATAATATTTTCAAAATGGGTCCACATCATCTTCTTGAGAATACTTTTAGCTATAATTTGTTAAATTTTCACATAAACTACATTTTCCATGGAAAATATTTTCCTGTTTAAAAAAGTAAGTTGGTTGCTCTGTTTCTTTTTAAATTTTGAGGTTAGATTTCATTACTGCCTAGGTACAGCTTTTTAAGTAGTATAGAATCTAGATACTTATACAGAACCATAATATCTAGCGATTAAAGAAGCCTGCTTTTCTTTCTCAATTTGACGCAATTCGGCCTTTTTCGTCTTTGGCGCTTGGTCTATACCATTATCTTCGTAATTATTTAACCCAGAGTTGCGATTTTGTATTTAAAAATAGACAGGTTAGACTAGTGAATAGAACGCTTACACTTAAAAAATAATACTTTCTTTAAACTAAGCCTTGCAACCTTACGGTGGAGCATCATAGCTTCGGAGAAATTAGAAAACCATCCGAATATTCACAATCTCAGCGCGGCCCGGAATACGTTTTACCAAAGGCATTACGGTAAAATCATTGTTTATTGTGCAATAATTGTAAGGCTCGCTTGTCAGGCTTAAAAGGTCAACAGCCAGGCTCTCTGGCCATCAGAAGACATAAAATTCATAATTTCAACAAAGGAAGTGATTATTTTACTTCATTATTGGAAACAAAACAAGTTGCTAGTACCCGCTTCAAATACATAAAACACCGAAAAATTATTAAGTGACGAGACTGAAATCTAATTTATTATGTTTAAAAACAAAGTTGTTTCCTTTGTCCTAAACTAAATCAGGTTTTTTATTAGTACCTATAGATATTAACATATTAACAAAGGCTAACAAAACAGCATACGGTCAATAGAAGCTCTATCACCAGTTTCTCAAAGTGAATTCATATTCTTATATTTTTTTACTAAAATATAAGTAGATACGTCGATAGTGCAAAAATATCATAACACTTCATGGAAATGAAGTTTTGTACAGAAATAGTAGGATTGATTCCTTCACCAAACGATTCTAATAAAAGGGAGTTTGCCTTATGGGTAAGACGATATATTGTTATATTTTTGCGGTGACATTATTCTTTATAAATTTTTCGTACGAGGACGATTAAACCGCAAAAGGGACAATATGTAGGGCAAATTAGGCGTCATAATTTGACAGATGACAAATAAAGACAGTATTAAGATGCCCACGTAAAATATGATTAATTTATGAATCGAATAAAGCCAATTAAAGTTCTCTCTCGTCATGTCCCAATATAATCCTTCCCAGTAGACTTAAAACAAGCAATATATACGGCATAAACTTACCTGTGTGTTATTAGTGCTAGAATCCTCAATTTTATCTGTTTCCATCTTTATCATTGTATTAAATTTTCAGTTTGCGTTATTGATTAGAATACACACTAATTTGTTAATAAATTTCTTTTGCTGAACACAATTAAATACACTTCCACATTATTTTTAAAGAATAATACACACTAACTGTATGTTATAATCGAAAGTACACCATAAAATTCACGACTCCGCTACACACTTCCTTCTCCGAAGTGTGGCACGCAAGAAAAGTCATCAGTGAACTGCCAAAAGCCTTGATTGATAATATACCACCCGCGCAAAAATTAAATCCCCATTCTCTCTAAATTTATATTGAATAATTACGAAGTGCCATAGCCAAAGATTTTATTTTAATTTAGTCAAATGAGGGAAGCATAAACATTGTATTAAAACAACAAAGTCTTTTAAATTTGATAACGTAAACTGACAACATGCAAAGTTGGTAGACGGTGGTTGCTCTACGCGCCAAATTCAAATTTATCTTCTTAGAATTACGCAATAAATTATAAATAAATTTGACATTGTTCCTTGTAACATTGATAAAAAGATTTCTGGGGTACCTTGTACACAGTTACAAGTGACATGAGCAAGTTACACTTATTTGCAGAAAATGGAAAGAAGATTATTGGTGTAGCAGCTAACTACAAGTCAGTACAATTTGGTACCTAATGTGGATTTAATTTTCATTACGTATATTTTGTAGATCACTCTTAAAAATACTAAATAAGCCTATACCAGAAGTTCCTGAAATATTCATTAAACCAACGACTTCTTATATTACAGAAGAAGAGAGCGTTGTAGTACGTATACTTTATCTTTTTTCAGTGGCGTATCAAGCAGGTGATTAATCACCTTATTTTTTAATTTTAGATACCTAAAGGATTTTCCGTAAATGAAGAAGTAGAGTTAGGTGTAATTATAGGTAGAAGAGCGAAAAAGGTGAAAGAAAGTGAGGCACTTGATTATGTTGGAGGATACTGTGTAGCATTAGATATGACTGCTACTTGTAGAATGGTAAAACATTTTCCTTACCCAGTTAATTTTTCTGCAGAATTTGCGGGAGATTTGAAATGATAATCGGCAAGAAACATAATTTTAATAAGCATTTAAGAGCAAAAACAAATCAATGATAATCGGCAAGAAACATAATTTTAATAAGCATTTAAGAGCAAAAACAAATCATTTGGAACTTCTTAGACAACTTTTTGCAGAAAACGTATAAAATGGTTTCATAATATAGGTATTTTTATTTCTATTCACAGAAGGTAGCAAGAAGCACAGGTGGCTCTTGGACTTTAGGCAAAGGTTTTGACACTGCTACACCTGTGGGCATATTTATTCCCAAATCAGACATTCCGGATCCTCACAATGTTACCCTGTGGTGCTCTGTAAATGGCAAAGAACGTCAAAATGGCTCTACAAGCGACCTAGCCTTTAAATTACCAGTTTTAATCAGTTACATATCCAGGTATATAACCCTGGAACCTAACGATTTAATTTTATCTGGTTCACCTCCCGGTATGGGACCTGTTCAAGATGGGGATGTTATAGAGGGAGGAATTGAAGGATTAACACAAATAAAATTCAAAGTAAAATTAGAGGATTAACTTTATTCACTATACTTATATTGTTTTTGTTGCGTTTTCTTCTTCTATTCTCGAATAAAGGTAAAATACTGCTACTGCTATCATTGTTCCTATTAAGCCACCTGCTACTACATCTGAAAATATATACACCATTATTTAGAATCTTAACAGTACAAAACAAAACAACAATAATCATTTATTATCATTCTACCAATCACAGGTGGTATGACAGTCAACAGATTTCTTAGTATTTGACTGCGTTAAAATGGTGTATTTTCTTTCAGAAGCTTTTCCTACTAATTTTGATCTATTTAAAATAGGAGCACATAGAAGAACAACCTTATTTCAATGTTTTTTTTTCTAGGAGTGGTCATAACAAATCCCGTATAACCAAGCGATATAGGTTTCCATGAACTATATAGATTAGTTTATATTCTATAAAGATTTCTCGATAAAGATATCAACTCTATAGCGTATTTATAATACAACTAAATATTTCCTCTACAGGTATATTCTCTATTTATTTTAATCTGTACAGCGATTATAAAGCATTATCTGTATATATTTTCCCTGTATAGAATATATGATTTGCATTTATAGCAGATATATAGTATCATTATATTATCGATAACTCTTCCATATAGGTCCTATAAAGTTCTCCGATATAAACATTATTGTTATGGAAAATGTAGTACAACTTTATTAAGTTTATATGTCATCTATACAAATGTACAGATATTCTATACTAAGTAGGTATAGATTCTTTACATAATCGATACTGATATTTCCTTATTTATCGCACATCTTGAGTAACATTAAATTATAGACGAGATAATGTAACTGTATAGATTCTGTTGTTTTCTATACAGATTCTATTTTAAAAGTTGCCTTATCGGTACAGAACTGACTCGCGTGACTCTTAAATGTGAGGTTATGTGTTCTACGATTTACTAGTCTATGTGCAAAGTAGTGAGTAGAGGAAAATAATATCCCTGATCTATATGACGAAAGTTTACAGCGCTAGGTGTTTTGAGTAATGTTCTTGCATCCAATGGTAGTTCAACATGATTCCCATCGTATACCAAAATTCATAATAATTCAAAAATAAATTATTTCTGAGTCAGTACCTGCTCATCAACTTCTTTAATGATACCATCGAATGATGACCCTGAAGTATCTGCTGTATTACATACAATATACAATCTTGTTACCTGAATTTTCTTTGGGAATTTCATTGTCTGTAGATTAATCGGCAGTCATATTGTTCGTTTCTTGTATACCTTGAACCAGTATTTCTTTAAATCAAATTTATTGAGTATATATTAAATTATCTACACCGTCTATTGTAATCCAACTTTTAAATGTTTTTTAAATCCTCTAGCCATATCAGTTTGCACTTACGCCCAACGACGGCAAGTTTTCTTTTTAGTCTTCGGCATTTTGTTAAATTTTGCACAAATAACTAAATAAAACACACTACTATGTTTTCTACCACTATGTATTTATAAAAATTGCGACTGCAGTTTCGACTTACAAAGCCATTGTCAAGCAGTGAATCAAAAATGACTGATTTACAAATTATACAGAAATGTAATATATAGACAATATTGGTTGGATAGATAGGTACAATAAGGGCTTAGGCAGGTAGATGACAATAATAAACTTAATTATGAATATTCAATTATGGGTCTGCCGGCTGTAAATAAAGGTGAATATATCAGATCTAATTGATCATTTAACAAATTATAATCCTTGATATTATTGTGTTTATGAATTTCCAGAGATTCTAAAACGTTTAATTTAAAGCCTTTTGTTGAGAAATGTAAAATTTCAATGTCGTTTAATTCTGGAAAACTATGGTTGTTTTCGAGGCAGTGGTTCGCGAAAGATGAATCAGTTTTCTGTAACCTATATGATCTAAGATGTTCTTGATACCGTATTTTGAAATTTCTACCGCTCTGCCCTATATAGATACTATTACACTCTGTACATTTTAACTTATAAACTCCAGATTTGTTAAATTTACGTGTTGGGTCTTTTGCATTGTATAATATGTTTGATAATTTACTCTGTGATTTAAAAGCTATTTTTAGATTGTGTTTAGATAGAACATTAGCTATTTTTTCGGATAAATGGCCACAGTAGGTAATTGTTGTGTAAGTACATTTTGTGGTTTCTTTTATTTTTGGATATATTAATTGAAAAGTGAATTTTTTCCGGATTTTGTTAATTAACTTTCTAATGACATCTTTACCAAAATTATTTTTAACTCCAATGTCCTCTATTATGTGTAGCTCTTCATTCAGATCCGCATCAGACAGAGGTAGTGAAAATGCTCTGTTTATCATAGAATTGTATGCTGCCATTCTTTGCTGATATGGGTGTAATGAGTCATAAGGAATTGTGGTTCCTGTAAATGTTGGTTTTCTATAGATTTTAAAAGTATATTGATTATTTATGCGTGACACTGTAAGGTCTAGGAAATTAATTTTATTATCTGACTCTATTTCTAATGTAAATTGTATTTTCGGGTGTATGCTATTAATATAATTTAAAAAATTGTTCAGTTGTCTGGTAGTACCGTTGAAACCGGCCAAAACATCATCAACATATCTATACCAAAAATTAATATGTTTCTTGCCTAACGTAGAATTTAGAATTTCTTTTTCTAAGTGTATCATAAAAATATCCGCTAAGAGAGGACTAAGTGGAGAGCCCATGGGTAAGCCTGAGTTTTGTAAGTAGAATTTTTCCCCGAATTGAAAGTACGTTTGTGACAGGCAGATCTCGAAGGCTGATAAGATTTCGTAAGAGATTATATGGTTAATTTTGCATGTATCTAAAAGGTTTTTGATGAGGTGTAGACATTCATCCGTCGGGATATTAGAAAACATGTTTTTTACATCGAATGAGACTAAAACAGAATTTTGTGGAGTTTTAATATTTTTTAATTTTTCAACTAATTCCGTCGAATTTTTTAGGCTATTGTCTGATGAGAATTTAGTTATGTTCTTGAATATATCATTCAGGGAAATGCTAAGGTCCCTGGTTGGACTGTTAATGTACGAAACAACCGGTCGAATGGGGTTCCCTGGTTTGTGATTTTTAATAAGACCATATAGTTTCGGTGCCACTGGGTTCATATTAATTATTCTCCTCTTTTCATAATCAGAAAAAATTGCTTTAATATTCGAGAGACCTTGTTTTAATTTACTTTGATAATGTTTTGTCGGGTCGTTTTTTATTTCTGTTATGTCCTCGGACTGGATGAATTCCTGCACTTTATTAACATATTCTATTTTTGGCAAGATAACTGTGGCGTTAGATTTATCTGCTCTGCTGAGTACCAAATTATTTTCTTTTATTTTACGTTTTATAGCGTTCACTGTACGTGTCTCTGTTGTTTTGGATGTTAACTTGGTAGATTTCAAGTGTTGTTTGATTTGACTTATGCTGATATCCGTATTCTCTTCATGTTTGACTTTATTAATAGCTGATAGACTTTCTGTTATTAATGTGTCGATAATATTTTTGTCATTTATATGTGGAGAGTATTTGGGGCCTTTTGAGAGTAAATTCAGTTCTGTGGTATTAAAATTTACGTTAGACAAGTTAACCACTGTGTCACTAAAATTTATTCGAGTGGAGTTCTGAACGTTCGTATTTACATTGGGTTTTTGAGAGGCTTTAAGGTTTCTTAATTTTTTAGATTGACTAACATATTTTTTGTATATAATTTTACTAATTTGAGACCTAACTTGGTCATCTAAAATATCAAATTCTACCGGATGAAGTTTATAAGTTAATTCAGAGTGTAGTACCTTAATGTAGTTTTGTATGATATATCTCTTGGAGAAGAACAGCTTGCATTCCTGCTTCAACCATATTTCTTTTGCTTTCCTCAGGGCAAATTCGGAGGCTGCTGATGTCGTGTTCGTCTTCAAGTTGATATATTTCGGGATGATCTTGTTTCGGAGGCATTCTTGGTTAAACCATAGGTTCTGGCATGCAATCTTGTATTTCAGTCTAAGTTTGAAGTAGAGGGTGGCCTGGATAGCTGTACTTGCTTGTTTCAAAAAATTGATTGAAGGAGCCGTTACTCTGTGGTAGTTAATCATTTTGCACAAATAACTAAATAAAACACACTACTATGTTTTCTACCACTATGTATTTATAAAAATTGCGACTGCAGTTTCGACTTACAAAGCCATTGTCAAGCAGTGAATCAAAAATGACTGATTTACAAATTATACAGAAATGTAATATATAGACAATATTGGTTGGATAGATAGGTACAATAAGGGCTTAGGCAGGTAGATGACAATAATAAACTTAATTATGAATATTCAATTATGGGTCTGCCGGCTGTAAATAAAGGTGAATATATCAGATCTAATTGATCATTTAACAAATTATAATCCTTGATATTATTGTGTTTATGAATTTCCAGAGATTCTAAAACGTTTAATTTAAAGCCTTTTGTTGAGAAATGTAAAATTTCAATGTCGTTTAATTCTGGAAAACTATGGTTGTTTTCGAGGCAGTGGTTCGCGAAAGATGAATCAGTTTTCTGTAACCTATATGATCTAAGATGTTCTTGATACCGTATTTTGAAATTTCTACCGCTTTGCCCTATATAGATACTATTACACTCTGTACATTTTAACTTATAAACTCCAGATTTGTTAAATTTACGTGTTGGGTCTTTTGCATTGTATAATATGTTTGATAATTTACTCTGTGATTTAAAAGCTATTTTTAGATTGTGTTTAGATAGAACATTAGCTATTTTTTCGGATAAATGGCCACAGTAGGTAATTGTTGTGTAAGTACATTTTGTGGTTTCTTTTATTTTTGGATATATTAATTGAAAAGTGAATTTTTTCCGGATTTTGTTAATTAACTTTCTAATGACATCTTTACCAAAATTATTTTTAACTCCAATGTCCTCTATTATGTGTAGCTCTTCATTCAGATCCGCATCAGACAGAGGTAGTGAAAATGCTCTGTTTATCATAGAATTGTATGCTGCCATTCTTTGCTGATATGGGTGTAATGAGTCATAAGGAATTGTGGTTCCTGTAAATGTTGGTTTTCTATAGATTTTAAAAGTATATTGATTATTTATGCGTGACACTGTAAGGTCTAGGAAATTAATTTTATTATCTGACTCTATTTCTAATGTAAATTGTATTTTCGGGTGTATGCTATTAATATAATTTAAAAAATTGTTCAGTTGTCTGGTAGTACCGTTGAAACCGGCCAAAACATCATCAACATATCTATACCAAAAATTAATATGTTTCTTGCCTAACGTAGAATTTAGAATTTCTTTTTCTAAGTGTATCATAAAAATATCCGCTAAGCGGTAGAAATTTCAAAATACGGTATCAAGAACATCTTAGATCATATAGGTTACAGAAAACTGATTCATCTTTCGCGAACCACTGCCTCGAAAACAACCATAGTTTTCCAGAATTAAACGACATTGAAATTTTACATTTCTCAACAAAAGGCTTTAAATTAAACGTTTTAGAATCTCTGGAAATTCATAAACACAATAATATCAAGGATTATAATTTGTTAAATGATCAATTAGATCTGATATATTCACCTTTATTTACAGCCGGCAGACCCATAATTGAATATTCATAATTAAGTTTATTATTGTCATCTACCTGCCTAAGCCCTTATTGTACCTATCTATCCAACCAATATTGTCTATATATTACATTTCTGTATAATTTGTAAATCAGTCATTTTTGATTCACTGCTTGACAATGGCTTTGTAAGTCGAAACTGCAGTCGCAATTTTTATAAATACATAGTGGTAGAAAACATAGTAGTGTGTTTTATTTAGTTATTTGTGCAAAATGATTAACTACCACAGAGTAACGGCTCCTTCAATCAATTTTTTGAAACAAGCAAGTACAGCTATCCAGGCCACCCTCTACTTCAAACTTAGACTGAAATACAAGATTGCATGCCAGAACCTATGGTTTAACCAAGAATGCCTCCGAAACAAGATCATCCCGAAATATATCAACTTGAAGACGAACACGACATCAGCAGCCTCCGAATTTGCCCTGAGGAAAGCAAAAGAAATATGGTTGAAGCAGGAATGCAAGCTGTTCTTCTCCAAGAGATATATCATACAAAACTACATTAAGGTACTACACTCTGAATTAACTTATAAACTTCATCCGGTAGAATTTGATATTTTAGATGACCAAGTTAGGTCTCAAATTAGTAAAATTATATACAAAAAATATGTTAGTCAATCTAAAAAATTAAGAAACCTTAAAGCCTCTCAAAAACCCAATGTAAATACGAACGTTCAGAACTCCACTCGAATAAATTTTAGTGACACAGTGGTTAACTTGTCTAACGTAAATTTTAATACCACAGAACTGAATTTACTCTCAAAAGGCCCCAAATACTCTCCACATATAAATGACAAAAATATTATCGACACATTAATAACAGAAAGTCTATCAGCTATTAATAAAGTCAAACATGAAGAGAATACGGATATCAGCATAAGTCAAATCAAACAACACTTGAAATCTACCAAGTTAACATCCAAAACAACAGAGACACGTACAGTGAACGCTATAAAACGTAAAATAAAAGAAAATAATTTGGTACTCAGCAGAGCAGATAAATCTAACGCCACAGTTATCTTGCCAAAAATAGAATATGTTAATAAAGTGCAGGAATTCATCCAGTCCGAGGACATAACAGAAATAAAAAACGACCCGACAAAACATTATCAAAGTAAATTAAAACAAGGTCTCTCGAATATTAAAGCAATTTTTTCTGATTATGAAAAGAGGAGAATAATTAATATGAACCCAGTGGCACCGAAACTATATGGTCTTATTAAAAATCACAAACCAGGGAACCCCATTCGACCGGTTGTTTCGTACATTAACAGTCCAACCAGGGACCTTAGCATTTCCCTGAATGATATATTCAAGAACATAACTAAATTCTCATCAGACAATAGCCTAAAAAATTCGACGGAATTAGTTGAAAAATTAAAAAATATTAAAACTCCACAAAATTCTGTTTTAGTCTCATTCGATGTAAAAAACATGTTTTCTAATATCCCGACGGATGAATGTCTACACCTCATCAAAAACCTTTTAGATACATGCAAAATTAACCATATAATCTCTTACGAAATCTTATCAGCCTTCGAGATCTGCCTGTCACAAACGTACTTTCAATTCGGGGAAAAATTCTACTTACAAAACTCAGGCTTACCCATGGGCTCTCCACTTAGTCCTCTCTTAGCGGATATTTTTATGATACACTTAGAAAAAGAAATTCTAAATTCTACGTTAGGCAAGAAACATATTAATTTTTGGTATAGATATGTTGATGATGTTTTGGCCGGTTTCAACGGTACTACCAGACAACTGAACAATTTTTTAAATTATATTAATAGCATACACCCGAAAATACAATTTACATTAGAAATAGAGTCAGATAATAAAATTAATTTCCTAGACCTTACAGTGTCACGCATAAATAATCAATATACTTTTAAAATCTATAGAAAACCAACATTTACAGGAACCACAATTCCTTATGACTCATTACACCCATATCAGCAAAGAATGGCAGCATACAATTCTATGATAAACAGAGCATTTTCACTACCTCTGTCTGATGCGGATCTGAATGAAGAGCTACACATAATAGAGGACATTGGAGTTAAAAATAATTTTGGTAAAGATGTCATTAGAAAGTTAATTAACAAAATCCGGAAAAAATTCACTTTTCAATTAATATATCCAAAAATAAAAGAAACCACAAAATGTACTTACACAACAATTACCTACTGTGGCCATTTATCCGAAAAAATAGCTAATGTTCTATCTAAACACAATCTAAAAATAGCTTTTAAATCACAGAGTAAATTATCAAACATATTATACAATGCAAAAGACCCAACACGTAAATTTAACAAATCTGGAGTTTATAAGTTAAAATGTACAGAGTGTAATAGTATCTATATAGGGCAAAGCGGTAGAAATTTCAAAATACGGTATCAAGAACATCTTAGATCATATAGGTTACAGAAAACTGATTCATCTTTCGCGAACCACTGCCTCGAAAACAACCATAGTTTTCCAGAATTAAACGACATTGAAATTTTACATTTCTCAACAAAAGGCTTTAAATTAAACGTTTTAGAATCTCTGGAAATTCATAAACACAATAATATCAAGGATTATAATTTGTTAAATGATCAATTAGATCTGATATATTCACCTTTATTTACAGCCGGCAGACCCATAATTGAATATTCATAATTAAGTTTATTATTGTCATCTACCTGCCTAAGCCCTTATTGTACCTATCTATCCAACCAATATTGTCTATATATTACATTTCTGTATAATTTGTAAATCAGTCATTTTTGATTCACTGCTTGACAATGGCTTTGTAAGTCGAAACTGCAGTCGCAATTTTTATAAATACATAGTGGTAGAAAACATAGTAGTGTGTTTTATTTAGTTATTTGTGCAAAATGATTAACTACCACAGAGTAACGGCTCCTTCAATCAATTTTTTGAAACAAGCAAGTACAGCTATCCAGGCCACCCTCTACTTCAAACTTAGACTGAAATACAAGATTGCATGCCAGAACCTATGGTTTAACCAAGAATGCCTCCGAAACAAGATCATCCCGAAATATATCAACTTGAAGACGAACACGACATCAGCAGCCTCCGAATTTGCCCTGAGGAAAGCAAAAGAAATATGGTTGAAGCAGGAATGCAAGCTGTTCTTCTCCAAGAGATATATCATACAAAACTACATTAAGGTACTACACTCTGAATTAACTTATAAACTTCATCCGGTAGAATTTGATATTTTAGATGACCAAGTTAGGTCTCAAATTAGTAAAATTATATACAAAAAATATGTTAGTCAATCTAAAAAATTAAGAAACCTTAAAGCCTCTCAAAAACCCAATGTAAATACGAACGTTCAGAACTCCACTCGAATAAATTTTAGTGACACAGTGGTTAACTTGTCTAACGTAAATTTTAATACCACAGAACTGAATTTACTCTCAAAAGGCCCCAAATACTCTCCACATATAAATGACAAAAATATTATCGACACATTAATAACAGAAAGTCTATCAGCTATTAATAAAGTCAAACATGAAGAGAATACGGATATCAGCATAAGTCAAATCAAACAACACTTGAAATCTACCAAGTTAACATCCAAAACAACAGAGACACGTACAGTGAACGCTATAAAACGTAAAATAAAAGAAAATAATTTGGTACTCAGCAGAGCAGATAAATCTAACGCCACAGTTATCTTGCCAAAAATAGAATATGTTAATAAAGTGCAGGAATTCATCCAGTCCGAGGACATAACAGAAATAAAAAACGACCCGACAAAACATTATCAAAGTAAATTAAAACAAGGTCTCTCGAATATTAAAGCAATTTTTTCTGATTATGAAAAGAGGAGAATAATTAATATGAACCCAGTGGCACCGAAACTATATGGTCTTATTAAAAATCACAAACCAGGGAACCCCATTCGACCGGTTGTTTCGTACATTAACAGTCCAACCAGGGACCTTAGCATTTCCCTGAATGATATATTCAAGAACATAACTAAATTCTCATCAGACAATAGCCTAAAAAATTCGACGGAATTAGTTGAAAAATTAAAAAATATTAAAACTCCACAAAATTCTGTTTTAGTCTCATTCGATGTAAAAAACATGTTTTCTAATATCCCGACGGATGAATGTCTACACCTCATCAAAAACCTTTTAGATACATGCAAAATTAACCATATAATCTCTTACGAAATCTTATCAGCCTTCGAGATCTGCCTGTCACAAACGTACTTTCAATTCGGGGAAAAATTCTACTTACAAAACTCAGGCTTACCCATGGGCTCTCCACTTAGTCCTCTCTTAGCGGATATTTTTATGATACACTTAGAAAAAGAAATTCTAAATTCTACGTTAGGCAAGAAACATATTAATTTTTGGTATAGATATGTTGATGATGTTTTGGCCGGTTTCAACGGTACTACCAGACAACTGAACAATTTTTTAAATTATATTAATAGCATACACCCGAAAATACAATTTACATTAGAAATAGAGTCAGATAATAAAATTAATTTCCTAGACCTTACAGTGTCACGCATAAATAATCAATATACTTTTAAAATCTATAGAAAACCAACATTTACAGGAACCACAATTCCTTATGACTCATTACACCCATATCAGCAAAGAATGGCAGCATACAATTCTATGATAAACAGAGCATTTTCACTACCTCTGTCTGATGCGGATCTGAATGAAGAGCTACACATAATAGAGGACATTGGAGTTAAAAATAATTTTGGTAAAGATGTCATTAGAAAGTTAATTAACAAAATCCGGAAAAAATTCACTTTTCAATTAATATATCCAAAAATAAAAGAAACCACAAAATGTACTTACACAACAATTACCTACTGTGGCCATTTATCCGAAAAAATAGCTAATGTTCTATCTAAACACAATCTAAAAATAGCTTTTAAATCACAGAGTAAATTATCAAACATATTATACAATGCAAAAGACCCAACACGTAAATTTAACAAATCTGGAGTTTATAAGTTAAAATGTACAGAGTGTAATAGTATCTATATAGGGCAAAGCGGTAGAAATTTCAAAATACGGTATCAAGAACATCTTAGATCATATAGGTTACAGAAAACTGATTCATCTTTCGCGAACCACTGCCTCGAAAACAACCATAGTTTTCCAGAATTAAACGACATTGAAATTTTACATTTCTCAACAAAAGGCTTTAAATTAAACGTTTTAGAATCTCTGGAAATTCATAAACACAATAATATCAAGGATTATAATTTGTTAAATGATCAATTAGATCTGATATATTCACCTTTATTTACAGCCGGCAGACCCATAATTGAATATTCATAATTAAGTTTATTATTGTCATCTACCTGCCTAAGCCCTTATTGTACCTATCTATCCAACCAATATTGTCTATATATTACATTTCTGTATAATTTGTAAATCAGTCATTTTTGATTCACTGCTTGACAATGGCTTTGTAAGTCGAAACTGCAGTCGCAATTTTTATAAATACATAGTGGTAGAAAACATAGTAGTGTGTTTTATTTAGTTATTTGTGCAAAATGATTAACTACCACAGAGTAACGGCTCCTTCAATCAATTTTTTGTTAAATTTTAATTAAAATATAGTAACTATACCTATCTCCATGTAAATTATAAATATGTATATACAATAAGCAAGAGTCCAACACAAGGCCAGGTAGCTGAGAGAGTAAAGCCACCAACTGCACAAGTGCATTGCCTGCGTCGTAGGTTTGTATCCCACCGGGATGCATTTAACAAGGTAAGTATATGATATCTGAAGGTTTCTTTAAGTTTATCAGTACAGTAAAAATTATAAAGTAATATATGCTATAAATTCCCGAAAAAATACATAGAGAACAATTTTTTTTTATTTTATTTGCAACACGTACTTATATACACTAAATGTACTTTGACGTATACGTAAACTAATAGTCTACGCGCTGTGATAGTGATTCGATAAATTAAACTTTATTCAATCTAAATTCAAAATATATTGTGGCGACAGCAAATCAATAAATGCCAACTTTATTCTGTCTATACCCAAAATGTATTCAAATCTGTATCGTCGCTGTACCAAAAGAATATAGACTGCCTTTACCGAGTAAAGATTTTAATATAGACCCGATACAGGTTATACGGGATTTGGCATACAGACCACCAACATTTCAAATGGCTCAGTTTACAACCATACAGTAAGATTTTCTACTCAAAACGTGCATCAAGTCTCGTGTCAAAACCGACCTGGACGTAATCAAATAACGGCTTCTGTGCGGTTTTGGTTTCAAGTAAAACTAAAATAGGTTCGATTTGGTTTCAGTTAATAAAAATTGGAAAAGATATTTTGTACACAGAATTTTCCTCTTTATTTATACAAGCATAGTAACCAAAAGAAGAGAAGAGGTATGATATGTAAAACCCTTATTAAACCTGTCCCTGCCTACGTGTCAGGAACATGGAGGATGACAAAAAGCGATGAGGACCTGCTGGGCTGCATTGAACGAAAGATATATACAGAGGTGTGCAGGAGAACCGGACGTGGCGCAGGCATTATAATTTTAAACTTTATGGCCTCTATAAAGAGATTGATATTGCCCGATCCATCAAAGGCAACAGATTAAGGTGGCTTGGCCACCTAAAAAGGATGGATGAAATGGAACCTCCAAAGCAAATATTCCACCAAACACCGGCTGGAACTCGAAAGAGAGGTAGGTCCAGAGTCAGATTCAAGGACCAGGAATAGCTTAAGAACATACACCATGTGTCTCACCTTTCCCCTACACACCCTCGTATCTCCCTCAATTTTCTTCAGATCAATCCCGAATTTTTGTCAGTTAAAATTACCTCATCGATCATGGCCTTCTGAGAATAGTTAAAAAATATGAAAATTAAAAAAACATTGAAGGTTTTGCTTAATCCAAAAATTTCATTAAGAAAAAATGTTCAGAATTGCAAACTTAGCTTATATTCAAATTTTTGGGAAAAAATAATTCATTTTTAGTATACAATTTATTCACGTAGTTATACCAAGGCCATTATGTCTTGACAGTAGAGCCAGGCGCGTGCGGATGTACGAAATTCGAACGTATGTAATTCGAAGAAATTAAAGCACTCGGATGTATTTATTTATTTATATATCATGCTTAGATCTGGCAACATTATCTTCAAGTATTATAGCAGGGCAGTCGCAAATATTTGTCCGTTACTCTGAAATTCAGCTTACACTCAGTGTTATTGCGTTCGTTTATGAATCGTGCGGTATTAATTTGTTATTTATAAATTATGCATTTGTTGTATCATAGTGCCTTAAAATTTTATTTTGTG
Source organism: Stenurella melanura (assembly GCA_963583905.1). Taxonomy (NCBI): domain Eukaryota; kingdom Metazoa; phylum Arthropoda; class Insecta; order Coleoptera; family Cerambycidae; genus Stenurella; species Stenurella melanura. The sequence continues at coordinate 101,396,245 of OY757317.1, forward strand.
TGAAATATTTATGGTGTGTTGTTTATGAATTGGGCGGCATTAATTTGTTGTTTATAAATTACATATTTGTTGCATTATAGTGCCTTAACATTTTATTTTGTTAGTAATATTTCTAAATCTGCAAAAATGGAAGCGGTTCCAGGTTGTTCAAATGACGTAGTAAAAGTTCATACCCTTAAAAATTCTTCATTAGGGTATAAAAAGAAAATTATTTTGAATGTATATTATGCATTGGAGAAAGATTATCCGATGATACAGAAATCAGGATCAACGGGTTTAGTTAATATGGCTTCAACGTATACCGGCGTGAGTGAGCAGACGATTTACAAAATTCGACGTAAAGTTCATACATTTTTCTAAGATAATAGAATCCCTACTGTAAAGGATATTTTACAGTCCTTGAATGAAGATAAAGATATACCCAAAATAGGCATATCGACGCTTAAAAAATGTTTACATATGAACTTTGTATTTGCAAAAGGAAAGAGGAATGGCCTCCTACTTGAGAGAGATGGTATTATTTGTTGGCGAAGAAATTATATTCGGATAATTAGAGCTGCTCATGAAAGAGGAAGAAAATGCTATTATTTGCATGAGACGTGGTTGAATGAAAGACACAGTGTAACGAAATTTTGGCAAGATAGGAATGTAAAAAGTGTTCGTCAAGGCCATATGGAAGATTGGTCAACAGGAAAAGGGAAACGCTTACTAATAACACACGTAGGAAGTGTCGAAAAAAGTGGCGATTATCATGAGGACATGAATGCAGATGTTTTCGAGGAATGGTTTGCAAAAATTCTGGCAAAGACAGAACCCAGATCTGTCACTATTATGGATAACGGATTACTGGAAAAATTACCAACCAAAGCATGGCGAAAAGCACAAATTCAAGATGGTAAAGGTATCTCATTCGGTCGTGTTTCGGTTAAAGCCAAACTGGCTAAAGCTAAAGGTATCGAGGTATTACGACTGTCGCTGCGAACTCAACCCCATTGAGCTTGTTTGGGTTGAAGTAAAGGGGAATGTTGCACGAGAAAATATAACCTTTAAATTGGAACATATAAAAGGCCTTCTATCTAGTGCATTAAAGAGAGTTACAGCTGAATATTGGCGAAAATGCATAGACCACGTTAAAAAAGTTGAAGAAAAAATGTGGGATACCGATATTTGGATTGACGCAGTAATTGAACCAATAATTATAAATGTAGGAGCCAGCAGCGATAGTAACAGTGATGAGTGAGTGCAGTAACCTGTGATAGTGTCATGTAGTGATTGTGATAAGATAAATTATTTATTGTGGAAAAGTATTGTTGTTAAGTTTTGTTTTTAATTATGTTATTTTAACAAGAAAATTCATTTATGTTATTAGAACAGTCATTCATTTTTAGCTTTGGTAAGTTTTGCTTTTAATTATGTTATTTTAACAAGATACTGTTTTTTTTAATACTTTTTTATACAGTTTTTTTATAGTTTTATTTTTTATATTTTATATTTCATATTGTATACTTTGTATTTATATATTTTAGTTCCGTTTTGTAAAATTGTCCTGTAACTGGACGATTCTGTTGAGCAATAAATTCTTTATTATTATTATTATTACAGTCATAACTTAATTTAAAAGTTAATTAAGCTAAAGGAAGACAGGCTTTCCATTTAGAATTAATCTCGTGACATCAGTCAGCTTACTTAACAGTCAAAATCAAACAATAGGGCCTTATTTTTTAGACCCAAGAAACGATTCTATCAAGTTTATTCCAAAATCTGTGCCAAGGGGCATTTCACATATCTTACCCCAAGGTAGGTACACTTTTTCGATTAAACATTAAATAATCATATTTATTAACCGTCGTCAGTAGACCTTGACAAGCGAAGTATTTTGTTTAGGAAAAAATAGTTTATCTGAAAAATACTGAAGAAGATACGAGGGTGTGTAAGGGAGAGATCAGACGCATTGTATGTATAAATTACAATAACTTTATCCTTTTACACTGTTCATACTAAAAAAAAAAAATTAAGTGAGATTGTCCTATACATAACAAGAAAAATATCATAATTAATTTAATATTATTACCTGAATAATGATGATTGTAATCGCAAGTTCGGCTAACAGCAATAGAAGTCGCCATCGTAATTGGCAATAAGGCCAGGACAAACACAACACCTCTAGCTACGAAGTATTTATTAAAATCAAGCACATGAAAAATGTGAAGTGTAACAAAGACCATTCCAGTAAAGGCAAAGGAGGAATGTGCACTTGGAAAACTCTTCCTGCCTTGCATTTGCTTCTCAAATGAACCAGTGCATTCCTCATTTACATTAGTACCATATCCGTCTGGAAAACAAGACATGAAGAAATTTGGCCTGGGACGCCCCACAGTAATCTTCAGTAGATTCGTAAAGACAGCATTGATGCAGTAAGCCAATGTAATCCCATAGAGCTGATTTAATATGCTTCGAACAGCTGCCTTGTCTCCTTTGGTAAGAATGTAGTGAAGAATATACACAAATCCGGGTACGACTAACATGATTACATAGAGGTATGTTTTGGGAATGATGCTGTTCTTGAGTGGATAACGGTAGTACCATACCTCCTCCTCATCTATGTGTCGTATGTATGGGGTAAGTTGATCAAGCCACCTAGAAATTCTAGAGCAATTTCATTTAAAGCGTCATTAGTAGTTATAAAAAAAAATTCAAGTTGTTGTTAGAATGCTCTCGCTGTCATTGCCTGACACCCTTCAATCAATTCTGATTGAAACAAAATACCTTTTCTGGTTAAACCAATATTCTGAGCCATGCTATACGAAAACCATGAAAAGGGGTGGCTCATGGCCGTTTAAGGGGGTGAGAAAGGTCAAAAAGCAAAATAACCCTCATATTCTTGTTCAACACCCTCGAAACCAGGGAGTAACTATACGTTTCTTAACTTTATCCGATGTCCACTAAATATTTAGTAATATTAATAGTAGTCAATGAAGCCATAAAAAACAGTCAACGGATTTCCACGATTCCTTCTATAATGTACTTTTAAGACTATTAGGCCAGTTGAGATAGAGATATAAGAGTTTTTTTCGTAGAAAGCTGTTTTTGATCCCACAGAAAAATGATTCAATACTTTTTTGTTTGTTTTTAATAGATCTACAAAATAGATCTTAAAAAATTGGTGGACTGTGGTTCCTTGGTATGAAACATATCTACAAAAAAATTAGTTCCAGTTTGGGTAAGGGTCCGGCTCATATAGACCGATTGGAAAAAAACACTAGATTAATTTGTTTATAAGGCTATAAGTCGTAAACTATTTCACCTATACATTTCAGCTTTGGACGTATTTTGCCTGTAGCAAAGCATAATTCAATGTAATATGAAGACGTTATATTAATAATAACTTACTTGTATATAGCTTATTTGAAAATTAACGAAATAAAGGTAACGCAAAAGTTTTTTGCAAATTGCTCTTCATCTAGCTAATATTTTCAAACGCAGTTGGTCTTGTTTTGTAGATGTATTGAAAACAAACAAAAAAGTATTGGATCATTTTTCTGTGGGATCAAAGGGAAAAAAGATATAAGCGAAAAATGCAAAAATGGCTTTAAAATCATATGTTTATTGGATTTTAATGACTTACCACGATTTGAAGTGTCGAGAAAATACATGTTGTAGTTTGTGATTTTTACTAGTTGTACACAAGAGAAAATCAGCTTTCTACTCGAAAAAAAAAAACGCAATTTGATGATTTTCGGGCTATCCCAACTGGCCTATATGTAAATTAATATTAAACAACATCGGCTTTTTATGTGGGGCTGGTTCCCACAATGTTAGAAAAAAGCAGTATACAATTATCATGAAAAATGATATTTTTCAAGTTACAATGATTTGAAAATTGCGATTTTACTGTTGAGGAAGTGGTACCTCGAGAGAGTCTTATCGTAAACTAAAAAAGCGTTACACATGATGAGAAAGTGGTATAGCACAAAAAAACGATCATAAAATAACAAATACTTTTTTTTTCTTATACAGGGTGTTTCAAAGTTAAAGGTACATACGTTACTTGTGGATAGAGGGCACTTTGGAGGTTTCAAATTACCCGGCATTAATGCACCCATCATCCTTGCTTACTGAGATACAGGATGTTATATACATACTGAAGCAAATAATGTACATGGTGTTATATGGAGTGTATAATATCCCAGTTTCAAGATAAGTACTTATTATTTAGGTGCGAAATTATCAAACTACTTGTGCTCTGCAAATTTCAATGTAATATAAATAATAAGCTGACCATTATATTCTTCGTCGATTCACTGCACTTTTTATATTTTAATTTTAATGTATAATGGTGCTGTCAGACGTCGGCAACGAAAGCAGCAGTACCCTGCCATGCTAAGCATTTGATACGGCAAGAAAAGCAAAGAGCATGCAAAATACATTTGGGTTTAACTTACTATAACTGTTTTATACTGAAGTTAGAGACATAATTTTTTCACTAAAGACAATTATGGTATTTTTAGCGAAATCTTGTCGCTGACTTCCTTTTAAATTTCAACAAATACTTAACAATCGTTGATTTAAAACATCACTATACAAAAACGACAACTTGTAATTTCCTTGAAGACGGCTCAATGGAAAACAGTTTAGCTAAAAAATTTGCTTGATAACTTTTTTAATAATCTAAGCACCCTGCTGGAATGAAAAGAGCCTAAATTAGCATGACACCTACAAGCACAGGAGAGACCCAGCAGCGGCGCCCCGTCAGGGATGGTAGGGTAGATAGTACCAACACAATTATTTAAGCGCACCAAGGCCAAGCAGCAGTTCATCATAAAATGTTGCCGTTAATTAATTTTAATATAAAAATTATTTTTATTTATGATAATATTTTTAATATTTTACTACATATTAATCCGCCTCCACCAAGTTCACATACGAATCCGCTTAATCTTAATACCGGGTCGCTTGCCTCTAATATTTTATGCACATGAGCCTAAACTCTAACTACAATTAACCAGGGTGGGCAGTGGACACTGAAATTGTGTTATACTAGACCTACGCATATGTTATTGGTCATTCTCTTCGCTCTTACGCCTGTAACACGTATCAACACGGGACGTATGTCTATGTCATACACTGTCTAGGCGATTTATATCTAGGGAGGGCATGCCACGCCTAAAGAAAACTTAATAAATTTAATAATGAATATTGAATTTGGAATTGTTGAATAGTATTATTTACATTTGATAATATATCAAAATCAAACTGGAAAATTACTAATTAGGTAATAAATGTTTTAACATTGATTAAATGATTAATTAATTTCTTAATTTTATGAGAATATCAAATAGAATATTAATTGTGTACCTAATTTCTAATTTGATATTTGATAAATAATAAAAAAAGGAAGTTAGTGTGACATTAATTATGATTATTATTATGAAAATAATAAATGATGCAAATTTAAATAGATACTAAGCTTTTTAGTTTGCGGGTGGAATGTGGACACTACCTGCCCCATCCCTTCCCTTTCTTTTATAATCGTAATTTCTCGCCAAACATCGTTTCAGTATAGTAAGTAATATAAGTGAAAATTCTCCCCGTTATATTACTCGTCAAAACAATAATCTTACTATGCCAATTCCGAGTTCATCCCTGGTCAAAGACTCTATTATTTACAATGGTTATAAGATGTATAATCACCTACCCAATGATGTTAAAGATATTAATTCGTATATTCATTTCAGGAAGGCAATAAAAAGTAAACTTGTTGTAAAGCCTTATTATAATTTAAGAGAATTTTTTGAGGACACACTGTAATATGTTCAAAACTGCACATTAATTTTGGTCTGTAAATTGTTGCTATTTGACTAGTTTTTGTATTGTTTTTTTATTGTTTTTATTCTTTCACTTTTATATTTTTTACGTAGTTTATTTATATTTCTCTATTTTATATATCTGTTTATACAGCACTTTGTCAACAAGAAATGTTCTTCTGGACAATAAAGTATATTTGATTTGATTTGATATGCAAGCAACAGAACAGAAGTTAAGTACTTTGTAAATTTGCATAATTTGTATTTGTAATCTGTGGTGGTATTTATTAATTGTTTACTGCTTCATGTTTACTTTTTACTTGCTTTTTTAGCAGGAAAAACTGAAAAGTGTGTTGCGGATTAGCCATGGCCAATGTAAGACGAGCGGTGAGCGATAATGCTGACATTATACATTTTTTTATTAAAGAACAGTTTTGCGTCCCTAACTTATGATGACAAAATATTTATAACTAAATTAGAGCGACCTTGCCCCCGCTATGGGGAAACTTATTAATGTAAATTCAAAATTGTCGAACAGAAAATTTTGTGTCACATGATATCAAAAGTGTTTATGGCTTTCTGGGAGTGAAATACAAAATAAACTTTATTGCTGACCATGCATGTTATTTAGTAAAAATAATAATAATCCGTGGAATTTAACAGGAATAAATAATTTAAAAATATTATACACAATATATCGAAAGATCATCATACCCTTTCTGGTTTAAAGTATAAAGTATTTGGCCTTCAAAATATTGAAAATTCACTAGGTTCTGCCTATCGCGTAGGTATTAGTAAACATAATGAAATGGTCAAAGAAAATCAGGATATTATAAAGAGCTTAATTGATATGACAATATTTTTAATAACACAAGAATTAGCTTTTCGAGGGCACGACAAAATTTAACGCATTTTTACGAGAATCATCCGTTTTTACCGGTATGTCGAAAAATATACCGAATGACTTAATAGATTCAATTAACTATGCAGATTGTAAACACTTAGAGTCAGAAATTCAAAATTCAGTTTGTTTTTTTATGGCAAGTCGATGAAACTACAGACATATCTTGTCATTTTCAGTTATCAGTTATTTTTTGGTATACACACAAAGGTAATATTAAGGAACATTTTATGGAGTTTTTTAATGTAAGTAAGGGACGTACAGCTATTGATTTATTTCATTTATTGGACGTCCATTTGAGGGGGTCTTAAATATTTGTGACAATCTCGGATACAGGGGAGGGGGAGGGCATGAAAATTCTAGATTTTCTGTCATGTCATTTATGAATGACCCCTTGGTGGAGGCAAGAAGATGGATGTGAGGTATACAATTTACAATATATACTCCGAAAGTCAGTCTGTGGCATACTTGATTTTGTAGTTTTTGTAGTTAGTTTATCCGACCGCTGAAGTAGTGTTGTCGCTTGGGGAGAATATAATATTAAAATTGTAAAATTAATAACTGTTATTTTACTGAAGACTCCTGTCACTGCCCACGTGTGCCATTTTGACGTGAACGACAAGATTCGTGATTTCAACAGTGGTTTAGCCAGAAATCAGGTGTTTCCACACATTTGTCTAATCTTCTATGTAATACTTTTCCAGTTATTTATGAAAAGCAGTCTAGAAATAATAATTCTTCAATAGAAAAATCATTATAACTTATTGGAAAATAGCCATTTTCAGGAACAATTGTATAAAGCATCTTTTTTTCTTGTGATGTAATTATCGATCAGATTCATTAGTTAGTTTTTATTTTTGTGTCCTCCCCCTAAGAACAGACGAAAATTGAAAATTTTTACCGTTAATTTATATGATTTTAAAAATATGTTACAAAAGAATCATGAAAATTCATTCACTGCCTGAGAATTCGGAGGTAAAAGGCTTCACTGACTTCTATTTTACCTATTAAAAAAATATGTATGCAAAATTTTTACATTTTTAACATTTGACATCTTGAATTTTTATTTATTTTGACCTTGTAAGTATGAACAAAAACCCATGCCAGCTCCTATAGAATGAAGAGGTAAAATGCAATCAACTGCTTGCCTACATTTCGTTTGTTACACATAAACTTTTTCAGTTTATATATGAAGCATTGGAAAAGTAACAGTTTGTATTAAGCTTTAGTAATATTTCTCATAAGTAGTTGCACACTGACTCTCTTATAATTTTATATTAATAAGAAAGTTGCACAACACTAATTTTAAAGCACTTGGTAACCACTAACGTTGCCTCTATTAGAAATTCCAAACAATCCTTTATATTACATATAATAACTAATAGAGGGCGTGGATCGTAGGGGATTTGACAGAGATTGAAGAATACATAACCTAAATCTTTTCACTTTACAATGCTTTACAAACAGCAAATAGAAACATTGAGGTTGTATCTATTTTCAAGGGGTACAAAACAATTAGATTCGCATATCTTATGTTATCCAAGATCCCAAGACCACCATTAAAATCAAGAATAGTGACGTGTATACTCCAATTTCTGACAAATTCCATAGGCATGTGCAATGTACATGCCCCTTTGTGGCATAATAAATTGTTACCTAAGATTTAAGTTAATTCAGAAAACTATAGTAAATCAGTAACTAGAGAATAGGGACAAATTTCGACATTTGATGGAAAAAATAGATGAAGTTTTGGAACTTTGTAAAAGATGTTGTTTTCTTAATCTGAGATCGTGCAATACGGCGTGATGCTGAAAAATTGAGTGGTTTCCTTTGCATGAAATACATGCTTCGGTTTCAACATGCCCAGGTTGGCATGATACTGTGGTAGATGTTTCCCAAGCTCCTTATCTCATGGTTTGAGGACCTCAAGTGGTCCACTCGTTGACCAGATCTTACACCAGCGGATGGGGACTATTTCCTATAGGGATTGAGCAAATTCTACAAGACTCATCTAATTAACACTCGTGGATTGATGCAGCACCATCAAATGGCTATAAATGACAAACTCGAAACATCCCGCAGAGTGTTCTCGGAACAGGGTTTGAAGAATCTGGGTGGAACTCGCATGGACATTATTTTTTAAATGTAATTAAGACTACATAGAATTTGACTTTCTCTGTATCAATATGATACCACTGAAACCTATTTTTAAAATCATTGGGTATTTATACCCAGCATTTTATATAATTTAACAGTGTCTCGAAACTCTTCTTATGCTTTGAATTTTTAGTTCAGTAACTATAAGTGAACTATCTCATGTGAATTGCCTCATCTGAATAACCATCCCTTAATATGATATTATATGAACTGTTAAATGTTTGAGATAACACTTTTTATTGCCTAGAACATAACCTCAAATTTCTATCAATTTATTATAAAATCATTATAATGCCAGGCAGCAATCACTACCCACTGGTTATTTATGATGCAAGATTTAATACTGTCCTCATTTATCCCTCTATTTGGCTACTTACTACAATAATGAAGCTGTTATTTAGGTAGTGTTCTTAATTCAGAATAAATAAACGTATCAACAGAGATTTGAGAATAACCAGGATTATTGAATACTGCTGTACTATCAAGTAGATAGGTAATTTAAACACTTTAACATGAATTTGATCTTTAATTTTGAAATAATACTTGCCTAACAATTATCCACAATCCTAAACGAAACCCCAGCTCGATAGCAAGATCGATTGTCGAATACAACATTTTCTTCTTTTACATTTTGTTATATCATGGTTTATTGTAATGAAATTTTAATCCTCCATTTTTTATACTGAATTACTAAAAATTTTGAGTAGTGTTACTAGAAGAGTACGGTTAACAAGAAATCAACATTGACAGATACTACCTATGATTAACATAACAATCAAAATTCATTTTAAAATAAATAATATCAACAGTAAAATAATGGATTTTCGGTAACAACTTTAATCGCATCATACTCTATTTGATCAATGATATATTTCCTATGTATCCTGCATACTGTTCCACATTTGTGTGATCCACACTTTCGGCATTCAAAAAAACACCCCACACAGTCATTATTTAAACAATCACATAAATCTATACAGGAGGTTATGTGTACTCCATTTTCGTCATATTTTGCTCCTGAAGGATATATTTTGGTAGGTTTCTTTTTCTTTGCTTTTGGGTTGAAATTTGCATTAATGCGGTCTGATATGGCACGCAACGCTCTAGCTGCTTTCTTCGCCGCCTGTCTCTTAATACCATAACTCTTACTGGATCGAGACATTTTCTGTAATTGAGACTCTTGAGAGGTTGCTGCTTTCTTGCCTTCCGTTTTAAGAAAAGAAGGAGGAACATACTCATCTTCGCTGCTCTCAGAATTCATTAGGTATTTTAATTTGTGTATTCTATCAAAAACGATAAAAATTCTGTGTTTTATATGCTTCCAAGTGCAAAAATAGCTATAATTTAATAGTCACAGGTTTTCGAATCAAATGGTGCACCTAACCTAATAACACATAGGTATTACTGGTTTCTCCTTAGTTACCAGTGTAATTTAAATATTTAAAACTTTTACCGAAACCTTTTTGAACATTTCTGCTTAGCTGGCCAATAATATTTCAGAGAAAATACTGATTATAAAAACACGCCAAAATAAAAGTAAACGACAATTTTAAACACACATTAAGAAAATAGCAATTTTTGGTAAAAAAAACTACTAAAATTCTGTCGCCATCTGGCGTCGGGCGGCAATATTATGAAACAATTCCTGTTTAGGGGGCACCTATAAGTTAATGTTTGCTGTGAGTTAACACAAATACCGCTAGATGAAGCAGCACTACTTTTAAACAAAAATACCAGCAGTAATAAACACTTAATATTTACTAAAATAAAATTAATCATTTATTAAAATAACAGGCGAATAAAAACATTTTGAACGATAAATTCATACCTAAATACTAAAGCTTAAGCCTTACCTAACATGTCAGAATCAGGTTTAAACTTAATACAGTTTCCTAATTCCGATTACCTTGTTAATTCTAGTGCGACATCTGTCGGAGAAGGAGTCAACTACCTAAAAGATTGCAACAGTTGTCTTTATAGTCATTTGATTGAGTTCGGTGCTATTCCAGTAGGTGCCACTTAGGTTACTAGCTCAAATTATTATAGATGGGGATAAAATATAACATTAAAAATGGGACTCAGAAAATCTACTGAAATCATTTAAACTATTAACTCTACTAAAATTCTACTGTTTACCCTCATTTTTCTTGAAAATCTACTAATTTAGTAGGCAATCTACTGAAAACGGCAACATTGATACTCTGGGTCTACAATGTACAAAGCCTTTAAAGCATACAGTATACAGTCGAATTACTGGTTGCATAATGCATACCTTAAATATAACGAAGAAAATATAACGAAAATGAAGAGAATAGATTATGTTTTTATTCCAGTATTGCAAAAATTTAAAAAAATATGTTTTACATCAATCAAAAGTTGAAAAATACTTATTCTACTTGTTTATAAAGATTTACAAGCAAAAATAAACCATATAGTTTTTTCATATGTTGTATTGGCCACAGGTTAGGAAATAAAACCAGTTTGGTTTCTGTCCTTGTTTCTCATATAGTTTGACAGAGACGCGAACTTGCCTCTTCTAGTCATTCTCTCTGCTTCTACAGTTTCCGCCAGCTGTCACGTAACTTAAATGTCATTTTTCTGCTGTTCACTCCCCTTCCAGTAGTGTTTCTATCAACACAAAACAAAGACTAAAAATGTTGTAATATGACTCAATAGGCTTAATTAATTACAAAACACAATGTGCACTTGAAACTTTCTAATTTGATGCATTGATTACGGTTAGGTAGTTAATTAATAACAATGACGGTCGTATTGTGATACAGTTCCGTGTTTTGGAATGGCGACCCGTCGAGATGTTCTGAAGGCATCCATGGATCCCCTACCAAGTGCAACTGACCCTTTAAGGGAGCTTTTTGAGGCTTGCAAGGTTGGAGATATTGCCAGGGTGCGGAAATTGATCACCCCTACGACTGTTAATGCCCGAGACACGGCAGGGAGGAAGTCTACCCCATTACATTTTGCTGCTGGCAAGTTTTTTTGCACACCATAAATCATAATTTGCCTACAGATATGCTTTGCTAATCCCTCTTTATTACAGTTTTTAATAAGGGCTTAAGTATATAGATACTTAATCCAAATTAGAAAATATATAGATATTTTCTAATTTGGATTCTTTTGAAAGGTTTTTTATTTGCTTTAATTAATGTACTTAGATATGTATTATTTTAAGAGTCAGTAAAGCAGAATATTCAAAAGGCAGATTACTGAAAGCTGTATTAATACTTATATTAAATTACTACATAGTGGTTGTATTTATTATACAGTTATGTCTGTAACATAATATGACCATGGTATCGAATATAACTTGACTAGAAAATAACAAGTTCCTGCATCTTAGCAAGAAGTACCTAACTATTGAGATATTTGATATTTTCTGAAAAAATGGCAACAATTTGCAAACAAAATTCTCGTAAAAACATTTTGTCATTAGTAGGTACTTGTACGCATTTACTTGTTAATAAATGAACTTAAAATTAATTAAAAACCAAAGAATTAACCCCTTAAAAATCACTCGCAATTAAAAAAACAAGGAATGTAAATCGCAACGTAAATTAAGCAATGAATTTATGGTGGAAAGAATTTTTCCCATTGTGTTGATCTTATGTAAAATACGTGCCTAGTTGGATTACCCTTATTCCTAGTAGAGATGGGCGGTCCGGCTCCTTTAGCGGATTCGGTCCGTTTGGAACCGTTCCGCTTATGGACCCGTTCAACTGGATTCGTTCCATCGGATCCACTTCAAAATTGTCTCGTCGTGATGTGTGACTGCATAATGTGAGTGAGAGTCACTGAATACTCTTATTAAGTATTAATTATTGTATGATAATACTATCTCATTTTCTTGGTAAATCATATAATAAAATACTTTCGCAATAATACGATTTAGTTTGGATAAACTGTAAATAAAACCTTTAAATTCCAAAGCAGGTACTTCCTATATTTTATATATGCACGTGGCGTATTTACTATTTATGGTGCGACGACAGTCAACTCAAACTTCATCAAATCTACCTAAGCACTCAGTAACGGTGCAAGGTCAGGAGTACTCAGCTCAGGCTGTGGCTCAGGATAGTACCGGGAAATACATATTACAGCAGATCAATGGACCGCAGACCCGATACGATCGACATCGTGGATTCGGTCCAATCCGTTCCACCTCCGGATCCGTTCACTTGGAACGGGTCCGCCCGGACCGCCCATCTCTAATTCCTAGTTCTGACCTTGCGATCCTCGATGTTGGATTTGTTGGCAAATTGATATTTAAATAACCCCACCAGAATAAATCAGTAGGGGTTAAATCTGGTCATTGCTTTGACCATTTCATTGCCCTTATTTTTGTCATTCATCAGATTGCAAATAGGTAAACCTTAATTCAGCATTTGTCATGAAAAATAAGAAAATTTTGAAGCTAAATGAAGTTGTGTGATATATTTAAATGATCCTGATTGTGAGGCGAGGTACGGTGCCAGTTTAAGTGGCGAGAACTCGATTGGCGAAGTTAAGCAACGCCGGGAGAGTCCGTTACTTGGATGGGTGACCGTATCTCATTTCGCCGTCCTGGTTAAGTGGTGGAATAGCTTTAGCTAATCTTCGCCAGGACGTTAAAATAAATAAGACGTTAAAATAAAAATAAAAAAAAAAATAATAATAAGGTCTCGTTGCAACTGCAACTATCCTTTAAGAATGGCACTGCAGCAATAAGCGATTTCTCAAAGAACAACAGCAGTATAGTGTTTACGAAATCAATTGAAACTGGTCAGTATTAAAGCACAGGACCGAGCGCACTTAACTTGATATTTTGTCCTATGTATTTAACAATGGTATCGAGAATCGAATAGTAGTCAAAACTGTGCAGGCGTGTCCGAGACTGGCAATGTAATCAGCCTGAATGAACCATCTACGACTGCACTGGTTTAAAGATAATAAAACGGACAGGTCCACTAGCATAAAAAAAAACTTGTAAATTGTTTCTCAGCAGTCAACGCGGACTTGAGATACGTGCTGTCATTGGCCTGGGTTTGAGGACGGCCGGCGACGATTGGCTGGCACCCGGGTATTCCTCAGTCCGATTGGTCGGTCGGTGTTTGAGTTATATCAGTCATTAGTTAACGTGGACTCGATATTTCTCCAGTGCAGTGCGAAGAATGGTTTTCAGAACAGCTTTATACCAAATATTCGGCCTAATTGGGTGATTGTATTAGATAATGCTTCTTATCACTTGCGAATATTAAATAAAATACCAAACACCAGTACAAGGTAGACATTTTAAAATTCATGAGAGAAAAAAATATGGAAATTCCTGTAAAAGTTCCAATAAAGCGCGAATTACTGAAATGAATAAAAGAACAGAATTTCAAAAGGGAATATGTTATTGATAACTTATCCAATATCCACGGTCATACACTTTTGCGGTTACCTCCGTACTATGCATATTTACTTAATCCTATCGAGATGGTTTGAGCAACTTTAAAAGATCGTTTGCAAAAATGTAATGACTTCAACGCGCGGTAGTAGTTGATCATATAGGAGAAGTAATAAATGAAAAATTGTGTTAAGGATGTAATTAAAAAAGAAAATCAATATCCAACACTACCCCCCATTGCGCCGATTATAATTCAACCGGATAATGATTCCTCTTCAGAAAGTGAAGATTCTTACACGTCAACTTTTAGCATTTAACTTTTTTAATATATGTTTTCAGAACAAAATATTTAGCTATTATATTAGGTATGAAGTTTACTTTTTTATTATTACATTTCTTGGAGTATATTTTATTTAGTTGACAAGAAATTTTAATGTAAGTTATTTTATTCTAGAGACATATTTTAATTTTGTTTCTATTTATGTTTTATCTATACAAATATTTATTTTTGTTGTACTAATTCTTTGCTTTGGTTAAGAAACATTTTTATTTTTATTTTAGAAGACTCTTAAATTTTATTTTTACTATTTAACATCCTTGCACCTCGCCAATCTAACCTGTCCCATTCCCTCATCCCGGCAAGGACATGTTCATACCTTGTCATCGTTCCTTGCTGAGCAATAACATATTTCAATATAGTATGGGATAACTTTAAAACTAAACCCAATAAATTTAAATATTTAGACTTTATATCTAAAACTGATATAATACTTCAAAAATATGTTATTGGATAAATGAACAAAAATAGCCTATCTAATAAACAAAAGATAATAAAAATTAACACAATTTTCAAAAAATTATTACATTTTCTTATGACAAGCATTTCTATTTACCTCCGCCCATGTACAATAAAGAGTTGCCACCTGTTTTTGCCTGCTTTTAGTTTTTATATGATTTCAATTGTGCTCGTATACACTATAACTGTCCATTTTCCACAATCCTCACCATACATAGATTTTTTAAGGAAAATGTGGACAGCTTTTTTGGAAAGTCTGTGATGTTCAATAGTTACAGTTTTTTTTACTGACTCCCCATTAAAACAAAAAGTGAACTCATCCTAAAAATAAAATGTGTGTCTCAGTCATTGTGGGTTGCTGTGACAAATGTAATATTTCTCAAAACTAATCTACAATCAGATCATTTTTCTTCAATGCATGTGCTAAAGTTAGTACATTGTATTACATATGTGGCCAACAATTGTTTAAAATTAAAACTAATTGTTGAACAAGTTGTTAAATCAGATTCATCTTGAAGTCGAAACATCAACCACTGGGAAAAATTGTGTACATCACATTTCAAATTTCAAGAATTTCGTAGTCTTTGTTTCATTCTAGGTATAATTTTATGTAGCATATTTTGTTGTTTTTTTTTAGTAAGTAGTTCGCTTCATTTGTATGCTATATTGTTCAGAAAATCTAAGCTAACGCTAGGGATCTCTATGATTGGATATCACTGTCCATCCAAATAGTTCGATTCTGAGATTATGCAGCATTTGCCCATTTGACATGAGCTGTTTTTGTTGTGTAAAGGAAAAGTACTGATTGTCAGATTATTTTCTCTTTATATATCTTTAAAAAAAACTTCTTGAATATCTAATATGCTATATCTCAAAAATTATTCATTTTCGGAGGCCTTGCCTTGAGACTTTTCATCAGGAGCATAAGCATCACAATATATCAAAATTTCGAAACGTTTCGCTGAAACCCAAAGTTCATTTGAATTAGCAGAAGTCCTTTGTTCTATAGTAAGTAAATTTACATGGAAAACATCCTGTTTAAAAAGCTGTTGACAAGGAAGCGAAATTTGTGATGAGGTAATCTAAGTAAATCTAACATTATTGAGGCATGTTTCATATAAATTATTTATAATATTGGTATAATGTTATCTAATTTTTTATCAAAAGCATCTGATCTTCTATATTAATTATCGTTAATTCACAAAACAAACATCAAAATTAATCATATCTTACGTTTGACATATGGCCAATGATTATCCAAACAATTAAGTAATTCGGAATATCTTTTTATAATTTATATTTTTATGTAATAAAAATCATGACATTTCTTTAGGTTATGGGAGAAGGGATGTTGTTGAGTTTCTACTGTCTGCTGGAGCTTCTATTCAGGCCCGTGACGATGGGGGGTTACATCCTCTCCACAATGCTTGCTCATTTGGTCATGCGGATGTAGTGAGATTGTTGTTAGAAGCCGGCGCCAATCCGAATACCCGAGACAATTGGAATTATACGCCCTTACATGAGGCAGCTATTAAGGGAAAAATTGATGTTTGCATAGGTATATGTCTTATAAAATAATTACGAGAGCCATTATTGCAAGTAATTTTCTAGCTCTGTTGCAACATGGAGCAGATGTAAACATTCGTAATACTGAAGGGAAGACTCCTTTAGAAGTCGCCGACGTCTCCACAAGGCCTGTATTGACAGGGGAGTACCGCAAAGATGAATTGCTTGAAGCGGCTCGTTCTGGAGCAGAGGATAGATTGTTAGCTCTTCTTAACCCTTTAAATGTCAATTGTCATGCCAGCGATGGACGTAGATCTACCCCTTTACACCTAGCTGCTGGTTACAATCGAAACCGTGTTGTGCAGCTGCTGTTGCAGCATGGTGCAGATGTGCATGCTAAGGACAAAGGGTAGGCAGTTTATATTTCTTGATTTTCGACAGATGTACCGTTTATAAGGGGCTATTGTGGTATATTTTTGTTGATCTGGGAAATGCTTATATTAAATTAAAATAATATTTATTAATAAATAATTATCAGAGCCCGGCGCAAAAGTAGTTATGCCAGAGACGGTCTTCACACACACAGATAAATATAATGTTTTGTATGATTCACATAAGCAAATAAATACATTATTTATAGGACACAAATGCCTACTTTTGCGGTAAGAAATAAAAAGTATGGCATAAACCCATAAAATAATAAATAAATAATTTATTATTGGTTTGGAGAAATTATTTATTTGGTGTTGTTGAGCAAGTAGATGTAAGAGATGTTGACTGAAACTGGTGGATAAAAAACACCAGACTTCGGCCGCACATTATATATACCTGCAGCGTCGCGCGTCGATCTGATTGTCTAATCGAAAACAAAAAACTCGCACTTTAAACGGCATACGCAGTGCCGCTTCAACTTTTTATATCAGTTAAGGAAATGTAAACATCTTCCATATGTTTTTTCCAACTATATTAAACAATTTTCAATTAAAAATATAATTTTTGTCTATGCACACAATATAAGTCACTATAATTTAAGAAAATGTAAGGAGAATTTTCGACACCACAAAGTCACCGCCACGCTTGTCACTCTCTTTCTGCTTTTTTACAACAGCAAATAGGATACAGTAAACAATAATAACAGTAAAATAAACAGCAGATTGCGTTTTATATTTTGCAGAAGACTTCAAACATACAGAAAGCATTTGAAATAAAAAAGGTCCAACAATTATTATTAATTTATTACACAATGACCAATGCCATGTGAGATTGTTTCATATGCACATACGCATTATGGAGTCAACACTACCGACTTGTCGCTACATTTAATAGAAGAAAATGTGTCGTGATTTGTTATGGCGCCGAGTGGCTTTCCATTAAATGAAACAGTACTTTCGTAGATTAAAGATTTTCTGGAACTGCGGTTTAACGGTGTAGAACTTTTCTGTGCCAGCTGTGAAAAAACACTTTCGTGGACATGAAATTCGAACATTTTAAAACAAGTTTCATCTGAACGTCATAAAAACTAAAATTTAGCATATTTACATGGATATTTCTCACGTATCCCTCTAGCTATACGCAACGTTCAACGTAAGCCGGAAACAGATCAGTATATAGTAATTGATGTAATAAACATTACATGTATTTGATCTACGTCAATATATTTTTAGAGACCCAGGGGATATTGCTGAGTGAAATACAAATTGGATACATAACAGTGTTAAGAAACAACCCCGGTTTTTCAACATTTTTGTGTGTGGCAAAGAAGTGGACTGTTCAATGCCGGACGTAAATCTGCCATCTATAAGAAACTATACTTATTTTAAATATGCGCCGATTACATCGGTAGACGCTGAACGGTTGAACGATCCTTTTTCACAACACAAGTGGGATATTCAGTGACAGGCGCCGAAGTTTTATTTCGGACGATTTAGAACAAGTGCAAATAATGTATTTTTATTATCCTAATAAGGTACAGTTACTAGGCGTTTGTGCATCTAACAATAAGTGCATCAAAGTATGACTTATAACTGTTTTGATGCCATTTACCTTTAATAATAATAATAATAATAAAAGTTTTTTATTGGTTAAAAAATAAATAAATAACCAAAAGGCCATCGGCCGAAGTCCTTCAGCCTCTGTTTTACAAAATATAAAGTTGAATTTCAAAGTTAACAGAGGAGTAGAATCATTATTAATAGTTACTATATATATATTATACACATCGAGTAGAAAAAAAACAAAAAAAAAAAATACAGTCATTTTGAATATTAAAGATATGTAAAAGAAATATAAAAATTTTATATATATATATATATATATATATATATATATATATATATATATACACATATTTATATGCACACATATGTGCATACTATATGTTTGTTGGTCTGATCGAGGTTAAAATTTCTTGTATAGTTCTTTCAGGAAATTTGTGTCTTGAATGGACGTTGTCTCTTGGGATTAATAAAGGTGCCATTATTTCCAGGTTATGGTCTTTACTAGTGAAATTGGTGGAGAGCTTCAGTAGTCGTTGACAAATAGGGACTATTTTGGTTTTTTGGTACAGAAGTTCATTGGAAGGGTGATGCAAGGGATTATTGGGGTGGCGAATTTTTGTGATTATTCGAAGAGCGGATGTTTCTCCAACTTGTATATTTTTTAGGGCTGGGTTTCGACAGTTAAGATAGAGGGTATGCCCATAATCTAAAATTGGTCTGCATATAGATTTGTATATCTTGATGGCCGCAGTGAGTTTAATTCCTTTGTTTTTATACGTTAGAGACCTGAAAAATTTAGCTCTTGAAGTTATTCTGCGTTTTACTAATTTTGTATGGTGGTTTAGGTTGAGCTTCTGGTCCAGATGGATTCCTAGGTATTTGACATTGTTTACTGGTTGTATTTGATGTTGAGCTAGGGTTATGGTAGGAGAATAATTAGACGGGGTGTGATTGAAAATCATTAATTGTGATTTAGTGGCATTAATTTCTAATCTCCATTTATTCAGCCAGGATTGAGTGTTGTCTGTAAGTACTTGTAAATTTTCTATGGTTTTAGACAGCGTTTTTTCATGGACTGTCAGAGCTGTGTCGTCAGCATATTGTAGCAGGTATGAAGAGTGATTTGAAGGGCATGACAGTATATCGTAGCAGTATATATTATAGAGCAGGGGTGAGATTGGAGAGCCTTGCGGTACACCCTGATTAGCTGTGAATTCTTGAGACGTGCAGTTGTTTATTTGTACAACTAGTTTTCTGGATTGTAGGAAATCTTTGATGATATATATTAGAAAGTCTGGTGTTTCTAGTTTCTTTAGTTTGAAAAGGAGACCTTTATGCCACACACTGTCAAAGGCTTTTTTAATGTCTAGAAATAGAGTTGCAGTTCTTAGATTGGACAATTTACTTGTTTGGACGTTAGAGACGAGAACAGTGAGTGGGTGTAAAGTGGAAATTTACCTTTAAATATTACGGAATTCACTAGATATAATCATAACGTAAAATATTGTATTATTGCGCATGAAAATGTTTATATAGTTCATGTTGTGCAAAGCCGAGTCTGGCTTTTACGTCATAACTACCTCTGAGCCGGGGTCTGATAATTATAAAGGTTTTCGATGACATGACATAACCTCAATTGTAGTGACAGCAACTTGCTTGACATTGTTTATACTCCAGTTATATTCGGCCAGAAAAAGCAGTATCTGCTAAAATAATCGAAGTGAGCCTTAATTTTGCTTACACTTTTATTTTAACTTGGGAAGCAATGCCTAAAAAGTCCCCATCAATATCGCGCCTGCGATTTTAGTTATTTAAGATCAAGGATCATAAAACTCTTATTTTCTGAAATATCTCGCTATTCGTCAGTCGTATGACTTTTTGCGTTATTACAAAAAATAAAGAATAGGAAGTTCTCTACAAAAGAAGTTATATAAGTATTTTCCGTACAACCAATGATTCATTAAATAACATAGAGCAAAATTAGGCTGGAAGGTGCGCAATCAATGCTAATATACAAACTGCAATCTGTCAACATAGCTGTGAAACAAGCTAGGAACGACGCCAACGTTTTAATAGTAGAAATGGCACTTGAGAAATCACAACACAACATCACTATTATCGTTGGAGAAGATGTAGATCTATTAGTTCTTCTAATAGAACGTGCTCCTTCAAACTAGGATGTTTTATTCCTTAAACCAGGGAAGGGGAAAATAAAATCATTAACATACTCTCCTTCTAGTCTAAATAAATTTCCAAATTGTAAAAATCATCTGTTGTTATTATATGAATAAAATGCTTTTTCAGTAAGTTAATTTTTAATTTTTGTTTTATATTGATTTGGAGGTAGGTCTTTGAAATTTTGTTGAATAATTTAGGTGCATAATAATTTGTAGAGAACTTGCTTTTATTTATGTTTAAAAGTGAATTATTTATTATTTGTTTGCTTATAGTAATGAAACATTTTCTTTATAGGATTTTGCAAACAGTGGAAAGAAAAGCTATCTATAGTTTTTCCTTTAGTTCTCATAGATAGCTTTTCTTTCCACTGTTTGCAAAATCCTATAAAGAAAATGTTTCATTGCTTTGATTTACTCGATGAAACTCTATCGATATCAGTGAATTATTCCTAGTGTCATGTTGGTGTATCTCATTACATGAGAATAGGTTAACATATTGTCTCTTATCCAGAGTAAACATTTTAGGACATACATAGAAGTAAAAGTAAGGATTTTTAAATCCGTACATTTTTGTGCATTGAAACCAATTCTACGATAAGAAATGATACTGATGGTGGGTTGTCAAAATCACAATGCTTTAATGTAAATATATATTTCATCGTTTTACTGTTGTTAAGGTGAAGCTAATTTGCTGTAAACCATGAGCAGGCTTCTGATTGTGTGTTGTTCATTAAATTTAGAAGCTGTTCTAAGTTGCCATGTTCATCCAAGGTAGTTGTATCATCTGCATATAAAACTAGATCACTGTTTGGGAGCCAGTCAATTATATCATTTATATAGATGAGGAATAACACGGTCCCTGCATTGACCCTTGAAGCACTCCATATTGAATTAAACTTAAGTTGGGTCTTATGTTATAATGAACTGGTTGTTGGCTGCTGGATAATTAATAATTTTCGTGCTCACATGCAGGGCTAAATTCATAATAATTTATTTTTAAAATTAGCGTTTCATGTACTAGACAATTAAAAGCCTTGCTAAGGTCACAAAAAGGTCCACCTATCTATGTGGCTTCATTAAAACCATTGCATATTCTGATTATAAGAGTTAAAATCGTCATTTCGGTATTACGTTTCTGACGGAAACCAAATTGTTCATTTATCAACTATTGTTTTCAAAATACTCCAAAATTTGTTTGGCTACAAGCCACTCTACTATTTTAGCAATGATAGGTACTAAAGATATTGGCGTATAACTACCTGGATCGTCCTTGCTTCCTTTTTTGGAGATTGGGATTAATTTTGAAATTATTAAAGCATCTGGGAATTTCCCTGTCAGTATGGATAGATTTGCCAAATAGGTTAAAGGAGATATTATGATATATTTTATGTTTTTCAAAATTAATCCTGATTTGTCTATAATTTATCATTAAAATTAAATTATTTCTTACACTATGATGCTACATGGGACAAACGCAACAGTAATTATAACATAGTTGAATAGACACAACCGAGCTTAAATACTTGTTAACTTCACTAATTTGTTTATTTATTCAGTGGTTTGGTCCCATTACACAATGCATGTTCGTACGGGCATTTTGAGGTCACCGAAATGCTGATAAAACACGGTGCCAATGTAAACGCCAACGATCTGTGGGCATTTACACCATTACATGAGGCTGCCTCAAAATCGAGATTAGAAGTCTGTTCACTTTTGCTCAGCGAAGGGGCTGACCCCCATCAGTTAAACTGCCACTCGAAATCTGCTATAGATGTAGCGCCTACCAGAGAACTTCAAGAAAGATTGGCTTGTAAGTTTAAAATTATATTTTATTACATCTTATTAATAATTTGCTTTCGTAGACGAATATAAAGGTCATCTTTTACTGGAAGCCGCTCGACAAGCCGATACGGCTAAAATAAAGAAATATCTCACTCCCGAAGTCATCAATTTTAAACACCCCTATACAGGCGACACAGCTCTTCATGCTGCTGTCAATTCACCGTACCCTAAGAGGAAACAAGTGTTGGAAACGCTCATACGAAAGGGGGCCCACTTAAATGAGAAGAACAAAGATTTTCTAACGCCACTGCACAGCGCTGCCGATAATTCGCATTATGATTTGATGGATGTACTTTTGAGGCATGGCGCTAAAGTTAACGCTTTAGACGGGCTCGGGCAAACTGCCCTGCATAGGTGTGCGAGGGAAGACAACGTTCAAGCTTGTAGGATTTTACTGAGCTACAGTGTTGACTCTAGTATTGTTTCTCTGCAAGGATATACAGCTGCCCAAGTTGCTTCTGAAAACGTACTGAAGATATTGCAAGGTATGTAGATTTTTACACTAATAGTATTTATGGTAAAATATCGACTAATATAGTAAGTAAAATAATAATATTCATTTGAACACTGGCTTTAATCTAATTATATAGTTTATTTTATTTTATTTATTTATTTTTTTATGGATGGCCAATATTACAGAAACTCTTATAAAAAACTTATAAAGAGGAAGAGACATAACAATAAATGCTAGTGACAAGTGATCTTGGGCTCATTTTCTTTACAAAGAGCCATACTATCATGCTGTAAAAGAATTGTAACGCTTTTATTAATTTTAAGGGTAAATAAATGGCTTTAAAATAATTGCACTTTTTTAGATTGGTTTTTTTTTTCAAATAATTTTGTCAGTTTTAATTTTAAAGAAATGACTTATATGGGAATCGATTACTGACATTTTTTAACGAATTTGCAAAAAAAATGTTTGTCCTGTGACTGTCAGGAGCCCAGATAGTTTTTTTTTAATTGTAGAGGGCGCAAGTTACAACGTACAGTAAGAGCCTTTATAGAGGTTAATGATGAATATCTATAATTATAAAAAATTACAAAGGTCTATTTTATTGACTTTTAGCGTTATTAATTAAATATTAAAATGAAGCATGCTAGCCCGGCACGAGCTAACTGCAGCAGGCGGCGAAGTGGAGGGATACCTGCTTGGCTGCTCTGAAGACTGAGTTTGCTCATTATAAATTGCTCGCACTTGCAAAATCTTTGATATCTCGACTTCCGAACTACGTACCCTAATTTTATTGTACTTAGTATGTGGTAGCTTGACGAGATAAACGTGAATATAATAGTTACATTCATCGTATAAGCACAATACTTCCGGAAAATTTTAAATTTTCTTTACATTTTTAGGTGTTTCAATAATTACCTATAATTACAACAGTACTGCCCTTGCAATACCTTAACTTTCTTTGCTTAACAAGCATACTGTAATTATTCGTGTTGCAGGTTTTTTAAAAACAATGACGATTTATTTTATCAGTCTTGAATCATTTAATTATTACACAAAAGTAATAAAATGCTCGCGAATAATATTTCATACAACTTTTAACAAAATAATTTTTTAAATACATTTGATTATTGAATATAATAAAATGCTGTACATTGTAAATTGCGGCCTATACAATTAAAAAAAAACTATCTGG